>OZ023247.1:9141721-9741721 GCA_964006365.1 Trididemnum miniatum | reverse complement strand
TTTCAAACAGTAAGGCATATAACCTGCTTTTCAGTGGCGATTTATCACCAGCCTTGGAAGTATTTGTTGTACATTGAGAATCCAGTTTTGAGGGTAATTGCTTCACTTCTGACTCATATGACACCCATTTTATACAGATTTTTTCATCCTAAAACGGGCATTAAAGCTTAGTAGGGCTAATTTTAACAATTTAAAAACGGAATTTACAACATAAAATAATTAAACAGAATTAATCGAAGTTATCAAAGCATTTCATTAAAAAGCCATACCACCACAAAAGAAAACAAAAAGTTCATCAGGCGTCTTTCCCATTGCCAAAGCCATTTACAGAAAAAGCAGTAAATAATGCTGCCAAAATTATGTCAATTTATGCAAACTCTCATGCAGCTACTACCATAGAAAAAAAAAAACACAAAACCACAAGTTTCGGTAAAACCACAAGTTCTGTCAAGAGCACAACTCGAATTTTTTTTTCTCCAAGACTGTCAGTTTATATCCAATGTACTGTACTGTGCACCAACCAAGCAAGAGTAAAATATTTGGCACAAATTTATTTGTTGAGCAAAAAGGCATTTTAATGCACAGTATTCAGGTCATTGTTTTTTTTTTTTTAGCTGCATATTTATCCTCCTACCATGATAAAGCGATCAATGCGTTATACGAGCTGGCTAAGGAGTTGCCAGCCATCTGTCTACCACATTAAGATGGAGGAATCCCGCTAAGTGCCTTTCCCAACGGCTCAACAAGTGAACTGGCTTGTTCTCCACACTGTCCGTTAAATGCTGAGCGTCAAGCAGGAAAGCTGTTAATACCAATTTAAAGTCATTGGTCTGACCTGACTCGGAATCAAACCAGAGTCTACAGCTCAAGAGACGGACACTCTATCGCATTCGGCCATCTGAGCTGTGAAATAAAATCAAACAATGTTAGCTCTTCTGGCTATTTGAATGGTACATGTAGAAAAAAAAAACTGGTGTATGAATCCAAAAGCTAACTCGAAAAATTTACAATTACAACTTATTTGTGGCATTATTCATCGAATTTACCGTGCCAATAATCTTGATGATATGCTTAGCATGCCCCTCCTGTAAAATGTGTATATACACATACGATAGAAAGTGACAAAAATAAATATACCTTTTCAACAACTTTCAAAGTTCCACCGAGCATTACATCATCATCAGTCTTTGGATTGCAAAAGTGAATAAAAATACCTCCTTTTTCATAAAATACCTGTGAAAAAACTGTATACTGGTTTCCTTTGTAGAAGCAGTTAATAGACATAATACAAACTGAAAGTCCCTTTTCAATGGCCTAATGCCCAAACGCAACTTGCTCAAGCATTTTTAAAACAGACTATAAACTGAGAAATTGGTCACCATTACATACCGTAGTCTACTATGACTAGTAACATCAATGGCAAGCACTTTGGTACTGGGTACCAACAGACAGGTAGACTAAACGCAAAGGAAACCTATTAAGTATATACAAAGTACCGACAGTATATTTATATATTCAAAATGGTACCCATACAAAAATGATAAACTACCAGAACTGAGCAGCTTCTGAATGCCTGCCCTAGCCTACTACCCTTTGCTAAGATCAGCGACAACTTACAATTTCTTCAGATATCTCTTCATTGTTTAGCTTTGCTTGATCATCAGCAAACGCAGATATACCAGTATCAACATCCACATCCATTGTTGAATTGGTACAAAGTTTGAACACACCAGAACTGTATTTTGCTTGGAGTTTAACAGTTTAACACAATGGACTAACAGAAATAAAAAAGCAGTACCGGTAGCCTACTATGTTTAAAACTGAAATTAACAATTAAATAATCAACAGCATTGTAATTTAAAAAACCCAGCACTAATGCAGTCTGCAATGATAGTAGTCCCAGCCTGCTCAGGCAACCCAACTGAAAGACTGGTAGAGATACGATGTATATATATATCCTGATATACGGTAAACACGTACCATAGGCTATAGTCAGTGCTCAATAAAGAGGTCCTTTAAAAACTTCTTTTTTGAATTTTCTATGAGCCAATCATTTAAAGGAATCCAGTTGAATAAAAAATAACTCATGCAAAATATTTTTGAAAAATTTTAATATTTAGGGGTAGCTCAAACCTCTCATATTTTACGAGGGAGGTCAAACGACGTCAATAGCATTTTTTCCCTAATTTAAATGCTAGAACACCATCTTAGTACTAAACAATGCAGGATGTGTGATTTTCTGTCAATGTTTGATAGTTGCCGATAGCTTAGTGTTTGAAGGAAGTCAAAAAAGTTATTTTTATTTTGTGCAAAATTAGACAAAAAAATTGTAGAAAGTAAAAATGGTAGGTATGTTGGCTCATTACCAAATTTTGTATAAATGCAGTTACCAAACACGTAAAATAACGTGATATGAAATAGCTATATTTTGGTTGTCACACCAGGATACAGTTACTTCAAAAATCAATAGCAGAAATCTGTAAGCAGTAACAACAATAGTAACTGTCTTAATAATACTTAAAGTTCCAAGTTTGAGCAATTACTGCTTTAAAGTTTTCTTCCTGCTGCCAGGAAATTTTTTTGGTGTTTCTGAACAATTCCAACTAAAAACTGAAGCTGTTGTTCATCCTTTGTCATTAGCCCACAGTACTCTTGAATAAGAGCCATACCTCTTTCCGCAGGGTCGTTAACCACTTTCAATTCGGGCACAATTGATGAAGCTCAGAGGAAATCGTTATCATCGTTCCAAGTATCAGGATGTTTTTGTAGAAAACCAGAGGGAAGTTTTAGTTTTTGGAACAGAACAAAATTGTTCAGGTTGAAACTAGTTATCATTTGCTGGTTGATTGATACTCGCTTCAGGGGCTCTTCATTACCAACCACATTTTATTGAGAAAACTTGAGTATAATTTTGGGATACGAGACTGCTCATTAGAAGTAATGAAAAGCTATTTAAACAATCGTTTCCAATACACTAAAATTAACAAATCTACCTCCACTTTGTCCCACATAAACTGTGGCATCCCTCAAGGTTCCTCCTTGGGCCCTCTCCTTTTTCTATCGTATATAAATCTGCCTTTAGCATCAAATTTCTCTACTACTCTGTTTGCTGACGATACCATTTGAATATGTCCTATAACAATTTAAATTCTCTAGAAAATAGAGTTGATAATGAATTGGTAAAAATTGAACAATGATTTAAAAAAAACAAACTGTCTTGCTATATTGTAGTCAATAAGCAGCCTCAAATAACAATCAACAAAAATTTTAAAGTTAATATTAATGATAATCCTATACTTAGGGCAAACTCAATCAAATACCTAGGATTGTTCATAGATGAAAATCTTAGCTAGTCATCTCACGATAAAGAGTTGTCATTGCAGCTTGCAAAATGTTCTGGAATATTTTACAAGCTAAGAAGTTATGTTACTGAAGATGTCTTGAGCATGGTGTATCATAGTCTTGTATGCAGTAGGTTACAATACGACATAATTACTGGTATATGGGCCACTGGTACCAAAACTTTATTGCAAGAAATTTGTGTTTTACAGAACAATATTATTCACATTCTAACTTTCAACAAAAAATTCAGCCACATAACTCCTTTATGCAAAAAACTGAATTTGTTAAAATTTGATAATATTTATAAACTTGAATTGGCAAAATTTATGTACTTGCTACAGCAAAGTAGTCTTCCCTCTGGTATCTTCAACAAATTTACCTAAATTGAACAAATTCATGGTTATGATACAAGACAAACAAGTGAATTAATTTATTACGTTCCTAAATTTTCAAAATTAGTGTCACAAAACCATATTTTATTCAGAGCTACAAAATTATGGAGAGAAATAAACAAAAATCTTAAATCTATGAGCTGGATTAACTTCAAGAAAAGTTACAAAATATCGTTATTGGAAAATTATTAATTATAACACATTTTCAGTCTTCTAATTGGCTGATTTGATTTCTACTGGCTTCATATGTAAAAATAGTCCATCTGACATTGCTGTACGACTTATTCCAAATTTATACTATCGCTTACTGAAACACCATTATCATTATTACTGACCCATTGGTTTAAATTATCCATTAATCTCCTTCACTCACAAAACTATTACAATGCAACCCAACCAGGAGGTATCTTGACTCCATAACCGAAGGGTTTTTCGATACCTTCTGGCCATTATAATGGAATGTAAATATTTTTGTTGGCTGTGAGTGATGTTTGTGTGTTTATTATAATGGCAAATAAATTACTATGACTACGAATACAAAAACTGTTCTGCCTTGCTATTTTCCTCCCATATTTATTGTATAACAATTGCTATTGTTGTTGCTGTTTATAGATTTTTGTGATTGATTTTTGGAGTAGCCTAACAGTATGCTGGCGTGACAACCAAAACATAACCGTTTTATATCACTTTATTTTATGTGTTTGGTAACTGCATTTATACAAAATTTGATAATGAGCCAACATACCTAACATTTTTACTTTTTACAATTTTTTTGTCTGATTTTGCAAAAAATACAAAATAACTTTTTTGACTTCCTTCACACACTAAGCTAACGGCACCTATCAAACATCAGGGCATGCTATGGAACGGAAAATGGTATGGAATGGAAGGAGAAATTTGGTATGGAATATGGAAAATGCTCAGAATGGAATGGAAGATTTGAAAAATGGAATGGAAGATTGTTTTCCATACTTGCCTAATTTTGAGTTGCACATTTTAAAACAAATCACCAATCACAAATTACATGTGATGCATTTATCAATACGCAAAAAGTGACAACAAGACTAATCTTTGCAAACTACAGCACGGTATCTGGCCTGAGATTATTGCGACATAAAATTTGCTTGCTAGTGTCAAGCAAGTTAGTTGTTCAATGATGTCAATTAGAAATACACCACGCATTTGCAATGCAGTAAAAGCGAATATTGCTCAAGGAAGAAGAATGAAGCCACATTGTACCGTATATAATGGGTAAAACAGCAACAGGACATTTTGACAACATAGATTCAGCTATCATCTGATCTGATCATCATCAGCAGTACAAGTATATGCTAGACAGAGTTTCAAACTGCCTTGCATGTGCTGATGATGATGACAGCTGATTGAGCTAACTTAATGTTGTTGAAACGTCTAATTTACCAAATGTTTTGGCTTTATTTTTTCTCCTCTAACTAGCTAACTTGCATTGTGTCTCATTCCTTTCATGTAGAATCTAGATAGGTGACTTCAAAAGTTCAAACATATTTGATACCTTGCAATAATGCAGTAAAGACTGATACAATTTGTTGATTTTGCGTTGCCCTAACAAAGTTCAAAATCAAAATGAAATAAACAAAAAATGATGTAATCACGTACCTTGTCACCTCCTGTGCGATAAACACATTTTAATACCGTATTAACCGTATGATTGTAACCTTGAAAATACTGTATTTGTGGTAACAACCTTGATTTGAGCACACATGTGATGTTTTAATGTTTGCATTATGTTCAATCTAGCGGTTTTGATTGCTGACCTTTAACAGGGAGATCTCAGTTCAATCCTTGAGCCAGCCAAATTTGACACAGTGTTGCCAGCAACGCGCCAGTCACCAACGATGTGACACTTATGCAGTTCATGTACTGGTACCAGTACTGATATACACCTGCTGGTATTCAGTCTTTCACCATTGCTAAGCTACCGGTACCGGTACATTGCACAAAAAGCTGAAACAGTAAAAAGCATCTAGAGTTGCTATTACCGGTACTGGCACTGCCAAGTGCTGAAGTGCCAAGACAAGTAGACTATCCTGTCAGACTAGCCAGAAACAAGTGTATCGTTATTGCAATGTGCACCGGTGAAAATCCACAACCTACTCTGACTAGCCTACTTTTATTAGAAAACTGCAGGCTGGGTAGTTTCACTATGGCTTGTTTGAATTAAGCCGTGGTTCGGCCCTAACCCCTACTAATAACTCACTAACGCCCCTAGCGGTTCCTGTGCTCGCGATATATCCGCCTGTTATAAGATGTGGCTTAATCTAAACAAGCTTCGCTTCAGCCTATACAGGAATAACCAGCTGAGCTTTCAAACCATAACAAAACAAAAGCTTTTTTAGGACCTGTGACATGTCACGTGATATGACGACATATATGACACCACTCGAATCACACCATAGATCAAACCTCACAAAAACCATTGCAAAGCAAAAACGCATAGATGGAACAGAACAGAAGCATTTATTCACATCACATAACACCGCGCATAAAAAAGGACACATCGCTAAAGCATTTGCATACATTGAATCTGTCTGTGAGATAAAGGGGTAGGAAGGGACGTAGTCATTTAATCTCTACCCCTAGCATTTAATAGACATAGTCGTTTAATCTTGGTCAAGACCAAGTCAATGCAAAACGTTAGCTAATAGCTTCGTTAACTTCTACCTCGTAAACACAGTCGTGCACCTCCGTTTACGTTAATTCGTTAGATTTAGCATCAATTAACGGAAGTTAATTAAATTCGTTGAATCGTTAATTTTGACTTAAAACGGCATTTCTTTTAAAAAAAAAAGCTTAAATTTTTAATATCAATGTTTGCGTAAGCATTTAAGCAACTTTTCTGCTCACAAGCATTATGTTTTGTTGTTTTTATCTCGCTTTTTGATCTCATTGGTTGTATTTCGCTAGTTTATCGTTTATCAATGTCACACTTAACCAGCAATAAGAGAAATAAGCGTTTACAAAAATTTAACGAAAGTTATTAAGCACTAACGGATGTTAACTTAGTCCGTTAATTTCAAAAAAAAATTTAACTCATTAACTAGTTAATAAAAAGTTAGCTTCGTTATTAATGAACTAACGATTAATAAATCATGCTCACCTCTGCAAAAACGTAACCTAGCCTATTGCCCCTAGAGATGGCACGGGCTGACTTTTTTGCAACTCGTACCGCCCATGGCCCGGAACCTCTCGCCCAGTAGCGGTAACAGACCCGGCAACTCATCCCGAAAATAAAGCACGGCTCGCCCAAAGTCCATTTTTTTATGACCGTTCAACCACATTTCACAGAAAAAAAGTTGAAAGTTTTTTTTTTCAAAAATTGGTAGCGGCTCGTTAGCAGCTTTATTAGAAACAACAGATAGAACTGGGCCGTTAGCGGACCTCTAAAAAGACCGGATAACGGTTTGTTAGCGGGCCTCTTAGCGGTTCATGCCACTTCTATTGCCCAACAAATTACTCAGTTTTTCGTTGAAGCACAGCAGGCTTATAATACCGGTAGCATAAATGGCAACGGTGCCGGGTAGAATCGTACCGGACCCGAATACCACTGTTTTTTCTCGGATGCGAATCGGATCCTTAAAATAAAACCGGATCCGGATCGAACCCGGCTCTGATTATTCGGATTTCAACTTTCAAAAATATTCTTGCAATTGCAATTTTCCAAACTCAAAATTTTTATTTCTCCGACACTTCCGGTTTTGTTATCGATTTTTTCGATCAACGTGCTTCGGTAACCATCCATTCATCCGGTTACTATTGGTTCCATTCCTAGCTTGTTTGACAATAAGTTACTTATCGTTGCTGTTTGTCAAAATGTTTGTTCATCATTAGGCTGCATTCCGATATCACACATACCCTGCGACGGTTTAGAACTGGGTATGATCGTATGATCAGCAAATAACACGTCAACTTTGTAGTAGGCCTAACATTTCATAGCTTTAGTACAGGATTTCTGCTACAAAAGCGTAGGTCTAATTGCGAACTGGTGAATCCGGATCGGATCTGGATCGTAAAATTGCAAGAGTTTTAGGATCCGGATCGAATCTGGATCCTTTCTTGTTGGATCCGGATTGGTTTTGGATCTTCTAATATGTGGATCCGGCCACCTCTCACCGGTACCTTACTAGCACAATGCCATAAAGATGACATTATAAGCTGAGAAAGCTGTTCAGAATCTTTAAAAAACGAATTCCAGGAAAACAAAATGCTATCATTCGCGCTATCAATAAATGTCGGATTCACAAAACTAAATTTGAAACCTCTGCATGAAAAAATATACCTTCTTCACGCAAATGGCATATATAAACTAGAAGTTTGCAAATTTATGGATAAATAAAGTAATAACATGTTACCGGAGTATTTTTCTAAATTATTCCACCAGTCATCCTCTCTTCATTGTTATTGTACTTGCAGAGTACAAAAGTCTATAATTATTATCAGGCTTGAGAGATATTTTGTATTTAAAATCCAAAATAGGTATTTAAAGTACAAAATACTGTATTTGTAATATTACATTTATTTTAAAATTTTCAATGTTATTTTAAGCATTTGACATCTTTTGACTGATCGATCCTATTGAGTTCTTGATCTTCAATGAAGCGGTGTCATAATTAAATTTTTCTATTGTTTAAACTGTAACTGTAATATTATTTTTGCAATCGTGAATAAGTCAAATCAAACCTTATTGTTGCGGAAAACTGTCGAGTAAATTACCGAAGTTAAAATTATAGAAAGGAGCAAAATAAACTCTTAATTATCATAAATTTTAGAGTTTATGATGATAACAGCATGTATGTCGTAAAATTCCAACGTTCTATGCATAAAGATGAGATATTTTACTTAACCAGTTTGTCGAATTATGTTAAACCTTTGAAAAATTGTTAAAATATTTAATCACTTGCGTCGCTATTTCATTGCCCAAACCATCAACATGCCAACCAAAGATGCTAATTAAAAAAAACAAACAAGCAAGATGTTAATTTATTAGGCAGGTTAGGTTTGACTTCCTACATGGACTGATGAAGATTTTAGCCCGTGTATTTGTAATCACATTTCTAAACGTGTTGGTAATAACTTATACCATCGTTAGTGTAACATTACAGAAGCACTACGCTAGTAGGCTATAACCAGCACAAGAAAGAAATTATTTTAAGGCAGTCAGTTAGGTCTATTTTGCCGCGGCTACATAACCCCATGTCACACGAATATTGCATCTTATTCTGTTCTATTGTCTTCACGAACCCGATTGTTAACCCCAGGTCACACAAATCCGAATCGAACTGAAGCCACCAAAGCGTGACGAGAATCAAACTCAAAACTAGTGCAGCGCTTCCCATTATGCGCTGCGCTCTATCCACTGAGCTATCGAGAAGTCATGGCAATCTAGCACAAAATGGCACATAAAAACCCACGACGTCACTTACGGCTAAATAGACTTAAAAGCTATTTTGTCGTCAACGGCAAAATAGACACTAGGCTTAGCCTACCTAATTTTAGAGGCAACGGCTAAGGTTACATGACCGTAACATTTGTCTCTTTGGTGTATTTTATTATCCCTTCACTCTTCCCTGGTTGCACCAGAGCGTGATGATGTAATAAAATAAACCGAAAAGGCAAGTGTTACACTCACGTCACTTTAGCCACTTCCTATTTTAAACTCTGTAAACTACGAGTCATAATAAAAAAATTATTGATACCTTTGTTAAATTTTAAATCAGACAGTCAAATATTTTAAAGGATTGGTTTAAAAATGTAGACCTGTAGACTAAAAAATTTTATGGTTCATACCGTACATCTAAAGAGAAATGTTAGGCCTATGCAGTAAGAGCAATATAGCAGAACAAGGTAAATCAAAGTTCCATAGTGCTGTGGATTAGTTACTAAGCCACAATGTTAGAAAAGATGCTGATTAGAAGTTACTCTATTGGCAGATTGGTAAGAACTAAGAACAAGTTAGTCTAGGCTGCTGACTCTAATTTTGAAGTTTCTTTTGATTTGTCCAATGCATGATTGTCCGCATGAGCAATTGAGTTTATACACAACCCAATACCCAGTAGGCCTACCCATGAGCTGCGTAGATCTGTTTGCCAATTCTTGTACCTAAATGTTTTGATAATTGTTGATGTTTTAAGCACCATAACAAATTTTGACTCTTGGAAAGGGTTTAGTTTGTCAAATTTCATTAGCGATTTGGTGTGATACATCTCCAATGTATGGTAATTTTAATAAATAAAATGTTTTTAAAGAAACAACTAGGAAATTAGAAGTTAAAAGATAAAGGTGTGTTTCTGTTTGAGTAAGATTGACAGCAATGTAAGTAGAAATTGAGTTGTCTCGAAAATATTCAATTTTTATTGGCTCTTCGAAGCATAATGCTCAGTTCTTGCAACTTCTTACTAGCTTCACTGCTTCAGTAGAAAACATGCAGCCAGGATACCAGTATGTATAGAGCATCTGTCTCTTGAGCTGTGGTCCTGCTTTTAACAGCTCAAATGGCCGAGTGGTATGGAGCATCTGTCTCTTGAGCTGTAGACTCAGGTTTGATTCCGAGTCGGGTCAAACCAATGATTTAAAAATTGGTATTCACAGCTTCCCTGCTTGACGCTCAGCATTAAAGGGACAGTGTGGAGAACAAGCCGGCAAGTTTTACTTGTTGTGCTGTTGGAAAAGGCACATAGCGGGATTCCCCCATCTTGGTGTGGTAGACAGATGGCTGGCAACTCTTAAGCGAGCTCGTATAGCGCATTGATTGCTTTCTTGAGATAGGAGGATAAATATGCAACTAACTATGTCACAGAAAAAAACATTTTCAATTATTCTGGCTGCATGTTTTCTACTCATTGGCTCTTAATTTTGTTACAAAATTGTAAACATGGTTGCAATTTTATTGAAAATATTTGTGTCAGGACCTGAGGTTGTCATTGCTTTTCATAGGTGGGCATGAATTGCTGATTCGCTAATTAGCAAAGCTACTGTTAATTTTTTCACTAGCGGATTGGCTGTTCAGCTAACGCTCAAAAATGTTAGCGGACTGGTTATCGAAGCTAATTTTTTCAGCCAATTTGCTAATCCGCAATAAGAATACCGTATTTATTCGATTATAACGCGCAAAATTTTGAACTGATTTTTAGGCAAAAATCAATGCTGCGCGTTATACGCGAGGTCTGAGAAATGCGGTATTGAAAATGTGGTTTTTAACATCTGAAACGTGCGTGCGCTCGCAAAGTTTTTTAAAGACGGGCATTAGCAATAGAATGGATGGTACAGAAGACGACCTGTTGTGGGATTCCAAATCGGGGTCAGAAGAAGAGGTTGAAAGTGATGTTCCCGCCGATTGGGACACTGATTTAGACATAACCCAAACAGAAATCGAACAGTTGTTTGATGAATCAGAGACTGAATCCGATTTTGAAGGGTTTTGAATTACTGTATGCTTTTAATAAATTTTTGTTCATGCTGTGAGTTGTTACCTTATGTGCTTACCAGTAGTTAGTAGAGAAAAAATATAAAAAGAATTTTATACCAATTTTCATTCAAAATTTAAGGGTGCGCGTTATACACGAGTGCGTGTTATAATTGAATAAATACGGTAGTTGTAACCACGGTTTTAATAAAGAAAAGTCCTTAAGTTGCCATATTTTCTCGTTTTTTGTGCCAGAGAAATATCTATCAGTATTCTTCTAGCTAGGCGCTTGGATCAACCAATAATAACTCCGTCAATTACATCATAATGCTCAGTGCTGAGCTTGCACAATCACTGTTTCAAAATGTAGGAGCTAAGATGTTATAGACCAGCAGCTGAGAGGGGTTAGCATACCTTTTCTAGGTACCAATAACCAAGTATATTGTGACCTACTAGGGTCCACAGAAATGCCTGGATTTAACATTTTAAAATTCTAATCTGATCCAAATTTGCAGCCTTAAATCCTAATCCTAAATTTAATTTTCACAAAATCCAAATCCTAAACAAATCAGATATTAACAATAACATCAGATATAGAATCCAGGTTGCCGTGTCAATTTATGTTTATTGGACATAACTATAAATCAATATTATTGCAATTTCATTGGCAAGAAGATAGTTGAAACAATGTTTTGGAAGATATTTGTATATTGCAAATGTACAGTAATAATGATAAAAGTATTTATTAATTAATGGGACTTGAAAGTGACCACTGTTTCAACTTTACTTAAAGATTACGAATCATCATAATGTCAACCTTATTTTGATTAATCTATTCTAAACTATTCTGCCATATGGCACCAGTGTGTTTTTGATTACATTACATATTGGGACTTGGAATGCTCAGCAGCAATAACGAGACAGGATGCAATTTTAACACAGAATGGCATCTTAAATGCCTAGGAGTACATTTGATCCTTACCAGCAACAAAACAGATTGAGTAAAGGGGGCTTGTTTGAATTAAGAGGTGGTTTGAGATTAGGGTTTGAGTTTGGGGTTCGGGGGGTTAGGGTTAGGCCCTAACCCCTTTTAATAACTCACTAGCGCCCCTAGCGGTCCTTGTGCTCGTGATATATCCGCCTGTTGTAAGATGCGGCTTAATTCAAACAAGCTCCGAGTAAAGCAGGGGAAGCCAGCAGGAAACGTACAAATTAACTTTCAGAGTAGCAATGCATTAAACAAAAAAGCTGGACTACTCTTTTGCGTTAGTGCTACCCGATCATCGGAATTTACACAAACACTCAAAACTAAATTGAAAAATCAACTTATTGCTGCTTACAATTTGGTAAGTGATTAAATCTTTTGAAACCTTGCAATAACTTTATAGTTTGTAAAAATTTTAATACTGGGTTACCATCATTGTGACTTAAGTGAAAGACGTTAGATACTGTGGCGACCGTCATCACTGGGAATCGAGCCGTCTCCTGGTGCGTGGCTGGCGTGGCAAGCATGCTGACATTCTGTCTCGCTGCTTGTTGCTGCAGGCGTGCTGCCTTGGGTTCGGGTGCTTTGCGGTGATGACGTGCCACTCTTTTTCTTTTTTTTTCGCCAACAAAAACGGAGACGAGGTTAGGCAATTTGGTGAGGTTTTTTTTTGGTTCTGATTCTCCAAGAAGTCAGACGTCGCTACTGTTGGTTTTTCGTTGAACAACTACTTTACATCAGTGCTGGTTTTTTTCTTTCATCGTCGTCAACATCTTCAAAACTTCATTTTCAATCAGATATTGCATTACGATAAGTATTTATTTATTTATTTTATTATCGTTTTAGTATGGTATTTATTTATCTCTTTTCCGTTAATACCGATTAAATTTATTCTTATTTATTTATTTACTGATATTTTTTTCTTTGAGCGAATACGGAAACAATTAAGACCACGCACGTGGAGTCAGGCTCTAGGCCAAGCTTCTGTATCGTCGCATTGGTGACCCTGTGTATTTTTATAAAATTTGTCTGCTGCGTTTTCATTTTCGAGACGGTTGAATAGCATATATTTGGGATAACCTGGCTACTGGGCATAGTTATTTTTTAAGATCTAAATCGATTCTTCAGCCAGCAGTTGAAACTAATTTCAATCCTTCTTCTTCCGAGGACCAGTCAACGCTTCAATCTGCAATCATGTCCGATAGTGAAAAGCCTTCTACAGGCAGTGACGATACGCCAACTAACGAGGTAACAAAGTTAGTTAAGATATTGCCAAAAGAAGCCAAGAGTGCTCATACATCTGGCTCCATTAATGCTGGTGAGATGCATCGCAGTGATGGAAATCGATTTGACTCTTCTTGGCAGCAACGTTTGTACAGCGCCAGTAAAAAATTTTTCCGCGATTTTGATAAATCAATGCCCACTGTCTGGTTTACAATTTTCGAGTTAAAGCTTCAACAATTTGAGCTCGTAACTGATGAACAGCGTAACAGTGCGCTTACATCGTGTTTACCAAACGATGTTCTCTTGATAGTTCACGACTTGTTAATCAATGAGCCTTCATATCAAACTATTAAGCAACGTTTAATTCAATGGTTCGAACCTAATCTAAGTTCTCGCGTTTCGGAGCTACTAAGTTACCCGACTGTTGCAGAAGAACGCCCATCTCGATTTTTACTAACACTAAGAACCAAGCTGGCCCAAGGTGACATGTCTGAGGATATGATTCGTGAGTTATTCATTGCAAAAATGCCTGATCACTTACGCAATAGTTTAATTGCTATGAGAACTGCATCGCTTGACGAGTTGGCAATTACTGCAGATAAAATGGTGTGCAATAGAAAAGATTCTTTTAGTAAACACTCATTGTATTCTGTTAATCAAAAGTCTGAATCGTTTTCTGAAGATAACGTTTCGTTCCAAATTAAGTCGTTGGAAAATAAATTAAACAACGTGTTAGAGTTGGTTAAAGGCTCAAATTCTTTCAGCACGACAAAACCTACGAGTTATAACCAGAAGCCAGCTCGAGGTGATCGAACCAATAAGTGGCATTCGCAAGCAACCGGCAACCCGCAAAGACAATCGCAGCACGTCATGTGCTGGTACCACCTAACCTTCGGTGATCGCGCAAGAAAATGTTCGCCACCGTGTACTTTTGTTGTTTCGGGAAACGAGCCACGCCCACTTCAACAGCGGTAAAAGTGGACGAAAATCAAAGCCCGCTTCCTCATGTTATGGACAGAAAATCTGGTACTAAATTTTTAGTTGACACTGGTGCAGAGGTATCTATTGTCCGCCCTGCTCGGTTCGATCATCAGTTTCGATCATTTGACCGTCCGTTGTTTGCGGCAAATTCTTCTCTGATTGCAACTTATGGCAACAAACCTATTACTTTGCAGCTCGGTTCTCAACAATTTACTTGGATTTTCATGGTGGCTGACGTGAAACATAACATAATTGGCGCTGATTTTTTAAATCACTTTGGAATGAATGTGAGCTTTAACAAAAGGCGTCTGGTGCATCAAAATGCAAGCATTCCGTTGATTTATAAGTTTGTAACCAACGTGGTGTATCCAATTTCGTTTATCTCTGATAACAAGTTTTCTGATGTTTTATTTCAGTATCCTGAAATTACTCAGCCACGTGACAAAGTAAATAAATTGAAGCATAAAATTACACATAAAATTGTCTTTGAAGGTTATCCGTGTTCTGCAAGGGTGCGACAACTAACGCCGGAGAAACTGAAGTGCGCCAAAAGAGAAATCGAAGAGCTTTTACAAGCTGGTATTATACGACGTTCCAATTCTCCATTCGCATCGGCTCTTCATATGGTACCTAAATCAACTGCTAGTGGCAATACCTTCAGGTTGTGTGGAGATTATCGTCAAGTCAATCGGGGAACTGTTCCTGATAGGTATCCAGTGCCCAACATTCAAACCTTATTTCATAGATTAGGTGGTTCAAGAATATTTTCGAAAATTGATCTTGTTAAGGCTTATCACCAGATTCCAATGGATGAAGATTCCATTCCTTTGACGGCAATCACGACTCCGTTTGGTCTCTTCGAATATCTTTTCATGCCGTTTGGTTTAAGGAATGCAAGCGCAACATTTCAGCGTTTCATCGATCATGTGCTTGAAGGTATGACTAATGCTGTTGCCTATGTGGATGATATAATTGTGTTTTCGAGTTCTCCTGAGGAACACCTTAAGCATTTAAATGAACTCTTTGCGAGACTTAAAAAGTATGGTGTCATCATCAATCCTACAAAATCTCAATTTGGTTCTTCTGAACTGCAATTTCTGGGGCATTTGGTGACTGCTGACGGCATTAGACCTCTTCCCTCTAAAGTAGAGAGTATCAAAAAGTACCCCCTCCCGACGAACATTAAACAGCTTCGCACTTACTTGGGGATGATCAATTTTTACCACCGCTTTATCAATAATTTAGCGTGTGTTCTCGCCCCGTTAAATGAATATTTAAAGGAAACTGGAAAGAAATCTAATCGAGAAATTATCTGGTCAGATGCAGCTAAAGATGCGTTTTCAAAAAGCAAAGAGCTGTTGGCTCAATCTGCCTCATTAGTTTACCCCAGAGAAAATTGCAATATCAGCATCGTTTCAGACGCGAGTGACAAAGCAGTCGGTGCTGTGTTACAACAGGAGACTAGAGGAGTTTGGCAACCTATCGCTTTCTTCTCTCGAAAATTGGATAAAGCCCAACAACATTATAGTGCTTTCGATAGGGAGTTATTTGCTGCTTACGCCGCCATTCGACATTTTCGACAATTTGTTGATGGGCGGAAATTCACTTTGTTTTCAGATCACAAACCACTTGTTCACGCATTTTACTCTCGTAGTGACCCCATTATTCCCCGAAGAAGTCGACATATGGCTTACATTTCAGAATTCACGAGTGATGTAAGACACATTCATGGCGATCAGAATATTGTTGCTGATGCCCTGTCACGTATCGAAATAAACAATATTCAAGTTTTCCAGGAAGGTTTGAACTTTAACAAAATTGCTCGGGCACAGTTAGATGATCAGTTCATTCTGGAGTTGCTGGACGATCCTTCCCAATCCAGTCTTAAGATTGAAGAATTTCCGATAGGTAATTCAAATCAAGGAATTTTGTGTGATGTTTCATTGAATCAGCCTAGACCCATCATACCAGAAAAATTTCAAAAACTAGTTTTCGATAAACTGCATGGTACAGCACATCCCGGAATTAAAGCAACTCGCGCTTTAATTCAACGAAGATTCGTTTGGAGAAATATGAAAAAAGATGTCCAAAAATGGGTGCGATCATGCGATGCTTGCCAAAAAGGAAAAATAGTACGCCATAACAAGTCGCCTCTTGGGAAGTTTACCATGCCCACAGGCAGGTTTGAAGCCTTGCATTGTGACATTGTAGGGCCTTTGCCAATAAGTGGTGGTTTCAAATATATTTTTACAGTTATTGACAGATTTACACGCTGGTTCACTGCCTATGCCATGAAAGAAATCACTGCAGAAGCTACTGTGGAGGCATTTCTGAATGGATGGATCCAACATTTTGGGTGCCCGTTGTCAGTGGTAACAGATCAGGGAAGTCAATTCACTGGTCATCTTTGGAAAAATCTGATGAGTTTTCTGGGTATTAAACATGTTACTACCACTAGCTATCATCCGCAGAGCAACGGTTTAGTTGAAAATGTTCATAGACGTTTAAAAGATGCCCTTCGAATGCAAACTTATCCTGAGAGATGGTATCACAATCTCCCGGTCGTAATGATGAGTCTTCATGCCACAATGAAAGAGGATCTCGATTGTTCTCCGGCAGAGTTAGTTTTCGGACAAGATCTTCGTTTGCCATGCGAGTTTCGACCTGTTAATCAACTTGATTTTTCACAGAGAAACACCGTCGTGCAGAAACTGAAGGAGTTTATGCAAGATTTGAAGCCGGTGCCTCCCAAGGCACATCCAGAAGTTCAAACTTATCTCGACAAACACCTTCAACACTGTAAAAAAGTTCTCGTGCGTAACGATGCCGTGCATACACCATTGGCAAATCGTTTCCGTGGTCCCTTTGAGGTACTTAAGCGGTGTGACAAATATTTTGTATTGAAAGATTCAAACACTGGTGCAGAAAAGTCTGTGTCCATTGACCGACTCAAAGCTTATCACACTTGCGATGAAGAAAGCTCGAGTCAATTAAATCCAAAGGATAAATCATCAGTAACCTTGCAAGTGCCTCTAGATGAAGAAGTCCTTGAGCAACCTCCATATCGAACCAAATCCGGACGTGAAGTACATCCTCCTAAACGTTTGACGATGTAAGTAGTGCTTTTCTACATGCAGCTGTTTAACACTGTTCATATTCTTGTTTCAGCACTACACAGTGCGAAATAGTGGGAGCAAGTTCGAATCTCCGATGGATCTGTCGACTTGTATGTTTGTGAGTGTGAATTGAGTTGTTTGTAGCCTGGCCAGGCGTGTTGGTGTGTATGTGTGTGTCCTCTGTGTGTGTGGAATTGCTGTGCGTTGACGATTTTTCGTCGAAACCTGTTATCCATTTTTTGTTCCAGTTGCATCCCGCAGCGACCACTAGCAGTCTCAACTTGGTTTCAATTGGTTGCCTCTTCCACCTCCTCTTACGCAAACTGCGCAACTATACAGTAACTTTGCACCTCCTTACATGAATGTAACCATTATTATATTTTTTTTTTTTTTTTTTTTTTTTTTTAAGGGGATACAACCTTCTCGAAAGTGACCTATCATAATGTGCAATTGTGCGTTAATCGTTTACGTTTTTCAAACACCCCGTACATAATTGTATATGTATACTGTATCTCGCGCATTCCATACTTTGTTAATGTAGTTTAAGTTTATGTCATTTTGACTCAGTACTGTTTGTTCCTTAATTCTCTTTCAGTGACAGTACGCGCGGATCGTTCGTGGCAGACAGTCGAATGGTCGAGAAAAACAACACCTTGGCGAAACTTCAAAAGGAGTGAACTGTCGCTGTATTTCCTTTATCAAGTCCGCTTGCTGCTTCAACATGCGCGGTTGCTGCATCACTACAGTACATCACTCGTCATCGTGCACGATTGTTTCATCCCAACAACATGTCTTGCAAAGAGTTACTGCAAACAAGCTGAAATGTGAAGAGATTTATCTGCTACAGTCTCCAACATGTCAAGAAGCTAAGCAGAGCATTTACATCAGTGCATTCTGAGTGTATCTTACACCGGTGCATACACGCGGATCGTACACATGCTTTCAAGCAAAGAAGTTTTTTTGTTTACAACAACGTTCAAATTTTTGTTGATTACCTATATTATCATGGTGTGATGCACAATCGATATCTAAATACGACATCATATAATGTTCATTTTTTTTTTTTTTTTTTTTTTTTCCTTTCATCACTATTGCAAGCGTTATGGACAATCTCTCCTTATCCCACTCCTGATGAAAACAAGTTGTGGAAATGGCTGCTCGACTGAACTTTCCTACGCTACTTCGTTAACCGTGTTACGCCTTTAATTTTTATTGCACTTTGTTCAGTGTTTGTTTTTTTTTTTTTTTTTTCGCCTCGGCCTTGGCCTCGTCTGGGGGAGGGCTGGTGTGGCGACCGTCATCACTGGGAATCGAGCCGTCTCCTGGTGCGTGGCTGGCGTGGCAAGCATGCTGACATTCTGTCTCGCTGCTTGTTGCTGCAGGCGTGCTGCCTTGGGTTCGGGTGCTTTGCGGTGATGACGTGCCACTCTTTTTCTTTTTTTTTCGCCAACAAAAACGGAGACGAGGTTAGGCAATTTGGTGAGGTTTTTTTTTGGTTCTGATTCTCCAAGAAGTCAGACGTCGCTACTGTTGGTTTTTCGTTGAACAACTACTTTACATCAGTGCTGGTTTTTTTCTTTCATCGTCGTCAACATCTTCAAAACTTCATTTTCAATCAGATATTGCATTACGATAAGTATTTATTTATTTATTTTATTATCGTTTTAGTATGGTATTTATTTATCTCTTTTCCGTTAATACCGATTAAATTTATTCTTATTTATTTATTTACTGATATTTTTTTCTTTGAGCGAATACGGAAACAATTAAGACCACGCACGTGGAGTCAGGCTCTAGGCCAAGCTTCTGTATCGTCGCAATACTACGGTGGCTGCTTGACTTGAAGACCTTCAACGGTCATTTCGCAGTCTCCTTTCATTCAGCCACTTAAGAGGAAACTCCCTCTACCTCTAATCTTTTATTTACTGTACCTCTAATATTTATTATAAAGTGACGTCATAATTCAAACTTTGGGAGCTTCTGCTGCAACAGGGGTGAAATGACGTCACTGGCACAAATGTGCTACTAGCACGTTGTCACTCGCACATTTTGACTCGCACATACCCAATCACTCGCACAGTGGTAAAAAATGTTCACTCGCACATTCCAAACTAGCACTCGCACATTCCGATATTGTAAAAACCGGACTACTCGCACGTTGACCAAACTAGCACTCGCACATTCCTGTGTTGTACAAACCGGACCACTCGCACATTGACCTAACTAGGACTCGCACACCAAACTAGCTCTCGCACATTATAACCAAACCACTCGCACATTGACCAAACTAGCACTCGCACATTTCGGTGTTGTAAAAACTGGACTACTCGCACATTGACCAACCTAGCACTCGCACATTTTGGTGTTGTAAAAACCAGACCACTCGCACATTGACCTAACTAGCACTCGCACATTTTGGTGTTGTAAAAACTGGACCACTTGCACATTGACCAACCTAGCACTCGCACATTTTGGTGTTGTAAAAACCAGACCACTCGCACATTGACCAAACTTGCACTCGATCGAACATTTGGGTAGTCCGGTTATAATATGCGAATGAACATGAAATGTACGAGTGCTAGTTTGGTCAATGTGCGAGTGGTCCGGTTTTTACAACACCGAAAAGTGTGAGAGCTAGTTTGGTCAATGTGCGAGTGGTCCGGTTTGTACAACACCAAAATGTGCGAGTGCTAGCTTGGGGTCAATGTGCGAGTGGTCTGGTTTGTACAACACCGGAATGTGCGAGTGCTAGTTTGGTCAATGTGCGAGTGGTCTGGCTTTTACTACACCGGGATGAGCGAGTGCTAGTTTGGTCAATGTGCGAATGGTCCCGTTTTTACGACACCAAAATGTGCGAGTGCTTGTTTGGTCAATGTGCGAGTGGTCTGCTTTTTACAACACGGGAATGTGCGAGTGGTCCGGTTGTAATGTGCGAGTGAAATGGAATGTGCGAGTCCTAGTTTGGACAATGTGAGAGTGGTCTGGTCATAATTTGCGAGTACGGTGATGTGCGAATGATTGATTATGTGCAAGTCGAAATGTGCGAGTGGTCCGGTCATAATGTGCGATTGAACATGGAATGTGCAAGTAGGGTAATGTGCGAGTGAACATGGAATGTGCGAGTACAGTGATGTGCGAGCGATTGGTTATGTGCGAGTAGTCTGCTCATAATTGCGAGTGAACATGGAATGTGCGAGTAGGGTGATGTGCGAGTGATTGGTTATGTGCGAGTGGTCCGGTCCTAATGGGCGAGTAGGGTGATGTGCGAGTGGTCCGGTCCTAATGTTCAAGTAAACATTGAATGTGCGAGTAGGGTGATGTGTGAGTGATTGGTTATGTGCGAGCCGAAATGTGCGAGTGGTCCAGTCATAATTTGCGAGTGAACATGGAATGAGCGAGTAGGGTGATGTGCAAATGATTGGTTATGTACGAGTTGAAATGTGCTAGTGGTCAGGTCATAATTATGTGCGAGTGAACATGGAATGTACGAGTAGGGTGATGTGCGAGTGCGAGTACGGTGATGTGCGAGTGATTGATTATGTGCAAGTCGAAATGTGCGAGTGACGATGTGCTAGTAGCACATCTGTGCTAATGACATCATTTCACCTCAATTCTTCTGCTGGGGGTAAAGCAGCCGAAAAAATTTCTGTCACATATTATACCATTTCGTAATCAGTGCAATGTAAGCATTCGTTTGCACCAAGTTTCATGTGGTACCTAGAAAAGGTACGCCAACATACCTTTGTGACGTCATCACTCGAACTTTGAGGTCTTCTGCCGGGGGTAAAGCAGCCGAAAAATTTCTGTCACACAGCATTTTGCGATCCGATCAATGTAAGCTTTTGTTTCCACTAGGTTTCATGTGGTATCTAGAAAAAGTATGCTAGCGTTTTTTTGGGGGTCTTTGAGCCCCCATTATTATGGTCAAACGCATCCAATCTGACCCGGCAGAAATCACTTTTCGCCGATGGTTTTTGACGTAGTAGGTCGCAATACACTTGGTTATTGGTACGTAGAAAAGGTATGCTAACCTTAACCCCTCTCAGCTGCCGGTGTACTAACTTTGCATTTCGCAAAGGCGCGATAGTCAGACATGGAGCGGCATACTGCTCAATTTTTTGTTGCGCTCTATGCATCGTAGAGATAATAAACAAACAAAGTTAACGCATTGCGTTGAGTGCAACAAAAATTGAGCACTATACTGCCCATGGTCAAATTGGTCAGACCTACGCTTATTTTAGTAAGGCTCTTGTGCTGATTTCACTGCCGAGTTTATTTCAATGCTGTAGGTTCTTTCAGCGTGTGCCCAAAACCTTAACAATTTATTGTGCTATTAAATAAACTTTCGGAAATTGCGTTGATACGATATTGTTTAGATTTGGCTGATCAACTGAAAATGATTGCTACAAGTTGCAAAGTTGGTTTTTCGTTGTTTCTGTCTCAAGTTATAATCTTATGATTAATTAGCGGACTAGCGTTAGCTTCCGCTTACAAAAAATTCGTGTCATCATATTAGCGTTAGCGAAGCTAATCTTTTTTTGATTATCAGACTAGCTGTTGGCAGAGCTATTTTTTGCGTTTGCTGTGCCCACCTATGTTGCTTTTGTTTAGTCGAGTTATGTTTATGTATCCTCCTGCATGCCAAAAAATTGCACTATGTGCACAGGGCGATTCGAAAGTTTTTAAAATACAATTAATGAAAACAATAATAGTGTATTTTTTTGGTGTAATTTCTCCATTTAATAAACATGAGAAGAATGTACATTGCATGAGCTTTCATTTAAAATTCTATGCCTATTTATATATTTATTTGAAGGCCTTTGCCGTTGACGGCAAAATACTGATTGGTTAAAAAACATAGGTGTGTATACTTATGACTGTTGATTGGCTTGCGTCTATACGCACGCCCGGTTTTGAGAAAATTAGACAATCAGTGTTTTGCCGTTAGCGGCAAAATAGGCACTTTCATTTTTAAATGCTAAACTTACTTTACTGTCGCCTTTGTAGGTGTAGATGATTTAATGTGCTGTGTCTTTCATGTTTGTGTCTGCTATGAGTTATGTGTCATCACTTGCAGCTTGTATGCGCTCTATGTTTCGTTTGTACTGTGTATGATCTTTACTATTCGTAGTTTTGATGAAAAATCCTTTGTCTGATTTTATCAGTGAATCCTAAGGGGTAGGTTATACAAATTTTTCGCTTTATTATTACTAGTATTAAATTATTATTATTTATGATTAATATATTACCAGTGATTCCTAAAATATTATTAAATTTATTTCAAATATACATTAAAATTATTAAAATAAGAAAGTAATAGCATAGCTTCAATTACCTCACGTTAAGTAACACTAAAAAAATTGAGAAACATGCTACAGCATTTGAACAAGATAGTTTGAAAATTGAAAATAAAGAGTTACTTTCGAATCACCTTGTAGTACCCAGGTTGATGAATTCATTTTTATATCAAATTGCAATTTGGTCACTCGTACGGTTGAACTATGACTCTAAAAAAAGAATTTGAGTTGTTAAACACTAAACTTAGCTAGTTTCTCTGTTAAATGTTGTAATTTTTTATGATGCACAGTGAGAAAGAAAGTGGTAAAAAAATTTCTGCTCTTTTCTTTGATAATCATTTTACGTTTTTTGAATGTGGTTATTTGCAATAAATCCAATAAAAACTCAGCTGCCTATTTAAAGGAACCTCAAAGTAAGCTTATGTTTTTTGAAGTAAGCAGCCACCTGTAATATGCCGAAAATGCGATCAGTTCGTGATGTGAATCACAGTAGTATATCAAGAAGAATGCCCAGCGTTACAAGGTATTGCGAGGCCATGTCATTGACATTTCCCTATGACCACACCACATTGAACACCCAATTATCTGGGTGATATTTAGTCATTCATTCCTGCCATTGCTAGAGCTGCTATGAATACCACTATGTGTCATGTCTGTGCTCAAAATTAACATAAAAATAACAAAACATGCTTTTATTTTCAGATAAGTGACTTGCAATGAAAAAATGCAAATGTCGTAATTCTCATATAGGTTAAAATTTTTATTTTGCGATTTATAGCTTGAACAACCATGAAAGCATCGAGAGAAAGTAAAAAAAGAACATTGTTATCACTGACCATACACAAAAAGCTTCCCAGAGATGAATTCATGGCAGCCAGTGTTGGCGACACCAAGTGGTTGCATTACAGTCTGAGGGATGGACATGATCCAAACATGTTCGATAAAGATGGTTTAGCTCCTATTCATTTGGCAGCTTTGCATGGAAAATTAGAGTGCATGAAGTTACTGATTGAAAATTACAATGTTGATGTGAATTTGGAATCAGACACTGGTCATCTTCCTCATCTTTTAGTGATTAACATGAAAAATAAAAAAGTTGCATTACCATGTCTGAAATATCTGGTTTCAAAAGGAGCTGACGTAAACAGTGCTAATTATGATGGAGAAACTGCTGTACATAAGGCAGCTGCCGAAGGAATGGAAGATTGTCTGAAGTTTTTATTGGCCAAAGGAGCTGATGCAGATCAAAAAGACGTGAGAGACAAAACAGCCCATGATTTGGCAAAAATATGGTGCAAAAGAAAATGTGCTCGCATTGTGCAAAAGAGAGTTTGGAATCACGATAAGGAATTTTTTGAACAAGAAAGAATGAAGATGATTCGTCTTAGACAAGAATTTCAAGATCTTCAACATGAAGCTTTACATCAGTTGATGAACGAGCATGACTTCTTTGGAAATGTTTCTTTTAATAACTGGATGGATGATAAAGGATTTAAGGGAGATAATAAGCAATTAAAATTCTACCCCAACAAAAAACAAGTTGATGGGCTAATGGATGGTATGATTTCTCGACTTTTTGCTAATGGAACTCTGAAAGATATTGCTAGGAGATTGGAAAAACTTCTTCACGCATACGTTAGAGCTGCAGAGATGAAGGCACTTTCTGGTGAAAAGCTGACAGGCATGTCAATTGTAGTACCAAAATCAAAATTTTCAAAAGCAGTGAAATATGAATTGGATTTATATGGAAGAAGCAAGGACTTTCCTACTAGCGATTCTCTTGTACGTAAGAACAGACTGCGACGGAGTACAGAAGTAAACGTGAATGCCAAGGAGCTAGGTTACCAGAACATCGGCAAAAAGCAATTTTTTGAGTCACAAGAGAGATCGCTAAAGCCTGGTCACAGAAATCGTTCTAAAATGCAATTTTTTGAGTCAGATGATGAGTTGTTGGGTGATGATGATGATTCTCCCAAGCACTTTAAACCTACTGGTATTTACTCTGTGCTCCCCGGAGATGAAGATGGTTACGTAAGAAGATTTCAAGGGTATTACAAAACCAATGACCCATGGAATTTCAGCACTAATATGGGCACATACCCTGTCACTGACATAACCCATCCAACGTCTGTTTCAATTGGCACAAAGCCAGATTTTGACAGGGACAATATCCAAGCTCCAGGACTGGCTAACATCACTTTTAAAATAATCAAAAAAAGCGATAAAATAATCTTGAAATTAAGTTCTCGTGGACGGGTGGAAACGATTCAAGTACCAATCACAGTTATTGATCCTGATTATATCGAAGCTGCAATTGATAGTTTGCCTTTCGGGAAAAAAGGGAAATACAACATACCGTTTCGATTTCATTGCATCCATTTATTTGACATTCAAAAAAAGAGGCCTGCAAAAGTATATCCTCTATCAGAAATTGTAAATCATTTAAAGATGGTTTTAGAAGGTTATTTATTTGGATGCCATATCTTGTACGACGATCAACCTAATGCTATTGACATGAATGACTTTTCATAAAAAGATTCTAGCTTGTACAATGTGCATGTAATACCGGATTTAATAAGTTTTTGTGCCGCTTATACTTTTTAGTAGTGCAAAAACTGTTAACATCATTTGAAGATTAAGTATTTTACACGTTTTGGTGTGGATTCAACTTTTTTGATAACACCTTTTTTTCATCTAATATTAACTCGTTCGTCACGCATTCTTATAACACTATCGTTTGGTATTTTGGTTAAACCACGATAAACTCGACACAAAATTTTGGCGCTGTTATACAATTACACTATACTCAATTACTTATTAAAATTCCTACCTTTTTTTCCTATGACATTGTTTCTTTGTAGGTGAGTCACCCATTCATTCTGTAAACACCCGTAATTTAAGCAAGATTTTCGAAATTTGGTGCTTAATTTTTAATGTTATCGGTCAAAATTTCTGTCACTCATTGCAGTGTATGAAGATCCGGTAATCACCTTTACAATAGGCCTTATTAGCTATATCAAAAGCCTAGGCTCCCACCGAGTCGTCAAAGGTTTTGAATTGTTTTTACAGCTAATACGACTGACATACGGCATAAAACGAATTTTCGGGGTTTTTTTCACGCAAGCCCGGCTTCATTTTCTAAAAAAAATGGGCCACTATGTTCATTAGCACGCTCCACCTTGAAGGTATTGCTCTATTCTTCGCACCATTTTATGCTACTCATTATATTTAAAGCGAATGGTCAATGACGAAGGCTAGGCTTCTCAGCCGACAAAAAGTTACCTTAAGGCTTAAATGAAGGCACCGAACTGCTGATAAGGTTTAAATTTATGTGTTTGACCTTTTCTATTTTATACCATGTTTCTCCTATTTCAATCCCTAATGCTTATGTTTGAAAATGATATTTTTCTGCGAAAACATCCGCATCAGACCTAGATTCTACTTGAAGAATTTTAAACGTTTACCTAAAATGAAGTTGAACAAAGTTTTTTAATGTTACTGTTTTTTAAATTTTGTCAAAAACGTTTTAGCCTGAGCAGTATTCTGTAGGCTTGCTGCTAGGGTTGGATCCATTCATTTTTTTTTTCTAATTTTAAAATTCAAATTCATTGACTTTGAAAAAACGAAATTCAAATTTATTGACTTTGAAAAAATATAATTCAAATTCATTGACTTTGAAAAAACGAAATTCAAATTCATTGACTTTGAAAAAACGAAATTCAAATTCATTGACTTTGAAAAAACGAAATTCAAATTCATGAAGAATTTGTGAGCGGATTCAAATTCAATCCAACTTACCAGTCACCACTATACTCACTAGTGTCGCCACTCATCAGCCACCTGTACTAATTCCATACTTGGTCAGCCAGATTATTATAATTATGCGTTTAAAACAAGAAATATTTTTATGTACTGTAGGTTTAGCGAGTAGCAACTTGTTCAAAATATTTTCACTCAAGAAATGCGTAAAATAAAGTAAAAATGTAGCTAACTTCAAAAATGACAGTACAAGATGCAAAAAAACATAACTTTTATTAGAAAACACGAAAAACAATTAACGAAATCGAAGAGATAAAGCAAGCACACGAACAAATTTTCAACGGCTACAAAACATTTTTATTGCATTTTATAAGCAGCAGCCTCTAAAACGTCTACGTGCCTAGTGAAACCACTACTATTGAAACCATACCGTAGATCAAACGCAGCTATTTCACATTCAAGATCGCTGCGCATTCTACTCTATATGAGAGGAGAAAGCATTGTCCGGCCATCCGACCTTTATATTAATAATAAGCTACTGTAAATCGTTCTTATCTTGCCCTTATAATTAATTTTACAAAAACAGTTTGAAGTTAAAACTTCGTATCTTTTCTTTCACTCGCCTGTTGGTGAAATAAATAAGCTTTACTGATCTCATGTGGAAATTTGCTGACGTAAAAACGAATTTCATTCTCGGCAACTTCACTTCAAGTTAAAATGCTAAACCTTTAAAGATAAGAAATCCGAGCGATTGAGTGTAAAGTCTATTCTCCAGCAGGTGCACTAGGAAGGTTACTGTGGCCCAAAAACAACTTCAAAGCGCCTTGCAGCGTCATAATTGCCATCATAAACTTTCTGTTGGTTTGATGAAATGTTATGGAACGTTTGCAACATTAACTGGTATAAACCAGCTACAAATTGCTACATTTGCTTTGTAAGGTTTAAATCGAAAAACTCCCAAGTTCGTCAATTGTTTAATCAAAATATTCAAATTCATTGACGTTGAAAAAACGAAATTCAAATTCATTGACTTTGAAAAAACGAAATTCAAATTCATCAAGAACTCTTGAGCGGATTCAAATTCAATCCAACCCTACTTGCTGCTGGCTGTGATATTTTTATGAACATAGTAGGCCTACGGGACTGTTTTACCAAAAAGTGTAGGTTAGTTTTGATGTGTTAAATATGATTATTGCGAAGTTGCTTTTTTTCTCGTGCTTTAAAGACATGATTTTGATCTTTTCTTATTTTGAACAGTTGTATTTTACACTTATTTTCAAGTGTCATCCTATTCCTTGTACTTACTGTGATCCAGGCCTAAGGTGGTTTTGTTCAATTACAAAACATTAAAACTTTTGTATATTACCACCAAAGAACTTTCTTCTCAGCAGCAAAGGCAGTGAGCGAGTTAAACTTATTAGGTAAGATTACGCAATTGCGTTATGGTAAGCGTAGCCCATCAGTTTTGGCTAGTTTGTTAAAAAATGATATGGAATTGAAAGTAAACCAAGATCTAGTAAGCCGTGACGAACAGGGTTGGAAATATCGATTAGAAATCGATAATCGATATTCTCTACTTTTTCGTCTTCGAATGCAAAAATTCTCTACTTTTTTTTTTCATTATCGATTGGGGCTTTTCCCTACTTTTTCGCGTGGTAAATCGATATTAATTAATCAATAATTTTTTTCTGAATAAGTTCTTTCAAAAGTTTTTATTTTCTATTGTTTTTAGTACCTTATCTGTTTTTTGTGGTGTTTGCAGATAAATATTTTACTTTACATCCGCATAAAAACAGTTAGCGTGCGGAAAATTCCGTATGCACTGTCATTTTTTATTTCATTCCGAAATATATCACGAGAAAACGTTTGCTTAACGTTTGGTCCCTTGGTATCGCAGGCCAAGGCCAGGCAGTCCAATGTAGTTTTGAGGCTAATAAAGTGGTTTTTGACTATTTGTTCACCAGCTTTTTTGATTTAAAAGATTACATCTGATAGTAGGAATACTTTTGTGTTTCGAACATCGTAGAAAAGGTTTCATAGTCAACAGCATCTGAAGTAGGCCAAGATCAAAGGTAGAAAGTATTCAAGAGAAAAAGTGATATTTGATCTTTTTTATAGTGAAAAGGGAAAAGTGAGTAAGCCTTCTGGTATTCCTGTTTTAAACTGGCTGCCCATCAGAATACGCTATGCCCATCAGTTTGCCTAACCTGAAGCCCCCCTACCCCCTTTCATTAGCATCAAAATATCTTGACGCTGTCACCTTAGTCAGAGAAAAGTATCGATTGATCGATATTCTTTACTTTTTATTTTCGTTATCGAATGTAGAAATTCGCTATTTTTTTTTGAGGTATCGAATATCGATTTATTCTCTACTTTTTCATTATCGATTTCCAACCCTGGTGACGAATGCGTGTATTGAAAAACGTCTGAAAAATTCAAAACCAAGGCTGATGTGTTACTGAGGCTCAGTAATTAAAATCTTATTAGAATCGCACTATTTAAACGTAGTAGTCAAAGATATTGATGCCGGAGGTCAAACAGGTGCGTACCCAGAGGAGGACTGCTGCCCCCCCCCCCTGCACACAAATGCACTAAGTATAGGTGATATTCGTATAAAGAACACTCCGCGGGCGTGATGACCTTTTTTTTTTGCTCATCACTATATCCGGCCCTGCTGGCTTGGCTTTAAAATGCGCCCCCCTTTTCAAATTTCTGGGCACGTACCTGTCAAGGGTTCGATCCCTGGCTCCGCCAAATAGGACACATAGCGTAGGCTCGGCACCGCTGCGACGTTACTTCGGAGCAGTGTCGCCCAGACGATAAGTCGCGGAAATGGGCCTCGCCACTTGTTACACGCTTTAGCGCAATACCGCGAAGTAAGCTACAATGGCAACTTGATTTTGTCAATGAACGAAAAGTTAAACTGTGCAGTGAAGTAGACCGTATAATGCCAGTCGGACTCTGATGCAAGTCCTCCCACAAAGTATCTAATGTGATTCCAGACGCGAATCGAACCTGTTACATAAGATCTTCAGCGCAACATCGCTAGGCCACAAACAGAAAACACTTGTGAAAAGGTACAAAACAAAAATAGGTTCTTTATTTGTAAATGCAAAACACAAAACTTTAAAAGATAATTTTGAAAAAATATTTTACTAACTTTTTCCACTACAACACAGTGAACAACTAAGCGCTGAAATATTTTTAAAAAGGCTATCGAGTCGACGTATTTATCAAATTGGTCAGTAATAATGAATTACATAATTACAAATGAAGTAGGTTACAACTTAGCATAAACAATTATAAGCAGCAAAAAATAGAAAAATTGTAAAAAATTACCCGGACACATAGTACATTAACAAATTTTGTGATGTTTCAAAAAAAAACTAGACTAGTTGCAGCTAGCCGTTGCCTTTTCATGAACTGGTGAAAAAAACAGTCATGTTTAGATCCAGTCAAAATACTGACAACTAGCTTACATTTGTTTCAACACTGATTCAACTGGCAACTACAACAGTGTATTTTTTGTCATGTGTTTTCAAATTCGCTGGACAGTCCATCGGGAACAGTGCGACACCTAAAGAAAAACAAAAGTGAAACACTGCGCGAAAAATACTCTTAGTTTCAGCAATTTTAGAACACCAGTTGGAAAGAGAGCAGTTGGCATACTGAAGTTATAAAATATAGGGAATTTTTCTTAACCTAACTGCTTTGTAGGAGGTTCTTGATATTTTCGAAACAACTAGGCCTAATTCACTAACATAGCCAGAGGACTAACATAAAAGTGAGGGAGGAAGCAAGCATGCACTAGTAATTAATCAAATAGTTTTTATTAGATTAAATTCATAGGTGAAAAGTAACAAGAATGAGCAATGAAAGATTTTACCGAAGTCTATGCAGACTAGGTGATTCAAGCTTATAAATCAATATAAAGAATTTCAATAAATGAAAAAGAAGCCTAAGAGTCATTTTTGTGCATCTGCGACCAAAATCGATTTGTTTGCTTTGAGTCAAAATATGCGTAAGTACAGTCAGTTTTTGGCTAAAATGAAAAATTTAAAGCTCCTCATTTAAATCACATAATAGCTCAATTGCAAAGCACGACCGCTATTGATGAGTGATACGAAAATGCAGAATTGCAGATTCATAGTTCGTTCAGTATTATTTAAACTCCAATACGTTTCAATAAACGGACAATAATGTCATAACATTATTTTTAAATTTAATCTATCCAAAATAAACCAGAAAAATGTTTGGCGTAATAACTTGTCCCCAAGCACTTCACAACAAGAGCAAAATCATGATTAAAAATGTGATTGTGAGGTTAAATTTAACTCACCTGTGCATTATATCGGAATATATACTTTTTGGCTTGTTACCGATATCGTAATAACCGCTTTCTTTCAAAACTCTTTCAATAATGTTCTGGTAAAAATAATTAATAGTTATCTAGGCGAAATAAACAAATTGTTATTCTAGTATTTTGAAAGGAATCGGTGATGAGTCAATAACCTTTTGGTTAAAAAGTTTGGACGCCACAAGCAACAGAGCAATGAAGTCACAAGGAAAGCTCATTCCAAATATTAAAAAAACACGTAAAAAAGGCTGCTGGAGCGCTGTTGGTGTCTACGTCTATCCAACCCCTTTTTTTTATACTTGGTTTGGAGGTCACATTACAGCCACCCTACCTTGGGGGGCTTTTCATAGGCTGGACCAAAGTTTTGAGAGGCAAAAAAAATTAATAACACAGCCTTCATGCAATTTTTTTGAATTTATATACAAAATTAGCCTTTTCTTTTTCAAGTTTTCACATAACTTGTTGAAAAACATTTTCCGGCAATATCTTTAACACACGCTCAGGTAGGCTACTAAAAAAAAACAACACAAACCTGCATTTGCGCATATGTAATTCCTTCTTCATAAAGCTTGCCACCATCAGTTACTTTTGATACATAACCGTTGCCAAGCAGCTCCTTGGCTTCTGCTTCAGCAGTAGCTTTCTGGGTCAATGACGGAGCTTCCACGATGAAACTAACATCAATCATTTCGGAAGATCCTTGAAGCAGCTGAAACATAAAATGGATCAAAAAAGACATTAATTACGCATATTTTATGGCTATTTAGGACCGGCCAGCTGGCGTAGAGGAGAAAGACTTCACTACCGGTGAGGGAGGTCTGGGATTCCATTCTCAGGCTGGCCAAATCGGGCATTGCCGCCAACGGTTTCGAAGTTTCTGTGTTGCCCAGGCGCTAAGCCGCGGAGATGGGCCCCACCACTCATTACACGCTTCGGCGTAATACCGCGAGTATAATGAAGACTTGATCTGAAGGCTATTATAAAGCATAGGATTAAGATTCTACTGCAATACAGTACCTGCAGAAGAAATCTAGCAAACTGCTTTAAGATTATCCTTAGATTTAACTTCTTGGAAATAAAAGTTTAGGCTTATCTAGCCAAACAACTGCAGTAAATTTAGAATTTTAATCGCAGTGGTGATATAAAGCTACAAGGAAAAAGCAGTTATTTTCTAGCTGTTGCTTACAGTTTATAGGCTTAACTTAATTTTTCAAGCGAAGAGGTTTATGAGAAAAGGGCTTTGAGAAATAAACTTTTAAAATTATGAAATATTATCGACAGACTTGATAAATACATGAAGTAAGTGAATACTTGAGAATAAGTATGGATAGTAGGAAGAAAAGCAACAAACGAAAAAAAATTGCAAAAGCAACAACATTTACCTTTTTCAATTCATCTTTTAAACCGAGCGACCGACTATGAGGTGAGAAAAGGGCTCGCTTGTACCGGGATATGATTCTACGTCTGTAATTCACCTCGCTCGTAGGAGGAAGCTGAAAAATTAATTAAAAATTTGTAATCTTCATTGGGTTTGTCTCACGCATTTGTGACACAAATTCATAAGACTAAGCAGGTGGATCAACGCTTAACCTTGCCACATCAACTTTTAACTTTATCTGAATGATAAATAAAGCAATTAACTGTATTAAAAAAAAAGATTACTACTATCAGCATATAGCAAGCGCTTAAGGTGGTAAAAATTTCTCGGGGCATTTGAAATTCTAAAGGTGGTCAAAAATCCCAATATCTTGAAATAATTACCCTGTAACTTTTGTAACATAAGCACACCTGATCAATATAAATAATTTTGTGGAGTTGTATCAAAGTCTGTTGTACAGGATCGTTGATTTGACGAAGTTTGCTCGGAGATATGCTTAGCATTCTGGTTGCACTTCCTCCAGATGACACTGCAAAAAAAAAAATTTAGATGAAAAATGAACATTGACAATTTTCAAATTTGATTGTGATGAAGTTCAAAAGAAGACCACAGCAAATGCGAAAAGAATCAGTGATAAAAACATTAGTTTGAAAATTTGGTAGTTGAGTTTACGGCGTCTCATTCATGAGTTGGCAGACAAAACAGCGAATTGGATATCCGCATCATAAAAGCAAGTGCACTAATGCGCCAGCTCCACCGATCTGTGGTACTGAAACGGGAGCTTTGCACCATGGCAAAGCTATCCATTTTCAGATTAGTCTATGTTCCTATTCTGACTTATGGCCATGAGTGTTGGATCATGAATGAGAAAGTGAGATCTCGAGTTCACGCAGCCGAAATGGGATTTTTGCGAAGAATTAGCGGTTTGACCTTGTTGGACAAGGTTAAAAGTGCAGATATTCGTGAATCTCTAAATATCGAATTGCTGCTTCTCCGACTAGAAAGATCGCAACTGCGTTGGTATGGACATGTGACACAAATGCCCCAGGAAAGAACAGCCAAAAAACTGCTCTGTTCAAAACCAATTGGTCAAAGGCCGTCTCAGAACTTGATGGCGAGATTACGTAGATCTCAGTTGGTCTCGCCTAGGCAACCCAGCAGAGCATCTATCCTTTGTTGCAGAGAATCGAGGTGCTTGGAGGCTCCAACTCGAGATGCTGCCCCCGCGACCCCCCCAAGGATAAGCTGGTTTAGAAAATGAAAAAAAAATGAATGAGTTTATGGAGATTTGCTGGAGATTTAGTTTATTCACGAAAAATTTTAGACCTCATTAGAAAAATGTAAGATAATGACAATATTACATTGCAGTGATATTTGGATGCAGAGCTAATATGAAATTCTATGATCAAACTTCTTACTAGGTCGTCCGCGCGAGTGTAGACCGGCTCGCGTTAAATCCTTGGTTATTGATGAACGGGAGCTAGGAGGTTGGATTTCGCTGTGCTTGGAACCTAAAATAACAAATCGGATTGTTAAGTAGAAATTTAGATTGAAAAGCAGTAACAACTGTCTAGCAAAACGTAAAAATTCAGCTAACGGCGCATATAACAACACTGCGGATAGTATGATTAGTATGTACTAGAAAAAGCCCTAAAAAAGACAACAACATTTTCATTCAAAAGTTTAATATATAATTGAAGAACATTTGTAACTAGAAGATTACGATCAAAAACACACAAATTTAAATTATGAAAAACATAATATAATTCAAAATTATTTAATTAAAAAAAAAAAATATAAATTCAAAAAACTTCTGAATGCAAAATTATGAAAAAACAAGCGCGCTAATAAGTTCATTTCAAAAAATTATGATGCAACGAAAGAAGGAGCAATTTGGTTCCAAAGTTTCAATGCAATAAACCAACCTGATAAATCAAAACTTAGCGCTCTTCTGGGAGCCGAGGCACGAACATCCGGGCTAGCAGAGTGAGATTGCTGTGCTTTGGCGGAGACTGCTCGAGGTTTTTTTATCATCCGAGCAGGAGATTCCACTGCTGAAGAAATAATGTTATAAACTAGCAATTTACAAACCACAAACAAAGCTTATTCAAATAAATTATGTTAAAACAATGCGTTGTACAATGCACATAGTACAAACAGCATTTACAGAACTATGCTTTGATGACTCCTCAAAGATCTCAATGCTCCCGCAGATTTTGAAGCAAAACGATCACTTACACCAATCGTAAAGTATCATCAACACACCTTATTCAAGATGCAAAAAAAATTAAATTGTACTCCCCAAATACTACTTTCAAAAGCTGTTAGTCGGTCGAAATTTTGTGAAATTCTGATTATAATGTGTTAAAAATCTTAAATAGTTCAAAAATATCTTTTTGTAAATCAAAATAGAATCAAATAGATGCGAGATAAATTCCTACACACCAGTGCTAATTCCGCTAAAAGATACGAGAAAAAGAAAGCAATTTCAACGTACTAAAAGAGAACAATTAGCTAATTTAAACAATAAAAACTTAACAACAAAGAAATTTAGGGCAAGCTACACAATCTGTAGTTAGTGGCATTTAATCTGGCAGCTAAAAAAAGTCTTTCAAAATAGGTGGAAAGCTGATAGCGTAATAAAAATCCAACCATGTCTGGCTAGCGTGCCTTTATTAACGACAACAATAGAAGTTGTTTTCTTTTAAGTGTCGTCTCATCAGTTTACCAAATTCCGTTTTGTTTATTTAAGCTAACGATTTTTCGCATTACAGGCTGTAAAGTGCAATAGAATGTAAAATGACGCATCTGACGCGCATATTGATTTGATCAACAAGAAGCTAAAATCTCACTTTTATCGTGTGTTCCGAATACACCATTACTGGCACTCGACTTCACAACAGGTGGAGGCTGCTCAGGAACTTCTTCCGGACCTATAAAACCAGAAACATACGGTTCTTCATACACCGAAAGGGCATTACTAGGCTACTTAATCACTTCATCCGAAATAATAGCGTTAAGCAACTTTAACGACTGCATCAACTTTGAAAGATAAAAAATTTAGAAAAACCTTCAATGCTGTCAGAACATGGCTTAGCTGCTGACTAGTATCAGGGTAGCTGCTGACTCAAAGAGCGCAAGCTCACTTCGCAGTCTCCCTCAATCTAGACAGCTTTCGGTTCAATGTAACTTGAAAATAACCTCAGTAAATTAATCTAGTAGTTTCATGCCAAACAGCAACCGTAATGTTATAACAAAAATGCAACGATTGTCATAAAACCCCACCGTAACATTAGGATATCTGCTGGTAGGCTATCCCCTTACCACTAATACTGCAAATAATTACCGCTTCCAGGAGCAAACACTTCAGCTTCGCTGGAGTTGGGTCGAGAAGGAAGACTGAAGTTGGATGCTTGAGAAGATGAACTTCCGTTTGAACCGTCAAAATTGCGAAAACTACGTTCGCTTGATTCCTAAAAGAAAAGTACATTCGTTTGAAAATGTTGAATTTCAGGCTTTTCACCAGCCTACAATTACCCTGCTTACATGTCCAGTTTCAGTGGCCAGAAGCCCTCAGGCTTTCCGCATTACAATCACATTTTTGACGTCATAATTGAAAAAATGACATCCAAAACTTAATTGTGATACGAAAAGCCCCGTGGGCTTCTGACCACTGAAACTGGACATGTGGACGGGTTAAACGGTCAGTTATCCAAACCTACCACAGCATATCCACAGACTAACTGCCGTACAAACTTCGATGCGCGAATTGCTAACAGAGCTGCGCCATTGCTTATAGTTGTAGTTGATAAAAAACTAGAAAACAATTATCAAATAAAATTCCTCTCTGCAATTCAATTGCATTCAAATTTCCACAAGAGCAGCTTACTTGTGAGGCGTGAAAGAGCCGTTGATAATCCTGTCTGTGTCTTCTGGCTTCATGAAAATGTTTTTGCGTCCTCCGTCTTTCTTTCTCAACTCTTTTCTCAGCGGACAAGTGCAGAGATGCAAGATGATCCGTGAAGCGGAGTAAGGGATCAGATATTAATCCGCTCACTTGAACAATGTTGGGCCGATCGTCAGGCTCAACCGTCAAACAACTAACACATATGAATTTCACTGAATATCAATTCATAATATGAAGTTTTCATTGTAACAAAAGCAATTTGGTAATATTCTTTCCAGCTGGCTTGCATACATGGTTATTCGAAAAGGACAATTTGATATCAAATAATGAAGTGCCAACAAATTTAGTAAAAGCCAGTGTAAAGTCGATAAAAGATATTAACTGTTTTGGGTGTTAATTGGAGCTGCTCGACTAGAAGACCTTATTGGTCATTTCGCAGCTCCATGTTAACATTATTTCACAAGTATGGATTGGATAGCATTTTGCATGAGCTTGTGACAAATTTTCAATGAATTAATTTCTGTTTCTATTTTTTTTTTGCATCATTTCTCTATCGTCTTGTGTTGACAAATCAAGTCGTCGTCTCGTCTAGTATATAAAATACTCACTGCAGAGGGTAACAGCGAAAGCTATTTGAAATATTGCTCACGAGGTACTTTCATGTCCATAATTCCAAAGTATTTCATATCGGTCATAATTTCTTTCAAGAAAATAACTTTTCATAGAAAATATGCTGCGTACCTTTTCACAGTTTTATTAACCAGTTCGGAATAACCACGATCAGCAGGAATAGGAGCATATTCGGCATCAACTATTTTCTTTGCCAGTGTAAGCATGTTAGTGGCATTAAACGGCGGGTCTAGCTGGGCCATTTGATGAAGAATACAACCTAAGAGACAAGACTTGCGAGGCTAAGATTTAATTTTTGAAAAACTGGATCAGAAAACACAGCAATATTTACAACACAAATTGTTAATAATTCTAGATTATGACATACTGTTCCGCTATTTCAATGGAAGTTAACACAAAAATCACATTATTTATTCCAACAATCTGGACTCAAGATAATCAACCCGCTTTAATGACATAGGCTACTTAAATGTATCTTGTCAACTAAGTCATGTTAATTTTATTGCAGTTAAAACAAACCTCGTATCAATCTAAAGCTTAGCAATACCCAGGTTTATAACACGTAATCGCACATTTGCAATCTATAGTGCTGGTGTAAGCTTAAAAGCAACAGCATCAATGCAATTTTTATTTATAACTATTTGCAAAATTTTGATTTACCTAGTGCCCATATATCAGCCTTTTCGCCATAAGGTTCATTTTTAATAATTTCCGGACAAGAATATAGGATAGTTCCAACAACCGACATCATTTTCGAGGTCTCTTTCTTCTGCTTCGCTAACCCAAAGTCGGCTAAACCGGAAAATAATAGGTTAATACGCGCCCTTAACACCATACAATGGCACGCGTACGCTATTATTAGAGTCGCACCTTTTATATCAATATGAACCGGTAACCAATGTTGAGTTATCCCATTATTTAATTGAATTATCTAAGGTGCAAAAGCTGTACTTACTGATTGTGACCTTGTCATTTTCTCCCAGCATTACGTTGTTTGGAGTTAAATCACGATGGACAATTCGTTTATCACAATGCAAATAGCGCAAGCCAAGGCACATCTGGAAAAACAGATTTCTAGTTTAAATAAAACCTGTATGTATCTAGTCAGAGGAAGAGAGTTAACTTTGAAATTGAAAAATATAGATTTAAACCTCTGAAGTCCATATTTGCAGGCAGATCAGAAAACAGTACTAACACCAGGATATTACCGTTTGTTTGTAGTGCTATCCTTTTTTGCCAAAGTGATAATTTTAATGGAATGTTTGCGTCGCATTGAGTAAAACAAAACAAAAAATAATACCCCCAGCAAAACTTTCACGAGATTTCGTTCAATAACATGAATAAAACTAGCTCACTTGAATGAAAACTTTCCATAAGCGTGCTTCACCCATTCCTTTCTCTTTTTTCTCTTTTAAAGATGTGAAATGTTCTTGCAAAGATGCACCTTCAATTAGCTCCATTTCAATGTACAATTTATCATCTAAAAATAACAACACAAAATGTTTCAGGTTATTTAATTTTAAAAATTGAGACTTAAGTGACGAAAAAATCTGTGAATACTAGTATCCTTTTCGAAGTCAGTAGCCAAAATGACTTACTTTCTTGAAAAGTTGAATAATATCGAACAATATTGGGATGCTTAAGCTGTTCCCGTATGATTTTTAACTCCCGAACAATGTCATCAATTTCACGTTTCTGACGTTCTTTTCCCATTTTCCCTCCACCACCTGCAACGCTAACTTCTTTCAAAGCAAGCGGAGCCTGGGCTGAGTGTTTTTTGACCTAAAAATACAATTTAGTTTCACGTTCAAAATATGAGGAGCCACTTAAATGAATGAAAAACTTCAAGCTTTTTGTTGCAGCTTAACACAATGAGTTTCAAGAGGTTCAAAAATTGACTCCATATAAGGACAACTGAACATCAAACACTTTGGAAAGTTTTCCAAAACCTTTCGTTGCATCGTGAATTTATCAACTATATCACCGCGAAAATGATGAAGCGTTTTATAAAGTACACGATTAGGTGACCACACGCAGACATTGATATGCAAATGATGAAAAATGTGGAGATATCAGTTAAGACAATGTTTTTTACAAAGGTGTTGAAAATGAGTGGACTTCGTGCTTACGACTTACGGTATTACTACTCTTCTGGCTATGAAAAGGTGACCAGGGCTGTAGTACTATAGTACATAAGGCCTGTTTCGGTGGTAAGAACAAGTTGTCTTTTCAGTAATGCTAAGATAAGCCATTCTCAAGGGACAGGCAGTATGTAAAAACGAACGATAAATCATAACACTGTTTCAATGACGAGAAAAACTTATGCATTAATACTTTCTTTCCACATTTCTACAGTAAGTACACAAAGATAGCAACTGCCAATAGCTTACTCTGTAAACACATCCAAATGCCCCAGAACCTAATACATCATATATGGCAAAATCTCGAATGTGACGTTTCGGCTTCTTATTTTGATTGAGTTCTTCAACACCATCTCGTATGGCTTCAATGGCATTAGCCTGAAATACAACGGCATATTGGACAAGCTCTGGCCTGCAACAAAGCTCAGTAAATAATCACTTAAATCCAGTCAAAACGGACATTAGAAGGAGTGTACACACTGTAAATTCAAGCTATGTGTTATTAGCTGAAAAGTCACACGAAAATGTTTCACCTAAAAAATTTATAACATTTACTTACATCCATACAATTCAACTGTTCAACCAAGCATTTGTAAGCACTGATATATCGTACGTAGTGTCCAATGTCAATAAATTTCTGTAAAGTATTAGTCATGGTCAACAAACAGTTTTCTAGAATTTTGCAGCACAAGGAATGTAATTACTTGAAACATATCGGCGGGAAAAAGTCGTTTAAACATCTTTCGATTTCTCTCCATTGAAAAAAGAAACCTCAAAGCTCGAAAAGCGTTTCTTTGCAGTTCAATCGCACCAAGTTTACATCTGAAATAAATAAGAAGTATTGTTAATTTGAATAACAATATCCGAACGCTTATGCCACACATCAACTCGCAAGTTTTTTAGGACGAATTGAACCAACATCAGAGAACGAATTAAATTTTTTAGAACGAATTAAACCAACATTAGTTGTTAAAAAAGCAACAGCATAATCAGTTTAAAAATCAAACAAAGCGTTTAAAAATGCACTGCGTACTTTTTTTTAGTTCAGATCTAGCAATCAAAACCTAGTGCAACGTTGGCACAAAGAAAGCTATAACTAAAGCCCTTGAATACTCGCGTTGTACCACGTGGCTTTAGCAGATAACTTATAGCATCGACAAAACACGACAAACAAGAGCTGGTAAAAAAATTGATCATGACGAAACATAGGATAAACAATTACCTGTCGGGTGGGTTTTGAGGCAGAATTAGCTGAGCAATGATATATATTCCATTGGTCTGCACAATGGTTTGCGTGCAACGATCATCCAAGGCAAGTTCATTTAATACAGCACAGCAAGCTGAATACAGCTGAAAAATATTTCAAACTTCATCTACTTTGACAGTAATTATGGTTTTATTTATAACGATACATTGTTACATGTTTTCAACAATGGCTCCATGCGCTTTACCAATAAGGCAAGAGAAATTACATTTGCGATTCTCATAGCTTCAACACAATATAAGCCTCCAATGTAAAGAATATTAAACGAAGCTTAAAAACGTTAAGAGCGCAAACAGTGCTGTTTGTTATGCTATAAAATCATTGTTAGATTAAAATCACCAGTTGACAGCATATTTCTAAATCATATAATATCATCCGACATTCCAGCGCAAAACACGCAAAAAGCATCTGTAAATTTGTTTAGAAACTAAAATTTCATAATTGAAAGTAAACATTTTCAGCTGCATTAGTTCCATTGCCGTCAACAGCAACTTGGGCAAATTAACAAGTAAAATTAGATGTTAAAAAATACTATTTAGTTACTGCAGGCAAATCAAAATGTATTCTTGTGCGATTTTGATTTGCTTGAAAAACTAAATAGCATTTTTTATATTCTAATTTATACACGAAAAATGTTGGAAGACCGGGACAACTCTTACGTAAGCACTGAATATGTAGGCACCAGGGAACTTCTTTTTGTTTTTACATGAGAAAATTTTTAATTTAGAAGCAACTATCTTTAAATTGACCGGTCAGTCAGCGCAACTTCTAAGCGCATTGCTATAGGTGCGGTAGGTTGGAGCTCAAATCCCAGGCCGGTCAAATCGGACACGGTGACGCCAACGGCACGTTTCTTCGGAGCTGTGTTGCCGAGGCACCAAGCCGCGGAGATGGATCCCAGCACTGTTTACACGCTTCGGGGCAATACCGCGAGTATAATGAAGATTTTTTTACCTTCAACTTATTTTCAAGGAGTTCTTCTTTGTTTGAATTAGACCTGATTACGTTGGAACGACCTTTTCTTACGTTGCCGCTAGACACCTCGTATCTTCCACAAGTTAGCTGGCGATCTCTGCACATAATAAAAGTGTCAATGAAGCTTTGCATAACCGCTAACGCATCAAGACAGCACGGAGAAGCTAAATAGAAAATAAATTGACGACGCTTTGGCAAGAGATTCTTTTAAGAAACCCCAGAGCATAGCAGTGGTTATAGACAAAGATTTGTTTTAAAACAAATGCACTCACTGTCGGAGTAAGCTGAGAATCAGGGGGATTCCCCCAAGTAATCTGATCTCATTGGCATTGTCAGCATCGCTGCAAAGTCGCACCAAGGTCCACACAACGTGCCACAAAAGGGTGCATTGTTCTCCATCGTTTAAAACACTGAGTAAGATAGGAAGAGAATCGTATATCATCATCTAAAAAGTTCACAAGATTCAACCTTTGAGTAATTATTTTAGAAATATCGTGACTTCACAAAAACTGACTTCTTTCTTTTGGGTGCGCGACTACTCGGGCTCTCCAACTCGGCGTTGAGCTCATAACTCTGTCCTAACCCACACACCAAACCTCAAACGCTAAATTTAACCCGATCCTTAAACTAAACCAAACTCTAAACATGTCTTACTACAGAGCTGGTCACTCCGAAAAGTCCTCTGTCGATTTTTTCATACACGGTTACATGCTATATTTTTGGTTGTTTTATCACGTTAAAAAAAATGAAATACATTTTTCCTTATTTTAAGAGCCACCAGCGTCAATCAATATCACGTTGTTTACTTGTTTTATTCATAAGGACAAAGCGTTTGTTTTGAGTATGACAAGTGTGATTCAGAAACAACCGGCAATTTCATTCATTACGCCTATCACAAGATCAGTGACAACCATGCTAATTGCTCATTGCACCAAAAACAGTAATCATTCCGAGTAACGTATTTCAGGTAGAAAAAATTTTCGTTGGAATACACCCAGCAAGGTGCTCACTGCATTCACCTGATGAGTTGCAATAACAACGAAAACCGGTACGTGGATTGTGATAACCTTGGCAATGTTACTGAGTAAATATTTGGATCAAGATTGTGGTTTCTTACAGAGGTGTCTGTTGGTGGGCGTGATGCCCTAAGAGGCTACTCGAAGAAAATAAGATTGGGCATATTTAGGTCTTTGGATGCATATAGAAAAAATTTTGTTTGGAAAATGAAAACCGCCTCTCCGAAGTTTAAAATTTATCTTCTGAAAAAAGAGAAAAGGTCTTTAAATTTAGTCTATGGCAACTGTCTACTTACATGTATTGTAGGTATACATGATAAATAATTGATTATGCCTGCTTATTCAAATGTTAGACTACTGATGAACCGAAACTTTGCCGATAAACTTAACATCCGGGTTCCCAACTGATTTTCAAGTACAATAGAATAGTAAGTCCTTCAAACATAAGAAAACTATAATATAAAGCAACGTCAATCACTGCAAATAGACCCTTGAAAAGGTAATGGCACTCATTAAAGAATTTCTATCAAACATGGTAATACAAAAACCACGAGTGAACAACGTGAGGCAATTAACGTCGAACTGCAGATGTTGCGACGCTTTTTCTTTCAACAGTGATAAAAAACGTGAAAATTGCAAGACATTACATACGGTAATGGCTCAGTTTGATTGCATGTTTTATTTGCTGTTATGCAAAACCACTACAAAGTTTGTGTTACCCACGTTGGCTACACACCATAACCTTAACCATTCTGACAACTACACACTAAAGTCGTAAAACTGAACAGCTAAGTTCAATTACTTAAGCTTTTATTAGGCCTACAAGGAAAAAACACATGGACTAAATTTTAAACGCTTACATAAAAAACGTGACTGCTAAAATCAGAGCGAAGCAAACAATAGCGAAACATAACATTTTTTTTTTATTTTTTCTCATTAAAGGCATGCCGCTTTAAGAACGTACGTACCGCAAATCGCAAGCTTATTGAACTCAGTGCGAACCGCAAACGATGAAATTAACTCATGAATGGCCAACAATTTCTAGTTCGAAAATGAAGACAATTTGCCAAATTTTATGACATGGAACGACAAACAATTGTATAGCTTTTACAATCGCGCATTCGAAGAACTGAATTTTTTTACCAACCAACAGTTCTCAGAACCATAAAGTAGATAGATAGCATTGATCCTGAATTTCTAAACGCAGCAGGAAGCATGCTATTGTGTCTTTGTATCCAGGAAATAGCCAACAAATGTAAGAATTACTGTAACATACTCTTTTGTACAAAAGCGAAGTTAAGGCAACCAAAACCATACCTGCTTTTAAATTCGTAATACATAACTTGCTTAGAACCAGCCAGTCAGCGTAATGTTTAAAGGCATTGCTGTCGATGCGAAAGGTCTGGGGTTCAATTCCTAGGCCGGTCAAATCGGACACAGTGTCGCTAACGGCTCGCCACCGCTGCGACGTTTTTTCGGCGCTGTGTTGCCCAGACGCTAAGCCTCGGAGATGGGTCCCGCCACTCGTTACACGCTTCGGCGCAATACGGCGAGTATAATGAACATTTGATTTGATTACCCGTTTCGCGACAAGCATACTGTACGAATTTGAAATATGATGCAAATATTATTATCTATACTTTTTATGGTCATTTTTCCTTTGAGTTTTTTCTTGCTATGGTATTAAATAGCTTTTTAAGACATTGTAGGACACCGATTTGGGCCCATAAAAATGAAATACATGGAGAAAATTGAATTTTGTTATATTTTTGGTCCCACAAGTTATTTTGGGCTCCAAACATTTTCCTTCCAAGAAATAGTGGTGGAAAAAGTCTACCTGTTCTCGAATTTCTGGATTATCACAAAGCAAGCGTAAGAGGTTGGCGGCGTAGTACTTTGAAACATCGTCAAATTCTTGAATAATTAGAATAATGCTTTCCACAGAATGTTGTTCTATGATTTGATTTCGAAGTTCATCACTGAAAAGTGACAAAAGCATTAGTTCTTTTTAAAGAGTTATAACGCAAACGCCTAACCTTGGTTTGACTCAATTCTGATTGCTATTATCGCTTACATTGACGATTTACTTAACTCCAATTATTACTGAGACTTGAACAAACGTACAATTTTAACCGAAAACTGAAAAATACTAGCAGCATTTAAATCAGCGATTTCCGACTTCTTAGTCCCCTACACTGCCTCAAGTCTGTAATTTTTTCATGGAAAGCTCGGAAGTTTTATTTTTTAAACTGTGCCCTTCACATATGTCACTAAGTCCTTAACAAATTACACCAACAGTTATTAAAAATATATTGACTTAAACGGTACTACGCACGATTTTGTCTGTTTGTTCATTTTTGATGAGTCATACCTGTTAGCAAGGAACACTAGGACATTTAAGGAACAGTGAAGAATGATGACGTCACCAGCTTTTAATAAGTGCAACATCGTATCATGAATTGAGTTGTTGATAAACACATTATAATCGCTTGAATTGCACACCAATTTTTGAAAAATATCTGCACACATATAGAGTTTTTTAGTATATTAAAGTTACGTTTTTCAAACTTCAAAAGCATTCATTGTATTGACTATAAATATTTTACTGCTAAACAGCAACACACCATGCATGATGCTTAATATTCATAGCTTAGACGTTCGAAAGAAAAACTCAGCCTATGTATGTAATAGGTAGTGTACATTATAAAGTACAAATTTTTCAAAAATGGGGACATACCGTAACTTGTTTGGGAGAAACAAACAAGCAAAACGATGAAAAAGTTGTGGTTTATCAATGTAAGTTTTTATTTTATATGAAAGAATGAACAAAAAATCTTCGGGCCGAACTTGTAATAACTGAACTTACAACTTACTGCAAAGTAGTTGTGCTTAAAATCTATTACTACACATACATATCATACTTGATAAATTTGCAACAATATCGGTAACGAACGCTTCTTCTGAACACATCAAATAACTTTTTGATTTCATGTGAAACATCTCGGCAAAATAAGTTAAGCTTGTACTTTCAATAAACCTCTGTTGGAAGTATGCATCTCTCATGAGCATACGTAAGCAAATCAAAGAACGAAGAATATTTTCAGGACCACTATTGCTGAAAAGTAATTTCATTTTTAAAATAATTTTTTATATTATCGTACTTCATATAATTTACGACACCATAGTTTCACAGTGTGCACTAAACATAGTGCAAAACATGAACAATTCCGCCATTTCTTTTTCAATCCCGTTGCCAATGTTTGGAATCGTCTTTTTGAGGTCATCGTCTTTGCTTCTAGTTTGTTTTAGTTTAAACTGCGCCACCATAGATTTGATCTGAATTTCATTGCTTACTTATGTTTTAATTCGCTGTGATAGTTTAATCGCTATCCTCACACGTTAGTGTGAATGAATGTGATAACACTCATATCTAACAGAGTGAAACAATACTCAACTTGAATTTATAAAGGATTATAATCAAATGAATTGAATAGCTGCATCAATAACCGCTTATGTCTATTGTCTGCCTTCAAAATGATACAAACCTTAAAAATAACAATTTCAAAACGAAACAGCCTTTTCTTAAGTGAGTATAGTAACAAAAATAAAATGTTCAAAGATCCCTAAATGACAATCATAACATAATTTGTCACTTTTAAGCCACATAGTAGCTTGTGGTCAAGACAACTTTTTGAAATTTCTTTACTTGCTGCCATAAAAGCATGATAGTTTTGTAGATAACAAAATCAACATAAAAAGTTGCAAAACAAAACACACACTTTGAACATGGCAATTCACATAAACTTACAAAGAAACTTTTCTAGAATCCATCAACACCTCAAATATTTTGAGAAAAACTTGTTTATGTTGATGAGAGCTGAAGTTTCTTTCTCTTTGATAGAAACTACTAAACCATTCCAATAATTCTCCCATCTCACTAAAAACGCATAGTTTGAGTAAGTTTGTAAGTTTCCAAAGTAAAATACTTTTATTTCCAACTATTTATGTACTGATTACACTTACTACAGCACCATATTAAAAACAACTATCTTTTAAAATAGTCTATTCATATCATACCTCAATTTCAAAAATCATCTTATTTCAACGAAGTTTTTAAAAAAAACAGAAATATATAATCAAATCTTCACTCTACTTGTGGTATTATGCCAAAGCGTGTAATGAGTGGCGGGGCCCATCTCCGCGATTTAGCACCTAGGCTACACAGCTGTGAAGAAACGTCCAGCAAACCAGCCTGGTTATCAGTAATATAGATAAAATAAACAAATTTTCAAAGCAGAATTATAGGTATTATTTTTTCTGCAATAAAATGCACAAAATTACTTGCCTTTCGTTGCAATTTTCATTGTTTGAATTGGTTGATTTAACGTTCAAACTAGTCTAAATGGCAAAAATTAAAATTCTAATTGCAAAAACTTTAAAAGCGAGCAAAATCAGCGCAATTTAAAAATGTGTTTGCAAATAAAATCAACTAAGCACTATGCAAAAAAGTTAGTAAAGAGATCAAATCAAATCTTCATTACACTCGCACTGATATGAGTGGCATGTTACAAGTGGCGGGACCCATCTCCGCAACTTAGCGCCTGGGCTACACAGCTCCAAAGATTTGTCGCAGCGATTGCGAGCCATTGGCAACACTGTGCCGATTTGACTGGCCAGGGAATCAAACCCCAGACCTTTTGCACCAATAGCCTGTCCGCTTAGCAACCGAGCTAATGACCGGTACCGTACTTGGTCAAACCTAAAGTCAATGAGTATAGTTTAGTATCATCATACAAAAAAAACTCACCTGGAATTTTGGCTTATCCTGCAAGCAGCGCACAAGCTTAACCAATTTCTTTTTTTCATCAGTTTGAGTTGAGCTGGCCATGTCAAAGCTAATTATTGCAAAATTTTCATTTGAAGTTATTGTTTATTTGAAGTTGGCATAGCCTGATTAGATGTGAACTTTAACGAATTAATGGTACAGTGCTTCCATTAATGACAATGACTGGCACAAAAACTCAGTCAGTAAAATCGAATGTTTAATTGTTCTTGCACTGATGAATTTGGATCAATAACCAGTTGACCACCACAAAGAACAAAAATTACTGGTAACTGTCGACCAAGATACAACTGTAAAATAATAATCAAAATTCAATGAAACAGTCAAAGAAATATTGAGCATACACTGATACCATAAACAGAATGAAGTTGAAAAAAGCAGAGAGTCAAATTTTAAGCTTGCACCAAGTAGGTATCATTCCTCAGTTATCACAATCTGATCTTGTGATTACTGATCATGAAAAATCACCTTACTGTTTAGTGTCTGTAGTTTACAGGTTTAGGTTGATAGGCTATAATGAAAGCAGACTTCCAAATTTTTTGTTTTATAAGTACTGGCAACAGGTTTAGACAACTAAAGTAGGCCTATAAAAATAGAGAAAAACAATACCAGGCCAGTAGGCTCACTGCCAACCAATGTGCTGTATTTTTCTTTTTTTTTTATTTTAGTTGCTCATCGCAAAGCAAACTACCGGCAACTAGGCTACAGAACTAGTCTACATAAAATTCTATACTGATGCCACAGTTAGCAGGTTAGCTCAGAGCTTATTCCCATGACAGCTTGCAAAACTACTTCAACAAGTCAGCAAGCCTGGTAGTTATTACCGGTTACTTTGTAGCAAAAATAAAAACTAAAACTGCTACACCAAACAGCATATCTGAAATTGAACTGAGCAGCTGAATAGGCTAGTCCACAATCTACTGACAGGTTAATTTAATTAACTTAGTCAAGCTGCAAGACTACTGGTAATCAGGCAAGGAAGTAAGGTCATGACATGGACTGCCGGTAGTAGGCTAATTACATAGGCTTAGACTTACTGATACTAACTGCATTGAAGGCACTGAACAGCTAAAAAACTACCCACACAAACTATTTCAAACTTCAAGTCATAACAGGAATGCCACCCACCGGCGTCATTTCTCCATGGAATTTCCTAACTGTTCCACTTCGATGGTTTTCAAAATCAAACCCACAGAATCCGTAATTTTGATCAAAAACAACTGCAGAGACCGTAACTATTGGGACAACCACAAGTTTGAGTGGTTTTACTAGTTAAGTTCAGGGCAAATGCTGCTGAGATTGTTTTTGCTTCAGCGTAATACCGCGAGCATAATGAAGGTTTGATTTGATTTTTTGTTCAACCATAGATTGATGTGTAACTTTTCAAAAATTTTTCGAGGGAAAATGTCCCAACCTGGAACCGTGTTTTCCCATTTTTCATCACCATTACCCTCCATCGTTAGAAAATCGCGTCTTTGTTTATTTTCCAGAAATTTCGACCCCTTCACTGGGGAAATTTCTGGATAGGCCTACGTCTCTCATGAAGCGGCAGAAAATATTTCTCGGGGAGAGAGGGCTGGATGGGTAGTCACAAAAGTTAAGAAGCAGTGTGCTTTATATAACAAAATTGCAAGCTAATGTTGTGTAGCAGTTATAGACCTATTTATTATTTTAGTTGAAATTTAATTTATTCGTGATGTTTTCATTAGGTCTACAGCATTCCATGTGATCATTTCATGATGCTAAAACAGATTGAACTGACGCCCAGCTGCGGAGCAAAAACTAGTAAACAAATCCAATTGATTGAGGAAAGGATAGTTATTTTTGCTCAAGGAGTCGAACCGAATCCGAACCGGAGTTTTACAAACCGGTTTTAAGCTATTTTTGTCGAACCTTAACCGAAACCGAATCGTATTTTTCAAAATCGCGAAGAGCGAACCGGAACTGAACCGAATAATTTGAGTACTTGAAAACCTTAATGAATACTTTCAAATCTATTCTAGAACTTTCAAATTTATTCCAAAAAAATCCGTAATGAATACTTTCAAATCTATTCTAGAACTTTCAAATTTATTCTAAAAATATCCGTAATGAATACTTTCAAATTTTTTCTGGAACAAAGTCGGGGAGAAAAGCACTTCATCATCTTTGTTTAAAACCGATCAGATGGCCGAGTGGTACAGAGCGTCTGCTTCTGGATCGGTAGACTTGGGGTTCGATTCCCAGTCGGGTCAAACCAATGACTTTAAAATTGGTATTAACAGCTTCCCTGCTTGACGCTCAGCATTTAAGGGACAGTGTGGAGAAAGCCGGCAAGTTAATTTGTTGTGCCATTGGGAAAGGCACTTAACGGAATTCCCCCACCTTAGTGTGGTAGACAGATGGCCGGCAACTCCTAAGCGAGCTCGTACAGCGCTTCGTCGCTTTCTCGTGATAGGAGGATAAATGTGCCAGTAATAATAATAAATTATAAATGCACCATGTTAACACAATATGATTATGTTTATTAAGCTGTGGCAATTAATCTTTTTTTTTTTTTTTTTTTTTTGCTTGTTACATTATAATCAACGCCATTGACCATCCCATCTTTTTTTTTTTAACTTGTTTTAGTTTTGAGCATAAAAAAGTTGGTCTAGTCTTGAATTTTTCAGTGTTTGTTATTAGCTCAAAGTTGGTCTAGCCTTGAATTTTTCAAAGTTTGTTTTGGCGTGGAGTTTCCATAAAGTGTGCGTAACTTAAAACCTTTAAGCTATACATGGGTAAATTAATAATAAACTTGAACTTGAACCTTAACCGAACCCGAACCGATTGAAAAAAGCGGTTCGCTCCGTCACGTCACTCGCGTCACTTTGAAGGTGGTTTGAATCAGTGGCGTACGCAGGATTTTTCAATGGGGGGTTTCAGTGACGTCACATCGTGATGACGTAAAAATACTACAATTTGCCTATAGTAGTTCAGAGGTATTAAAGATCATCGGATTGTAATGTTTCTAGTCTAAATTACTGTGCAATTGCAGCTATCATGATTAAGCTATATAACGCCATAACGAAGGAAACAATCCAGATATTTCATTCACACTTTTGCTTGATTCTTTGGGCTTCCTTTTTGTAGCGAAAAGGTTTCACCGAAACTCAAGCTGTCAATCCGTGGTTAAAAATTTACTGAAAAAACTTTAGTTGATCTCATTTTTGGGTCATAGGAAGGTTAACTGACTAAAGTAGGCTAGCTTTTGCTATGTCACAAACTGGGTGTAGCCAGGAGGGTAAAACAAGTTATTGCTTCCCTCCAAAAAATATTTTTTCAAGAACCAACATTGATGTAAACAACGCATATGAACCTTGATATAAACGTTTAATATGCACTCATTATGAAAGGAGCAGTATCCAGTATCCCCTGTCTTGAATAGTGAAGACAGTGAAGCATGTGAACAAACTGCCCTCCCTACCGAAACATTTTTAAACTACAATAAATTGCGCGCGACAGGAATCCCTGATCATGTGATTAAACTCAAAAACACCGTCGATATTATCTAAGCATTTTTCATCCAAATCACAATGTCGATATCATCAGATACTCTCAAGCACATAATCGGGGAGTCTGGGAAACGGAGCACTCCAGTTCCTGAGACAGTAGCGGTGCGTAAAAACAACTTTGCCACCCCCTCTCCGTTCCGCCCCTGGGCCTCTTTGAATCTTTCGTTGGTTTGGTCTTCCTTGGCAGTATCTTTATTTTATTTTTAAAATTTAGGGCAGTGTCAATTTAGATTTTTATATTTTAATAATTTTTCAACAAACCGGCAGTTCAGAGCCGGCGCCAGAGCAGTCGACTTAGGAGGGCCAAACGCTTATTAGGGGGGCCAAAGTTTGAAATTAAGCACGAAAGCCGCTGTTTTCAAAAGCAAAAGTTTATTAATTGGGGGGGCCAAGCATGTCGATTGGGGGAGCCAGGCCCCCTGGCCCCCCCCCTTGGCGCCGGCCCTGCGGCCGGTTATAGCGCAGTGTTAAAGTTGTCGCTATCGACGTGAAAGGTCTGAGGTTCAATTCCCAGGCCGGTCAAATTGGACACAGAGTAGCCAACGGCTCGCTATCGCTGCGACGTTTCTTCGGAGCTGCGTTGTCCAGGGGTTAAGCCGCGGGGTCGGGCCCCGCCACTCGCTACGACGCTGCAATACTACAGCGAGTTTAATGAAACGATTACAGTGAAGATTTGATTTTTTTAAAAAATTTTGTGTGCAACCATAGTTACTGCAGATACTTCGTATTTAAGGGAACTCCCACTTGCCAATAGTTTCACAGCAGCATCAATGACAAAATTGCAGTTCAAGCAAAACACATCAGAAAAGTTGGAATCAGGGCCGGTTTTAGGCTGATTTGACCAAATTAGGCCCCGCACCTTAAGGGGCCCCGCGCTAGAGGAAGTCCCTTTCTGTACTGTGAGATACAAAATAGGTGAAAGTGTCAAAAGTTGAACCGGTGCATAATATCTATGAATCATTCCTATTTTTTAAATTAGGGTTAGGCTAAATAGAAAAAATCGGCAACTCGGTAGCTGGTCAAACCAAGCAGGGTCGGATTTACCATCAGGCAAAACAGGCTGAATTGCCTCGGAGAAACAAGGGATCTCGTTACAAGCAAAAGGGCTCGACGCGATTACGGAGCGACCTCTTTGTTTTCGAGATCAATTATGGCCACCTTAGAGCTGCATCCGATCAGGAATTTATGATAACTAGCGCCCTACCTGATATCAACATAACCTAAACGTAAGGCCTCTCATTCTCTAAATCCGGCTCTGAAACCAAACTTTGGTAAGGAAAAAAGTTACGCAGTTGTTTGATCGCGTGGGTTTGCTGTTTACAAGTAAACGCCTGTCGCCTGGAGATAGTTGTAGGGGGGTTTCATGTTAATTTCGGTTGCAGCTTTTTAGCGTCTGTTTAAGGATGCATGCTCTCCACCAAAGCAGTTGAGACTTAAGTTAAATTGTAAAATATACTCTGTTTAAGAAAAGCAAAAGCTGTGAGAAACCTTCAAGATTTATGGTAACAAAGTCAACAGCACAGTGGCAACATCAAGTCGAGTTCATCTGAAGCAATTAATGAACAAAACCCTCTTTAAGAAGTCCGGGGCCATACATTCCCGGAAATTTATTAAAATTTTCGTACAACAAGTGCAATTTTAGTGCATTTTGAAAAATCTTTCCGGTAGTTTTAGTTTATTGTCTGTTGGCATATTCAGGCATATTTGAAGGAGTTCCAAATTCAAAAAATATATTCGTTAATTAATGCGTTGTGGCATAATTTTCAAGATATTATTATAATGCTTGTCTGAAATTTAAAATTATTTAACTAATTGGCCGGCTTTCTTGGTGGTAAAAGTACAGCAATCAATAAAAGCAGAGTTGGCGCAAAGGGGTGGCCTGGTTGCCAAATACAGCGAGCTTGCTCCTCACCCACCCCCACCCTTAACCTCCAATCGACAATTTTACTTTATTTGAAGACAGCGGCTTCTAAGCATAATTTTAAACATTTTAAGTATTGCTGAAAAAGCTTCGCCAGAACTGTTTTGCGTTTCGTTCGAATTAAGAATATCAAATATGGAAATTGCGTTTGTTAACAACTTAACAAGCAACTATAAGCATGTTCCACTGCTTTTCTTTTGTCTTCGAACTCGTAAAACAACATGACATAGCTGTGATATATAACAATTGCGCAGAAACGGTATCTTCAAGACTTAAAGTTCAATTCAACGTCAACCCGATGCAAAGTTCTTGTTGATGAAGAAGACTGTGGCGTGAAAGCTTTCTTTGCAGTTTACAGAATTGGTTAAATGTTTGACCCCTTTTGCAAAAGGCTTGGGCCCCCTAAGACGACTGCTCTGGTGCTGCCGGCACTTCAATTTGTTTTATAGCAGGTATTAAATGTCTATTTTTTTGGTTCGTTTCATGTTTTTTTCATGAGACACAAACGTCTATACATTTTATTATGAAAAGAGGGGCCCCGCCATTAAATTTCTAATTGAGCCCCGCAGTTCCTAGCACCGGCCCTGGTTGGAATACCGATGTTGTTGCATCGTATCATAATAAAAGTTTCTCGAAATTAAATTAGAAGATTGGACCGAACAGAAAAAAAAACATGACAGCAATTTCGGCCAGCTCCGCACAAAGAAAAGTCGGTTCGTCTCAAAAAAGAAAGATTTCACTTTTTCTGCAATCGTCAACGTCAAGCGCAACGCGCCAGAAAAGTTTGACTACCGGTATTATTGCATCGCAATGAAAGTTTTTCAAGATTATGTAACATAAGGAAGTTGGATAGCACAGAAAAACATGATAGCCTAATCTCTGTATAAAAAAGGCGGATCGTTTCAAAAAAAGAGGTTTTCATTTTTTTCAGTCGTCAATGGGAAGGGTTTTGACCCCCGAACCCCCCCCCCCGTGCGTACGCCACTGGTTTGAATTCAAAATAATAGTCACTTATGTAAGTAATCTATGCGTGGTGAAAAAGTCATTTACCGTTAATTGGCTTTTAGGAATGTGCCTCAACTTCGAACTCGCCAAGTAACGAGTATTCACGACATTACTCGGCCGAGTATCTATTCAGCGACGTCAAGATATGAACTCAAAATCAGATGAAGGGCAAAAAAAGGTCATATTTCGGCTCAAAATCGGGTGCAGAGCAAAAAAAAGGTCAAAATGATAATGCTGTAATGCTCGGTCGAGTAGGCTATCAATTAGCCTAACAGGCCTACTCGGACTCGGCCGAGTAATGCCTTAATACTCGGCCGAGTAATCGGACTCGACTCGGCACATCCCTACTGGCCTTACTGCTAGTTAAAATTATGCATTATATTGGCCTGTCAATGCAAAGAAAAATTGCGTTGTACGTTTCATTTTTTAAATTGTGTAACTAGAACTATATCATTTTTTACTGTGAACCTGAATCGGAACTTTATAAACCGGTTTTGAAATATTTTTTGCTGGAGCGAACCCAAACCGAACTGAACCGAAATTTAAAACCGATGTTGAGCCCAAACCGAACCTGAACCGGAAAAATCAAACGGTTCGACTCCCTGCTTTTACTATAAGCAAAAGCTAGGATAATTGAAGTAGAGTAGAAGGTTAAAAGCGTTAAAAGTAAGTAGGCTTAAGTGAAGGAAAAAGTACCATCACGTTGGAGCCACCGGTACATCAGCAAAAAAGTAGCGTTTGCGGAAACAACATTGTAGAGCTTAGCTTTGACAAAACACAATTTATTCACTTCAAAATTTGACAGACATTTATAAGCATAGACGCACGCAGGGGAGCCTCGGTGCCATGCTCCCCAGGGGCGTAATTAAGCATTTTTGGGGGAGCAAATGCCCAGGGTCTTTTTACAGTTGTTCGTAATGCCTTCAAGCCAATTAAGGTAGTTAACGCTATTTTGCGGTAATTTGCACACAATTCCTTTGTTTTGATGAACTTCGAAGTCTTCAATATAGGCCTACGAAAATAATTTTGCCATTAAATAGGCTACATAAAAATTGGGAATATTTGTCAAGGTTCGGTATTTTCTTTGCTTTTCAGTTTCTTTGAAACTCACTTTACCTAACTCCTATAGGAGCAGTGGCGCGGGAACGTTTTTTAGACAGGGGGGGCTCAAAATAGTAAGATCGTGTCAACGTCTGGGGGCGAAGCCCCCCAGACCCCCCTTTTTTCGAACGCACGTTTTTAAGAGCAGGACACTCAGCAGACCTATTTTGATAGACATCAATTGCATGCCGCTCAAGTGACCGGATTTTTTCAGGATAATCTTTTATCATGGAAAACAAGATTGCTTACTACCATTAGGCTTTTCTAACCATGCTCGAATTACTACTCATGTATTTGTAAAATGCAAATACCTCAATCACAAAACCAAAAAGTAGGCAAACAAAATTTGCCCGATCTAACTTTTGCTTTGCTGATCAGAGTTACATGCAACAAACAATGCCCCATTGAGGTTTAAAAATAACAAAAAACACACAATCAAAATAAAGCACTGAACCATTTTTTAACATAATGAGATGTGTAGATATAGGTATTTAGGTAGGCGTACTAGCTCAATTTTAGTAACAATCATCGGCAGTGCTCGAGTTGTGAAAACACTTATGGGGGGTGGTAGGCTACAACTTTTCATGCAGACCTAAAAAGAGATGGTCATTATAGTTGTAAGGGAATGGTTTACGCTAAAATGTTTTATGGGGGGGATGGTGTTGTTTTCAGGGGGGATGGCATCCCCCTCAAATCGAGTAGCCTACTGATCATCGGTGCCAGTTTAGTAGTGATTTAGCCGCTTCATTGGGTTGGTAGAAAAAATTCAAAACCATTAAAAAACTCAACCAGAAGAGAACTTGCACCAGCTCATATAAGCTTAATTAGGGGTGCCCAACCAGTCGATCGCGATGTACCGGTCGATCTTTGGATGCTTGGCTGTCGATCGCGGGTCAATTTGGCATGTACACAAATCAGGTTGGCCACCAACATTTCCAGTTCATGTAACGCATCCGGGCCGTGAAGACCTTTTTTTTAGCTTTTCACAAAAATTTTGGTGGAATTCGGAACATCTGAAGGATTGAGGACCGTTTTTTTGCACTTCACCGCATTTTCGTTTACGATTTACGTAATTCCCATGATCAGTAGCGACTTTCATTCGAGCATTCAGAGTAGTTTGGCGTAAAGTGTTTGGCAGCTACAAGAATTGACAGCCATTATACTTTTACTGGGCCATCGTCCATGACTGCTGTAAAGGTTTGCAAACGCTGATATAAAACACGGTTAAAAATGAACTTCAAGCATTGAAAATTTTACCAAATTTTACGTTGACCAAGTGAATAATAACTGACTGATTTTTAAAAGAATAGTGATTCTTCGTTGGTTAAAAGCACTTTAAAAAATATTTGCTTCATTACGTATGTACGTTGCGAGCATTAATCACGTCGCACTCAGTGCATAATTTTTTTAATTGTCAGGGGGGGCTCAAATGGTTCAGGGGGGGCTAAAAAAAGTTCAGGGGGGGCTTGAGCCCCCCCTGGCACCCCACTTCCCGCGCCTATGTATAGGAGACTATTGTTTGGACCAAGCGAATAGTTCATACTTTAGTCTTAATGATAGTTTTGGGGATGATGATAATGATGCAATTATTTTTATTTGAAAAGAACAGATATTGACGCAAAAACGTAAATGCAATGAAGTACAAAAAAATTAAAGGGCATAGCAGATACAAGTTCTTTTCAGTGAGTGGCTACAAAAAAACATGAATCCAGGTCCGCAAAGCGAGTCTGGTGAGGTCATCGAGTCTTTAACCTCTCACTACTCAAGGTAACTTACAGGTTTTCATTGGTAAATGCATGAAGAAAGAAAAAAACACACACACACATACATACATTCCGAAAAACATTTTACATCATAATCCATGCATAATAACTATTTTTTCTTGAGTTTGACATTCTTGTTGGTTGCAAGTCGCAACTACAGAAGCTGTGATTGGGAAGGGGGGTGAAATACGTCTTAGTCAGGGCCGGATTTGCCAAGAGGCTCGGCAGGCTGAAGCCTACAGGGCCTCGGAGAAAATGGGGACCATCGGAGAAAATGAAGGGTCTCATCACGAACAACGAAAACCTTGTTTTTGGTCTTCACCAACAGAGGCGTGACTAGAGTTAGCTGAGACCTTAGGCATTGCCCATTTGCCCAATGGCGAATTAAGCACCAGCATAGCATATGTCATGTATGTTAAAAGACCTAAAGAATGACTAATTGACTATAATGGTGTGATGATGCGTGGCCCATATCTGAGTCGGGGTGGTAAAGGTTACCGCACACCGGAAAATTGTTCGTATCCCTAGCAAAATTCAAAGTCTTAATCTGACATTGTACTGGAACCTAGTTTTGTTTTTTGTTTTTTTCGATCATTTGCCGGTCATTGATCGAATGTTTTTGGTAATGACCGATTTTTTTTTTCGGTCGCAATGAGTGAAAGAAATTTGCAATTATTTTAGTTCAACAATAATTGCTCTTTTCTTCTGGTGATAATAATAGCCATTATACAGATAATGACATAAAGTGTTTTTAATAAGTTGCTCAGTTCCCTACATAACTAATTGTTTGTTTGTACCATTTGTTTCGAGAATGTGCTATATAATGTTTCCAGAAAGGGTTAATGTTTTGAGAATGTGCTTTTGCCCCCCTTTCGCTTTTCGTCCCCTGGTGTTTCTCTTTCGCCAACAAGGAGCGATATCGCCCACTTTGAGAAACACTGATTTAGACTAAAGACTATCCACACAGTGCAATGGATATTTGCTTTGTTGCGCATGTTTTTATTTTCTCATAAGATTTATCATGGTTTTCCGGAATTTAAACAAATCATATGATACCATTGAACTGTAACTTGCGTTCTGGCCTTATCATTTCTAGAAAGTATTATTGCTTGCTGAACGTAGACGCGGTATGACGTTTGATAACAAATGGAAACATCTTTGTACTACTTAAATATCTTGTTCTGTGGGACAGAGAATGCGCATTTTATGAAGTAGCTCCGCAAGATAATGCACCGAGCTGTAACAAGTAATTGCTTGTATCAGTAACGTATTTAGGGGGGGGGCCATTGGGCCGTGGCCCCCCCTTTTGACTCCGCATTTTGGTAAAAAAGAACAAAACTGATGGTGCCAAATGACTAAAATATGCCAGACTCTTTTGGATGGTTTCTGTAGCTTATGGTCAGGGGAGGATCCAGGGGGGTAGGATGAGGGGTATGCATCCTCCACCAGCCATTTTTGAAAATGTTTTTCATGTATACAACTTTTCCATTATTTCGAGCCTCTTCGATAGCGATAATCCTCACGCCTTGAGCACGCATAGACCTAATCGAAAATGTGCTAACAAAGATCGCAATTGGCGAAGCACACAGAATTAGAGTCAAAAAATTTGAACAAATCTTGCCTGAAAATTATTCAAAACGCGCTGAAATAGCCATTAGAGCATGTTAATTTTTAAAATTTTTTGGGGAAGCATGCCCCCGCCTCCCCCTCAAGCATTTTTTGTTTTTTAATCAGCTTCAAATTTGTTCCGCCGAAAAAAATTCGCTTGAAAAAATGTACTGTAAAAATTATGGCCCACCCCATCTTTTAAAATTTCTTGCTTCGCCACTAGCTTGTATTATATTTTGTGCGAGTATACAAATAATTATCCACACGATAATGCTGTTAATATTTGCTTTGTTAACTGTGTTTTTATTTTCTGTTATGTTAATCGCTAATAATAATGACGAAAAAAAGTTTAGAACTAAGAAAATAAATGAAATTTCACAAATAGTCCCAATTTTTATGTATTTAATGGCAAAATTATTTACGTAGGCCGATCCTGAGTTCATCAAAACAAAGAAATTGAGTGCAAATTACCGCAAAATAGCTTTAGCTATGCCTTAGCTTGAAGGCATTACGAAAAGACCCTGGGCATTTTGAAGAAGACCCTGACATTTGCCCACCAAAAGAAACCTAGTTACGCCACTGCTTCCAAATCTCATCTGCATCTTTTTGCACCTTAAGAATCGCTGCAAACATTTCCATGCAAACCAGCTTACTGTCAATTACGCTACGTACAACCAAAAAAAAACAACAATAGATTATACACATAAGAGATATCAGTAAACGATGTAGGAACACTAATATTCGTCTTCTTCCTCTTCTTCGGCTTCAGGATCCTGAGAATCCACACCAACTTCCTCATAATCTTTTTCCAATGCAGCAAGATCTTCACGTGCTTCAGAAAATTCTCCTTCCTCCATGCCTTCACCGACGTACCTTTAAAATATGAAGTAGGCGATATCGTATCGCAGAGCTAAAATAAAGTGTACTTACCAATGCACAAAAGCTCGCTTTGCGTACATCAAGTCAAACTTGTGGTCCAGCCTAGCCCAAGCCTCCGCGATGGCAGTGGTGTTGCTTAACATACAAACGGCTCGTTGAACTTTCGCAAGATCACCTCCGGGAACCACAGTGGGGGGCTGGTAATTAATACCAACCTTAAAACCAGTTGGACACCAATCCACAAACTGAAAAATATAAACGCTAACTGTCACTGGAAGTCAGCGGAGAACCACGCATTTTTAGAAATATAAGCGTGTAGTACAGTGTTGTGTGTGTACACAATAAAAAATCCACGCACAGGTTTGTTGTGATATTCTTTATAACAAGAACACTGCTTCACCTGAATTGAACGTTTGGTCTTGATCGTAGCAATAGCAGCGTTGACATCCTTCGGGACCACGTCACCTCGATAAAGCATGCAGCATGCCATGTATTTTCCATGCCGTGGGTCGCACTTCACCATCTGATTGGCTGGTTCAAAACATGCATTGGTTATTTCAGCCACTGAAAGCTGCTCGTGGTAAGCTTTTTCCGCTGAAATAACCGGAGCATAGGTTACCAGAGGAAAGTGAATGCGTGGATATGGAACCAAATTGGTTTGAAACTCCGTCAAATCCACGTTCAGTGCTCCGTCAAAACGCAATGAAGCGGTGATAGACGACACTATCTGCCCAATCAATCGGTTAAGATTGGTGTAACTGGGTCGTTCCACATCTAAGTTTCGACGGCAAATGTCGTAAATTGCTTCGTTGTCAACCATAAAAGCGCAGTCTGAATGTTCCAAAGTGGTGTGGGTGGTTAGAATGGAATTGTATGGTTCCACAACCGCCGTAGAAACCTGCAAATAAAAATTAAGTTAGGATTTCCCTATTTTTCTGTTCCTGCGATTAACCAACCTGTGGAGCAGGATAAACCGAAAACTCCAGCTTCGATTTCTTCCCGTAATCCACAGAGAGACGTTCCATAAGCAGAGAAGTGAAACCAGATCCGGTGCCGCCCCCAAAGGAGTGGAATAACAGAAAGCCCTGGAGTCCAGTGCATTGGTCAGCCAGTTTTCTGATTCGATCAAGAACTTGATCAATCAGCTCTTTTCCTGAGACGGAATAAGTTATTTAATTGGTAAAGTAGATTACATCAGTTATACAAAAGATTATACCGGCTATTATTACTTACCAACGGTATAATGGCCTCGGGCGTAGTTGTTGGCCGCGTCTTCTTTACCAGTTATCATTTGTTCCGGATGAAACAACTGCCGGTAAGTGCCAGTGCGAATTTCATCTAAAAACAAAAGATTAATTAAGTTAGTACATAAGTTTACAACATTTTCAAACATAGATTTCCATAATCACGCATAATCGACGCACGAATTGCTCTACGAACGTGTTTTCGTCAGCGAAATGTCTGAGCGGTAGCCTACCGCAAGCAAACTACAAATCCTATGTGACGGGTTCGATTCGCGGCAGGAGTTAATCGCATTTGACACAATGGTTATGGGCTCCGAGTGCAAGCTTACTTTGCAGTCTCCCTCGATTACGCTTGAATATTCTGTTCATAACTTCAGTTATTATTTATTGAAAAACAATCTACAAAATGTACTACGTAACCGATACACCAAATTGATCTTGTATGGCAAAAATGATACTTATAGGTGTGTTTACCCACTACGGTCGGCTCCAAGTCTACAAACACCGCTCTAGGAACGTGCTTTCCAGCACCGGTTTCACTAAAAAAGGTGTTGAACGAGTCGTCCCCGACCCCCAACGACTTGTCACTAGGCATCTGGCCATCAGGTTGAATTCCATGTTCAAGACAATAAAGTTCCCAACAAGCGTTTCCGATTTGGACACCAGCTTGACCAACATGGATGGAAATACATTCTCGCTAGAATGAAAATAAATTTCACATTAACTGATTATCTTAAATCACTACTACCGAAATAGACATCGTTACCACAATACCGCACTCTACCAACTCACCATGTTGTTTCGGAATTTTCTCGAACAGTTGTCAAAAAGAAACTGCAACACGTTACGTAGCTATGCTCTCAATGAACTGAACTGGTACGGCTAGAATTTTGGATTAAATACGCCTGAGATGACGTAACTGCAAAGAGCTGTGATTGGCTAAAATGTTTTATCTTCATCATCACATGGTTTGAAAAAGGACAGCCCTTCATGCATTATAGATAAGTTGTCAGACGAAAAGCGAGGAAGTTGATTATCAAGGGAGCGCTTTGACCAGCTGCTTGGCCAAACGAGATAAAGCGTTCACATTGTTTTTAGTTGTTTGCATTTAGGATGAAATAAACAGAGAATAAAAATACGTCAGTGAATTCTTGACAAAATTTAGTCCTGGCGCTAAAGGACCTTAGTAGTTATAAAGCGCCATAAAACCACACATTTCATTTCATTTGTATCGATACTGAGTCAAATCACTTTTCGCCCAAAATGACTTCGCTTGTACCATTGCAGGTGTCAAGTCATTTGTTATAAAATTGGCCCAAAAGCAATTATACGATTGTACAGGGTGACCCAAAAAAAACGGGACCCGTGTATTTAGAATAATTAGAATTGGGTTCCGTTTTTTTGGGGTCACCCTGTACCTTACTGTTTTATCCACCACTTCTTTAGAACGCTTGCTTGTAGGAAGTAGGCCAACCTTGCATTTATTGAAATGGCATTACACCAACAATCTTATTGTCTTCTCTTTTCATCAAATTTTCCAGGTTATTTAAGAGGACAAGGCCAGGTTTGCAGGCCTGAGTATAACAGGCGTCATGAATAAGAGTGCGACAAACGACAATCGACATCATTGTCTAACAAGAATCATGAAAATAAGAGTTCCACGATCGACGTCATTGTCTGACAAGAATCATGACTTACTAGTGTAAAGACAATTGAGCCACTTCATTCGAACTCGCTGTTCAACTAAAATTGGCTTAAAAGGACGTGGGTGCGGCTCAAGACCGGTTAAGGTCAAGGATATAGCAAATAATATCGCATAACTGCAGCTGCTGATTTTTGATGCTTATGGTCTCCAAACTGATTAATTGAAACATCGCCGCTATTGCATTTGATTTTGCGCTTACAGCGATTTCGCTGCAACCCCAGCACTCGTAGCAGCTTCGTTTCATGTCACAAAAAAATTTAACATGAAGCATACCTTTCACAGTGCGTTCTACTCAGCTCTATTTTGCACATGCAATAGTTTCGAATTAAGTTAAAATTGCGTTCGTTAAACCGAAATTTCCAAAATATCAAATTTTTTTGATGAACACTATAAAAATTTTTGTTGCTGCTGCATTTTTCAACACTGCTCTGCCGTTAACGAGTATCACATGCAGCATCACATCGATGAGAAGCCTAATGTGTGACTGGTCCAAAATAAATTAGGGCTTAAAAATTGGACTTGGCAGAATGCAGTGTCTTGATTTCGGAAAAAACATTCAAGTGGATGGCACTGTTTTTACGTTCGCCGTGGATGACAACAATCTCCTTTACGCCAATGGCGGTATGTGCGCGAGCATTCATTACTTGCCAACAAGAGTGAATTGGTGAGCAGAAGGTGTATTGATCGATCCGACACTTCCATCTGCTGTCCTGCAGCAACACAGCTACCGCATAAATGTCTTGTGATCTCGTCTTGGCTCGCGCTATGGGCTGATTTTTCATTCATACAACCGAAAATTCTAAGATCGTAAAATAATTCTGAATCGTTAATCGTATTTCAAATCGTTAAAATTTCGACTGCAATATCTAGCAAAAAGTAAATATGAAATAGGAACTTAAAGTGTACGTAGTTAGAATCGACATGCGTACCGGTACTTTAGTTAGTGCGTCTATTATTTTCCTTGTTACAGTTGATAAGTGCTTTTTTGAAATACCGGTGTTTTTTTTTTTTTTTGCTTCGATTAATATTGCATCGTGGAAGCGATTCGCAACAAATTATCATTAAATTTAAAATGCTTTATTAATTAATTAATAAATGATGTTTAAATCTCGTTGGCATTTCTTAAATCTAGATTACGCACATTATTTCCCATATTATTTCGAATTACTGAGATTTAAGCCATATAGGCTGCATTTGTAACGACAATGTTGCTATACTCGTACGTTTCAGGAGTTAAACGGAATAAACGATTTTCCCATATGGGCTTTGGAAATTTAGGTCTCAAGAGCTTGCTCAGTTTGCTACCAAATCAATAATTTACAGCTCTGAAGGTAGTTTTCTTGCGTGCCTAATCAATCAGCAAATCGCTTTCGAAGCGCCAGCCAACGGTTTTTATCATATTACGTCACTGTTTTCGCGTTGTTAATTCACGTAGTGCGCGTTATAGCAGCGTGATTGCTAGTAATAAAAGCGTCTGAGAACTGAACGATGAAAATGAATTACTATGAGTGACCCCCCCCCACCAGCCATTTTCAACAATGCTTTGGTTGAATAAAAGTTTTCCATAATTTCGAACCTCTTCATAACAATATGCCTTAGTCGCCATAAGCGCGCATAACCGAAACTGTGCAAACATAATGCATCACATTTGGTGAAGCATTCAAAGTTAGGGGCCAAAAATATGAACAAACGTTGTCTAAACATTGTTCAAAAAGCACTAAAATGGCCATTACAGCATGCCAATTTTCAAAAATTTTCCGGGGAGCATGCCCCCGGACCCCCCTAGAGTCGTTTTTGTTACTTAAGTTGCTTAGAATTAACTCTGCCGGAAGAAAACTACGCTTGACAAAGTGACGAAATTTGGTGCCCCTTCCCTGAAAAAACTTCTAACTACACCCCTGACATGAAAAATTTTCAAAGGGCTTATTTACGCCCGTTTCCGGGTCTAAACGTCTTAGTATTTAGTTAACATTCATTTCAACCTAATTCAAAATTTCATCCCTCCCACCAAAACTTTCTGGATCCGCTCCTAACAACCTGTACCAGTGCACTGGTAGGCTACCTACTACCTAACTGTATTTGTGATTTGTGTATAGCGAAAAAGCATTAAATATTGGTAAAAAGGAATATGCGTAGGGCCTGCACTCTGCAGTTAGACGAGAAGCTAAATACGCGAAAAATCATTTTCAACAGAATCACTACAGCGACTTCAGTATAATGCACTGACAAAAAATCAAAACCTAGGAGGGCATTGATCCCCTGCCCTGCGAGTTGATCTCACTAACCCCTAGTCCATTTAACCGTTGCCATGTTATGGTAAAATTTTTGTACTTATACTTTCTTTACGCATCACGTGACTCTGAAAAACGCAGTAGCGGTTTTGATGAAAATGATTTTTCACGTATTTAGCTTCTCGTTGCAGTTAGTATAGACCAGGCCGGGAGGGCATCTCCTTTAGTCTTCTCCAGTCGGCGGGCGGGATGTGAGAAGATGAAGTCGTTGACGGGGCGGGTTATTACATGAATAGTATGACGTCACGCGAAACGAACCGCTGTCACAAAGTGGTGGGAGATGTTTACAACTGCTTTGAGTTAAGCTGTGAAAATAAACCCCGTAAAATCGTGACTCAAACCAACATACTGCAGCTGAACCTACCAGGCATACCGGTTTAGTCGGTTCAGAGTCGGTATAAATTCTTAATTATTATGTCCCGGTTTATGCCTAAAAAATTAAAAGTTTAACTGCTACCTAACTATAAAAGGACAACGGTATTTTGAAAAAAAAATTTAAAGAATTCGCGCAAGCGATCTGAATCTTTTAATTGGCCTGAATCAGGAGCGACTGGAGCGTCCAACTTTTTGGGGTGACGGGCCATATCTGCTTTTCAAAAATTTTTGCGGGCCATGATTGAGTACGCATGGTGACAATATAGGCCTAAAAGCGATTATATAGCCTATCAATTGGAAAAATCATATCTTAATTTTTTGTCCTTTTTCGTTTCTTGCTTGCCATACTAGTCTATGATGTGAAGTGAGATGTGACCATAGATTTGACGTCATGTTTCAGTATGACGACATAATAAGTGCAAGTTTATAAACAATAAAACCATCAAAACAGTAGGCCTACTGTGCGCATGTGCGTACATCTTGGGCGGCGGAACCCAGAAGATTTTCAGAGTGGGACAGGGACGACGGTTTTTAGGTGAAAAAACGTCTAGCTTCAATCAGTATCGTACAATGTTGGCCTATAGCAGACCTAGGCAAACTACGGCCCGCGGGCCAAGTCCGGCCCGCCGGCACTTACACAAACTTAAATTCTCACCGTGAATTTAGCGGAAGACCTTTTTTTTTCTTTAGAGATCATGGACGACAGTGATTTTTAAAAAATAAGCCTCAACGGTGCAAAATTGGAATAAAAAACGAGATCATAACCTTTTATTTTGGAGATCACATTCGTACGTGGACAGTGATCTCCAAAAAAAAAGGTGTTCACCTTGTTTTCCAACCAGCGTGCGGCCCGCGGCTTCAACAGTTTTTCAAGTCTGGCCCTTCGTGTGAAATAATTGCCCACCCCTGGCCTATAGCCTATAGCTGATTAAAAATTAACTCAGAAATTTGTCTTGTAGATCGTTGGAATAATGAGGATCTACGAGGAATAATGACGATTGTACAATGTACAATCGCAAGTTGTAATGAATATTCATGCTGATAACTTGTGTAATGATGATACAATTGTCCATTACGCCGGTTTTCCTGTCTTAAAAAATAGCCATTTGAAAGTAAATCAGCTGCAGCTGCATAATGTGGCAACCAGTTTAAGCAGTTAAGAGATGAGCAAGAGCGAATCCAGGGGTGATGTGGGGGGTATGCATCCCGCCCCCCCCCCACCAGCCACTTTTCAAAAAAAAATTTTTATGAACACAATTTTTCGACAATTTTGAACCTCTTCGATAACAATAATCTTTACACCTAGCAAGCATAAATCGAAATGTGCGAACAAAATGCATCGTGGTATCATATTTGGTGAAGGACTCAAAATTAGGGGTAAAAAATTTAAACAGAATTGTCCTTAAAAATTGTACAAAAAGCACTAAAACGGCTATTCCGCTGCCTAAATTTTCAAAAAATTTCGGGATAGCATTTCCCCGTACCTCCCCACAACTGTTTTTTGTTCCTCGCTTTGCTTCGAAGTAACTCTGCCGGAAAAAATGTCAAAATGTGGTCCCCTTCCACCCCCTGAAAAAATTCTGAATTCGCCTCTTACACAAAACAGTTTCAAAGAGCTTATTTACGCCCTTTTGCGGGTCTAAACGTCTTTGCATTTAGCTAACATTCAACCTAATTTATAACCTTATCTCCACCAAAAATTTTGGGGGGCCCGCTCCTGGAGATGAGAGGTCAAAATTTTCGATAATCAATAGGTCGTTTCAATAAAAAGCAGTGTAAAAAAATTGATAATTTAAGCATGTTGAGCTGGCTAGCAACGGGATGCAGGCTATCGCTTCGCCTAGTAAGCATATGTTTCGTCCGTAGATCGTTTGACAAATTCGTCAACTCCTTGTGAGATTACATTGGTCAACTCTTTGTTTTAAGAACATAATGCAAATTTTCGATAAGATCTTGCTCTCATTTTTTCATCAGTTTTGTACCTTATTGTCAGTAAATTTTGCACCTAAATTATTCTGCTTTTCAATTTTTTTGTTTGGGAGAATCTCCACAAATCCTTCCACAAGAGTTCAGTTCTTACCGTATCTCACTGCAGCAAAAAAAAAGCAATACTTCAAAAATTCCTGGATCCGCCTTTGATGCGCCGTTTCCTCCGATAAAATTTCGCTCCGCCGCCCCTGGCGTACATGCACGCGCTGCATTTTCTGTATCATTGTTGGGATACCCAGTCGTGTCAGCCCGTGAGGACGTATTAACTAACCAATGTGCAAAGTTTACGGGCCACTTTGAAAGCTTTGGCGGACCACAAGTGACCCGCGGGTTAAATGCCCCTGACCTAAATAGAACTGGCTAGCATCCTATTATTTTACTTTTTGCGAATGAAATTGCATAGGGTGGCTTAATTAGGACCAAAAGTCTATGAAGAAAATAAGCATTGACTGAAAGAAAATAAGATTGACCGAATACAACGCGTGAGTTGTTTAGGCTGCTGCATCTCGCAACATCGTGACCTGCTTTACAAAATAAATATAAACTTACGAATCCGGTTAATTGCAGAATCTGCTTTATGACATAAAGACCATAAATCTCAAACTACAATCAATCGTTTGTTAAAATATAATTCGGTTAATCGCATAGAGATTTATTGCATAATCCGCTTAATTGAGTAAAACTGAACGGTATTCTCTTAAATTTAACGGATTTTGCATCAAACTTCAGCGACAAAAGCACGAATCCCTGAGCGAAACCAAACTGTTTTATTCGCTATTGAACTTGCCGATTGCCAAAGCCATACAGAAATCAAAAACATCACCGATTGGAGATCAAAACCAACGCTGATAGACGTTCTTCAAAGATAATTACGGACTCAGTAAATCACGCGGGTCGCTTACAGTTATGCGGTACTTCTGCAAAAAAGGTTTGTCAAACTGACAAAGCAATTAACCAGGGGCCGTATTACAGAGTGATCTCGACTAAGCCGAGCGAGCTGAAAACGTCATATTTCCTCGCTCCGCTAAATTGGCTATTACAATCTTCTTCTCGACTTCAAACTTGTCTCGGATTTCTCGCCAATGGGGTTTCCAGTTTCGCGGGCCTTTTGTGATACCGGGAAAACAGGAAAATTTAACACAAAACCGGGATCCCGGGAAATTCCCGGGGTCATTACGTATTGTAATTTCGATATGTTTGTATGTTTTCGACTACTTCTGTAACTGTAAGTGCAATCAGTAAAGCAAAAATGCAAGAAATCGCTTGTTTTTCAAGTAATAATTACGAAGGAAAGTCAGGGCATTAAGGGATTAGTCACTCAGACTAGAACGCTGCAGTTCAGTAACAAACAATCCTGCGGCAGAAAAAGCACGTTCTGCTTCAACCGACGTCGGTGGAATGCTAAGTAAAGCATTGAAAAGAAGCTCTAATTTAGTCGGCCGTTTTCTGGTAGCTTCAAACAAATTCATTTCTTGCTTGATGACTCCTTGAAGTGTACATACACTGGTCGCAAGCACTCGCAAGGCAGGCAACTTTTAATATAAATGGTGTTGTGTCGTCACAGTGCCCAATAATATGCTATTCGCAAGTTTTGCGCAAAACCAACCTGACGCTTGCGAAGACCGAACAAAAATCTTTTGCGATTTGCTTTGTGTGACTGTACTAAAAATACCGGGAATTTTTGTCAGAACACCCGGGAAACGGGAAGCTAAAAAATTCATTAAATCCTGGGAATTCCCGGAACCGGGATCCCGGTTTTCAAACCCTACTTGCTGACCTAGCGAGAACTGAAAAGCACTCGCTAAGCGTTCGAGTTGGAAAGTTTTGCTGAAATTCTTACATACTGGCGGCATTTTTAGCATAGGACGATAAAACAGTTGCGAAAAAAAGAATCAAAAGAGGGAAACAGATTCTTTTACCACATCTTGTGACGAAAAAGTACCGGTATTCAGAAAATACAAATTAAACAAAAGCGGTGATAAGCTTAGCTTAGTTTGGCAAAAAATTACTTGAAGCTAAAATTATGGCAAAAGCATGATAGTTCAATTACAAGTTTTAGCTTCTTTCAAACAGTTTGCCTATGGAAGTTTTCAAAATTCACACCAACCGAAGCTTTCGCTAAATCGTAATTAGTAGATTTCTTAAGAATCAATCAATCAATTTAAGTTTTATTCCCGTCAGCTGAAAGATTAAAAATACATCCGAACACTAAAAGCATATAAATATTGGTACAGAATACCAAAATGCAGCAAAACGGGTTAGCGTTGAGGCATGCCAGTCGAAAGTGACTGGGCATGGCTGCATGACTACAAATAGCCTATCTTTACAATGTCTTTGCCGACTAACGTAAACTAAATTGTGCATTTATTAGGCAAAATTTTACTCGGTTTTTGCAACAAATGCCGAAAAGGGGAAAAGCTATGACAAATTTAAGCGAACCAATTGTTGTAAGACATTTACCTGTTTCCTGTGTACATAAACTCTTAGCATGCGCCAGATTTTAAGCATTAATTTGAGTCAAAAAAATTCAAGCACATTAGCTTATTTAGGTTGCTTTTCCGCACCTATCAAGAATGTTAAGTTCCCTGCGTCCATCGCAGATACATACTTATATTTTTCATTACTCAGCATTTGATACACAGCTTGCCACTTGTACAGCACAGTTATTGCAGTAGATCTAGCAACGCCTTCAGTCATTTAAACTGTTCATGCGTTAATCAGAAATTTATGACGTCACAATCACATGGAAAGCCAAGCCCGCGAAGATCTGACGCAAACGCGAGCTCGTTAAATGCGTCCGAACATCATTAGCGAGGGGTTCCGAGCACATGTTTGGCAAGAGGTAATGCATGGGGCGCTGTTTGGAAAAAAATTATTTGCAAATTTTCCACATGTTTTTTGGCTTATTTCAAGATTACTTTTTCCGATTTAGGTAAATCAGAAATGTTTCTAAATTAGAAATGCTGTTTACTAAATAAGAAATTTTGATCTCATCAATTTTTCCGATTTACTAAATATGAAACTTCCGTCCCATTCATATTTTCGATTTCCTAAATAAGAAAATTTCTTTTCCTGTTTGTTTTTCCAATTCACCAAATAAGAAACTTTCGCTTAACTTATTTTTCTGATTTACTAAATAAGAAGCTTTTTTCCTGTTTATTTTCTGATTTACTAAATAAGAAATTTTTGTTTTCTGATTTAGTAAATATGAAAAGTTTTTTTTTCTATCTTATTTTTCCGATATAGGCTACTGGAACTAAATAAGAAACTTTTTTCCTATTTATTTTTCTGATTTTGTAAATCAGAAAGTTGTTCATTATCTTTTTTCCGATTTAGAAAATAATTTGGAAACACTTTTATGTCATGATCGTGATTCGTGAAAGCAGTGTTGTAATGACTCGAGTCCGGACTCGGACTCGAGTCCGACTCGAGTCCGACTCGAGTCCCCTGTACAAAGGACTCGGACTCGACTCGAGTTCTCAATGAGAATTAAGGACTCGGACTCGAGTCATCCACCCGGACTCGGACTCGAGTCCAAGTTGGTTGAAAGGCAAAATCCGTTCTGATTTTTACTTTTCCGTGAACGGATTTTCGGTAATCCAATCAATATGTTAATATCTTTGGTGCCTTGAGTCCAAAAACAAATGCGAATTAGATGGATACAAAGTCTGTGTAACCATAACTAACGCATGGATTGGATATTGCTTTTGCCGACTACTAGAAACTGCGATGTAAATACGCATAGGTAAATGCTGAGGATACGCGAATGGCTTATTACAAGCAATAGGCCTACCAAAATAGCTTACTGGTACCTACGGTACCTGTACTGGTAAGCCTAGTTGGTTCATCGAAATGTTGTTTGAAATGTACCGTAAGTGGCTATTTTGCTCTTGAAAATATCTGAAAAGGCTAAATTCTTGGTAAACTCTGCACTATAGTCTATTAACTTTTGTTGCAGTAGGTCTACTGGTTAAATTGTCCATTAGACTGTAGCACAGTCGTGCTCCCCAATTGTTCTTACTAATTATTTTCGCAGTAATTATTTAACCGTTGTGAAAATAAGTACTCACATGATTTTTAGTTTAGAATCTGGCTGGTTCTGGCTGACGACTTCGATAATTTCGTTTTGACTTGTTTTAGCTGAGTAAAATAGATTTACAGCCAGACTTGATAAATTTGGGTTGCATGCAAGATCACAGACACTATTTCAAGGAGAAGACAAAGACTGAACATCAAGATTGCCTAGTTTTGGTGAGTCCATAGACTAGCGTGTTGACTGGTTCACTGGTCTCTAGTCTAGGTGCCAACCTGGCCAATTTCGGTGATGTTAGTGGCCGATGCTGTACAATATCCGTCCAGTCTGTGGACTCGAGTCCGGACTCGGACTCGAGTCCGGACTCGAGTCCGACTCGAGTCTGGTGGACTCGGACTCGACTCGAGCATTTTCAAATGGACTCGGACTCGACTCGAGTCACAGTCCCAAATGACTCGGACTCGACTCGAGTCCTTCAATGGGTGGACTCGTTACAACACTGCGTGAAAGACAATGCTGGCTGTTCTCGGGATTGAAATGTGTGGAGTGTGGTGGAATGTGAATGGTTAACTTGTTGTTTATTGTAGAGTCAGGGCTTACCGCTTTGGAGCAATTTGACTAGTTGATGCTGTGCCGTAAATATAACATAGAACAGGCTATTGCATTGTTTTACAAATCAATTAATACATATCATTTTATGTTTGACTGAGGCTTAGGCCTGATGCTTAGCAGGTAGGCCTAACTGGGTACTGGATGGTGTAGGATAGACTTTTTCACGTTTTGTACTCTTAGTAAATCTCAACCGCTGGCTATCTAAACTAGGCTAAGTTTTACATCTGTCACTTAGCAGTCAGGTTTTGATTAAGGTATGGAAAATGTAGGGTCCTACTAAACACCGCAAGGAACTTTTAAACCTTCAAAATGCTTGAAAACACTACAAGGTACTTTTATAGCTACTACAAGGTAGTTGAAAACAGAACAAGAAACTACAAGGTACTTTTAAACCAAGTACAAAGTAGCTGAAAACACTACAAGGAACTACAAGGTACTTATACACCAACTACAAGGTAGTTAAAAACACTACAAAGAACTACAAGGTACTTTTATAGCTATTACAAGGTAGTTGAAAACACCACAAGAAACTACAAGGTGCTTTTAAACCAAGTACAAAGTAGCTGAAAACACTACAAGGTACTTATAAACCAACTACAAGGTAGTTGAAAACACTACAAGGAAGAACAAGGTACTTTTACAGCTACTACAAGGTAGTTGAAAACAGCACAAGGAACTACAAGATACTTTTGAACCAAGTACAAAGTAGCTGAAAACACTACAAGGTACTTATAAACCAACTACAAAGTAGCTGAAAACACTACAAGGAACTACAAGGTACTTTTATAGCTACCGTACTACAAGGTAGTTGAAAACAGCACAAGGAACTACAAGGTACTTTCAAACCTAGTACAAGGTAGTTGAAAACAGCACAAGAAACTACAAGGTACTTGTAAATCAACTGCAAGACTTTTAAGGTACTTTCAAAACCAACTCCAACCCCCCGACCCCAACCCCCCGATTCCACCCCCCGACCCTAACCCCCCCGACTCCACTCCCAACTCCAACCTCCCGACCCCAACCCCTCCGACTCCAGCCCTCCTCAACCCCAACCCCCCGACTCCGACCCCCACTCCCTAACTCCAACCCCCCGACCCCAACCTCCCCTACTCCAACCCCCCAATTCCACCCCCCGACCCTAACCCCCCGACTCCACCCTCCAACTCCAACCTCCCGACCCCAAACCCCCCGGCTCCAACCCTCCCCAACCCCAACTCCCTAACTCCAACCCCCCCGACCCCAACCTCCCCTACTCCAACCCCCCCCAACTCCAACCCCCCGACCCCAACTCCATCCACCCATCTCCAACCCCTCGATTCCACCCCCCGACCCAACGCCCCTAACCCCAACCCCCCGACCCCAACCCCCCCGACTCCATCCCCCCAACTCCAACCCCCCCGACTCCAGTGCCCCCCAGCATGTGTGAACAATGAAAAGTCACCTTTAGAAATCTGTTTTGAAAACCTGGTTTTCAAACTTGTAAAGTCAATCAATCAATTTTCTGGACCCGCTTATCCTTGGGGGGTCGCGGGGGCAGCAGCTCAAGTTGGAGCCTCCAAGCATCTCGATCCTCTGCAACAAAGGATAGATGCTCTGCTGGGATGCCAAGGCGAGACCAACTAAGATCTTCTACGTAATCTCGCCATCGAGTTCTGGAACGGCCTCTAGGCCTTCGACCAATCGGTGTTGAACAGAGTAGTTTTTTGGCTGTTCTTTCCTGGGACATTCGTGTCACATGTCCATACCAACGCAGTTGCGATCTTTCTAGTCGGAGAAGCAGCGCTTCGATGTTTAGAGATTCACGAATATCTGCACTTTTAACCTTGTCCAACAAGGTCAAACCGCTAATTCTTCGCAAGAATCCCATTTCGGCTGCGTGAACTCGAGACCTCACTTTCTCATTCATGATAACTCGTAAAGTCAAAGGTTTCGAAACTTGAAATGCACGATTGAGAACCTAGATCTGTAGATCCTAGACTAGTCTACTGTAGGTACCGGTATGTGGGATAGTGTATTTGATTATTGAGTTTGGCTTTCTTCTAGCTGAGGAAGTAGTACATAGGGTAAAGGTTTTTCTTAATGGCCCTAAAAACAAGAATTCAAAGTTTTTTAATGGGGCTTTGAATAAATAGGCAGTGTAACAGTTGGCAGTACTGCCTTAGCAGCTTAGTTTACTGCTTTATACACTTAGTTTGCTGGTTTATGGGCGTGTCTATAGGACATTAAAACAAAAAGAAGCTGCTGGACATGAGTGCAAGGCTGGTGTAGACTAGGCTATATAAATATAGAAAGATTTGTCTTGCATTATCCTAATAAACTAAAGATTTGCATTTTTGTTTTCATTAATTGCAGTGGCATCGGCATATAGGCTATACCGGTATACAATATTAAGCTGTTTCATGTGAGCAGTATCAGTACAGAATAGCTGAGTACACTGTACAACCTAAAAATGGAAAGAAATGAATTTTGGAAAATTGTGATATCGGTACCAGTAAGTAGTCTAGTATACCAGTAGTCTACTAGAAATTTCTCATTTCGCAATAGTGTAGCTTGAACCGGCAGTCCGGCATCAAGCCTGTTTGGCAGTAGAAATGGGAAACCATTCTCAGCAATATATATAAGATTGTTTTTCATGTAAAAAACATTTCCTGATTAAGAAAAAATGATCAGATCAGGATGATACATTTTGTGTGTTTACGTTGTAACATTGGTCTTAATTGCGGAATGCTTACTCACTGATGCCATTCTCTTTTTGTTGTTTGACATACCGGTACCCTAGATCTGTAGACAATCAGCTGATCAATCTAGTATTAGCATATAATGCTAAGCTGTGAGTACTGAGTAGGCATTTCACACGAGCTCCATTTACAAAGTTTTCAGGTTTTTTAAGTAGAAAGCAATTAAAAGAAAGATAAAAGACATTGTCTATTTTGTTGTTAACAGCACAACACTGATTGGATAATGTGATTTAGCTGTCTATATGCATGACTGTTGATTGGCTTGCGTCTATGTGCAATCGGTTTGGACAAAATTAGCCAATCAGTATTATGCCATCAGCTACAGGTACAGAATAGACACTTCCAATGAATAATTATCATACTGAGGTTAATGCTCATTGGACACTTGAACAGTTAATTGCTTTTGTGGATAGTGTATTCAATCTGGAAGAAAAAAACATCCAATTAGAGCATTCCCTTCTCCTCACCGCTCATGGGTCTTGTCTAGAGTAAGCCGTCCGTGTCTTCTGTCGCCTCACCCGGACAAGTTATTCTAGACGCAGATGGCTTTCTCTAGACATGACCCGTTGTTCATTACCAGTTACCTTTTATTTTTTGTCAATCAGTTCAATGTGCAGGGAAAAACAAAAAATGCATGCAGTGGGTTTGGGGGATTCCCCCAATCCTCCAAATGTATACTGGTAGTTAAGTAGTGAAATAAAAAAGTGGACAACCACTCCATGAAGAACATTACTAGAGTTTGTCAATAAGTGTGGCTTACCTTAAGCATACATGTACGGTACCACTCCTGGCAATACACATTATGCAGTTATTGGTGCTTGCTCAGTAAGTTATGCATAATCAGATAATATCATATTTTTGCACATTATTACTAACATGTTGTTTCTTAGGCTGTACGGTATTTACAGTGTAGGCCTGCTGGTTCATCATATTATTGCCGGTATACATTCAATTATGGCAAAATGCATAATGCTGTATTATGAAATATGCAAATCTTAAAAACAAGAAGAAGCAGCCAATCGATCAATACAGTGCACTTGAGCTACAAGCTGTTAATGGAAGAAAACTGTTAAATTCTTTAAACCATTCCATTTCTATTGTTTTGCTTTTTAAACAAGCCTTGCACCATGAAAGGCTTCTTTGGATTAAAAAGAAGCCGAATTTTGGGCTAGAGTGCTATTGGACTGGCAACCAAAGGATTACCGGTATCAAAAGCACTTATGATAAAAGAGTGAGAGTTTGTGGATGCTATATAGCTACTTAAGCATGTTTTGGTGACCAAGCAAATATGTGTTTTTAAAGAAATCAAAGAAGGTTTGCCTATGTCCTGGCATTGTGTACAGCTGTAAAAATATGAAGCACTCATAAGTGAGACAGTGATGTAAATATTGTGCATTTTCGAACTGTAGTGCTAGTCATTCTTGTGTTTATTCATCATGAACTAACGAGAAAACCATAGGTTTCTGCTGACAATTACAAGTGTGAGGTTTTGCTAAAAGAAGGACATTTGGGTGTATTAGTGCACATGTAGCATGATCACAACTCGTATGCATTTACATGCATAGGTTTATATGTATGTTGGCCAACAACGTTGCATGTTACATACTTATAGCTGTAAAACTGGCCTAATATCAGTTTTGAGCTGAGCACACCAGACTGAAGCAACTGCATCATAACTTCTATGCTGTCATTCTTGCACAAGTTACTTTAAGTTGAAACTATATGATTTAGTTGTGGATACGGACTTGTCACCTTTTATATATTACCTATATAGTGAAATAAGTTCATATTTGATCCTCCACAGTGAAGGTGATTCTTGTTGCTATTTTATTTGGTCACTTGGAGTCATCAAAAATGTCGCTGTCGTTACTGAAGTCAATGTAGAGCTTGTTCAGGTTTACACAGATAATTTCTGCATGGAAAGTTTATACAGCGATAAATTGTGAAAAAATGTGCTGATTATAGAAGTTTTGCTGGAGTCTTCAGACTCTATTTCGTTTCTGTTTAAAATTATGATTGGCTTTATCTTTGCAACTGGGTAGCCTAATATGTTAACATTTTCGCAATAGGTCAACATTCTTTAGTATCACTGAGAAACTTCGGTCAAGTATAGAAAAAGTATACACTGGCACATGCCTACATCTGTTGGTTGTCGATTGGCCATTGCACTGTGGCGGCTTGGTGGAGATGCTGATTATTATTCAACATTTTGGTTTGGAAAAATCAACTGTTTATGAGGTAAACAGCTGTGCAAACATGCTTAACGCTTCTTTTAACTTAGTTGATGTTATTACAGATGTTGTTTTTTTTTTATCAATGTCGTTGTAATGGACTTAGTGAGGTGGGGTAGACACACGTCAAAAGTAATAAAACTATACAGCGAAACTGCCTAATTTCACAATGGTTCATGTAGCCGCTCCGTTGGAGTGGGCATCAATATTTCTCAAAAATGTTTTGCAGAAATTTAATTTTTGTGAAAGAAACACTTTAAACTCAGAGTGAGAATAAAGTAAACCAACCCTTGATGTAAAAATAAGCTCCCTAATAAATAGGCTATCTTGCATTTTTCAGGTGACAATAGAAGTTAGCCAAGCAGTTGTGGAAATTCTTATGCGATTGTTTGCAGATTTATTGAGGTTCCCATTGGTTGGCCCGCAAAAGCTTATGATGCGAGGGTTCTTCGCATTTCCAGACTATTTATTTTTTGGCCGAAACAAATCAGCTTTTTCCAAAAGTAAATGATTTTCTGATTTTTTTTTTTTTTTTTTTGTTTAGTTTCGCTTTTTAAGTCAATATACACTGACAGACTTCTGAGATTCCGTTACTAAGCAAGCTAAAAGCCAAGTTTTAAGGCCTGGTGCATTTAAGCTAAATCTAGGTATTTAAAAATGTAGTTACGAGAGAAGTGCAGATCCAGTGGCATAGCCCTTCTTTTTGACGGCAGTGTTTTGAAGTTTTTGGCCTATTGTAATTTGCCTCCCCTTCCTAAAAATATTCTGAGAGCTAAACTCTGTGCCGGATCATGTGGAAACTGACCAGCGAAAGAGTTAAATAAAAGATCAAATTTTTTTATTACAACCGGCCGTTAGCTCAGTTGCTTAGCGCACACGCTTATCACGCTCTCGGTGCGGGAGGTCTGGGGTTCAAATCCCGGGCCGGTCAAATCGGCACAGTGTGGTCTACGGCTCGCCACCGCTGCGATGTTCCTTCGGAGCTGTGTAGCTAAGCCGCGGAGATGGGCCCAGCACTCGTTTCACCCGTCGGCGTAATACCGTGAGTATAATGAATATGTGATTTGATTTTTTTACACTGGCGGTATTACGCCGAAGCGTGTAACGAGTGGCGTGGTCTATTTTCACGGTTTAACGTCTGGGCAAGATAACTTTGAACTCCGAAGAACCATCGCAACAGTGGCGAGTCATTGGCGACGCGGTGTCCGATTTGACCCTCTCGACAATTATACCCCAGACTTCCCGCACTGATAGCGATGTCTCTTACCACTACGCCTACAGAGTCGGTTGTTAAAATTGTTTTTTAGTGAACCCGAATATAACCGTTTCATATAAGGTTGAATTCGATCCTTTATACCGGTACGCCCAGCAACGGAGTTAATTTATTTACTGCAGTAGTAGCACTAGTAACGTCGGTTAAAGAGCATGGCCGCGTCATTGTTGGGGATTAACTTCCAATTTTTGAATACAAAAGTTTAATGACGGTTAATTTTGAATTACAATATTCCAATTTTTTTCGTCATCTTTAGAGAGTGAATATTATCATAGTGCTTTTTCTGCAGATTCGTGGGAGCCTGAATACGACCTTTTCCCTCTTACGTAATAGGTGATATAATAGTGCGTTTCCACTGCGACCTTGGTTGATGATGACTCTTGGTATATATAGGCCTACTGACTCTTGAGAGTCTTTGCCAACTAGTTTTGAGAGTGTTGTTATGACGACGGACGTTATGATAGGTTTTTACTTAATGTTTGCCATTCAAGCTTTTGAATGGATATAGAAACTACTCGTACTATTATATTGCAGAAACTGAGTTCGGCCCGACAGGTGGTGGAGCAAGCTTTTGGAAGACTTAAGCATCGCTGCTTGTTAAAACGATGTGACGGTGGCGTAGAAAATGCGGTTAGCATAGTTGATGCGTGTGTGACACTGCATATTGCACAACGTGTGTGAATGTCGAGGTGACTTTTTTGTGAAAGATATCCTGACCAGTGAAGAACCATCTGCGACCCATGTTCAACAGGGTGTCCAACTTGACGAAGACGACTCGAACAATGAGGCTGAAATACGAGCGAAAAATCTGGTCAAACAATTCCTCTCTCTATAGTTTGCTAAATTTGGCTTGTGTTTCTTTTTTTTTTTCGGGGGTAATATTTTGTTTTGAGTACCGACAACTTTGATTGATTGATACCGTTGTTCACAAAGCTTGTATCAGGCGCTGAGGATAGTGTAAAGAAGTTGTGAAAACACGATGGAGGTGCTGGGTTTGAATGCTCCACACATGGTAGTTTCGGTTTTTGTATATCAAAAGGTAACGAAAAGCTACATACAAGAAACCTATTAACATCAAACCAACGCAGAAAAATCAAGGTAATCAAGACAATAATACCGGTTCCTGCAAATGCGTTAGAACAACGAACTTTGTAAAACAAAATGCACACCCGAAACTGACAAGTAACTGTAAAACGCTGAAAAGATGTAGTGCATTCAAAAGCAAATACAATTGCATTTCTTTGGAGAATAGAAAAATGAGTAAAAAAGTTGGCCATCCGGTTTCATCTTTTAACGGAAACTTTTCGACACGAAGTTTCGCAGTTTTTCGTGACTTTTTTCACGTTCCCAGATTTCATTCGATAAATTGTCTTCTTTGGGCCGTAAATGATGATTTATTTCTCTCTTCTTCCAAAGGAGACATAGGAGTTGTGTATTTGCGATTGACGACGACAGCTGTCTTCAGCTTCTTTGGTATTCCTGTGCGTACAACGTAGTTACGGGTACTACCTGCCAGGGCTGCGAACTCGACCTCGTTTAAACTCTTGCCGAACTCGACTAAGAAAACAATCGAGTTCACCAATAGAGTGCTTTAATTTTATTGATTCAAATCTCTCAAAACGCAGTTTAGCCTACTTTTGATTTTTTGTTATGCTGTAGTTTGAATGATTGCAATTTTGGTACCGATACTGCACTTGTATTTCAGTTTGCGTTGTCTCATTGAAACTTATTGCATCATAAACGGTGTTCCGAGAGATTTAAGTAAAAACGCAGCTGCACTGGCGCAACAGTTAGTTGTTGTTTGTGCGGTGCTGCAGTCTCTGTTCCAACTGTTAGCCTACTAAGTGGGTCAGGGGCGGGGGACCATTTTTAACAATGCTTTTGATGAATACAATTTTCCATAATTTCGAACCTTTTCAACAATAATTCCTACGCTTTACACCGGTACACAGAAATTCGAAAAGGTGCGAAAAAATCGCATCATACCAGTATTTGGTGAAGACCTCAAAATTAAGGGCAAAAAATTCAAATACAATTTGCCTTAAAACTTGTTCAAGAAGAACTAAAATGGCCATCATAGAATGCAAATTTTCAAAAAATTTCCGGGAGAGCATGTCCCCGGACCCCCCTAACACCGTTACTGTCCTCATTTTGCTTCAAACCAATTCAGCCGGAATATCTACGCTCAAAAATGTCAAACTTTGGTGCTTTCTATAGTGTTGTGGATTTCCCAGGGTTTGGATAAATAATGCACGAACCGTTGTGTGTTTAAATCTAGACAGCATCATGTGTATTTTATGAAGTCTTTTTAATAAGACTGATTTATGGAGCAAAGAGTGTTAAATTGTTAAGACTGTGCATGAGAAATTAAATGTATTATAAGTGCAAAACGTGACTACGTGCTGTCTTACTGAACTAAGCGAAAGAAGACAGTATATTTGGCGACGAGGTAAAACGAGACTAATCTATCCGAAGACAGCATATGCACCTATGTAAACTGTGATATAGCCTATGGTACTTTCCACTAGTTTACAACTTAACATTATCAAACCAAGCTTTTCATCAACGATATGTCTGGTCTTCACCATGAATCATTTCCGCCATTTTTTGAAACGGACCCCTCATCAACCAGTGTCAGATGGTCAACTTGGCTAGAAAGACTGGAAAATTTTTTTATTGTTCATCGCATCAAAAAAGGTGATGAAAAACGAGCAGCATTACTTCACTATGCAGGAGAGTGGGTTTACGACATCTTCAAATCTTTACCAAATAGAGGCGATGCTGACGATTATGAATCCGCGAAGGCTTGTCTGAATACCTACTTTCAGCAAACTAAAAATACTGATTATGAAATCTTTCAATTTCGGGAGGCTACCCAACGTCCAGATGAAACCATCAACCAGTTTTATGCTAGATTAAGAAAACTAGCTTCAACATGTGAGTTTCAACACCCAGATCCTGAAATTAAATCACAAATAATTAATCGTTGCCACAATCAGCAGCTACGAATCAAAGCATTTGAAACTAAAAATCTCACTCTGGACAAGCTTCTTGAGCTTGGAAAATCACTTGAAACTATACAAAAACAAGCACGTGAGATTCAAGATCAAATCAATCTTCAATCAATGTCCAATGTCAATCGTCTCCAGCCTCAACAAAGCCAATCGAGCAAGCCCAACAATTCACGGAACTATTCTTCCAGCAACAAGCCTGTTGCAAGATCTGCAACTAATCAGCAAAGTTTATCATCATCTAAATGCTATTTCTGTGGCCAGTCATACCCACATGCTGGAGGACGTACAAATTGCCCTGCATATGGTAAACTTGCAGAAACTGTGGTAAACTCAATCATTTCTCTCAACAATGCCTATCCCGACGACAATCACTGTCAAGCAATATATCATCTCCCTCGGTACAAGCAATCACTGTACAGCAACCTCAATGTGAGCAAAAAGGATCCACCAACACCAACTGCCACTATGAAGATGAAAATATCTACACTTGTCATGTCAAAACTGCCAAGAACCCATCTGTAGTCGTCAAGGTAAACGAGCAAAACATACCCTTTTTAATTGGTACCGGCGCCTCCATCAACATCATTGATGAACCAAGTTATGCAAAACTGAACAGTAATCTTTGTAGTAGTGATGTTAAGATTTTTCCATATGGCTCAAATGAACCATTACACACTCTTGGTGTAATATTTGCAGATGTTTCCTACAACAACTGTGTTTTAAAGTGTGTTAAAATATTTGTTGCCAAGGGTGCTTTTGGGTGCTTACTTAGCTATGATACTGCTGTTAATTTAAACCTCATAGGAACACTTAATTTTGCTGAGGTGCAGTGTACAAATGATATGTTGTGTAACCGTTATGCCAAATGTTTTGAGGGGATAGGCAAACTTAAAGGATACAAAGCCAAACTGCACATTGATGACAGTGTAACTCCTATTGCTGTGCCGCATCGTAGAATTCCCTTTCATGTGCGTACTAAAGTAAATAATGAACTTCAGTATTTGCTGGACAATGACATTATCGAAAAAGTTGATGGCCCAACACCTTGGGTTTCCCCAATCGTAACACCGCCCAAACCTAACAATCCTGATGAAATACGAATCTGTGTCGACATGCGTAATGCTAACAAAGCCATTTGTCGAGAACGACATACTTGTCTAACAATTGATGACCTCATACATCGTCTGAATGGTGCCACAGTATTTTCAAAACTCGATTTAAATAAAGGCTATCACCAAATTGAATTGGATGATGCTAGTCGATACATAACTACCTTTTCCACTCATCAAGGTCTATTTCGCTATAAACGTTTGAACTTTGGTGTGTGTTCCGCAGCTGAACTTTTTCAAAAAGTGATACAACAAACGTTGGATGGCATCCCCGGCACTTGCAACATAAGTGACGACATCATTATCTTTGGTAAAAACAAAGCGGAGCATGATTGTAACCTCCACCATGCACTTCAAAGACTAAGTGAAAAGGGTCTGACCTTGAATAAACAAAAGTGTGAGTTCAGCACCTCTAAGCTTGATTTTTATGGATTCACCTTCTCGGTTAGTGGCATCAGTGCTCAGCACAAAAAACTCGAGGATATCAAAAATCTTCAAAGACCATCTTCTGCCACTGAAGTTCGTAGCCTTCTTGAGCTCGCCAACTATTGCTCTCGTTTGATCAAAGACTTTTCCACCATTACCCACCCACTTCGCGAACTAACTCGGAAAGGAGCTAAATTTGAATGGACACCAGAGTGTGAGAAGGCTTTACTCGACTTAAAAAGAAGTCTAACCAGTGATGAAACTCTAGGATATTTTGACCCCAACAACCACACTGAACTCATTGTCGATGCGAGTCCAGTAGGCCTTGGCGCTATTCTAACTCAATCTGACATTACAAGCGGCTCATCCAAAATTATTGCATACGCCAGCCGACCATTATCTGACGTGGAGAAAAGATACTCTCAGACGGAGAGAGAAGCACTTGCCATTGTGTGGGGATGTGAGCATTTCCATTTATACCTTTTTGGTATGCAACATACATTCACTTTAGTCACCGATCAGAAACCACTTCAACTGATATTGAACAACCCATCATCCAAACCTCCGGCTCGTATTGAACGTTGGAATTTGCGATTGCAACCATATAATTTCTCCGTTGTTTACCGATCTGGCATCACCAATCCAGCGGATTACATGTCTAGGCACCCAGCTAACCCTTCATGTGCCTGTGACGATGTTGAAGAATACATCAATTTAATCACCCATTCCGCTATCCCTAATGCCTTATCTCTTGCTGAGGTTGCTGAAGCTACGAAAAATGACCCTACACTTCAAAAAGTCATTGCTGTTGTTCGCAGTAACAATTGGAAGTCTCTCGCCAAAGACGATGATTGTGATGTGAAACAATACCTGCAACTTAAAAATGAACTTACTGTTAGCAATGATGACATCATATTGAAACATAATAAAATTGTGTTGCCTAATTCTTTACGCAAGCAGGCAATTGACCTCGCACACGTAGGGCACCAAGGTATTGTCAAAACTAAACAGCTTATTCGTGAAAAAGTGTGGTTTCCAGGCATAGATAAATTTGTAGAGTCTTTGGTTAAAGATTGTATTTATTGTCAAGCTGCTGTTTTATCCCCTGCTGCTGAACCCTTGAATATGACACCGTTACCTAACGCTGTGTGGTCGCATTTAAGTATTGATTTTTCTGGCCCATATTCACCTAATAACGATTATTTACTAGTTATCGTGGACGAGTATTCTCGTTTCCCTGTGGTAGAAACTGTTCACTCCACCAAATCTTCGTGTGTTATTCCTGCGTTGGAAAAAGTATTTTCATTATTTTCTATACCTGATGTGGTCAAATCTGACAATGGCCCACCTTTTAATGGCTCTGAATTTGCTAAGTTTGCTAAGCGACTTGGTTTTAAACATCGTAAAATTATGCCTCTGTGGCCGCAAAGTAATAGCGTGGCTGAACGTTTTATGAGAACTTTAAACAAAGCTGTGCGCATATCAAATGCTGAGCAATGTTCCTGGAAATGTGATTTGCATGAATTTTTGCGTAATTATCGTGCCACCCCTCACTGTTCTACTAATACTAGCCCTGCTGAGTTGTTGTTTAACAGAAAAATGAAAACCACCCTTCCTCAAATGCCCAGTACTGAACGTGACAGTACCCTGCGTAATGCTGATCATAACGCGAAACAGAAAATGAAAAAATATTCTGATGCTCGTAATCGTGCTAAACCTATGTCTCTACACTGTGGTGACCTGGTGTTGTTAAAATGCAAAAAAGAGAACAAACTGTCTCTCCCGTATGATCCCAAGCCATATAAAGTGATTAAAATCTGTCACTCAATGATTACCGCCCAACGAGGCAATCGTGTTGTTACTCGTAATATCACATTTTTCAAGCGCATATCTGATGAGTGCAAAGCCCAACCGCTCGATGATCACTCCAATGACGAGAAGGAGGAGAGCTGGATTGAACCCTCATTGTTTTCTGATGTTGATGATTCGCGTCTCGCAAGCAGACGCAGATACCCCACTCGAAATAGTAGACGCCCACCCGAATATCTTAAACAATATGTTGACAAGTAATACACAGTGATTTTGTGCAAGTGCAAAATTACAGTATAATGTGCTGCACTGTACAGTATATACTATGCTTAAGCTAATTGTTTCTTTCATGGTGGGGAGAAATATAGTGTTGTGGATTTCCCAGGGTTTGGATAAATAATGCACGAACCGTTGTGTGTTTAAATCTAGACAGCATCATGTGTATTTTATGAAGTCTTTTTAATAAGACTGATTTATGGAGCAAAGAGTGTTAAATTGTTAAGACTGTGCATGAGAAATTAAATGTATTATAAGTGCAAAACGTGACTACGTGCTGTCTTACTGAACTAAGCGAAAGAAGACAGTATACTTTCCACCTAAAAAATTCTGGTGACGTTCCTGGCATGAAAACATTAATTTTAAATAGCAAAAACGCCCCTTCTCAGATCCAAACGTTTTTGTGACTAGCTAACATTCAAACTAAATCAAAACTGCATCCCCCACCAAAATTTTCTGGATCCGCTTCTGGTTAAAATTTGTTTCTTCAAAAGATATTTTGAACAGGGCTGTGAATTCGATCATTTTGCCAAACTCGAAAAATAAAGATCTTTGAACTCGAACTTGCACATTTCTCTAGAACTCTATTAAAAATCGATCGAGTTCGCAGCCCTGCTACCTACATGCAAACCTTAAACTTAAGCGTTTCTACGAACTGCTGCTAATTTTTCAAAAACCTTTTACATAATGCAAACCTGATAAACAAAGATGATTTGACCAAAAAACTTGTTTAAGCTGTCAGTTCTTTACCGGAGCATATATAAAACTACCAAAACAACGAAATAAATGACATGTTTTGCTGAAAAAGATTAGAAAAAGTTGGTTTCCTTCACACACATTTGATTTATGTAATCGATATTTACTGTGTAACCAGTTAAAAGTTAACTGACTAACACGGAACAGCACTAGTCTTAAATCTCTATTGGAGAGTAGCTGTTTAAACTAGATAAGGGTTGGGTTGCCATTTTGGCTGTTCCACTTGCTTTATTTCACTAAGACCTGATCCGATGACAGTCATTGTTACCAGCTGATCAGTGATCACTACCGGTACAGGACAAATCAACGTGTCACGCCAAAGCATAATAAAGCAAACAGTAGAATCTAGTTATCAACCCTTTTAAATCTCAGTAGCCTAGTGTATGCAACCTAGATTTCTCACCTTTTTCCACCCCACTTTATAAAAGCGTTGCTTCCATTGCCACATGCAGACATATTACGGTAACAAAATAGAGTAGACTAACAGCTATATCAGTTATAAAGATACAGTAGGCTCACCTAGTAAAAGTTCTGTTAAGTCAAAAAAAGTTCCAACACATTTTAATGAAACCATCAGCGTTCACAAAGGGTTTCGCAACCAGTTGCGTTCACACTCACAATCTGATTGTGAAACCTGGTAGTGAAAACTGCTCAGTTTCACGCGGCACGAAACCTGATTTCACGATGCGAAAATGCGTTCACGCTTGCCAAAGTTTTCGATCCTGGTGGCGAAAACCGCTATGTGTGAACGCAGTCTTAGCCTAGTTTAGATAGCCAGCGGTTGAGATTTACTAAGAGTACAAAACGTGAAAAAGTCTATCCTACACCATCCAGTACCCAGTTAGGCCTACCTGCTGAGCATCAGGCCAAAGCCTCAGTCAAACATAAAATGATATGTATTAATTGATTTGTAAAACAATGCATTAGCCTGTTCTATGTTATATTTACGGCATAGCATCAACTAGTCAAATTGCTCCGAAGCGGTAAGCCCTGACTCTACAATAAACAACAAGTTAACCATTCACATTCCACCACAAACCACACTACACACATTTCAATCCCGAAAACAGCCAGCATTGTCTTTCACTAATCACGATCATGACATAAAAGTGTTTCCAAATTATTTTCTAAATCGGAAAAAAGATAATGAACAACTTTCTGATTTACAAAATCAGAAAAATAAATAGGAAAAAAGTTTCTTATTTAGTTCCAGTAGCCTATATAGAAAAAAAAACTTTTCATATTTATTAAATCAGAAAACAAAAATTTCTTATTTAGTAAATCAGAAAAATAAGTAAAGCAAAAGTTCCTTATTTGGTAAATTGGAAAAACAAACAGGAAAAGAAATTTTCTTATTTAGGAAATCGAGAATATGAATGGGACGGAAGTTTCATATTTAGTAAATCGGAAAAATTGGTGAGATTAAAGTTTATTATTTAGTTAACAGCATTTCTAATTTAGAAAAATTTCTGATTTACCTAAATCGGAAAAAGTGATCTTGAAATAAGCGAAAAAACATGTGGAAAATTTGCAAATAATGTTTTTCCAAACAGCGCCCCACAGTAATACCGTTTTTAAGCCTCCCGCTCGTAGCGGCCTCGCAAACACAAGACGGAAAAATGTCGCGAGAGATGAATTCTGTAATACCGCCCCAGATTCAGTTGTGTTTTAACGGTTTTGTGTGAGAATTAACCTTTTACTGCTTTATCTATTGATTTTATACGTCTCCTCACTCTTACTTTCGCCAAAATACCACAGTAATCATTATGTTGGCCTCCGCGTTTAGCAATGGTGCCCCACCACACACTACAACACTTCGTCCCAGTTATCTAACAGTACTTTCCACGCGCTTAGACCGAACGGCGTAAACGAGGATAAATACTGCTGTCACCGTTAGAACCGCACTGATAGAGGTCCTATGACAAACAATGCACAAATACATTATAATTTTCGTTATAAATCTTTCACTTGTGGTACCTTTCACGAAAGCAATCAACAGTTAATAGCGTATACTTTGGTTGGTTTCCTGAATCACAGTTAATAGCGTTCAGCAATTTTAGCCAATATAAATTTGTTCAATAAAAAGATAATAGCCAATATATTTGCAATCATTTCACAAACGTTTCGGTAAAAACTCATACCATCATCAGCGTAAAAAACAACAGGGCTAGAATAAGCAGCACTAGGCTAGAATAAGCAGCACAAGAAGGAAATCATTTTGAATACGGCATAATTATGACGACACAAACAGAGTAATTGGGATTTAAATAAATAAATGTAAAGGGCTAGAATAATAAATTACACGCAATTGGAGAGAAAAGTTTAGCAGTGAGAATACAGTCAAACCTCGGTTTTCGAACATAATCCGTTCCAGAAGGCTGTTCGAAAAGCGATTGGTTCGAAAACCGAAACAATTTTTTCCATTAGAATTAATATAAATAATTTTAATCCGTTCCAAGTCTAGAAAACAACTTTTGTAAAGTATTTTTTTAGTATTTTGCACCATAAACTGTACTCTATAATGTATGCCATAAATAAATATGGGTAGAAATAGATTGTGCTTTATTTTAATAAAGGATTTCCTAGCTAAGATGATAAAAAAACATACTGCAAAGTAAACATTTCGTAGCCTATCTTTTATTTTTGAAACGTCGAAAACATTAAAGGTTAAGATACTGCACAGTACTATTGCAGAAATTAATAATGAAACAGCAAAAAAAATACAGTTCTGCAGCCTACTGTGCAGCAGCAAAAGCACTTTTACTGTACATCACTTCTTCGAAAAAGAATCCTTTTCCATAAAAGTTGCAAAACTATTGTAATGAATCATCTGTGTGATGTCATAGTCGTCGTGTGAGGTCTTAACCTCGTGTGAAAGCGATGGGAGCAGGCAATTAGTCTGTTTGCATTCGCTTGGTTTGGTCGTGATCCGAATTAGTGTTCGAAGTTTGAAAGGTAAAAATCTCGAATTTATTGTTCGAAAACCGAATTGGTCGAGAACCGAAGCGTTCGGAAACCAAGGTTTGAATGAATAGTAGTTAAACACGGTAAAACCTGGTTCAAATACTGTAGGATTACTTAAGTCGTACAAGCATAAAAAAACTGCATATAAAGTAAGATAAAACAAATAAGTTACTAATCGCGAGTTAGGCCTATACACGAGTATTGCGACTGCACGAAGAACTGAACTAAATATTATGTAGGTAGATGGGGTTGGAAGAATTGTCTATATTCAACTGTGGTTGAAGATTTTGGTTGATCAAAGTTTCTTTGATGCGTAGTTTCCGGATGTTGTTGCTATGATCTAGTAGATTATTTCGGGGGAGTGGAAGTTAATGGTATGGTCTGGATTAATTTTCAAGAGTCGGGAGACATCTGTTTCATTATTAGTAGAATTTTTTGGCTTATGGTGTTTGATTGTAGTCATTTTTTTTTTAAATCCCTACTACTCTGTTTATGTCGTCATAATTATGCCGTATTCAAAATAATTTCCTTCTCGTGCTGTTTATTCTAGCCTAGAGCCCCCGTAGTTTTTTACACTAATGATGGTATCAGTTTTTACCGAAGCGTTTGTGAAATGATTGCAAATATATTGGCTATTATCTTTTTATTGAAGTTGGGTTCCAAAATCCATCTTAATGCTTATAATTTTATTATTTTGCCTAGCCCTTTTTCAGACGTTCACACATTTTTTTAAACATCGACTGCAAATATTACCGCAATGAATTGAATGCAATGAATTACCACAATGAATGGATGTATCGGTTCGGAAAAATCACGAAGTCAATGAACGTTGACTGAGATGATAGGAGCTATCCGTGTCTAAATTCTCCTGGAGCCATTCATAATTATTATTATTGTTTATTTTTTAATTTTCTTGTTTCTCATAATAACTTAGGCTCCGTCCCTTTAACTCTTGCCACCTTGGAGATCACATGCTACCCGAAACGGTTTAGCTCACGGGTTTTCAACTGATTGGACTTCTTATTGTGCTGATTATTTTTAAGCCTGTGGTCTGACTGGGCAGGATTTCTTTTGGTAGGTTTCTTTGCCTGTCAGCTCTTCAGTGGTTGTCTTTGACGAAGCAGTCCTTAGTGTATACTTCAAGCCTATCTCTTGAACTTCATTCTTTTTTTTTAATTATTTCTGTTGAGCTGCTCGGAGGCGGAATAACCATAGTAGACCACCACCCACTATTATGTTTCCTACCCTTGCACCATAACATAGCGGCAGTGGTGGGCAGTAACTAGTTACAAAAGTAACTATAGTTACTGTAACTAGTTACTTTTTTAGTAACTGTAACTAAGCTACTTTTCTGCAAAAGTAACGGAATTTGTAACTAGTTACCACTTCAGAACCTCAAAAGGTATAGTTACTCTTATGGGGCATCTTCTTCCGCTAAAAAAAATGGAAAAAATTATTTCATTTCACTCCATAGGTAATATGAGCTTGGTTCTTTGACGAGCCTGCTGAAACTGAGGCCGAATTAAAAAAGGAAAATGATCAATGCACTAAACAAGGCAACCGACAATGCTCTAGATCAGTGGTTCTCAAACTTTTTTGTCCCATTGCTCCTTTACGGTACTCTGCATATCATCATTGCCCCCTCGCCCTAATAAGCTTGCGTTCTGATAAACCTCGCAAGGGCGAGAGCTACTGATAAATGGGAATTACCCAATTCGCAAACGAAAATGCGGTGAAGAACAAAAAAAGGTCTTACACAGTTCATGAGCTATCACCCTCTTCGTCGCTTTCGCCCTCTTTTGCTTTTAGCCCTTTGGTGCTTATCTTTCGCCCCCAAGGGGCGATATTGCCCACTTTGAGAAACACTGCTCTACATACTTCGACAAGTAGTGACACCGACAACGATCGTGATGCAAGCTCAACTTGCTTAAGTGACAGTTTTTTGGCTGTTTGTTCGCACAATCAAAGCGACGAAGATCTGGCAATGTCGATTAAGTACAGAGGAGTTCCTTTCTGCCTCGCCCTCACAAACTATTGATGCAAACGCTTATATGCACGAAGAACTTATGGAACTTTCAATTCATTACGGTACTGCTCTTCCTTCTGATCATGAGCGCATTTAGGGGGTGGGGGTCAAAAGGGTAATCCCCTTTTTACTTTGCCTTTTAGTAAAAAAGAACAAAATTAATGGTGCCAAATGACTGAAGTACCGGTATGCCAGACTCTTTCGATGGTTTCTGTAGCTTATGCCCAGGGGCGTATCCAGGGGTAGCATTAGGGGTAAGTAGACCTATCCCCTTCACCGGGCATAATTTCGAACCTTTTCGATAGCAATAAGCTTTACGACTCAGCCTAAGCACGCATAATCGAAAATGTGCGAACAAAACAGATCATATTTCGCGAAGCACTCGCAATCGGGCAACGTCTTGTATCAGCCCCCAGGTTCGGTTAGGGTTAGGTTTGGTTAGGATTAGGTTCGGTTAGGGACTTAGGGTTAGGGTTGTAACTGAACCGAACCCTAACTAAATTTAACCCAAACCGAACCTAATCCTAACCAAGCCTAACCCTAACCGAACCTGGGGGCTGATACTACAAGTACGTTACCCTTCACAATCAAGGTCATAAAATTAAAAAAAAATTTGCATGAAAATTATTCAAAAAGCTGTAAAGAGCCATCCCAGCATGTAATTTTTTTTAAAACTTTTTCGGGGGAGCATGCCTCGGACCCCCCTACAGCCTTTTTTTGTTTCGTAATCAGCTTCAAATTAGTTCTGCCTTATAAAAACTACGCTTGAAAAAATGTGGAATTAGTGGGCCCTCCCCTCTTTTAAAATTTCTCGCCACGCCGCTGCTTCTAGTGCTGCAGTTGAACAACTTTAAAGTATTGAAAAAGACATTTTAAAGCCGAAGCGCTGTGGGCTTAGTGATACATAATCACTTTGAAATGTTATCGTTTTTGAAAGGCAATCAACTGTTATCATACTGTAACGTTTATCGTATCTCAATCGTAGCCTGCTTCCGTTTGGTTTCGATATAAAGATGAATGATTTTGGTTTGAATACACACAATGGAGCTTCTATACATGTTAAGAATTAATAGTTTTTTTTTTGTTTTGAGGCCTGCAAAAAAGTAACTGTAACTAATTACTTTTTTAAATTTGTAACTGTAACTAAGTTATTTTTTTGTGAAGTAACTTGTAACTGTAACTAGTTCCTTTTTAAAAGTAACTTGCCCACCACTGCATAGCGGTGTTGGTAGCTGCGATGCTTCTGTTGTCTTTTTCGTCTGACCGTCGTTTTTTATCGCCTTTACTTTATTCTTAAATTTTTTTGAAATTTCTGCTCCCGACCTGAATGTTGCAACCATGCCCACTCCTGTATTCTGTTAACTCCTCTCAGGGGCGTAGCCAGGGGGGACAATGGAGCAACTTCCCCCCAAAATATTTTCAGCTACCCCTAGCCTCCAAACAAAGATACTAATGCTATAACGTAAACCTACTAACAACGCAAGCAGGGGCGAATTAAGACCACTCGAGGGTAAGAGTGTCCTTTTTCAACAAAAAAACCACGCTAGTATGAGTATTTTTCTTGTAAAAACCCTAAAAATTCGTGGCGGCTGGGGGCTTCGCCTTCAGACCCCTGGCTGGACCCCCCTTCTTTGTCGAATCCTGAGTGCGCCACTGCACAAGCCTATAATAGCTTTGTCCCCTCCCCCGAAATTTTGGGCTGGCTACGCCACTGACTCCTCTTTTCCTACCTGCATGCCATAACGTTAATCGTTTTGTTGCCTCTTTTCTTTTCTCGTACCGCGAAAAGACACTACTACTACATTCTGTCAATCTTCTACGGCAGTGATCGACAACCTGTGGGCCTTTTAGCAATTCTTCGTGGGCCGCGGGATATTCGGCTTTACAAAGTCTTTGTGGGCCGCATGCTAGCTGCAAATAAAAAGTAAGCCCATACAAATAATAGTAAAAACCATCCCTTTGATGCTTTGCGCGTAAAACAATCCAATTCTTTTTCTTCCGGCAGTACATGGCTACAAAAGCAAAAATCGTAGTACGATGCACAAAAACGGGTCCCGTGTGTCTGCATCTTCTTTCATGCAATGCTCGCTTTGTTTTCTTCTATTTTTTTTTAATCCATCGAAGTGGTCACTGTGCACAAACACGTATGAAAACACACAAATATAAACATAAATTAATACACATGTCAAGATTAATTAATTCCTAGGCTTTAAATGAAAAACATACAATTATAAGCAGTAAAACAGGTTCGATATCGCGGAATGGAAATCTTTTATATTCCTGTGTTTTTCTGCCATAAACCTAGAACGTATTTTCATTTTTAGATCTACAATAATGTCATCCACACAAAAATCAGCCTCATCAAATTCAATACTATTTCGGTGTAACCAATGACTTATTATAGTAAGAAGTCAATGGTGTAACCAAATGGAACGTTTTTGCAAAACTTAAGAAGAAAAATGATCGCAGCTTCTTGGATTTGACTTAATTGGCCAAAAACATTTTGTACAGTATATCCAACTACAAGCAAAGTCCGACTGATAGATTAGCAACATAACCAGTTAATTTAAATAAACAAACGGAAACCAATTCCCATACGCCTTGTATTTTGCTGCATGAAAAAACAAGTGACAATTCAATACATCATTGCTTTTGCAAAAAGGATACCCATATGTTCTCTAAACCAAATCACTACGGCGTTTTGTTGTCAAAGGTAACAAATTCCACATAATTTTATGGTTAAAAGATTTCAAATAATCGGGTAATACTTTATGATGAATATTTTTCCACGTTTGGTTCCAAGACAGATGGACATTTGGTATCAAGATTTGCCTGCTGCGTTGTCCAATAATTAGTTTATATATATCTCGGTAATCATAATCTTCAATCGAAGACCAAGTTAGATTGAAGCGAGAAAATGTGTCAATATACTGTTGGTAATATATACACGATTTGAAAGCATGACGTACAAGATTTGACAAAGGAATATTCACAGTTTTGGATAACCAATTGCCACAGTAATACTCCATAAAAAACAAATGTAAAGGCCAAGAACCACCTTCTGTTTTAGCTTTAATGTATTGTTTAATCTGTTGAATAAAAAACAATTGCATGTGATGGGTACATGTACATCCATTACACCATAACCCCCATCTTTCCTATTTTTAGTTATTTCATTCATGGTGATGGACTTATTAAAACCAATAAAATACCTGAGTATAGCGTCATTGAGAGTTGTAAATAAATTACAAGGAAAGCAATAAACTTTTGACAAAAAAATTAACATTGGCATAATTTTCTTTTTTATAACCATGGCTTTGGCATCAAAAGTTGAATGTATCTTCCTTAAAGGCCCACTGCACCCAAATTCATCGATAGTTGTAAATAGGTATTAAATATATTCAAACATTTTTGCGAAAAATCGATCACGATATCTGGTCTCGGTAACGAAAAAACTGATAAAATATCGTTAAATTCGTGACGTCATTGGGTACCAACAACCAAGAAATAATGCGACTTCTAAAAGCTTTCGCTGTGCGAAAGCTTTCGCAAAGCTTTCGAAAGTTTTCGGCAAAGTGCGAAAGCTTTCGCACAGCGAAAGCTTTTAGAAGTCGCATTATTTCTTGATTGTTGGTACCCAATGACGTCACGAATTTAACGATATTTTACCAGTTTTTTCGTTACCGAGACCAGATATCGTGATCGATTTTTCGCGAAAATGTTTGAATATATTTAATACCTATTTACAACTATCGATGAATTTGGGTGCAGTGGGCCTTTAAGCGAAAAGCCTCATGTTGAATGACCTCAATTTTTTTTTTTAAACAACTGTTTGACAGCTACAGAATCACCAAACGGAACATTTAGGATATTTATGAACTCATTATTCCAGTTTATGAATAAGAGATCTGGAGGGGCTTGACAACTTTCTTTCACAATTAACCCATTTAATTTTTCCATGTTCAAAGCTATCCCCGTTGCGCTTTTATATTCTTTAAAAAGATGAAGCATTAGATTCACTGAACGTACATCAGCCATAATGAAAGTCACATCATCTGCACAAGCAAAATATTTTACAATTGTTCTTTTCGATCCAGGCAAACTTATTCCTTCTCTATGTACATCCTCATTAATTTTCTTTAAGATCGGTTCCAAAAAGAGTAGAAACGGATGTAAACTTAGTGGGTCACCTTGCCTAATCCCGCGATGAATTTCAAAACTTTCGCTTATGAAGCCATTAACTATCACCGATGCCTGCCCTTTTTGTATCAGGTTTAAAACGTAATCACAAAAGTGAGACGCAAAACCAAGTTTTTCTATAATTTTTCGCAAAAAACAACAATCAACTCAATCAAATGCTTTATATAAATCAACTGATATAAGATATGCCTCGTAGTTATAATCCTTAAGATAAGACAATATGATCCTTAAGATATCCATTTGTAACATCTGTACCTTTCACAGAAAACTGTGTTGCATTAATTAATTCGGGCATTATGTGCGATATCCGATTACTGAGAACTTTGCTAATAAGCTTATAACCAACATTGAGTAAAGTAATTGGCCGGTAATTCAGTATATCAGCAGAATCTTTTTTTTTATGCTCCAGGGTAATATAACCTTTTTGAAACTTTTGCAACTATTTTCAACGGAAAGGATTTCGTTGGCTACTTCTGTAAAATCATCTCCGATGATCTGCCAGAAACGTATAAAAAATTCAGCACTAAGACCATCTGGCCCAGGTGTTTTACCTTTTTTCATTGTATTTAGCGCATAGATGTACTCAATTTCACTTTTTGACAGTGGTTCACACAACAACGCATTTTGTTCGTGACTTATTTTTTGAAGAAGAGAATTTAAAAATATTTCTTGAAAGTCGATCTCATTTGTCACTGAGGAATATAAGGATTAATAAAACGATTCATCCACTTTTAGTTTTTCATAAGGGGTTGTTACTGAATCAGCATTAGATTTATTTTCTTTAAGAGCATGAATGTAAGTCTTTTTTTGATTTTCTTTGAGCTGTCTAAAAAACTCAGCATCGAATTCATTGCTGTTGTCAAGGCTTTCTGTATGAGAGCGAACTTTCAATGCTTGCAGTTTTTTAAAGTCACGTTTTCGAATTGTCTCTTTGACTTGGCGAAATTTTGTTGACACTCGTTTACCGTTGGCCAGATCATTCACTAAATTACCGAGTTCTTGTTTAAGTCGCTTAGATTCCGCTTTTTCCATCGAAATAATATTTTTGGAATAACCATCCAAAATGTTTTTAATTTTCTCTTTAGTTTGAATCCACCATGTCAGTTTATTTTGGTATTTTGGTTCTAACTTAACCCAATCCATCCATTTGTCAACAATGATTGGATGCAACTCCTCGTTGCCAAATAAAGAAACATTTTTTTCCAAAATCCTTTCCCAAATGTTCAATTGCAACTTATCTCCAGTTTAACTTTGATTAAACTGTGGTCAGAAACAGTTACATAACATGTATCATTTGATTTAACCACAATGCCTTCAGTCGCATAAATTCGACCTAATCGAGTCGCTACTGTAGGTCCAAACCATGTGAATACGCGACTATTAGTATCTAAACTTCTTAGGGTGTCTTTAAAATCAAAAACGTTACATAACTCAATTAGAGAGTCTGATCGATACCTAGAAGTTCGTTTTATGTCATAAATGGATCGATCTACACTGGGATTGTCGACCCAGTTAAAGTCTCCCGCCACAAGCGTTGGAAAAACACTTTGTACATACAAATATGTAGAATCATAAAATCGGTTTTGTTCGTCATTTCTAGCATTAAGCTCTCCTACTGGTGCATAAACAATTACAATATGTAGCATTTCCCCCAAAATACACAAATCAGCAGCAATTAATCTACCGCTATCACCTTGCATAATTTTTTAACCGTAATGTTACTGTTACATATCAAAATTGCAACACCTTTCGAATTGTTTTGAGCAGAATTCCAAATAACGGTTTTTCCCCACTCCTTTGACCACTGAAGCTCAACCTCTGGAGTGGAGGAAGTTTCTTGCAAGAAAGCAATGTCAACTTGGCTTGCTCGAATAGTGTCAAAAATTGTGTAACGTTTAACCCAGTTTCTGATACCATTGCACTTCAACGTGAGCGCTTGTATATGTAAGACCAAGATGTGATAATATCGTACGTAGTTGTGTATATATTCGTTTTGTAGTCGTGGTGTTAAATGTAGTGGGCCTTCAATGGCTATTGAAAGGGTGAAGAGCCGCGTTGAAAAAAGGTTGCAGATTACTGTTCTACAGTATTAGCGCAGTGTGCGCTCTTTTTTTGTCAGTTAACTGCAAATTGTTTTTTTTTTTCAACGCAGACACGCAATAACGCAGCATTCTCTCTAACGACAGTTATCCTTGAACTCAAAAGAGTCAACTGTTTTCATTGTATTCTAAACTTTTCTAAAGAATCTAAATCTTATTATATTGCGGGAGTAACTTTTCTCTTTGCCGGCCGTTAGCTCAGTTGCTTAGTGCACAGCCGCACACGCTGTCGGTGCGGGAGGACTGGGGTTCAAATCCCGGGTCGGTTAAATCAGCACAGTGTGGCCAACGGCTCGTTACCGCTGCGACGTTTTTTCGGAGCTGTGTAGCCCAGGCGCATAACCGCGGAGATGGGCCCCGCAACTCGTTACACGCTTCGGCGTAATACCGCGAGTGTAATGAAGATTTGATTTGAACTTTTCTCTTTCCATGCGATTCAAACGCCGGAGGTGTTCATTTTATACGATTGAATCCTTCAATCACACGAATTGCATCATAGTAGTATCAGTGCGGTTGTGGCTTGTGAGTAATTGCTTGTCAGTTCGAAAGTTTGGCGGTCGATATACAGTATGTTGTTACATTTTAAAGTTGTAGTCAAATTTATTTAGTGGAATGGAATTAAATGCTGACCTTATAAATGAAAAACAATTTTGTAGCAGAAATTATGATGAAAAACTGGAAATAGTAAGCGGTTATACCTATTTTTTGTGAACACACGTCTCGAGATTATGTGCCCAAAATGTAAATTAGGCTGATGGAAAAGACACTTGATGTAGATTTGCATAATCACCTTTAGCTTTTGAGCTCTTCCATACATAGCTGTAAAAAATACTCACCTTAGGCTACTGATTTTGCGAAGGTGGTGGTTGACTTAGATGACCTTATGGTCTTTTATGTTGCGAAGGGGTTGGTTGACTTAGATGATGCTTAGATAATAAATAAAGATGTAAGACTTTGACTTAGATAATAAAGATGTTGACTTACTTTGATTTACTTTGACTTAGATAATAAAGATGTTGCGAAGGTGGTGGTTGACTTAGATGACCTTATGGTCTTTTCACTAACACCTTGTCAAGTCAATGACTTCATTAATTTGTTTATGCATAAAATGTGATGGTGCTTGACAAATAAACTTGTTGTTGTTGTAGTTGTTGTTGTTGTTATTTTAGCCCTGCTACTTTAAGTCTTCATGCTGTTTATTATCTGTTGGTTGGCTAAAAAATTAAAACTCTACTACTACTGTACGACATGTTTATCGCTTACTCATAAAGTTCAGCTGAAGTAGGCTTCAGCTGAAGTAGGCTCATAACGTTCAGCTGAAGTAGGAAGACCTTGGCATATATTTTGTCGTAGCCTCTGAAATATCATTCATGAGCTTGATTAGCAAAGCCAAATATACTGTATAACATAATTTGTACTGTATGACATAGTCTAGTCTACAATCTATCTGTACTAGCTGACTAGTGTTCTGTGTTAATGCAGATGGCTAGATTTGTATTGGTATTACACTAGGCTACCATCTGATTATCCAATATCCCAACAAACACTGAACAGATACAGGATACCGGTAACCCTTGTTTCAAATAGACCACTGTCAGACTGTTACCGGCTGACCGGTATATAAGTCAGTGACTAGACTAGTACAGAGTTGTTTGACTTGTGAATTTCTCAGTTCTGTTAGAATCTAGACTATTCAGTACTAGCAATGTTAAGATAGAGATTCTTGCAGTTGGAAGCTCCAGGATCTTTAAGCTTCTTGCCCAGACTTGCTTGTAAAACTGAGAAACCTTAGAAGCCCAGAAAATAAATTCCAGCGATGTAGTCTATCGTGTGGGTTGTTGGCCTTCTTACTCTGTAGGCGTATTGCGAACTGCCTATTACTGTTATTCTAATGGCCAGCGACTATTTTCTGCATAATCCAAAAATTTCTATTTCACAGAAGTGTAGTCTTGCAGTTGTTTTTGAAGACAAAGCCAGCGTAGTGTAGTGTACGAGTATTCAGGTACCAGTACCCTTTTTTTGAATGTGCTATTTTTAGAATATCGCTTTTCTTCTGTTTTAGATTTTGTTATTCCATACTAGCATTCAACCTTAAGTCAATAATCTGGTAATGTGTCATACTTTTATATCACTTGTTTCAAGAATTAAATGATCAACATCTAATTATCAACATGACAATACTGAGGCACATTGCTTATACTTGTAATCCTCTTCATGCTAGCTTTTTGGCTGGTAGAAGAACCTGTGTTGATGTCAAAAGATGGAAATATCGAGGTGTGATATTTGATATGGGTGGAGTGGTTCTACCAAGTCCTTTTCCAATTGCTAAAGGTGAGAATTGCGATTGATTGGTTCCTTTCTTGCTTCACATTTGGTTGCTTGTTGCAGTGATCTTCATAAGTTCGTTAGCACTTTGTAAAATTGTTTTTCTGTTTTGTGGTGGCAGAATCGTATTTTATAAAACAAAGAACTTTTGTGGGATTTATTGTGAGTGTGCGTGCAATGTGCTTATTGTTATATGCATCAAATGAATGATTTGAAAACATAGTGCAATTCCTTCTTCCCGGTATCTAACGCTTGGCACTACAAATGTTAAGTTTTTTTTTAATTTGGATGATAGACTCAGCATAAATTGATTTTCTATTTAGCTTATCAAAAAACATTGAAATTGTTGTACAAAAAAGGTGTGACTGCTCAGAAAGTATTGAGTAGTGAATTCAAACTTTTGAGGAATGGCAATTACATTTATTTTTTTTTTTGCTTTTGGTTTCTACAATTAGTATTATTAACTTTTTATCCAAAGATGTTGCTACCTCTTTAAATTTTTTTAGAATATGAAGTTCGTAAAAATATACCTACTGGAACAATTGCCAAGACAATTCAGGAATATGGTGACAAAGGTGCTTGGCCAAAACTAGAAATAGGGTTGTTAAATACTCTTGAATTTGGAGAAATTTTCAGCAAGGAATGTTCCAAAGTTGTAAGTGTGATTACTTGTAATCCTTGAGTTTCTTTACAAACTTTAACAGTGCTTTTTTGTGCTCTTGCATTTATGTCACTATTTAGGTAAGAATTGTACTCAGCTTACCAGCATATTTGTGTATAAAGTGTGAACGTATCATTTATTAGTCTTTATGCTAGAATTTGCCAAGCAAAAATCCTTATTTCTTTGTCGAAAAAAACTATTACCAGTACTTAAGAAGAAACTGAACTCAAGATAATGGCTGTTGGTTTTATTGTCTGTTTTTTATGACACTCTGCAAACCCTGCTATTACACCTGGAATAGAAACCTCAAAAGAGTTTTGCATTGTAATTTATATGTTTAATTTGTGAAATCTGTGTTTAAATAGACTTGTCGAGTTGGCATGGTCAATCTGTATTGTAACTTGTGCCGACAAAACTTGCTCGTTAGGACTTAGTAAAATTGTTTTTGTTCCGTTTTGCGGTGGCAGAATCGTATTTTATAAAACAAAGAAGTAATTTCAGCTGGGAAAAGATATCGATTTGATGGATTTTCTTCCGTGTTTGGAAGAAGGACTGAAGGATCCTATTCCTGAAGTTTTAGATGCTGTAAATTGCCTGCGACAATATGGGTATAAAACTGCCTTGTTGACTAACAACTGGAAAACAGCTACTGGCGAAACCCTGCTCCCCTTTGATCGCAATATTTTTGATGTGGTGAGTTCATTCAGATTTAAAACTTTTTCTTTGACTTAACAAAAGTTTGGAGTTGTTGCATTCAGCACTTCTGAAATAATACTGCTTTCTCTCAATAAGTTATTTTAGGCTAGTAGCGCTATGCTGCTGTGTGTGCGTGCTCCTTTGCTCCAGTAAATGTGAAGCTTAAAAATTTTGTAGGTAGTGGAATCCGCAATTGCTGGGCTAAACAAGCCGTCTTTTGGAATCTATAACTTATGTCTCAGCATGCTTGGCACTTCAGCTCAAGAGACCATATTTCTGGACGACATGCTACCGAATTTAGCAGCTGCTAAAAGCTTGGGAATGTACACAGTTAAAGTTAGTATCTCTTTTCTCACTTGTAATTGCCTCTAGAAACGAAGTTCTGGTACTGTTGAATAGTAAATTTAGTGACTGGTGGCAACTGGCGCTGTCTATTGGTACCGTGTCGTATCATTCATATTACGCTGAAGTAATTTTTATGTGGTTTCGTGCAAATGAGTTTTGTACACATGAGTTGGAAAATAGGTGAAAGATGAAAGAGTTGTGGAAACTTTTACACTTTGTTCTTCCATCCATATGGCCTTACGATGCTGCATATGTGTAAAATATCTTGTGTGACAAGTTCGATTCGTGGATTGTTCCAGTGGATTATTCGTGGATTGTTCTCGATGGCCATTGTTCATCTCCGAAAATAGTTCAATATGGAGTCCCTCAAGGGTCAAACTTAGGACCCATTCTTTTCACTATATATGTCAATGACATTTTTTATAACTTCGAATCAGCACCAGTATTGTATGCGGACGATACTTGTTTAATAACCCAAGCGCATACGCCGGAGGATCTACAACTGTCAATGCATAAAGTAGTCGAAAAAGCGCGGCATTGGATGTTAGCCAACAAATTAACAATCAATACAAATAAATCCAATGCTCTGGTAATTTCTCATGTTACCAATAAACCGCCGGCGCTCATGGAAATAATCTGTGGTGATAATACGATTTCTACACAAACAAGCGTCAAGTACTTAGGTTTAACTATTGACAACAAATTGTCATTTAAACAACATATCAAATGTATTGAACGGAAAATTGCATGTTCCGTTGGTGTAATGGGAAAATTGAAATATTACTTCCCAAAAGAGACACTGTTGCAACTCTACTATGCTCTTGTATATTCCCAATTAACGTACGCACTTCCTGTTTGAGGATCTACTTACAAAAGTAATATTCAAAGGATTACAACTTTTTTAAATCGTGCCGTTACAATTATCTCTGGCGCAAAAAAATTCGATAGTCTTAATCCATTATATCGCGAAATGAATATTTTAAAGTTTAACCAAATCTACCAACTAGAAGTAGCAAAGATTATGTATAGAATTTTTGTGAAACAAGAACCTCACAAATTAAGCAAATGTTTTGTTAAGTCATCGCAGGCTCACTCCCGATCCACCCGCAGAACCACCTCTAACGACTTCACAATCCCCCTTTTTAAAACAAACAAACTTCAACAATCATTTCTTTATCAAGGGTCAAATATTTGGAACAATATTCCTAAAGACATTCGAAATAATCCCTTCCCAAGATTTGTAAAATTGCTAAAGCAGCATTTACTCGACTGTTAAAAATCTAATTCTCCAATGATTTATTCTCATACTAGGTTATTGGAACAAAAAATGTTACTCAACTGCTTGTACTCGTACAGTTGTTGCTCAAACTTTGATTGACTTTTTAATCTTTGGTGGCTGTTTGACTCGAAGACTTGCGCACCAGTAGGTCCCTTCACAGCCTCCGTTCGTGTTATTCAATTTATAGTATTTTTTTTTTTTAACTGCACGACGTATTTATTGTTTACACGAAAAAATAAATAAATTGATTGATTGATTGATTGCATTTAAGAACGTATTTCAGAGGCGGCTGATTTACACAGTCGGTCTGTAGTTTCCGTTATTGCGTGTTGAAAGTTAGCATTTGGTTTTCATTTAACTCCATGATGTTGCTTGCTGTCATATATAATTATATAAACGACTGATTTTGGTATTTTTTTTATAAATCGTTTATTTTTAGGTGGAAGATGTTAACATTGCTATCAGTGAACTGGAAGACCTCTTAAAAGTTCCTTTAAATAGCGCCGACAAGGGAACTCGACCGGTTAAAAAAGACATGGAAATTTCAGTGAAGAATCTGAAATCGTACTTAAATGTACTGCCATTTCTTATATTTCTATGATTTTTGAAATATTTGAAAATTGCTTGAATTTTAGGAACATCTGGGCTATGATTTGAAGCATTCACCCGAGTTACGGCAGTTTAGCCATGGGCAATCCAATCCGACATATTTAGTGGATCTTGGTCCGAGGAAGAAAAAACTTGTTCTTCGGAAAAAACCTCCCGGAAAAATTTTGCCGTCTGCTCATGCAGTAGAAAGAGAATACAGGTGACAAGTTGGATGTGCTTCAACTAATGACAGAGTTAAATTTTTTGGTCAGTCTTTACGAACTTTTTGTAACTTGCTATTTTTAACACTTTATCTTAACCCTGAACACTCCAACTCTGCCTTGTCGTTAATTAAAATAAGCGTTTTCGAACAATTAAATTTGTGATTCAGTGACATGCATCAGTAGAGATAGATAGTGTTCTCACAAAAATTTCAAGCATTATTATAATTGGTCAAGTCTTTTGCTTTGCAATGAAGTAAAAGAAATGAAACATCATTGGGGAAAAATTGTCGAAGATTTTCGTTATCCTGCGACAAGACTTTAGCCGTTGCGCGATGTGTTTCTTGTATAGGTTTTACAAATAGATGTCGCAAATAGATACTGCAAAAATGTTATTGGAAAAAGGTCTCATAAAAAAATTGGCCAAATCTTGGTTGTTCAATATTGCAAATTTCAGCAATCAAACCACAAAAGTTAAAACAAAAAAATAAAAACAAAAACAACAAAATTTCTGTGAAAATTTACATCTCCGTAGTTTAGCTTCTTATTTTCTTTACTATTATTTTGTGGATTCTGTTCATGCTTTTGCAGAGTGATGAAGGCTCTTGGCGAAAACGGAGTACCCACTCCGCCTCTAATATCATTATGTACGGATTTAAATATCCTTGGAACTCCGTTTTATCTCATGGAATTTATCGAAGGAAACATTTACAAGGTCGTATTTGCTTGATTTCTTGTCGTTTTTCCTGTGTATATTTTTGTTACTATTCCAGAACCCATCTTTGCCCGGTATGTCACCCGATATGCGTCGGGCTGTCTACGATAATATGATCAAAACTCTTTGCTCCATCCATAAAGTGGATGTGGATAAAGCAGGCTTGAGCGATTATGGAAAGAAAGGTAACGTTATAGTTCGAAAACTTAAAGTAGTGCCACAATTTTTTTTTAATATAACAGCGTATTAATTTTTTGACAATGAGATAGGGTTTAATATTCTTAGTTTCATATCGAGACCACCACATATAGCATAGGTTCTTACGTTTTCAAAATCCAGTTACTACATTTAAATCATTTGTCTTATTCAGTATACAATAATGTTAAATTTAAAATGGTTTTGGTTCGTCGCTGGCATCTTGCCTTTCATCCACTCTAAATCAAGTTAACTTCACACTGGTCTGGGGGCAAAAATGTATCTTTATTACCACCTCACATTGTTGCGCATTCCGCATTTGCAGCTGGCAGTTATGAAGTTTGGCCAGGTTCCATCTGTTTTTAAGCCACTGAATTTACTGCTTTCTTAAAGGCAACTACGTAGCACGGCAAGTTAAAACATGGAGCAAGCAATACCGACTAAGTGAGACCCGCACTATACCGGCAATGGAAAGATTGATGGAATGGCTGCCGCAGCATCTTCCAACGAATGAACGCACGACCGTGGTCCATGGAGATTTCAGGTTAGTAGTTTGGTAAAAAGTTGGAATATTTGGAAATTTTGCATATACAGTATTGCTCTAAGTGAATAAACATTGCTGCTGTAAAGTTTTACATTGACATTTTTCTATGTCATTTTTAACCGAATATTTTCAGCAGATATGTTAATATCATATAGCATTTTCAGGTTATTCTAATTTTAGAAAATGGTCTATACCCACCTTGTTGAAAAAACAGTGAAGGCTGTGTTGATTTTCAGTTCATTAGTTAATACATGTTTTTAGAATCGATAATATGATGTATCGACGAGATAAGCCTGACGTATTGGCTGTTTTGGATTGGGAACTCTCCACTCTTGGTGACCCTATATCGGATTTGGCGTATTCGTGCATGCAGTTTCATTTACCTCAAAACTTTCCTATTATCCCAGGTGTGCTGCCTGTTATGTGTCGATGCATAAGTTGTTGAGTATTTTTTATCAGAATTTTGCATACTAGGGCATGTGTTACCAGTTATTGAACCTATTTTTGCTACGACTAGACTAGCATTTAATCAAAGAGCTAGTGCAGAATCTGATCTTTCAATTTTGAATTAAAAGAGGACCGTTGACCCCAGTGGCGCACCCAGGAGGGGTTCGGGGTTTGACCCCCTCTTCTTTTGAAGTCTAACTCTTGGTTTTAAAGTGATCTGTCCTCACTGTGCAAGTTCTGTATAAGTGCAGTATGCGTTGTTAGTTCAAAACAGCTGTGAGAGACGTGCGCGACATCACACTAAAAGTAGCGATGGTCAGTTTGGCCAAAGTCACCGATTACAATTATGTCAATTGTCAACTGCGAAGTTGGGAACTAAACAACGTATTAAAATACAGTGCTCAATTTGCGTCTTTTGTTTCTCAAAATCGTAGAACTTATTGCAGCCACAATAGCTCATACGAAGAAGAATGTGGCTCTAACATTAATATTTGCTTCATCATATAGGCGATTGAGAAGCTTGAAACACAATATGAACCAGAAAAAATGCTACAAGATATTGCAAATTTCTTTCGATCATTGTGACTAAACAGGCCAATAAAAAATCGGTTATCGGCTAATTGCGGAAAAAATAAGTCAACGACGAAAAAAACAACTTGAAATAAACCGCGACAATTAATTTGAGGCAGTGGTTCTTAAAACTGGGTTTGACCGAACCCCGGGGGTTCTGCGAAATTATTGCAGGGGTTCGGCCGAGATCAAAATAAGTTTACACGAATACACAAAAAGGCATAAAGTTGTAGTAAATTAGTATTTTTGTGTTGAATTCATGTTTTGTTTGTTTTGTTTCATTGCATAAAAAGATTTCATTTGCCACAAATCATACTTCACTGTTGGCTAAAGTTAGTTTACACCAAGTTTTTGAATTACAAGTTATAACCAGGGCCGGATCCGAGGGGATGTGGGAGATACATGCCACCACCAGATATTTTCAACAATATTTTTAGTGAATACAATTTTTCCATAGTTTCGCACCTGTTTAATGACAATGATTCTTACGCCGTATGCACGCAAAAGTCGAAAATGTGTGAAGAAAATGCATCATATTTGATGCAAAACTCAGAGTCCGAGGCAAAAAAGTTAGCCAAAATTTGCCGTAAAAAATCGTTCAAAAAGTACTAAAATGGCCATTACAGTATCGAAATTATCAAAAAAATTTCTGGGGAGCATGCCCTTGACCCCGTAAAGCCAATTCTGTTCCTCAATTTGCTTCAAATTAACTTTGGTGAAAAAAAGACTACGCTTAAAAAAGTAAAAAATTGGTGCTCTTACTTACCCGTAAAGAAATTCTGAATACGCTTCTGACAAGAAATATTTTCGAAGGGTTTATTTATATCCTTTCCCTGGTCTAAAAGTCTAACGTCTTTATACTTAGTTAACATTCAACCTAATTCAAAACTGCATCCTTCCACAAAAATTTTTTAGATTTTCTCCTGGTTGTAACTAAGGGGTTGATGCAAGCCTGCTTGACACTTGTTGGGTTCGATACCGACAAGTTTAAGAACTACCGATTTAAAGGCAGTTAGTTTTTCTTAGAACCCCCTGCCCCCCTTTAAAATGTGCTGGTGCGCTCCTGTTTGACCCCTTGCACTAATCTTTCAGCTCATTTATTAGCCAATATCAGTAATTCCAACACGGATGCATTGTTTTTCGCAAGGTAATTGTTTATAATGCTGTATTTTAGGTTTGAAAGGTATAAATGTTCAAGAATTGGGCATTCCCACACAAGATGAAATTATTGCGAAATATTGTAATGAAATGAATATAGAAAACATAGACAACATTGATTTTTATATGGCTTTCTCTTTCTTTCGCATTGCCGCCATTTTGCAAGGAGTGTATAAGCGTTCTACGCAAGGTAAGGTTAACAGTTGAAAAAATGTTTGAAAGTTGAAAAACAAATCGTTTCTTACATTTTTAGGTCAAGCAAGTTCAACTAAAGCTGACCAGGCAGGAAAACTGGCCGAGAATATGGCGGATTTGGCTTGGACTTTTGCATCCAAAGAAGGCTTTCGTCTTTTCAACAAGCAAAATCCATCGTTGCTTGATAATACGAATAATAGTAATTCCGGTAAACGGCATTACAGTACTGCTGCTTCTGCTGGTAAGTTGGTCAAAAATTACGTCAATTACGGCATTTGAGTGTTTATTCTGTGAGAATGTGCTTGCCTGCAGGAAATACAACCTAGTATTCTTAATGTGGTCAACTTAACACAAAATGTTGGGCATAAGGGAGTTGGTGTTAATCAAATAAAATGGTTTTGTAAAACCTCTTTGAGAAATGTAACTGGCAACCAGCCACCGTTTTTGCATTCATGCTGATGTCTTAACCAATCAGCTCAGTTGACAACTTGACACCGTTTGAGAAGATCTGTTTTACATTTCGTGTAGGCATGCTTCCAATTCATTTATCGTCTTTGCGGCCAAGAGTCCAAGATCTTCATTCAAAGTTAGTTGCATTTATGGAGAAGAACGTTTATCCTGTTGAGCAGATGTTGAGAGACCACAGCCGGACTGAAGACAGATGGAAGCCGCATCCACATGCAGAAGTATTGAAGGTCTATAGAATTACAAAAATGATTGATATAATTTGTACTAGCTTTAGTTTTGTATGTAATAACTAGGGGGGATTAAAGTCATATTTTTTCTGGTAGCGCAGAAAGTTATGCAAACGATAATGGCGAAAAAACGGCGTTGACCCGAGGTCTACTCAAGAAGTTATAAGGTCATAAAAAGTCATATTTTGTGTTTTTGGTCATAAAATATGACCATTCATTTTTATGAAATGCAAATATTTAACCCCAGGTACACTGCTGGTACAGTTCAAAGAGTTCCTGTAGACATTAAAACTTGATAATTTTATGATGAAGTGTGCAACAAGGGCGTAGCCAGGGGGCACGGGGGCCATGGCTTCCCCCCAATCCATCCTGGACAAAAACAAGGATCTTGGTAATTATGATAAAATACTTGCCATTGCGTGATTGTTTTTTTGCTGGGCTTTTAGTAAGTGGGCTTACAGAGAAGAAATACAAAACAATTTTTGGCCAGGGTTATGATGGCGCAGTGGCAACGGTCAGGCGTAGACGTCACTTCAATAATTGTTTAAAACGAATCTTCGTTGGTACATCATTTTCACTGTGCTACGCTTTGCTTAAATTTGAGCACTTCTGCTGCTGTAAAAGTTTCAGCAATGCAAAATGCTGAAAATGTTGCACGAAAAGTTTTAAAAATGTTCTGAGACCAGTGCGAAGAAAACAGCGTTGTTATTGCTTAGACTTACATATTAGATGATAATTAATTTTTAAGTACGTACGGAAAATAGCAGAAATTTGCTATTTCAAAAATGAAGTCATATATTTCAAAAAATAAAATCATATTTTTCGATTTTATTGGTCATAAAAAAATCGCCCTAGTAATAACTTATAAGAGGCTCTTTTTGGGTTTATGCGGTTACTTTTTGCTGTGGTGTTGCTGTTAAGGTTTTGAACTCCGAAGCATAGGACCTAAGTTGAAAATCACCCCAAAACGTACCATCACTACTAGCATTATCAGCTACGACGTGAGTCTGGCTGTAAGCGATTGTAATATAATGGCAGTATTTGACTACTGTGGGTCAACGAAGTCCAAGTTCTTTCTTACTCGCAAAAAGAAAATTTAAAAAAAAATAGCGTTACCATTAGAGTCACAGAGACATGTCTGTAATTAAAAAAACTTTTTTTTGCGATTATGATTTAGCTGTTTTAATAGGATAAAGCGAGGTCTTCATCATTATGGAATTTATTTCTTCCGCTAGAGAGTGATCCAGAGACGAAATACGGAGCAGGGCTAACTAATGTTGAATATGCATATTTATGTGAGATTATGGGACGATCAATTTACGCACCAGAGGTTAGTATAAGCAACGATATATGTTATTTTCTACATTTTCTGTGTTCAAATTGTGCTATTTCTCGAGCGGTGTTCGTCCGCCAGGTGTGGAATGAAGATCGACTACATTTTTTGATGTTGCGACTTTTTGCTTTTGAGATGGTAATGACCCGCGATATGTAAGTGATTCCGATTGCTTAATCAAGACCATATATTATGATAAAATATGCATTTAAACTGTTTGTTGTTAATGTAATACTAATCAGGACATAGGGCAGTGTTTTCTAAATACAGTTGATTTAATAACTCAAAGTAGAATTAAGTTTTTTCATCCATAACGATTATTGCATCAGATAATATGATCATCTCATACCAATTTAACAGATTTTTAATTGCTCTGCACCTGATACTGGGAATATGGAGATATTGGCTGAATTTGGAACAGAAGAGCAAAAACAAAAATGGCTCGAACCACTATTGAACGGCGAAATTCGAAGTTGCTTTGCCATGACAGAACCTCAGGTACAAATCGAAGGTGTTTAGACACTTCATTTTTTTCATGTCTTTAAGTGCACTTATGGCTTTTAAAAAACAGTTAAAATTTTGTGCTATGTTGTTTTTGCAACCTGAATATTTTTTAGTCCCACTTAATCTATTGCGGCACTGTCCCTTGGAGAAGTTGGCTGATACTTTTACTATTCTCGCTCCGAAGATCGCAGCAGCCAGTTACCTTCCTTACGTTGAGCTATCAGTCGCTGGTTTTAAAAAATGTTACCAAGATGTTCCTCTTGCAGGTTGCATCATCTGATGCAACTAATATTTCATCTTCCATTGTTGAAGATGGAGATGATTTGATATTAAATGGACGAAAGTGGTGGACTTCTGGGGCAATGGATCCTCGCATGAAAATGATCGTTTTCATGGGAAAAAACAACCCACAAGGTGATTGAAATTGGTGGTGACCAACTGGACTTTCCTTGTGTTTGCATATGGCTATTGCAGTGTTGCATATTTTCATTTTACGATGGCTTGCGAGACAAAATACAATTTAGACCCGTTAGGTGTGATTCTTTGACAGAACTGTCTGGTTCTTATGTTAAAAAAGTAATGGTTTAAGTTGCCATTAAAAATTCTCTATCGCATGCTAAGCTGTTCGATGCTGTATAAACAAGTGTTCGAATTTTATTTCGAACATTTACATGATTCAGGTGAGTGATTGTCCAAAAGGTTATTGGTGATTGTGCGTTGCATTCGTAGTTGTGTTCTATTTAAAGACGCATTGTATGACTATAAATTTGGCCATCTAGAGTGCTCCTAGGTATTTTTAAATGTAGATTGGCGGTCAACTTTTAATTTGCTTGCAGGTCCGCGACATCAGCAGCAATCCATGGTCATTGTGCCCGCGGACAGTCCCGGTGTTACCATAGTACGTCCGTTGACTGTGTTTGGCTATGATGACGCACCTGTTGGACATAGTGAAATCGTTTTTGATGACGTCAGAGTTCCCAAAACTAACGTCATTCTAGGACTTGGTCGAGGATTTGAAATAGCTCAAGCAAGTATCATTTATTGATGATCTTAATACGTAGTTTTAGGTATGAGGAGCAAAATTTGTTGTTGGTTTAAACTAAAAAGGTACAGGAATTCTTCTTGCTTTCGGTGTCAGAAACTCTTAAACAGCTTTGGCGAGCAGCGCACGTAAGGTTTACCAAAAGGGTTCCTTAATATTTTTTAGCAAACTACTAGGGGACATATAGGTTTCATACCTCTGTTGCTAAGTGACGTATGATGTTCAGTTTAGCCCAGTGCTTCCCAACTCTTTTCTTGCGCGACCCAAAATCGCTCAAACACCATATCTGTAAGAATAGCTGCGACCCAACGAAACTGAAAAAAGAGAGCCCTTAGCTTAAACAAAAATAATACCGTAACACAAAAAAATGTTTTTCGCTTCAACAAAATTTCAAAATCGTGGCTGGCTTAACATCACTCAACGCCAAACGCAGTAAATACTTGGATAGTTTGCATCCAAACGGTTTCTGCATTTGTCCTTTATACTCCCCTGAGCAAAATATCCCATCTCACTCGTTTATAACTAGCAAAAAGGAGTTAGGCCTATGATTTTCAAGATTTCTACATACAAGGTAGAGTATTCATTTACTAATAATCTTGTCAGTATTAGTCACGTCTACTATTAACGTAATAATAACTTGCACTGCCCTATTTGCAGTATATTTTACGAAAAAAGCTTAAGGCTATTCGACGAATTTTCACTCAATTCAAAACGAAGTAGGCAATAACACGAAACAACTGTTATGGGCATAAAGACTTGTCGCCAATAACAGAGCGTTGTTGAATGACCTGCGAGCACTTTTGTGTTTCTCAAACGCTAGAATTATAGTTTTTTAAGATTTTGAGGAGAAAAAATTAGAAAGTCAATGTGTTGCTAATGATAAGCCAAGTACTGCGCAGTGCCCATCCTGTGTTAGCAACCCATCGATAAAGTCTTAACGACCCGCATTTGGTTTGCGACCCATGTTTGAGAAACGCTGGTTTAGCGTTTCAAATGTTAAATACTGTTGTAAGAGGCAACAGCACAATCAATACTTTTTAATGCAGGCTCGATTGGGACCTGGTAGAATACATCATTGCATGAGGTTAATTGGACACGCTGAAAGATCTCTTGATTTGATGAAGAAAAGGGTGAGCGGAAACATTTTATTTTTAGTTTTAAAGTTTTATCTGGATGCGCTTATACCGATTAACATGCCGAACGTCAAGCTAGGGAAGCTGTGATTGCCAATTTCAAGTCATTGGTTTGACCCGATACGTAATTGAATCCTGAGCTTACCGCTCCTGAGGCAAACATTCTATCAAGTCAAGTCAACTATCTGGTCGGTCTTCCTGCGCTTATATCATTTCGTTTCTCAATTTTTTTGTTTGTTTGGCAATTAACAGATTACGGATATTCATTTGTATTTCTCTCTTTTGAAAATACTAATTTAGAATATGAATAAAATCTTGAAATAATGCTTCAGGTCCAAGAAAGAGTTACCTTCGGGCGCCCTCTTGTGGAGCGTGATACCATTCTTCGTGACATCGCCACCTCGAGGATTGAAATCGAACAATGCCGCCTTCTTGTGTTAAAAACAGCTCATATGATGGATGTCGTTGGTAAAAAAGTGGGTTCTGTTGTTAGTTATTATTAGAAAAAAACAATCTTCATTCTACTCGCGGTGTTACGCCGAAGCTTGTAGCGAGTGGCAGGGCCCATCTCCGCGGCTCAGCGCCTCCGCAACACAGCTCCGAAGAAACATCGCAGCGATGGCGAGGCGTTGGCGACGCTGTGTTTACTTTGGCCTACTTTGGAGTCGAACCCCAGACTTCTCGCATTGATAGCGATGGCTTAACAGATGAGGTAATAACTGATCGGTAGCACTATATTTCAATTCAAAAAACCTGGGGCCTTACATGTAGGCAGCTGCAAAAGAGATAGCAATGATCAAGATATCTGTTCCAGCCATGATGGGGTCGTTGATTGATAGATGCATGCAAGCATTTGGAGCTGCAGGTATGCTGTCTGTAATAGAGAAAGTATGTTGTTGGTATTTCTATTGGCCCAAATTTACACGAAAATTGATAATTTGGCTAATTGAAACCAATGTGGTGATCAAGCTACTTACAGTGTGTAAAGTTAGCATTAAACCATAAGCAGAGATGGGCATTTATCGAGATAATTATCGGCGATAATTTTTTACCGATTATCGTTATCGCTCGAATCAGTTTTGATTTTTCGATTACCGATATCGCTTTTATAATATATTTTGTTGTCGCCGATAAATTATCGCGATAAACGATTGTTTATGCACACAGTGTATAGTTGGCGAGATGGAAAAAATGCACGGTGTTCGTAAAGTCTTGTTGCGATGTAACAAAATCTCTCTATATTTTGTTTGATGCCACGGCGTAGTCTGTGAACTGCTCTCTTTTGAAAAATCTATGAAAACATTTTTGCAATTTGACTAACAAAAAATACTTTATCAAACACATAGAAAGTTTATCGCAGCAACATTTATCGGAAAAATTTATCGGCGATAATTTATCGATTACCGATATCGCTTTAAGAAATTGAGATTTATCGGTATCGCTTAGGGCTTTTTTGAAATTATCGTTATCGCTTTAGCTCAGAAAGGTTTATCATGCCCATCACTGACCATAAGTAGCCTATTGTTGAAACAGATTTACTTAATGGGCAATGATGGAAAAGCCTAAGTGATATATATTAAACAGGTCTGTCTGGAGATTTTCCTCTTTCTACGTTCTATGCCTGGGCTCGCGCCTTGCGAATTGCTGACGGTCCTGATGAAGTCCACCAGAGGGCACTAGCGAAGTTGGAGCTATCCAAATAAAGACTGTTTAGTGTTTTCGCATATAGTTATTTGCGTTTAATTACGAATTCCAAGATAGGTTTCGGTGCGTTTCAATGAATATTTGTTATTGCATTCGTTTTATTATTACTGTCAATTTTATCATGTAACCTAACCGTTTTTTTTTCGTGCAATGAAAAGTTGATTTTTGTTATGTATCTTCTCTTGTTAAGTTTTGCAGTTTAGGAAATTTCATTAGGTTTTTGATTCAAAAGATTATTAGGTTCAAAGTTTATTGGGCCCATCCATTTTTCACGCTGCTAACCTGTCGAGAAATTTCAAAATTAGGGAAAACGTATTGCAGCTTAGCCATATTTTTCTTTTGTTTGGATAATGTGCGCATTTGATGCGGATATTAATGCAAGATCGTTTGTTATCCAAACACTAATTGTCTTCGTCATTTTCAAAAGGATTTTTTCGAGACGGAAAGCGCTCGAATAGACGCGTCTGTTTTTGGTCACGCTCTATTAGCGATGATAAGCAGCAAAAAGTTTCTGTGGCGAATTGATTTGCACATAGTTTTGCATTATGTCGATGAGTAATTAATCTTATTAGCCCCAATTTACATTTTCTCTGCATAATCCTGAAGTTGCAGTGATTACTGTTTACCCCAACTAAACAAGAAGTTTAGTGATACCAATAAATCATTTCGTAAAATCCCCTCACACTATCAGTTAACAGATGCATCGAATTTGCACGAGGAAACTTAAGCTTTCTTGGTAGCAGGTTTAGTACAATGAACGAACCTGGAATCTGGGCTTAATTTACGACTTCCCCCTTTTAGCTCGAAATTAGTTTTTCGCCCTTTTAAAACCTATTTCGTGCATTTTATACTTTTTGTCCCTGAGTGCTTAGTATATTTTTATGAAATACAAAATTTACTTGGTAACCGTTTCAACTCAGATTACCATGATTTGTTTTGCCATAGGATTTGGTTTTTGGTGAAAATTCAAATGACATAGCTTTTTTGAAATACCGGTAATGCAAGATTTGATTTGAACAGAAAAAGATTTGCATGTTTATTTTTTTGTTTTCGATTCTTCCGATTCAAGAGGTAGCTAGCGCAAAAATTCAGGAATTTGGGCTAGGCCGGATTTAGGCTACGATCAGAAGACCCGGTTTCATCAACCTTAGTGATCGATCTCTGAAAAAAAAAACTTCCTACCTCAGAAAGTGGGGACACAATGTTGCCCCACGCCTACGCCACTGCTGTGATTCTTTGCCTAGCTTTTGCGCTTTTCAGGAAATCCTCAGTTTGTACTTCCTCGTCACTGCTCACGTACAAACTTGTTTACTTCACATTTGCTACGAAAGCGTCAGCTGCAGATCTACGCTGCTCTCGCTAACAACAAGATTTACGTCTTTACAAATTAGCACGTTTGCATTGTTACGAAGATGGTGAGGTCACAGGTTTGCTCAACGCAGTGCATTTGAATTTTTAAAGTTTGTCATTCGTAATGCAACTCCGTTGTTCAATTTGCGCTATGGCAAAGTAAAAATTTTGTCCATGAAGAAAAATGGCGGCAATATACTCGCGTGAACTTCATGATGAAACGTCATTGTTTCACGCGTTTGCTTGAATTCGAAACGAAAATAAAACTTCTGATTTGGCTCAATCGACGCTATCCGTCAGCCACAAGGCCTAGCTCGGGGATGTCCATGTCCAACCTTTTAATTGGGCCGCATTGCTAACTAAAATATGTAACTGGGCCGCAAAGCCACCAGAATATCTCAATGCAATGGAAAAATTACCTGGACCGCAATTTGCTTGATTTTTAGCTTAAAGAACACCTCTCTCGCTTTGCTGGAAACGAAAGATTGCTTTTGTTTTTAGAAGCGCACCCAAATTTTGATAAAGGGATGGGGTCTGGGGGCTCAGCCGTACAAAAGTTTTATACAATTTTCGCGCAAAAAACACTCATTTTAGCACACTCTCTTATCGAACCTGCAAGCAAGTATTCATACCGGTACCTGCATGCAAGAACATTCATACCGATACCTGCATGGCCAAGCGAGTGCAAAAATAAATCGGTAGCCAATACGGAATACAAAAATAAATCGGTAGCCGATGCTCGATGTCTGAGAGCGGAAGTTTGACTAGAATAAATGAAAAGAGGCTGCAACCATTATTATTTTGAGTGAATAAAAATTAGATTTCAGCACCTTATAACAAATTTCTTGAACGCCAGAGCCAAGGGAGAGGGGCTATGGCGCGGTGGCCCTCCTGTGTGAGTCTATGATTGTAATCTAAAAATTGACGTTTGACACTGAAACAGCTAAAATTTGACGTCCTAACGCCTAGCGTCGACTTTTTGAAAATTGACGGCGCATCGGCTGGCGCCAACGAAAAATTGAAGGCACCAATAGGCACCGTCAAGTCAGCTGCGTCAACGCACATCATGACACCACTGCTGTTAGCTAGGCTATATTTCAAAAATGTTAATTCAAATTTAGCAAGATGGCCTTCACTCAAAAGCATGGCGACTGCTATAGCCACGTCCAAAACATTAAAATAATTTTTATGAGCAAACGGTACGTTTTAGGAGCAATCAAAAAATTTGAAGATGTTAACATGTCTTACAATTAAGATTTCTACAATTTTTTTCGCTATAAAAGATGCTATAGGACACACCATATACAGTTACAACAGCTTTTTAAAGCAACTTGTAGTTCAAGCCCAAATAGTGCTTCAAATCGAAAAAAGTGCAGGGTTTCAAGTTGTAGCAAATTTGATCTCCGTCATAGAAAGCGTTTCCAAATATGAGCTGGCTATTATTGTGAAAAAGTTATTTGGCTAACCAATGACTTAAATATTGTGCATGTTATTTGTTTTATTTATTAAATATAAAGTATTTTGGTTAAACTTCATATAGGCTCTTGCGCTCACTACTTGATAAATAAGCTAAAAAATGTTTTTGGTGAGTGGGTAGTGGGCCGCAATGCGGTTCGCGGGCCGCAGGTTGGACAATGGACATTCCTGACCTAGCGTAAGGGGTAGGCTATCGCACGCAGTTTGCAGACACTACGTGTCGGCTCGATTCACGGTTAGATCAGATCGCATTTGATAATGATATGTGTGCAGCACCGGGTGACTGCTGACTCAAAAGTCGCAAGCTCACTTCGCAGTCTCCTTCAATTGCTGCTGCATTTTTAGTTCACTGAAAAGCTAATCCTTCACTTAATGTAGTTGCGTTACATTTTATGTATCCTGTAACTGTAATTGGCAGAACGACTGGCGGCGCCCATTGATCTTACATAGTGAGTGAATTTTTCGAAATCAGGAGTTGCTTTTTTCGAAATCAGGAGTTTTTTCGAAATCAGGAGTTTTTTTCGAAATCAGGAGTTGCGAAATCAGAATAAGGAGTTCGAAATCAGGAGTTGAATTGCTGTTTGCCATTGTAATGGATGTTGTGACAGAAAAGGCAAGAGAGGGCTTGATGAATGAAGTGCTGTACGCAGACGATTTGGTGCTAATGGGAGATTCTATGGAGGAGCTGCGTTATAAGTTTGGAAGGTGGAGAGAGTCTCTGGAATGTAAAGGTTTGAAGGTAAACAACATAAAAACGAAAGTGATGGTGAGTGGAACAGATGGAGAGATACAAAAGAGTAAGACTGATCCATGCGGAGTGTGTGGGAGAAGAGTGATGGTGAACTCTTTGCTATGTACGAAATGTGGTTGTTGGATTCATGGAAGGTGTGCGAAAATCAAGAGGGTGTCAGGGGCCCTTGCAAAAGGATTTGTCTGTGAAGTATGCAGGCGTGGGATGACGGGAACGCGGCTGCCACAGGAGAAGCTGTGTGATGGAGTGGAGACTGTTAAAAGTTTTTGTTATTTGGGCGATAGACTTAATGCGAGTGGTGGATCTGAGGCGGCGGTGACAGCAAGAACGAGAATTGGATGGTTGAAGTTCAGAGAATGTGGTGAGGTGCTCTATGGTAGAAGGTTTTCGCTTAAGATAAAAGGAAGAGTGTATCAGAGCTGTGTGCGTTCAGCGATTCTGTATGGGAGTGAAACGTGGTGTCTAACGGAAGGAGAAGTTGCGATTTTGAGAAGAACAGAGAGAGCTATGTTGAGAGCCATGTGTGGTGTTAAGTTAATGGACAAGAAAATCACGAAAGAATTGATGGAGATGTTGGGTTTGGTTGAGTCGTTGGAAATGATAGCGAAGGCGAATGCTGTGAGGTGGTATGGCCATGTGCTGAGAAGGGAAGATGGTAACATCTTGAGAAAGGCTCTAGACTTGGAAGTTATGGGTAAAAGAAGAAGAGGTCGGCCAAAAAGCACATGGAAGAGAAAAGTTGAAGAAGAAGTGAAGAAGTTGGGGTTAGAAAAGGAAGATGCCTTGGATCGAGAGAAATGGAGACGGGCGGTATGGAAATGCAGTCAAATGGGGTGAATCCGGCCACCTCCGTTGACGGGGAGAACACCGGATAATTCTGGACATCATCATCATCATCAGGAGTATTTCACACCTACTTGCACTTTATTCTACTGCTCCCTGCATGCAATGGAAAAAAAGGTGCAATAACATCGCACTTTAATTTCAATTGACACTTTTTCTGTACTAAAATTTTGATTGAGTGGCGAGTTCTATCTTTTTCCTTGCCTGGTCAAGAATGAAATAGTTTCTACGCATGAGCTATGAGTTAATGGTCTTAAGGCAAAGTTTTTATGCAATTTTGGACGTATTGCTGTGAACATAGCCTAAATGCGTAGTTTTACAACTCTTGTTACGCTTGCGTTGATGTAATATTTTTTTACAAGGCAATGTTTGTTCTTGCTACTTTATTATTCTACAGGCTCTTGCAACAAAGCCAAAGCCTAGATGCTCGAATAGAATAAAAAAGTTGTTTGGGTGAATCAAGTCCATCCCCGGTTTTTAATAACCCCTCTCACAATACAGTCCCATTTTTTACTTTATTTGCACAACTACGTTTCGTTCTCCACAAGGTTCAGCGAATCAGCCCGTCGTGGAGCGGCGTATTCTTTCTCATTAGACCGGGGGTGGGCAAACTTTTCGTGCGGAGAGCCGCGTTTGAAAGAATGTTGCAGCCGCGGGCCGCACATTCTCATTACAAAAAAGGAAGCTTACTCGGTGTGAAATAAACCCATATTCAAATTAAACACAATTTTGTATTTCACACTCAGCAAGTACGTTTAATGCTATTTTGATTTCTAACTGTTTCCACTTACCGGTACCGTATTTTTCGGACCATGGGGTGTACCTGACTATAAGATGCAGTATCAACAACCGTGTTCTCACGCGACTATTTTCATAAGGCTCTCGGGACTCCAAGGAGTAAAAAATCATTCCTCGCGTCGCGTATGATCAAACAATGGATCGAACAGCGCGTGAGAAGCGTACGTTGCCATTTATGCGCGACGCATTGAACGTGAAGAGACAAACTTACTAGTCAAGAGCAATGAACAAGAGTAAGTAAGCAGTTGAAAACATGCGGCAGACTTTCTTTTTTTGCGACTGATTCGCTGACCTCAAGAACGAGTAGAAGTGGGAGCTAATGCGTTGCTCATGCTTATTGCAGTAAAGAAATTGTTTAAAACTCGGTGATAAAGCGCAACGTAATCCACACACTCTGCGAGTGCCTGTAAGGGCGGGCCGCATAAATTAATCTCGCGGGCCGCATGCGGCGCGCGGGCCTTAGTTTGCCCAGCCCTACATTAGACCACTGATGGTCAAATAGTCAAAGCAACATTGATACGACTCCTATTCAAGAATATTCGATCATCCAAGACCATTTTTCGACTCTCACAATTCCGTGTCCGAGTATTTAGCCTTGCTTCTTAAGCTTCGATTGTGGTAAACATAATTTTCGTCTCTACATCTGACCTTGACTTCGACGTTTTCAATGCAACGGCAAAGAAAAGAGGAAATGGCGACTTAAAAGGAGGAAAAGTCTTTCAGTTTTGTACCGCTTTGCTTACACTGCTAATGATGACAGCTGAATCTATGTTGTCGAAACGTCCAGTTTTGATATTTACTGTGACTTTATGTTTCTCCTTAATCTATTTTCGTCCCATAATTACAAATTAGGAAAGTTTTCTGAGGTAAAATGAAAAACATGTTTCGCTGTGATAACTACTTTTACAAAATGACAGTTGATTCTCCGTAAGCAAAACTTTTATTAACTTTACTGTACCGACACAAATTACAAAGTCACAGTACAAAATTACGTTTAAAAAACCGGCTCATTGATTACCAAAATTAACCTACTCGTCATAGACAAACAACAAATTAAATTACCGGTAGATTGTTTTCCTCAGCCAAGACAAATATTAACGAATAATAAGTTGCATCTCTCTCTGATAAAGCTGAGATTTAAAACAGAACACTGTCGGTTCCACATAATAGCTTGAGTCGTTAACTGATCACAAAATCTGCGAGGACACAGCTTGCAAATTTCGCGCATTAGGCTATTGAATTATGTAAAATTAAATCTGTTCACAGTTACAATTTAATGCGTTATTGTAAAGACTTACAGCATTTCGCAACACAATTAACTCAAATTTAAGACATGTCGGAGGTTATCTCGGTAAATCACAGCATAATCTTACAAAAGTTACGATTACATTACAGGATGTTCCGAAAGTCTTGAGCACATTTTGGCATTGAATATCTCACAAACTATGAAGGATATAAAAACTCACAACAAGCTTAATCTATAGCCTTACAAAAAACTTTTGTAATTACTGTAGCTTTAAAATGGCACAACTTTTATCTTACTACCATTCATAGTTAAAGAGAAATGAGGACGTTGAATATACCCAAGGCTTTTGGAGCGCCCCGTATCATAGAATGTGCTAATTCCACGAGAAACTTGAATTTTGATTCATTGCGGACGCATTTTTTGGTTTTAAAACCTTAAATTACGTTCAAACAGAACCATAATCGGTTTTGAAATCGCTAGTTAGTCGACCAATGATGAAAATTACATTTCTTTGCATTTGGTTAACCGGGTTTAAAACTCGTGGAGTAAGCACACCGCGGTCAGTGACTATAGATTTGTCTGAGCGCAAATAAAATGTCGATGAGCACTGCTAACCCATAACAGGATACAACGATTTAAGGTGTATACCGAATATTTTATATCAAACTTCAGAACCAATTTATCCTCTAAAAGTAAATAAATTTGTTTTGTGCCCAATAAAAGTACGCTATAAACACTATTCAAGCCTTCACGTCAGCGTTATTCTGTCGTTTTTCCTCTGTAATGGCAACATGATCAGGCAGTTCATCGTTAAATCCAGCATAAAGAAATTAGTAGTAAAATGCAATCAGAAGTGTTTTAATATTCGGATCCATATCCAGAGCCAGTCACCTTTGAGAAAAAAAGTGAAAACTTCAAAAAACGCTAATGAAGTTTGGATAATCACAGCTCTAAGCAAGATGGTGTCTAAAATTTTGGATAAATTGATAAGACTTCAAAGTAATGTTCATTTTCAACGACAGGACCACGTTATTTTTTCGTGTTTTTTGGGATCATTCAATCACAATGTATGTACGGGGAGTCGCTCTGACAAAATTGCTTAAGACCAGAGCTGGGCTTGAAATCGTTTAGGTCTGGAGTAAGGTATAGTGATTGAATATCCATGAGTACCGGTAAACGGTCGTATATACGAATTGAGTAAAGTACTGTACTTATTAAAAAACAACATTCATAAAAAATACAGAATCTTATTAAAATATGACTCAGCTTAATTTTAAACATAATAGGGAAAGATTATTATGTTTTGTAGTCAAAGCAAAATGGATGTACGATGATGTATTTCATTCACGCTTGTTAGTGCTACATAAACCCAAAGCAAATCTCGTCACACTTACATTTGATGACGTATCACTGTGAAATGCTGTAGGTCCATTATCTCGCGAAATATTTTGAAACTCTAGCATTTTGTTTCGATGGCTTTGCTGGAAATAGGGAGCCAAAGCAATGGCCTGTAAATACATGGTCACTAATATTAGGATTTTGCTTCCCTTCAGTAAAACTTTTTGCGAACTAAAAACAGCTGTAAACAATTTTTCAACTATGTCTAGAAAGCGTAGCCTCACAAAATACCGGGGTATTAACTCTACAGAGGTAATACATCAGGATCTTACATGGCTATTGGCTATGCTTTACTGCGTAAGTGGTTTTTCTTGAATAATGCGATGAATGTGGTACTACTGGGCCAATAAAAGGCACATTGCTGCTTTTTTGTTTGAACTGTTTTGGAGCAGCTACAAATTGTTGTTGAGTCACTGCAGTCAAAAAATATTCTATTTACGCAGATCGAATCAGTTTAGTCAAATATCGTATTGCGCTGTTTAAAAGCTTGTACTGTTTTCCAATAAAAATCTCACATTTGACTTCCACAAAGAGGCCTTTAGATCAGAATATTTACTAAGTCGTTTCACTTTCACCTCATCACATTGTCTCCTGCGGCTCTCACTGTCGGCAGATGAAAGAAGTTGTTGGTTTGGTATGACGCTTTGCAAGCATGACGTCATCCCCGACATGTGTTGGCCAGAAAAAGACGACACGCAAGAGCTGGGATATGGGTCATAAGTTCCTGCAATAAAAAGTAAATATTTAACTCGGGCTGCGAACACCATAAACGCTAGTCGTGAGTTCGAATCACAAACTAATCAATGCATTTTTGTGTTAAATAGGGTTTTGCAAAAATGCTTATAAATTAATCATAGAAGACTTCCGAACTCATGCCTTTACCAAAAATTTATTATTACTTTATATCAAAATGATCTTAACAAAATATTTTAATTGTAAAAATCATTGTTCAAGCAAAAAACCATTAACAACTAAACTTCGAAGTTCAACACTGGGCAAATCGCAAAAAAAGCACTTTTAGAGAAGTATATTTAGATTATCGGCATTTTTTAGGTTATGTGCTATTGCATATCCCATAAAAGTCTATTCAAAACCTTTGAATAAAATTTACGTTGTTCGCTAAATTCCTTTCTGGTTTAATTTCGAACTATTTTGTTGGTTGAATTTGTGCACTAAACTTATTAAGCTTACAGTAGATAACAAATAACTTTATTGGAAGCATCTTGTTAGTTTAATTAATCAATTAATGGACAGAAAACTTCAAAACCAAACTATTTTGATTGTAATTTGTTTTATTTATGCCAAATTTAAAGCATACAAAAACATCAAACTTTGCTTGAAAACCTTGAGTGTAATCTTTGATAATGAAACGACTCAAATATGCCTTGACTTAAGCAAAAAATTGGCAATATTAACCAAATACATTTGTCAGAAAATATTTCCAGCGAACAAGTTTCCTCTAGAATTTGATATGTTTTTGCTGCAACATTGTTGAAGTTGCAATTTTACCATTGCAAGATTTACAATTTTTTGTTGCTGTTTCGCCTTAGCAATTATTCAAACAAAATCTCCCTAGCAAATTCAAATTAAATTGGGTTGGAAAAAATTGTTACCTCCAACAGGAGCCATTGTTTGAGCATTATCTGTTAGCGTTGTCGGTTTGGAAGGATAAAAAGCGCCAGCACCTAACGCCATGCTCGGTGTTGTTGGATAGATTTGCCCGGAAAAAGCGAGTGCAGATCCGGGGGGAGTTGCTGAGAAATGCCAAGGGTTGGCTGATGAACAACTAACTTGCTTTCTCTTCTTCCATTTTGCTCGGCGGTTTTGAAACCAAACCTGCATAAAAAATGACAGCTCTGGCATTAAAAATTATTTTTCTTTGGAGACCTTTCAGAATTTTTCTCATGACAAATACAAGTCTTTGCTTCAGATTTAATTGAATTATTTTGTAAGAAGCTATAATAATTAAATATTAATAAGGGTTGAATTAAAGTCAAAATACAATCGAAAGCTTTTCATTAGCTTCAGAATTAAACTTGATACTTAAATTGTCGATAATCAAAACAAAACTGAGTCAAACCATGATATTGTACATCAGAGCAACTGCGATTTTTCCATTGTACATGACAAAGGGTTGACGTTAAAGTGCTCAAAAATTTTGTACGAGAAAGCTTTCATGCAGTTTACGCTACAGTGAAAATGTTTGCAAAAGTTACGTGTCATCGTGCAGAGCCGTTTGTTATTGCTTCATTAGGCTGCGAATGCGAGACTGAATCCAAATAACCTCACTTTGATCAAAACTTAGTTCTTAAAATGTTTTCCCATGAAAAATCAAAATTCAAACGATAATAAAAATTTCTAAACATTGCCAATTTACAGGTTTTATTTTGAAATAAATTTTAGGCTACACATAGACGGGCCCACTCACCGACCCAACTTTTGCATGTAGTATACAAAGAAGCTATTTTAATAGATTTTTAAATCAATGAGTGTAGATTCACTACATTCAGACTTGTGTTGAATTGGTAGGGTAGAACCAGAAATCCTTTGATTGCCAATTTTGCCACGGTGGACACAATATCTTAATTTTTTTAATTGAAAGTCAGCCTTTAATAAAGATTTAAGATATTACATAACAGACCAAAACCTAGAAAATTAGTGGAAGGAGTTGAATCTGAAAAATTTTTATCTTGCAGTTTTGTAGCGCCTCCAGGACTATCAAGGTAACACAATCTAATAATACTGCATGCATAGCGAAGGATTTAGGGAGGGGGGTTTCAGACTCAGCCCCGATGATCTGACAATGCCTACATTTATTTTTAAAAAAGTCCAGTTATGAAAATTACCTGGACTCGAGCTTCGGTTAGTCCGATTCTGAGAGCTAGTTCTTCTCTCATAAAAATATCAGGGTAATGAGTCGTTGTGAAACTTCTTTCTAACTCGTTAAGTTGAGCCGGAGCAAATCGAGTGCGATGCCGCTTTGTTTTTGCGGAAGAATCTTTTTGTGATAAATCATTTTTGTGTACGTTAGATGCTTTTGCATGCTCTTGCTTGTTAGCAGTGTTTTTTGTTTTACTGAGCTGATCTTGCTTGTAAGTTTTGCCTTCTTCGTTTTGCTTTTGTTGATTTTCTTTTTGTTTTCGATCGTCTTTCTTTTGGTCTAAATTTGCATTGGGAAGTAAACTTTTTGGTAGCTCAGTGTTGTTTACGCAATGTGAGGAATTCTTGGAAGAAGGCAAGCTAGCTTTCATCGAGTCGCTACACTTCTCCATCATTTGGTGTAGTCTCATGTGTTTCGGATCAAATTCGTTGTACACGAGTCCGACATTTAAGGACACTTCCATGCGACCCGCGGTCGAGTGTTGGTTGTAAAAATTCGACGCTGCAGCTTTCACATTAATATTCTGTTGGTAATGATCATAATTATAGTAGCCAGACATTGGAGGAGTCTCTACGGAAGAAGAGCTTCCATCTGAAGATTCTTGCATCTCTGAATGGCAGTTCTCATTCACATAATTTCGCACCGGATATTCACTTCGAAATTGACCGTAATTTATGTCGTCATTTCCGTTTAAATTAGACATCCGGTCATTCACGCAGGTGAAATCTTCAGTTTTTCCAATATCATATGCTTTGAAGTCGCCTGGATGTCGTTTAAATCGCAGAGTTTCTTGACTTTCTACATTGACTGAGTGAGATGTTAAAAGTTGATGAGAATTTGAATGCAGGCTAAACTCATTCATTTTCAATTAAAACCTCACAAAAATAAAGTCAGTAACTCAACACTAACCGATATTATTTTCAAATAGTAAAAACAACTAAGAAACACAAAAACAAAATCTACGATCATTGATATTGAATGAGTACCGAATGTTTGAAAACGATATTGAGCTTGGGTTGACACTCATCTTTCCAACTGTTTTTTTTATCACCTTTAGATTTATTCTTGAATGCGTATAAAACTTGATGAGCTACCGATCTCAATAAATTGCTTCTATCACCCGCACTGGCGTGACTACAAAAAAATTTAATATCTCACCATTACCTCTGTGAACACTGTTGGCCCGGGTGTCTATAATTAATTTTATTGTTAGATAAATAACTTTATTATCACAACATTTGTTGCTTATGATGACCGATCAATTTACACGTTTTTGCACCGCTTGATCTTTTATTCAAATGAACCTCTACCTGACTAATTAACCTCAAATCATCATTTTAACAGTCTGTTCAACCTGGCGTATCTCGTAAAATCAAAATCCATACTTTCCTTCAGCATCTTTTCACAGGCTCAACGATTTACGCCTCAAACTGTTTCTTTTCAAGATTAACGGTTTACCTCATTCAGCATTTCCTAACCAGTAAATCTTGAAATCCAATTCACTGAAACCTCAAGCGCAAATCTTTTTTCTTAATGCAAAGCACATTTTGGTTTCGATCGACTCTGATGGTCTTGATTTTTTTCTTTTCTTCCATTTTTTCTTTGTTTTGTTGCAAGTTTGTAGGTGTTGCATTGTTTTCATTAGAAGTAATACTTAAAGGTTGCATAATTTTCATAACTTTATTGTTTCAACACAGCTAAACTTGAAGAGCTCATCTTATTATAATCTTTCACATTGAAGATATGTCTCAACGAAAACGTTTGAATTTTTACCCCTAGTGCAAAAGAATAAGGTTAGAATAATAAACTCGTTCGTCTTGTGAAAAGCTGTTTGTAATCAACCAGTTGTCGTATTGCAACTTCTGTGGTTAGTTTTTGTATTCTTAATGGTTGCAAATGATTGTATATAATTTTTTTTTTAATAATTGCAATAACAAAATACAAAAAACTTTTACTGAACTGCAAAGGCAAACAGGTGAAATTTTTTCAGTGGGTAAAACTTTGGATAATAACATAAAACTGGCGTTACGATAACGATAATCCGTACAAGAAAATACAGATAAGCGTGTTCCGGTTTTGAGTGAGGAAGTTTGTGTACATTGTACTAACTGTTTAGTTTCATTCGCTAATTCTAACCTTACGAAGTTTGTTTTACCCATTTGGCTAATAATAGGGAATTTTAAACGTTCTATCATAAATTGAGAATGGATTAGAAAAAGGTGTAATTTTAAGGATATTCTCTAGAGGCAGTGGTTTCATTTTTCGGCATTGATTACGATAATTGTGTGATATAAAGCTCACTGGCGGCTCATCAACTGGCTTCTCTGTCTTGTCAAGGATAATGTATTATTTTGCGCTCGCGATGTTTGCGCTGCAGTGATTTGAAATATTACGCGAAAGCATATGCGTCAAATTGTTAAGTTACAATCCGAAAGCTGCATCGTTGAGATTTGTTTCCAATAATGCATGTCGGAAAAAACAAAAATGTTGTTTAGCTAAAAATTTTTTTTGTTTAACTGTACCAAAATTTGTGCGCAGAATGAATATATTTTAATAAAAAAGCATCAACAACAAAGCAAAAATTTAAGACTGACACAAAAATTTGTAACGTGCCCATTCCTTTTTCAATTGGTAATAGCAAAAGTGATTCTCAAACGCGAAGATGTTAGACTGAATTAGGCTGATTTTTCGGAGTTACAATAAGTTAGTTAGAGCAATAAAAAATCTTCACGATCAAAATGTTTTAAGAATTTAACGATAAAAGTATGATATCTGATATTATATCTATAACTACACAGTACATGCCCATTTTTCGCTCAACTCAGTTATAAAAATGCTAACAGTTAAAGAAAACTGCCTTCAACTTTTTTTGAATTTGTATTCATTAGCATCGCCTGCACATCAACAATCATTGCAATTTTTCAATTTTTGCTAGATGCTACATAGTGACATCACTTGAAATGAGGGTACTGTGTTTGATTTTCGTAAATACGATGGTAAATTTTTCCCAAAAAAATTGAAACCGTCAAATTATTACTACGTTCGCGAATACTGATAATAATACTGATAATGTATTGCTTTGTGATTGCTTTGGATGTAAACTGCAATAAATGGTGTGATAAACGCTGTATTGTTATGTCTTTTGTAATATCTTCACGTGCATTTTCCAATTTCAAATATTTTTTTTTCGCTTTACCCACAGATCATTCCATGATCAAAATGTTTTAAGGAACTGAGGCATTAACTGGCTGCTTGAGGAAGCCAAAGAATTTTCTGCTAGCCCTGCTTCATTTTAATCCTAATAAGTCGGCAGTTCGAATCATTTTGCCGCTTGCATCAAACCCAGGATCTGGTCCTCTAGCGCCATCTTGCGGTTCTGCTTCATTGGGTGATGAGGAACTTAACTTGATCTGAAACAAATAATGGCAAACTTTGCAATGATTTTCAGCAACAACATGCTACTGTTGGTTAAAAACGTTGGCTTAGTTGAAAATAATGGTTTTGGTAGACTATGATAGTGTATTGTGCTGTTGTGGGTTTACAGAGGGCGAATAAAAACCGTTTTATACTCTAACATTTTATACATTCGTTGTGATACTAATAAGCTTTTAAACAAAGTCAGCAAAGAAAACTTTATGAAGGTGACGACTATGCGTGGGATACTAGTCCAAACACAATCTAATCGAAATAACCAACTCATTTGGTCTAACTTACTTTCATCGTATCTTTGGCTAACGTGTTTGCTCCTGATGTGTCTTGATCTTCATCTCCGCCTCGATTTCGCAAATACCGGCACTGTCCCAGATCCGTCCATCCATACTGCATCGTTTTCATCATCAACTCCATCGAAAAGTTGCGGATCACAGAGCGCATAAATGAAGTCTTTCTAGTTTTTGGTTTCTCTTCTTCCTCCTCTTTTTCTTCTTCTTTTTCTTCTTTTTTATCCCTGATGATGAGAAAAGCTTATAAATGTCGTGTGCAGCATCTGCACAGAGCACAAACAATTTTTTTCATACATTTCTAGAGCATAGATGACTATTAGACTAGTCAATTTATTCATTTTCAATTGCACAAACCAGTTAATAATTTGATCCACTCCTTTGAAAAGATCCGCTTTTTTCATCTCCAGTTCTTCTTCCAGAAGGCGGATTTCGTATAGTTTTAGTTTTCGTTGATTTTCGTAAAATTGTTGAGGTTTAATGTTGTGAAGTTGGTCAAGTAACCCTTCTAAGCTTGGGATAATGTCATTCATGGCATCACTTTCTGAAACGGATCAACCATTCAGAATTTATCGAGAAAAAAAAAGGCGAAACCTACTATCTACTACGTTATAGGCACACAAATGACAATTTTCTTAGTTTACCTGATTATAGTGAAAATGCTACCCTATCCTACTCATTACGCACAAGAAAGAAGTGTAAAAATTTTTTTAGACTCCAAAAGTATCAAGATATCAGCTAGAATTTCTTAATGTAGGCTGGAATTCAAGTTTTTTGTGTATTTTTTAGTTTTATCCCCTCCTATTCAGTAACTATGAGCACCGAATTTTGTTTGCTTATATTTTATTTTGCTTTTTACTGTACACATAATGTAAATTTTACTGTACACAATTTTACTGTACACATAATGTAAAGTGTTGGGCAGAGTTTGATTTCGGTCATATTAATCCCCTTGGGAACAATTCAAGCAAGCTTAACCCCGGTTTTATTTAAAAATTCTGCCAAGGTCAGATCGCTTTGTACGACCACTAGCGTTCATGTGGTAATGGAGGTAGCAATGGCGTCATTGTTCACTCTATACTCTAATTTTTTTTTCGTCATTTTTTTGTGTTCCAAGTGCATAATTTTAGCTTAGGTTTTGTGCTAGTGAAGTACGCGCATCATGGAAGATGACCTAGTTGCACATCGAACCCGCGAAGCCAGCTCCGGAGCCCAATGCACCAACCACTCGGCCAACTCTATGTACACACTATACCAACCTTCGTTTGGAATATTTGGAGTCGTTTCTGGGCGTCGTTTAGTGGAAATATTGTTAGATCTGGTAGAGTTCACTTGACAACTTTGGCTTCTCAGAGGCTGATCAGAACTAAACAAGGAATTAATGACGTATTTTTTGCTTGCAGATATAGCGCGTAGAAATATAGGTACGTTAAAGTTTAAAACTACAAACCAGCCGGTTGTTAAGCACACGCTATCGTTTCGGGAGATGTGGGGTTCGATTTCCGGGCAGGTCAAATCGGCATAGTGTCGCCAACGACTTGCCACCGCTGCGACATTTCTTCAGGCGCTAAGCCGCGGAGACGGGCCTCGCCACTTGTTATGCGCTTCGGTGAAGTACTGCGAGTATAATAAACATTTGATTTTGATTTGAAGTTTAAATCTCGGTTCGTGCTTGACGATAAAGCAAAAGAGAGATCACTTTCAGTGTTTAGTTGTTTTTTCCCCACACAAACAGAGACATGACTCACACCATCGACAATACAAGATTATGTTGCCCGCATTTACCGCAACTATCATTTCTGGCTGTGTTGTTATAGATGCAACTACTAGGCCTACTAAATCTTTTACCTTTGCTTTCTTTTATTGCTTTTTTCGTTATTTTTTGTATTGGCAAGCGATTTATTCAAATCCATATCGGATTTTTGTTGATGATTTGTGCGAGTCTCGTCGGAATCAATTTCCCTTTCTTCTTTGATGACTTCAAGCTTGTTGTTTGTATCTTTGAATTGTGAAGTAGGCTGCGCATTGTCATCATCAATTAATTCTGACGGCGCAACATTTTGGGGGGATTCGGTATCCTGAAGTTCATCATTGCAAAAAAACTTGATTTCCGACACAAATTAAGTAACCGATCATTTAAACAAAATAATGGAAACTTGATTTAGCCTAATATGTTTCTGGGGTATAGATCATTAAAACACCAATTCTATTGGTTGGTAATTAATTCCCTAAACCGGGTTGCTGCTTGACTTAGAAGACCTTAGTCGGTCAAATGACAGTCTCCCTCGAAAGTCGAAACATATATTTAGTGATGCTTGTTACTATTTAGTGACCCTTGTTACTGTGTATGTGTATTTTTGCGTTTGGTGTGCATCGAAAATAAATCCTATCAAACAATCAATCAATGTTAGCGTTAGTTTTCCGGGTTAAGCAAGCGTTGGGCTTCATTACCGACATAGGCGTAGCCAGGGGGGGGACAAAGGGGCCATGCTGACCCTTTAATAATTTGTAGCTGACCCTTTAATAATTTTGTGGCATTCACGAGCAGTTTGCAATTACTAGGCCTATTGAGCTGATCACAGACGCATGTTTGTTTATATTGCCGGTACGCTTGTGGCTCGCTCAATTTCTGGCTTACCACCCATTGCAATTGTTACGTCACAGGGGAGTTAGTTTTGAATGTGTGTGGTGATTTGTTTCCGCTCGTGAAAAGACACTACATATTTTTGTGTGCGTAGTTAGTGCGTTACATCCATTTAAGTCAGTTTATGTTGATTGCGGTTTGTAGCCTAGTTTAGTTCCCTGGTTTCGAATTTTAAACGTTTAGCTACTACGCAGTTTTTTTTTACTTTATAAACCGCAGTCTTCTTAGATGGCAAAACCTAAACAAGCAAGATTAGATAGCCTTTTTTCTCCGAGAAGTCAAGATGTGCAGCCCTCATCAACATCAAGCAGGCCCATGTCTACTGAGGAAGCACCAAATACACCTGTTAGAACTGACACCTCTGATCACGGGCAACAGCAAACATATGTAATAGGTATAACCAACGATCTAGGGTTTGTCGTTAAGCATCATTCACAGCTCACAGATGCTGAGAGATACAGACTTTTAACTTCCGATGGTCCAAAAAGCGTGGCGCTTCTTGATACCGTTAGACAAAGTCGTCGCAAGTTTCTGAAAGCATGGCTTGAGGATGACAGGTTTTCCAGTTGGTTAGTCTACACTCAACTCTCTGGTGGAGGTGGTTTATGCAAGATATGCATTGTAATGCAAGCGCGTCTAAAGCATGGCAATATCGGCAATGCTGCTTTTGTCAAAAAACCATGCATTGACTTCAAGAAATTTATTGAGAAAGCTGTTGACCACCGAGATGTTGGTTACCACAAAGAAGCAACTACTGCTGCGAAAAACTTTGTTATAAATATGGAAAGTGGCCAAAATGTGTGTGCGAGCTTGGAGACAGCATATGCTACACAAATGAGAGAAAACAGAAAGATAATTACCTCTATTGTTAAGACTGTGATATTCTGTGCCTCAAACAACATCCCTTTGCGCGGTCATTTCGAAGATAAAGGGAATTTCATGAAGCTTCTTCAATTTCGCATTGACGCCAGGGATGAAGAATTAAAGAAACACTTTGCTCGAATGGCCAGCAACGCCAAATAAACAAGTCCAATGTTCCAGAATGAGATTCTCGCGATATCCAGTATATGATATATGATAGTGCAAGAGATTGTCACAGAAGCCAACAAATCTTTTGTGTCAGTGATAGCTGACGAGTCGTGCGATATTTCTGGTAAAGAACAGCTCAGTATTGTTTTGAGATACATGATTGGCAGCAAAGTCCACGAGAGCTTTACAGGATTTGTTGAAATGGATTGAGTTTCAGCAGAATCAATTTCATCAAGTATTTTGGCCCACCTATCTAAGATAGGAGTGGATTTCCAAAAACTTGTTGGGCAGGGATATGATGATGCGTCAACAATGGCAGGTCACTTGAGTGGTGTACAAAAACGCATTCGCGATAAGTACCCTCGCGCAATATTTGTGCACTGTGCTTCTCACTGTCTAAATTTGGTCATCAATGACCAAAGTAAGGTTCCAATCATCAGAAACTCCGGTGATGTTATTAGGGAGACTATACATTTCTTCAGAGAGAGCCCCAAAAGACGTGCGAGGTTAAGAATTAACATTCCTTTGTTAAAGCCTACTAGATGGTCCGAGAAGTACAAAAGCATCCGAATCGTCAAATGTAACTTCAAGCGCATACTTGATGCTCTTGGTTTTTTGATGAGCAATGGCAGCAGTGAGACAAGAGCAAAAGCGTTTTCTTTGAAATCTGCCCTGGAGAAGTCTGGTGTGACTTACACTGTGTGTTTAATGGCGCGATATTCGTCATTTATAGAACCATTAGCGCGTAAGCTTCAGACTGTTGGAGTCAGTGTGCTATCTGTGAAGAGTCTTATTTCTTCTCTTCAGAGCGTTGTCAGTCAAGAAAGCACAGACTTGAACATTGCGTCAAAAATTTATGAAGAAGCTTGTGAAATAACTGGGGTGAAGGCGCTGACAAGGCTCAGAGTAGTCGAGATACAAGCTTATCGTGATAACGTCTCCGCTGAATCGACTTCACAGTATTTCCATCGTGCCATATATCTCCCGCATGTTGACGGCCTAAGTTGCTTTCTTCGGGAAAGATTTAGCGACAATCCTTCGTTTTTTGCTTTATTGTCACTCCTTCCTGCAAACAAGCCAACCCAAATCGATGAGATCGAGCGCTCGTATTCATAGGATAATCTTGAAAGCGAAGTAAGGCTGTGAAGATCTTCTTTGAGCCCTGAAGTCAAACACGAATGTTTGCAGGAGCTTTTTATGAGTACTCAAGATTACCCAAGCGTGCGCAGCGCAATCCAAATCATCATGGCGTTACCTTCAACAACTGTTGAAGCTGAGCGGTCTTTTTCGTGTATGAAACGAGTGAAGACATGGTTGCATTTAACAATGACTTCTGATCGACTCTCAGATTTGTGTGTGTTTCATTGCCATAGTGCAAGGATTAACGACACCGAGAAGATCAATCGAGTTGTAACGTGTGTAGCTGGTGGGAAGCGACGAATGAACTTTTAATCGTAGTGGTGCCATACTGCCTTTTGTTATGCGTTGTAAATATTTGTTATGTTAGATTGTTAGTAAGTTAATACAAATCCAACACTTTGTGTTCCTGTTTCACCACTATTCGAACTTATCACAGCCACAGACCCCGGCACTACACTAACGCCTGCCCAGAGAATTGCAGTAGTCAAAGCCAAACGTTCAGTGCCTTCATTTCGTCTGACAACTCACCTAGACCGCGAGGAAATGAATAGAAAAACATGGGGGCAGCATGCCGTGATTGGATAAATTAATGTTCCAAACAAAATACTACTACTCGCTAAAATTTCAAATATTTGGCCCCCCCAAAATTTTTGGCTGGCTACACCACTGATTACCGTGAAATACAAGTGTACTACTAATTACTACGGCAGACTATATTGCTATTAAAAAAAATCTTGCAGCCACAGCAGCTTCAAACCTGAGAGCAGCTGAGTTGTAAAGAATGGGTTCTGAAAAACGCATCAGAGCATGAAAAGAGCATATAAATTTAATCTGGAGCATTACTTCTTGATTGTGTAAGAGCATCCTATATTTTTCCGCGAATTCTTTCTTCCGCAAATCATTTTCCATCTCGATAATTTCCTCTTCAGTCAGATGAGATTTGATCTTTTTGACTCGTTTGGTCAATCGTTTGTAATTCAGCTGAAAAAATATTATCGATGAAAAATTGATGAAAGCTTTAAAAAATTTCCGAATAGTGTTTGAATAGCACTTTACCCTAAATTTGTTTTGAAAGTTCAAAATGAATTACTAGCAAATATGCAGTGAGGTTCTACTTTGATAAACTGGCGAAAAATTAAGAGGGTGCTGGCATTTTTCTGGAAACGTAATGACTGCAATCACCCTGGCTGAGACGTCTCAATGTCAAAGGGATATGTTTTATGTGTTTTATAGTTACGTCATCATGCAGCACATGTGATGCATTGACAAAAAAAAAATGAAAATAACCAAAGTCTCGTCAGCCCTGCTACGCACAGCCAATCCAGGCTAAACTCATTCCAGACTGTAAAGACTCTGTTTTTTCATTGCTTTACCTGGACATCTCGACTTCATCTCTTTTCTAGGTTGTGCCCTGTTTTTGGCAGGCGACTGGCCCCAAACAACGATACCCAATGAAAGAACCTATAACCACTAACCCACAACTAAGTTACCGGTAGCCTAACTAGCCCACATCACTGGAAGCCCCCATGGCAACCCACTCATTTGCAGCTGCAGACGCGTTTCGACCTTATTATGGTCTCATCAGTGCAGCATAGCAACCTCCCACCTTCCTGAAAAAAAAATTCTAACCTTCAAAAGAACTACACACTCCAAATCTAAGCCTCTACTCGTTCTGCTCAAGGTAGAACATTTGAAATAAAACCTTCAAGAAAATGATACAGGGCACAACCTAGAAAAGAGATGAAGTCGAGATGTCCAGGTAAAGCAATGAAAAAACAGAGTCTTTACAGTCTGGAATGAGTTTAGCCTGGATTGGCTGTGCGTAGCAGGGCTGACGAGACTTTGGTTATAGTCGAAACATTAATTTGTCCCTTGCAAATTTCTCATCAAAAAATGAAAAGTTTTTATAGATGTTAAGAAGTCTCAGTCAGCGTGACTGCGCCTTCAAAACCAATGAGTAAGCATGCAGAACTATAGTCATGTCTAGTTAATGTTTTTAAGTTTTTTTAATAGCAAAAATTTGGAGTAAGCTTTAATCAAAAAATCTTATTAGCGTAGAAAATTATGTATATGAGGCACTGTTCAATGTCAACAAAACTTCAAACTGAATTTCTATGAGGTTGTTTTGAATAACTTTTTACTTGATATTTTTTGTACCTTTATATTGTATTAGTCGCATATTTATCGTCCTATCACGAAAAAGCGATCAAAGCGCTATACGCAGTGGTGAAAGTAAGCCGGAACGGTCCGGCACGCCGTTCCGGTAAAAGATTTGCTGCCGGAACGCCGTACCGGTAAAAGATTTTAAATCTAAATCTAGTCTATAGCACATTTCACAAGTCATATCATCCAAAAACAAAAAAAATTCACGAGTGGACTCACTTTTATTAAATAAATTTATTTTGTATAGAATTAATTTCAAAACCGGACGTTAGGTCAGTTGCTAAGCGCACGCTCTCGGTGCGGGAGGTCTGGGGTTCGATTCCCGGACCGGTCAAATCGGCACAGTGTCGTCAATGGCTCGCCACCGTTGCGACGTTTCTTCGGAGCTGTGTAGCCCAGGCGCTAAGCCGCGGAGATGGGCCCCGCCACTCGTTACACGCTTCGGCGTAATACCGCGAGTATAATGAAGATTTGATTTGATTAATTTCAAAACTTTTCATTAAAATCAAAATTCTTTAATGATAACAGCCTTTTGTTCAAAGTGCTCGTAAGCTAAATAACCGGGTTTGTTTGAGGGTCTCGGCTGCAGCCCAAAAAATTCTCAAGGTTTTTTAGGACACGCCTAGACTAGACATTTTTTTTACAAAAGTTTGCCCATATTGACGTGGAATTGGTATTTGCACGAGAGGAATTAGGCCTATTTGGATTATAGTAGCAGAGATGGAAAAATTTACTCGGTAATTAGAGCAAATCAGCACAAACTGTGACATCACAATCTAAAACTTTCCTTCGCGCAAATGATAGCCTCATTTTAATGACAACGTAATTCCCTCCCCTCCCGAAATAGCTTTTTCAAATTTGATGTCAAAATAGTTCTGTCGCAAACCTTTTACTCTCCAATACGCAGGCAACAGTACTACAGGACATTGTTTCGAGTCTCAGGTTAGCGATTCATTCTAATTCAGAGACAAATTAGTTATTTGCATTTTAGCCATTCTCAAATTATCTGGTACTTCAGGGTTTCCCAAACTCTTCTATGAATGTACCACTGAAACAGTTTCAAAAACTCACCGTACCACTTCAGCATAAAAATTGCGCATGCTTACGAAAAAACCCTTAATTCCAATAACACTTGCACGATGCACTATCAGGGCTTTGGAGCTGGAGCTAAGACTAGGAACCGGAGGCTAGGCTTTTTCAGGAGAGTTGGAGCTCTTTGTAAAATTTAAGTCGAGCTGGAGCCAGTTGTTTGAAAGTTAGCTCCAGCTTTGATTCATTTCCTGAGATGCTACTGCTATTGGTGCATTTCACTTAAATTAAAACTTTGTGTTCAAGACTGAGCATTGTGTTCGAAATAAAAGGTTTGAATTTATAAAGTTTTGTGATTAAACGAGTGAAAATTTCAAATTGCACAAACATGCTTGGATTTCAATTTTTAACCGAAGGAGCTGGAGCAGTGGTATCAAGGAGCTGCGGAGCCGGAGCTGCTTTGTGGTAGAAGAGAGACACGAAGCTGGAGCCGTCAGCAGTCGAGAATTTGTGCCTGCTCCAAAGCCCTGGTATTTATAACGTATTTGTGAAAAAAAAGGTGATTTGTTTAATTATTATTTCCAATCAGTATTCAATGAGATAGATGCGCTTGTTTCTGCGCAACTAGCTCGTCAATGTTAGTATGAATTTTTGCCACATTTAGACGAAGTTCTGGCTCCAGTTCATTTCAACGGTGATTAACAGCTAGGCAATAAGCGTAGACCCAACAAGCCTTTAAAGGAATGTTTTAGTAGACTCGTCTCGTCACTCATCACAGCAAAAGTTGCGTAGTAAGCCTACTTCTGCCGCAACATATATCCCTCATAGCCTACGTCATCTGATCCTTATACCAGCCTATACGTTAACTACTGTACGTTAAACGGTAATCTTGATGAAGCTGGCCTGCTTTCTTTTCGGGTTACTTTGAATTCGCTTGCGATCACACGTTTATTACACCATTGTATACAGTCTCCACAGACACGAGTTTTTTTTTTTTTTTTTCGTTGCGAACGAAACAAAGTCTCATGTGAACGTAGCCTTACAATCATCAACAATTATGAAAGAATAAATTAATTTTTGAATTTTAGGCGTACCACCTGAAAAAAACTGTGGTACGCGTACCACAGTTGGGGAAACGCTGTGATATTTCATAGTTCGTTAAAATTTAAAGTTTTGGGTATAGTTAAGGCGTTTAGGATTTTGTGATTGGACAAGTGGATACCTAAGACTCATTTGCCTCTTTTTATCAGCAACTACAAAATTTTTTTTTACTTTCACCACTGTTTTGGGCTTTTGGCGTAGTACCGGTAAGAAAAATTTTCTACTTTCACCACTGGCTATACGAGCTCGCTTAGGAGTTGTCGGCCACCTGTCTACCACACCAAAATGGGGGAATCCCGCTAAGTGCCCTTCCCAACGGCACAACAAGTAAACTTGCTGGCTTGTTCTCCACACTGTCTTTTTAATGGTGAGCGCCCAGCTTGGAAGCTGTGAATACCAATTTTAATTTTTTAAAGTCATTGGTTTGACCCGACTCGGAATCAAATCCAAGTCTACAGCCCTAGAGGCGGACGCTCTTACCACTCGATCATCTGAGCTGTTCGATCATTTTCCATCTCGATAATTTCCTGTACGCTTATTCTCGTAAAGGTCTACTAATACCTGAACGCTTTTCTCGTAAAGATCTATTAATTTTAGTACGTATTCCTCTTCGTCGACTAAAGTCTTTTGTGTTTTCCAAAGCAATTCCATTTCCCTATAATTTCTTCTTAAAGCAATATTCTCGTTAGCTGTAGATCCAAGACCCATCCGAGGTTTTCCGATGGTGTCCGATTCTTCAACAGATATCTCAACTCCATAACTGCTGGCTGCCGTTGAAGCACTGGTGCAACTAGCAACATCCCCTCTTATAACTGACATTTGCTTCTATTGCAAGCAAAATTAAACTCTAAAATGAAATTAATTCGTGTAAAACTAAGCACTTTGCATTGGTCTGTACACGTTTCAAAACAGGATCCCGTTTTTGTATTTACGGGTTGATCAGCTGATCATCAACTGGTCTAGGTTTGTTTATAATTTGAAACGGAGTATTACGTTTTTCAAGAACAAGGTAATTCAATGATCAGGTTGAAAACCGATCCTGAAGCCAACAACTTTGTGCTCGTTTGAAACTTTGCTATTTTACAAGAGAACTGTTTTGCAATAATTCATTCGTAGCGGCGAAGTTATTTCGTTACAGAGATCTCCGCTTAGCAAAATTCTATTGTATTTTTAGGATATCGATATGATGAAGTGCTGAGTTCCCCAACTGGTTTTCGTACGAATTCTTTTCAGATTTTTTGAAATTTAAGTTGACAAAAGCATTTAACACTATTTATAATAAAGTCAACCTATTAAGAAACCTGAATGATCTGCATGATTTTGCTCTTAATTGCTGCAGTACTTGCGCTCTTCTGCATGTATAGTATTCATACCGATAATTATATCCAGGGCATCGAACCGCTTGAAATATCGCTCTGGTTTAGATTCAGGTTCCGTAATATTTATTTTTAGCGGTTTCGCTCCGGATCAAGTTTTTCATCGTTTGATTTTGCAGGTTTAGTTCCGGTTAAAATTAAAAATACCGGTACTTTAAATTATCAGGTTCACATTCGCGGAAGCAAAAATTTAAAGGTTCAAATTCGGTTTGGGTTCAAGAATTTGAAACCGTCAATTTAACTATGTTCTGAAATACAGCTACAGGCGCATTTTTTTTGAAAAATACTTATTGTATTCAGGCTGACTGTACTTTTCAAGATGCTACTGTAGCTCATAGAGGATGTTCGCAGTGGCAGAAATAACCTCAGATTAACTTCAGATGTCCTCAACCGCTGCTATGTTATGGCCACCAGAACAATCATTCTTAGGAAAAATCTTCATAAGAACACACACGATTTGAAGTAACGAATGCTTTTTTAGTCCAAAATTGACAGCGCAGTCAAAAAAAAAGGCGCTCCGGTCTGGGTTTAGGTTAAACAAAAATTATAATCAAACGATTAAAATACGGTTGATAAATTTTGATGACCTTGGGTTCAGTTTCGGGTTAGGTTCACGTCTATAAAATTATAAAGGTTACGGTTCGGTTTGGGTTTAATGAAAGGAAGCGGCTAATACGGGTTTTCGGTTTACGTCCCGGTTTAGTTCGACGCCCTGCTTATATCAGTGTCGCAATATGCTTCATGACAGTTAATGTTCTTTAGTATTCAAGTTTAGAACTTCTCTTGGAGTAAAATTGTTACAAGAAATTAAATCTGCGGCAAAGAAAGACTGAAAGATTTTTTTTTTTTCGTAGATAAACCAACTGGGGTATAACCAGGGTTACCACCGGACCACACCAAAAAATAAGCTCGATGCAGTTAGGTTACCAAAAAGTCAAAAGCTCTTTATTGTGAAACCACTAAAAATCGGTGAAGACCAAAAAAAAGGTCTTCACGTCCACGGAGTCCTGTTTTTCCACTAAAAATCGGTGAAGACCAAAAATTTTCCACTAAAAATCGATAGAGACCAAAAAAAGATTTTCACGTCTGCAGAATTCTATTTTTTCCGCTAAAGTTTTAAAAGTAAGCACGGGACTTAAAAATAAGCACGTTTCTTAGAAATAAGCACATTCACGTTTTCTAAGACATTGCCCTTGAAAATAAGCACAGATCTTAGAAATAAGCACGAAATGGTAACCCTGGGTATAACTTATATTTCACAAATGTGTATAAACCGTTGATAATGATGCAAAATACCGCAAGTTAAGATACATGCAAACTAATCCTAACGGTTTTTGCACTTAATTAATTCTTTTCTGACGTATTCGACTTTAAAAGCTGCTGCTGCATTAGTGTTTATCTTACCTAACCCTTATCGTTGAGCTATAACACTAATTTGTCAAAGCAATTGAAAAGAAAGTTCTCTTTCACGCTGTTTCGACAATTTAAGCGAATTGAAACAAGTTTGGAGACTTTTAAGAAGTTTAGAGACAATTAGCGGTTTCTTGATTGACGAAATTTGCCCACGAATATGCTTACATAAGAGGGTTTTGACAATTGCACTTGAAGCTTCAAAATCTCTTGAAGCAACGTCGCTTCGTGAGTTTGACTTCTATGAAATTTATCACATAAAGTTTATGCTTACCAATAACCTAATTGTTCAAGTTTTTTGGTTTGTTTATGAAACATTTTGTGTTTTATAGAAAGAATATTCCTTAAAAAACAAAGAGCCAAATTGATTATTGGCCTCTAAGTTATTAGAATAGTTCTACCTCTCCTCAACTCTTCGTTGCGGCTGCACTAAAAATTGAAATAATCCTATTGAAACATTAATACAAATAGTGTTTTAAATTTTAAGCAGTTAATTTATTTTTTGATTATTTCTTTACTGTTACAAACGATCTTGATCCTTAAGGACACTGGTGGTGTCACGATTTTTAAAATATCCGTTGGAGGTCAGTAAATACTTTTCGTTGATTCAAAATATAAACAAAGTTGGCCGAGTGGTTGGTGCATTGGGCTCCGAAGCAGGCTTCGCGGGTTCGATGCTCAACTAGGTCATCTCCATGATGCATGTACTTCACTACCACAAAAATCCTAAGCTGTAATCAAGTGGCTTGAAATAAAAAAAATAAAATAAAAAAAAAAGCAAGAAGTTCTTTTTTTTCCTAAGGCACATAATTGCAGCTTAGGTTTTTATGTTAGTGAAGTATGCGCGCCATAGAAGATGACCTAGTTGAGCATCGAACCCACGAAGGCAGCTCCAAAGCCCTACTCACCAACCACTCGGTCAACTCCATGTGCACAAGCATGAAGTTAGCCGGAGCGTTTGCCGCATCAGACTCCGCTACTGACTGTGGCAAGTTTGAACAATGTGTGTATTTGACCGATATCAAAGCCAAAAGATACCCAAAGGAATTGAAATATGAATCAGCTGCATACCTTAGATAAAGATCATATTTTTTTGGTAATATGAACGAATTGTTGAGATGTGTGTTTCACCTCTACAATATCTGTTTGCATTGTTTTCACAGATTTGTATCAATTGCTGCAAAACTGACTAATCACATATTTAGCACCTACACATTTTTAATTGCATTACAATTGGTTTGTACAAAAATTTTAACCACAATTAGTTTAAAACATGTAATTTAAATAAAATTACATATCTCATTACAATTACGTTTGCGTTACACCGCTTCACACACGTGAAAATTATTGATGAAACAATAGTGGAAGCCAGAAAAGAACAAAGGCAAGATGCAAATGTTTTGGAGCCAATGTCAAATCTAAATAGCGCAGTTAAAAGTGCAAAAAAAAATTAATTACATTTAGTTACAATTACAATTGCAGTTAATCCAACTTTGTGTTTTAATGAATATAAAAATGTTCCAGCGTAAATGTATCAGCGTGAGAGGGTGTGCTTTGTTCATTTAATCAATCATTTGCAGTTTGTTTTTTTTTTTTCAAAGAAGAAGAATATTGGCAAGTATCGTATAAAAATATATCAAGACAAAGAAATCTGTGAAAATCGTTTGTTTGTAAGCTTTGCTGTCCCTTCAGCGACACGCTTAGTGATACGTCTTGCTGGTTATGTATTTCACGTAACTCGAAACGTTACCTTACGTAATGTTAATAATATATTTTAGGTTTGTTACCATCCGCTAAAGAAAAAAAATTGCGAATTAATAATGTAATGAACTATTATCTCAACCTATGTCATTCATTATTAGTTCAACGATCGAAGAGACGGAACCTTTTTTGGCGAAAACTGTTATCATAAATTGTGTCATCAGTGGTTGAGTGAAGTTAAAAAACAAAGTTACGCCAGCATGAGGTAACAAACGAAGTTGCGTCATGCAAGCCAGGTTTTGCCGGTTTATTAGTGCAAATTACGCCACTAGAATGGAAAAACATGTTTTTGGTGAATAAGTCACTTCTGGTGACATTGACAACTTCTAACTGTAAAGCCAATGTCATCGCCTATAATTGCAACATGACGCCGGTTTAAAGCGGTGTTTGGATGACACAAAGCAGTCTATTGAGGGGCAATTGACACTACTCAAGTATTTTATTCGCAACGTTATTTAAAGCGAAACATGCAGAAAAAATATGACGTCATCAAACTGAATTCACCAGCGATGCCAAGTCCTGTACAGTGTATAATAAGTCCAGTAATAGTTTTGAGTTTAAGTATTTTTGCTAGCTTTTTAATTGTTTTTGTAACTTCCAGTAACTTCATATTCACAAAAAAAACTTATACTTTTTGAAGATAATCTTTAGAGTGAGACTAGCTTTTGTTTAAAAATAAAAGGCCTATTTTGCGGTTTTTATTTTGTTATATAAATAATTTAATTCGGTAAAGCAAAGACAAACTCCAAGTCACTAGCCTACTGAATAAACGTTTCGCTACCATTTTGCAGCTTCATTATATCTTATTCAAATAGAACTTACAAAAATCTTACAAAATGAACTCTGTTAAATCAATTGACACTCTTTGGTGGTGAAATTTTAAATAAATATAATTTTGATATTTAAACATTAACAGATCTACCGTATTAGGCTACGAAATTTACGCCCTTAACCCATTTGACAACCGTTTGTAGAATTTCGGGTCTTGGGCACTATAAGCAATATTTACCATGGAACATTCATGGTTTTCTACAAGTTATATCATGATATATGTGTGATGTTTAGTTAACTCACAGTTGTGCGTAATGTTGTTACGATTTGATGGATGTAAACAATAATACTTTTCGTTCAAGAAATCCCGTAAAAAAGTAGTTTTACGTCCCTTACCTACACCTCACTCACGTGATGGTAAAACCGTGTGCAATTGGAAAGTTTCAGCAGACTTTTTCAATGGATTGAAAGTAACCATTGTAAATGACAAACTCGACCAATCAAAGACAAACGTTTCATGTAATTGTAAACAAAAGAGAGTTTGCTGTTTAAAGTTTTATTGTACCGGTATTTTAAACTTAAAAAATACAGCCACCATCTACCAGGGAAGCACATTCACAAATTTTTGTAAATGAAATCATTATGCTTATCATCCTCAAAGGTGATGTAGTAGGCCTATGCTTTTTTTCTTTCTTCGTAATCAGAAAGATTACTTAACATAGCGGTGTGGCCTACAATTAGCATTTTTTGGTGGTGAAATTTAAAACATATAAAAAATGATTTTATCATTTAAACATGAACAGATCTGCCATGTTAGACTAAAATTTTTTCCACCCTTAACCTATTTGACAATCATTTGTAGAGTTTCGAGCCGTGGGCACTCTATACGCACGTTAAGCAGTATTTACAAAAGAACACTAGTAAACTTTTTAAGTTGTGTGGATTGTTAGGTTGATTTAAAGTTGTGTGTAATGTTGTCAAGAGTAAATGGACGTAGACAATGATAGTTTTCGTTCAAAAAATCCCGTAAAAGAGTAGCTTAACACCCCTGACCTACATCTCACTCACATGATGGTAGAACCGTGTGTATTTGGAAAATTTGAGCACACTTTCTCAATGGACTGAGAGTGGCCATTGTAGCGGACTAATATCACCCGATCAAACAAAGACAAACAATTCTCGTGAACAAAAGACCGAAAAGAGAGTGCACTATTTCATTTCAAGTTTTATGTATTTCAAACTTAAAGAATACAGCAACCAAGCCTGCCATATTTTCCCGGTGAAGCATATTTACATGGTTTTGTAAACAAAATCATTATGTTTATCCTCCTCAGAGATGATGTAATATCCTCTTTTATTCTCTCTTTACAACCGGTGAACGTAGAAAGGTGACTTGGCAAACATAGGAATGGTAGCTTACGTTTCTTTAGCAAACAGTAACGGTGTAACTTGTCATTCATTGTAATTTTTTCTTGTCGTCACCGCTGTTGACTCATACTGTACAACTATATACAGAAACGCTGTTAGTTACCATTCTTAATCTTTCCGTGATCACACTGACAAACATCCCGCTCTGTCACATTTTTACCGGTTTAATCTCTTCAAATAATACGCTATTTTTGTAATCCAAATCGGGCATCATTCACTGATTTCAGCAAACAGCATACTAATTTTGGAAAAGATTTGTTTTATCTTATTCAATTCATTTGGACGTCGATTTGATTGCATCCAAAAAGGCCATCAGTTGTTATCGTTACCATCTAATATTTTTCCATCTAGTACTATTCATCCATTTCTTTGTCGTTTTTCGCTATGTTTCTGTATCTTTTGCTCAGCTTTCTATTAGCTATATTCACCTGACGAGCTCATAACGAGAGCGAAACCGGTCGTGGATTGCTATTTCTATCCGCAGCAATATTATTTTATACTGTTTTCTTTGTTTTTTTTGAAATTAATCTAGCTAACTCCATTTGTCTGTTCTTTTTCTCTTTTGCAACTGCTATCTTTTTTTTCACTGTATTGAATGCCCAAACGCCAGATTGAGTAATTTTGTTGTGTGATTTTCGATATGGTCCTCCCTGATTGTTATCACTGATGAGGGACGTAATCCCGAAACAGGATGGCTCAGGTCTTATCTTGTAAGTTTAAAAAGTGGATGAACAGTAAGCTTATAGTACTGTACTGTATTCGATATTACAGACATAAGAGTTTCGAAGACATAAACTAATGTATATTTTTGAATGGTGAAATCGCAATGTCATTGCCTTCGTTAGGTGATTCTACTGTTCTTGATTTTTATACGGTCCTTATTTTTTAATATATAATTTAATTCGGTAAAAAAGACAAACTCCAAGTCACTACTGGATAAACGTTTTGCTGCCATTTTGCAGCTGCATTAGTATCTTATTCAAATGGAATCTTACAAAATTAAAATCTTACAAAATGAATTCTGTTAAATCAATTATCTCTCTTTGGTGGTGAAATTTAAAACAAATGAAATATAATTTAAATATTTTTAGATCTACCGTATCAGGCTACAAAATTTACGCCCCTTTCCTATTTGACAACCATTTGTAGAATTTCGAGCCTTGGGCACTCTATAAGCAGTATTTACATTGGAAAATTCATGTTTTTTACAAGTTAGTTATATATGTGTGATGTTTAGTCAACTCAAAGTTGTGTGTAATGTTGTAACGATTTGATGGATGTAAACAATAATACTTTTCGCTCGAGAAATCCCTTAAAAAATCAGTTTTACACCCCTTACCTACACCTCACTCACATGATGGTAAAACCGTGCGCAATTGGAAAGTTTTAGCAGACTTTTTCAATGGACTGAGAGTGGCCATTGAAATTGGCACGTGTCACCCGACCAATGAAAGACAATCGTTTAGCGCGAACAAAAGAGGGTGTACTGTTTGATTTAAAGTTTTATTGTACTTTTATGTAACATGCTCTTTTGTTCTTTCTTTGTAATCAGAAAAATTACTGGGCAAACCGAAACTGGAGTGGCCTACAATTACCAATCTTTGGCGGTGAAATTTACAACATATGAAAAATGATTTTGAAATTTAAGCTGAACACTTGAACAGATCTACCACATTAGTCTACGAAATTATTTTTTACGCCCCTAACCCATTTGACAACCCTCTGTAGATTTTCGAGCCGAAGACAATGAAACATTTGTAAATTTTTCAAGTTGTGTCTAATACGTTAGGGTTGCTTCAAAGTTGTGTGTAATGTTGTCATGAGTACATGGATGTAAACAATAATACTTTTCGTTCAAGAAATCCCTCAAAAAAGTAGCTTTACACCCTTTACCTACACCTCGCTCACATGATAGAAGAACCGTGCGCAAACTGCGCATTTGGAAAGTTTCAGTGGATTTTTTTCAACGGACTGAAAGTAGCCATTGAAATTGGCACGTGTCACCCGACCAATCAAAGACAATCGTTTCGCGTAAACAAAAGAGAGTGTACTGTTTCAATTAAAGTTTTATTCTACTTCACAATGCAGCCACCATCTACCAGTGAAGCATCTTCACAAGTTTTTATAAGCGAAATCATTATGTTCATCCTCCTTATAGACGATGTAACATGCTATTTATTTCCCTTCGTAATCGGTAAGCACAGAAAGGTGACTTGGCAAACATAGGGTTAGGAATGGTAGCTTACGTTTTTTTCTTAGCAAACAGTATAATAATGTAACCTGTAATTCATTGTAATTTTTTCTTTTTGTCACCGCTGTTGATCTACATTCATTCGTGCAACTGTTTACACAAACGCTGTTAGTTACCATTCCCAGCCTTTCTGTGATCACACTGATAAACATCCCGCTCTGTCATTTTTTCGGCAGTTTATTCTTTTCAAACAATGCGTTATTTTTGTATTCCAAATCTTGCTTCATTTGCTGATAATTATATTGATCGCTGATAGTCCAGTATGAAAAAAATATATACAAAAGTTGCCATAAAGTTCAAACAAAAATGAACGGTGAGCACGCACTGTATTCGATATTGCGGAAATAAGAGCTTTAAAGACATAAACTTAGGCATATTTTTGCCTTGGAGAGTGGATAGTAAAGTAGCAATGCTGGTACCTTCGTTCAGTGATTCAGCTGTTTCAAATTTAAACTACCACCACATATCAAAATTCTAGTAGTCTCAAAATCTTGATAATTACACAGGTGGACATCAAATTTGTTGTTTCACTGTAGTGTAGTTTTCTTGTATAATTTATGGCCGCTGACTTCAAATCTGCAAACGATTTTTTTCCATCACGTTAGGATTTTGCGCAAATTTAAATCAAATTTTGTATTTGGTAGTTGATTCTTCTGCAGTGTTATCCATAGTTTAATGCTTGTTATCCTGTGTGATGCAACGATGAAGCCACTTATTGCCTGTGCACTACAGCCATTGGTTGCAGTAAGCTTTGTACGTTTTTTTCCAGCAATTTTTCAGCTTTTTTGTTGTCTGGCTAGCAATCGCATCAGTTTGTATGCGCGGAAAATGGTAGAAAAATAAACAACATAAGCTGATTGGAGGCCACACTACGACAGCATAATGTCGAGTACTCCAGGGCAGAAAAACTTTTCCAAGCATGCTCTTGTAAGTTCCTTCGTGGATCCTGTAAGGCAAAGGTGCATAACTAAAATGTGGATACGTGCCATAGTTTTCAAAATAATCTCGTCGCGTGCCATGCCACTTAGAATAAACGGTGGTATTATAAACGAACCTTTGTAACACTGACACCACTACTAACATTATACTTCAGAATTTCAACGCAATGAATACGTATTTACTGAAACACTACAAGGGGCCAAAATGTGTGAATAACCAATCATGGTGATTTAAGTTAATTTCAACATAAGCCTGAGTTATCACGATTTATTGTAAACAGAAGAATTACTTTTTACCAAATCGTTCGTTCGCCACTTTCGACCAATGGCGTGCCACATTTGGCACACATGCCCTGTGTTGTGCACCCCTGCTCTAAGGTACATACTTCCACTCCTCCATATTAATTTGAATGTCATAAAGCGGGATGTTGTTATGTTAAAGCTTCAGGTATGTTAAACAACAATAAACAAGGTGCCTGCTTCCTACATATTACCAAAAATTTTTTTAAACTGAGCAGTGTAAAAAAGTGAAATAGGATATTTGCGCTGGCCCACGAATTAGGCAACTCACGAATGATGAACAGTTTCAGGCATCATTGACACTTGTGGAGAACGGTACGTTGCTGCTCTTTAAAGAAGTGGCTAGTAAATTTCTTGGTTATGAGAAAGATCCTAACTGCTAAAGCATGTTGACAATTTTCGAAAATTTTGGAGCCGAATGAGTATAAACGTGCATTTTTTACATTCTCATCTTGATTTGTACCGTTTAAGGTCGGGTGCTGTGAATTAAGAACAAAATGAAAGATTTCATTTGAGCATATGAAACAAGGGAAACAAGGTACTAGGAATGATGGGACTGCTCAATAATTGTGGCTATTGCTGGCTATTAAAACGTGATGGCCATCAGTTAGAGTCTACAACACGCGAAACGGGCAATTCATGCCACATGCCAAGAAAGCAAAACTGCCTGCTTGACCTTAAAACTGGGTCAATGAAGGCTGAAGCCTAGGTGATGTTCAATGTTTACGTGTAATCTATATGTACAAGCGAAAATATTTCATATAATTTTTGCGACAAATTGTGACGTCATAGAACGATTTCGAGTGCAGATTTCGAATCTGCGGGGTCGAATTATCCAAACACAATTACTTTTATGAAAACAACAGAAATTTTTTTAAAAAATGTCCATGGGTGAATTATTTCTTACATCATAGACACAGAAGTACCATCAAAATCACCTTAATTGGGTGATTGTCTGGTAGTCCCTATGCGGTTAAGATTAAAGACTTATGAGAAATCAGATTAAAGGCAGGGTTCGGTGGAAAAAAATATTTAAAAAATAGTTGAAATGGGTTTCAACTTACTGAGTAGCGTTGGTCCGATCGCGGAATCCGCTTTGGTTAAGCAGTATCTTAAAATGAAAGTCCGAAGAATACTGGCTTGTGATTGGTCAATTTATTTGTGACGTAGTTGGGGGCAGGTTTGTTGGTTGAGCTATTTAATCAGCCAGCTCTAGTCTAGAAGTGATGTAGTTACTGCGTGGCATTTACTGGTAAACAGAGCAAGCCTAGCAGAAAATAGCAAACTCTTCTATATAAGCAGTGGAAGGTACAATTACCTTGTCCACTTGTCTAATTTTAATGGGTTTTAGGCCCACGGTTCTTGATTCTAGTTTCTGCATCATAATCAAGTGCTTGATGTTAATACCCTCTATGTTTATTTATTTATTTATTTATTTTTTTATTTAGTTGCATATTTATCCTCCTATCACGAGAAAGCGATCAATGCGCTATACGAGCTCGCTTAGGAGTTGCCAGCCATCTGTCTACCACACCAAAATGGGGGAATCCCGCTAAGTGCCCTTCCCAACGGCACAACAAGTAAACTTGCCAGCTTGTTCTCCACACTGTCCCTTTAATGCTGAGCGTCAAGCAGGGAAGCTGTGAATACCAATTTTCAAGTCATTGGTTTGACCCGACTCGGAATCAAACCCGAGTCTACAGCTCAAGAGACGGACGCTCCATACCACTCGGCCATCTGAGCTGTTTATACTCCCTGCGTCATTCAACTTCTCTGTTGTTTTCAAAGTTTATAACTTCTCTGATGTTTACACTATCTGCATCGTTCAACTTTTTTACACATACCCAAGCCCCTGCAACTGCAGGCATAGGCCTACCGGTACTTTGCCTAGTTGGTTAACTGCTCAAAGCTAAAGCCTGAGAGAGAGAGAGAGAGAGTTTATTTTTTTGCCAGTACACGAGTCACAGAAAAAAAGAAAAATAATTACACATACAGTAGTAATAGCACTGTTACACACAATACAATGACTTGTGCACAACGGCAGGAAGCACCGAAAAACCGTTAGGTTATCGCGTCAAGATGCTCCCTGACACGAATGCAGTAAACAGTGAAATAAAAAAAATGAAAATAGAAAAAAATATACAAGTTAGTGGTAATACAATAGGATATAAGTAACACAATAAAGTTACGGATAGTACAAGACACAAACGAAAGCAATAGCAGTCACTTTGGAAAGAGTAAATAAAAAAAACAAAAGATTACTTGATACTTCGAAATACAATTAAATGTACTGTATATCTGTATGCCTAAATTCTGTCAATAGCGATCCAAGAGATATTTTTTGAATCTTTTTTTACAAGAAGTCCAATATATGCTTTTATAGTTACTGTCCACTTTACACCATAATTTGGTCCCTCTATAGGAAAGTTGGTTTTTGCAAAAGCTCTTCTTAACACGCGATAAGACATAAAAGGTAGATTGCTTGAATCTAGTATCGTGGGCATGAACAGAGGCTATTTTTGTGAACGATTTGTAAAATACTTCGGGTAATTTACCATGATGTAACTGATGCATGAATTTATACAGTTCGAATTCGTATATGTCATCAATTTTCAGAAATTGTAAGGTACTGTACATTTTGTTAATTGAGGTTTCAATTCCACATGACAGAATTATTCTCAATACTTTATTCAATCTCACTCGTAGACATTCTAAATGAGTTTGGTTAGCCGTCCCCCACACAGCAATACCGTGTTGTATTCTACTATTTACAAGGCTGTGATAAACCATACAAAGTGTTTCTTTTTTAACATAATTGCGCAATCTGTAGAAAATTCCAGAGAGACGAGCAAGCTGATGAGACAAAATAATGCTGTATAAGGGAAAACCAGTTTAAGGTGTCATCTATGAGCAAGCCTAAATATTTTACTGAAGAAGAACGTTCCAGTAACCTACCATTTAGACGGATAACAAAATTTTCATCCACCTTTTTCTGAGGGTGTTTGTTTATCAATAAAAAATTTGTTTTTGAATAATTTAAGGACAATTTATTTTTGCGAAGCCAATAGTCAACATGCTGAATTTGTTCATTTATTTTGGTTTCAAGCATATCTCAATTTTTGTCTGCAAGCATCAAAAGAGTATCATCAGCAAATAGAGTTGTATTGAACTGTGATGCACTGGGAAGGTCGTTTATGTATAACAAGAACAGCAGCGGGCCTAAACATGATCCTTGCGGAATCCCACACCTAACTGGTTTCTCACTTGATACAGCATTTGCCACAACAGTGCATTGAAGTCTATCTATTAGGTAGCTCCGTAGCAGTTCATGAGGGATGCCTCTAATGCCAAACGAATGGTATAACTTTTCAAGCAAAATGTCATGATCAACAGTATAGAACGCTTTAGATAAGTCAAGAAAAATACAACACGTGTAAAGATCTTGGTCAATATTTTGAACTATTTCATCATATATCTTACTAATTGCCTGTATTGTTGACGAATTTTGTCGAAAGCCGAATTGAACCTTATTTAGCAACTGATATTTCTCTAAAAAATGGATTAGACCAGGGGTGTGCAACCTTTTTCACTGGAGGGCCACTTTCGAAAATTTTAACAACGTCGAGGGCCAGTCATCGTCAAATATGTATAAAATTATAAAATGCTAAACACAACCCGTGTATTATAGACGGTACAAATAGCTAAATAAATCGATTTGAAAAAAAATTTTTTTTGTCCTGCCATCGTCGAGGGCCACATTGACTGGCCTGGAGGGCCGGATTGTGGCCCGCGGGCCTTGGGTTGCACACCCCTGGATTAGACGATGATAAATAGTTTTTTCCAAAATTTTATCGAATTGAGACAACAGCGAAATTGGTCTGTAGTTGGTTGCTATAGAGTTTAGACCGATCACCTTTTTTGAATATAGGCACAACCTCAGCAATTTTTAAACAATTAGGAAAAGCACCAGTTTCAAAGCACATATTAATTAGCTTGCTAAGTGTGGGTGCAATTATGAAATTACTTAACTTGAGAAATTTTGTCTCCAAGTCCTTTGATCTGGTTGCCTTTTTAGTTGATAGAGAATCGATTACATTAATTATTTCGTAGGAAGTGGACGGAGTTAAAAAGAAAGAGTTTTTGCAGGATTTATCACATGGCACGCGAATGCTATCATTAACAGGGGATATTAATTCTGCCATCTTTGGGCCAATATTAGCAAAATGTTCATTTAGACCTTCTGCGATTTCATCCGAACTAGCAAGAATTTCACCATCTTCAGTTGTCAGTTCATTAGGGTCAGTTCGAGATTTTGTTTTAATATTAGCCTGTTCGTTTACTATTTTCCATATTTTGTCGCAATTACAGTACCTTGGTTTTCTTTCAACAAATCACGATAATGCATCTGTTTTGCGTTTTCAATTGCTCGATTTAACGCATTCCAATACGATTTGTATTCAGCATGCGCCAACTTGTCTTTGGTTTTTAGATATCTTTTAAACAATTGATTTTTTTTACGAATTGATTTTAATAAACTCGATGATAGCCAGGGTTTGGATCTAATCCTTTTTTCTGTTCTGCTCTCTCGCTTCATTGGTGCATGTTCATTAGCTGTCTTGGTAAACACTGCCAGAAACTTTTCAAAGGTTTTATTCACACTAACAGCTCAGATGGCCGAGTGGTATGGAGCGTCTGTCTCTTGAGCTGTAGACTCGGGTTTGATTCCGAGTCGGGTCAAACCAATGACTATAAAATTGGTATTCACAGCTTCCCTGCTTGACGTTCAGCATTAAAGGGACAGTGTGGAGAACAAGCCGGCAAGTTTACTTGTTGTGCCGTTGGGAAAGGCACTTAGCGGGATTCCCCCATCTTGGTGTGGTAGACAGATGGCCGGCAACTCCTAAGCGAGCTCGTATAGCGCATTGATCGCTTTCTCGTGATAGGAGGATAAACATGCAACTAAATAATAAATAAAATACTTCTTTCATTAAAGTTAATCATTTCAAGTGCTGCATTTAAGTCTTCTAGGAAATTATCTGCATTAAATTTAGACATGTCTCTGATTATCAAATGTCCGTCACCAACATTAGGGCTGTCTAGTTTTTTTGCAGGTATAGCAATGAATGTACCAAGGTCATCAGATAAATCAGCATTGAGAGTTATACCAGATAAATATTTCTTACTTTCGTTATTAGTGTAAATGTGATCTATAAGAGTTTCACTGCTTGTTGTTATTCTAGTAGCTTTGCTTATTGTGCGTTTAACTGAGCAACTTATTAAACTATCTGCATACATTCTCACATGGTGATTTTTTTCTAACTGAAGCAAGTCAATATTGAAATCGCCGGCTACGCAAAACTCAAGTTTTTGAAGATTTAAGCTATGAAATAAGTTAGATAGTTCACTGGTGAACAAACTAATATGCTCAACTGCTCTAACAGGAAGTCTATATTTGAACAGCTCAGATGGCCGAGTGGTATGGAGCGTCTGTCTCTTGAGCTGTAGACTCGGGTTTGATTCTGAGTCGGGTCAAACCAATGACTTGAAAATTGGTATTCACAGCTTCCCTGCTTGACGCTCAGCATTAAAGGGACAGTGTGGAGAACAAGCCGGCAAGTTTACTTGTTGTGCCGTTGGGAAAGGGCACTTATGATAGGAGGATAAATATGCAACTAAAACTAAAAAAAAAAAAAACTAAAACTCCCAGTACTAAAGGCTTCTTGTTTGTCTCAATTTTTATCCACATATTTTCAACAGAGTTTACTTTCATTTCTAATTTTCCGAGGACAGAATACTTTCATTTTTTATTGATATAAAACCCCACGTCTCCAGCAAGTGTAGGGCTATTCACATGGATAAATTTATAACCAGCAAGCTCAATGTTACCGCAGATATTATCTTTCAGTTTAGTTTCAGTCAGAGCTATTGCATCCGGTTGCCTTTTAAGTTCGCTTAAATATTGAGACATTTTATCAATATTTTTTCCAAACTTCGAATATTAAAATGGATGATTAATAGTTCATTAGTTCGATTACGAAGAATTTTATTCAGGGAATCAGTGCTATAATATTCACATTTATTAAATAACATATCTTGGTATTCTATTTCATTAATGCCTTTAATCGATGTATCATCATCGGTAAGGGTACTGTGATAGCTAGAACCAAAATTTGAACTCTTCTAAGTTGATCTCGAAGAGCGTTCGATGCTGTAGCAATTATTGCATTCAAATCGGTCAGTTAAGCGTGAGCATTGAGCAATCGGTGTACAACAGGTCACATGATTACGTATTTGGCAGTTGACACAGATTATGCTATCCTTTACAGAACCACATTTAGAACAAGTTTTACAAATAAATTTGGTAATTGAAGTAGCCATTTAATGCATCGACTCACACAATATATGACAAAAAATACTATACTCTCATGTTATTAATCAGTGGAGGCATCACTTTCTACCTCACTATCCGACGATCCCATGGTCACACTGCTATACTTAAAAGGTAAATAGTTCAATTTTTCAAAATCAACGTCCACATTAATCTTGAATAAGTCATCAACCTATGTTATGGTGAGCCATTTACCTGTCCCTTGATCATTGCCATTCTTGTCTAGAGGCAAACCTGCTTTTTGTCTAGAGGCAAACCCGCAGTAGCAGGAGCTTGGGTATTGTATAGTGAAGATTTCCAGTGGCTTGCTGCAAGCCCGATTGGTCATGGAGGTGAGATATCTTTCACAAGGTTCTGGGCTTAATCCTGAGTCAATCCGATGGAGTGGTCCTAATGAAAACACTAGCAGTAGAGCTGGTAATAACAGCGTTTATTTTGTACGTCTTTTGGCCTACAATAATATCTATTTATATTGCATATATAGCCTTACATCGGTCCCACAAATTGCAACACTACTAAAATCAGGCTTGCCATTGCCGACATATACCAACTAGGCTATCTGCTCAATGCTAAAGACTGCGGTGTCGCAGGGACTGGGGTATTTAGAGCTAAAATTGAACAGCTTCTGATGTAAGCCCGGTGGCCTAATGGAGTGGGGAGTAAACATTCGATCACAAGGTCCCGAGTGCGAATCTGAAGAGTGTTGAAACCGCGAAACTAGTCGGAGGATTGCTTTCTACAGCATTTTTATAGCAAGTCTTTCTGGCCTCCATGACATCTGTTTAGGCTACCCTGTTTTTAATTATGACATAAAGAAATTAGTTATGACGCAGAAAAACCTGTTAGTTAGTTGGTTATTACTAGTCTACCAAAATGGCTCATTTTCGTATGGCACCTGGTTGTAACTTAATGTTATTTCTATCTTTGCGCATTGCTAGAATTTAGCAGCTGCCCCTCAATAACGTTAATATCTCTGTTGCGCCACCTACCACTATTTTTTAAAATTGCAATTGCTGCCTTAGCGAAATCTGTTCGTCAGAGTAAAGTTGCGAAAATGTTTTTTGTGACATAACGCTTATTTAACTCCTTATTTGTTGCCACCGAACCTCCCCTTTATATTTTAAACGCTGATCTTTCGTTAACTAAAAGCATTTATAAACTTTTAATGTCATTTTTGAATTCGTTGTGTTCTTTAATATCTACAGTAAAAAAATACTTTTGCGCTTCAGTTCCCCTTTAAAACTATTAAATACAAGCCTATTGCAAAATTTTAGTCTGCTTAACCGAAACGGTAATCCATACCTTAACATGCGGTATTGTTTTTTTCTATGGACATTGAAGGTGTCTAGTGTCTACGTGCGAGCCTGCCAGGCGTGACTTGATTTAGTCACGTAAACATGGGCGAACGTTGCGTTGAGGAGATTTCACCTGAGACTTCTAAAAAGATTTCACAATGGCGCCACGGAGAAAATGTTCCGTTCAAACACTCACGCATTCATATTGTTTTAATAACACCGAACAGTAAATACCAACTGTGAGTCTGAAGGGGTATTGTAAACTTGATTATTGCTGTACAGTCTGACACCTGTTCTTCACTTAAACTCGTCGCGACGTAACGATGCATAATTGTCTTTTGTAGGGATTTTTTCGGGGATTTTCCGGACCTATGCCTATAGCCTTTTCTCTTTTTTCATGCTGTCGGTGCTCTATATAGCAGACATCTTTCCACGAGAGCTCAGTGTAAAAGCGAAAAGTCTAGTCAAAATGAGAGAATGCAGTTGAACCGACGAAATGTACTACGGTATCGGTAGTCTTCGCAAAGCAATGCCGTAGTTGCGTAATAGCACTATAAAAGTTCATGAATTTGAAAAAATAGAACTGGATGCAGTTTTTTTATAGATTAAACATGATGAGTCGGAATACAAATGTCTCTTACTTCAACTTAGTTTTTTTTCTGGGATGCAGAGAAATCGTTGCGAAATTCGAGGCGATATGAATCTATGCCATCCGATAGTCGTAAGTTTTTGCAAGTCGATACCATCGTATATCGCGATTAAACGATTAAGGTAGCTTTATTGCGTTAATAGCCTCTTAAAACTCAATTGTTGTTTCTTATCAAGATAGAGGGAGGGAGGAATGGTAAATGTTAATTTTTGTGAAAATTTCGTTTATTGAGAGAACTAGTGATGTCTAAACTGCCCTAGTTTAAGTCATAAGAACAAGACTGAGAAACTTGGGAGAAAAACAAATTATGTAAACCTGTGACTTTTCGGATTAATTAGAAATTGCCACATTTCAGCAAAATTTTTGGTTCATGGAATACAAAAGTCAAAAATCAACGACGTTTTTTTTTAAAGAGTTTATACAAGCAACCGCCCTAAAAACATGTAGATGCCTGTCGTTGAAACTGCGGAGAAGAGATGAAACTCATAAACTTCAGGCATAAGTTAGAAAGTTAATCACATATTGAGATATTACGGATTCACAGCTACTTAAGTTGTCATAAGTTTCACTGTTGTGAACAAGTCTCGCCTTTTTATGATGGTAAAGTGATTGTACCAGTCAATGTAGTAGCACCTACGAATGAATGGAATTTTACAAATTCCTTTCGAGCGAACGACCTGGTTGACGATTAGGATACGTGTATTTGGCTGTTCATGAAACAGCTCATGTTTGAACAAAAGGCTAGTCAGTTTGGCGGCGGCATATTAGTCAAGACGAGCTGAAAAAGTAAGCACGAATTGGAGAAAGGGATTGTGACAAATTAATATAATGTGCGTAAAATTTATTGACGAGAAGGTCTTCCATACTATTAACGTACTACAAAAACGACTAAATTGAAATATAAAACAAAGATAAATTCAGAATGTTAGTATTAATATTTAAGTTTGCGTAAAATTCAAAATTCTGAGATGCTACAACACTTTTTTTGGTTTTACCTTTGCGAAAGTTAAGCGTTGTTTTTATGAATGATTTTTTTAGGGCATTGGTATTTTTTATTTTGCAAAAGCCATCTGTTTTAGAAAAAAATTTGAGTGTTAAAAGATGATTTTCTCAAGATATGTTTATTATCTATTCCTCGTTATCTTGCTGTGTGCATCTGTGAAAGTAGATGCAAAAAGGTAAGAGGTTACAGAGTTTCATTTCGTATAGAGCTAGTTGTAATAGCAACAAAAGCTTTAATTTAAAAAAGATCGGGTTTGTGTTGTTTGTGTTCTATCAAATTGAATGAATATTAGGTCTAATTATGTAGCTTGATGAACCTAAATTAAAAAATCAAATTTTCAGTATACTCGCTGCATTACGTCAAATAGTGTGACGAATGGCGGGCCCCTTCTCTGCGGCTTAGCCCTGACAACAAATTGCCATTCTGGGCTGCTTACAGCTTTTGCTATCGGACAGCCTACTGACATTTCAAAATATAATCTTTGCTGCTATCTCCTGAGTGTTTTACCAGTCAGCAAAAACGTAGAAAAACTAAGCTTATGATGACCCACTAGTCAAAAAGCTATTAGCCTAGTCAGTAGTGATGGCCCTGCAAATTTAATTTCTTCAAAACTACCGGCCGCAGTGGGATGCAGTTGCACCAGGCTGGGAAGAAGGAGCAAAGCTTGACATTATACTCTGCTCGTGCGTGTTTTGGCGGAGCACACGTCATGCGCAGCGCAAAGCTCGTTTGACTTCAGGTTATTGTAGTTCCTATTCTGGTTCGCAAGTGGGTTTCTAAGGATTTCAGTTGCTCGTATTATCTAATTTCAAGTCATTGCAATTTTCAAGACTAGTTTCGGTCACATTCACTTTGAAACTTGAATTAACTTATGAGGTAGGCTTAATAATGTCAACTAACATGAAATATATCCAAAATAATTGTTCTCTGCCACAAAGTAGCCGTTGCTCCTCTGCAGAGAAAAAACTCATGCACTTAACTTTCAACTACAACTTTCAAAATTAACGGTATTTTAAATAATCTAATGTTGTAATGATATGACACAATATACATCATATTTGCATAACGTCAGAGCAAAGCATGATGACGATCTACATACAGTAGCCTACAACGTTAAGGCTAAAACGACATATCAAAAAAGCGTAAACGAAAACAACGCTAACAATGAAAGACATTGAACAGAAACGAAGAACCACTGACATATAGTTGTGAATTTAACTTGGGATTTTGTTTTTTTATCAAAAGGGCTTCTGGAATTTGGTTTCGTATTCATTTTTACATTTTTTAATTAGGCTACTTCAATACTGTGTCGTATCATCACAACATAAGATCATTTAAAATACCGTTTATTTTGAAAGTTTTAGATGAATGTAAAGTGCATTAATTTTTTCTGTGAAGAGAACCTAAAAAAAGGGTTAAGAGAACCTGAAAAAAACGTTTAGATTTTGAATAAATATGCTAACAATTTTGAATCTGCTGGCAAATGCTACTTCGTGGTTCAGAAAAAGTACCTCTCTATACCAAAGAGTTGCTCTTTGGTTACTGAATAATGATGGTATAAGCAAGATATCACACCTGCCCTTGTTTTGTTGCAGAAGATGTGATTGCCGTGATTCTTTGCTTGAAGTCTTGAAGAGTGAAGATTTTGAAAAGAGAGTGTACCGGATTACCCAAGTAAGTTAAAACAAATTTGAGTAAGAAAATTTTGAAACAGATTAGTTTAAAAAACAGATTGTGGAGCACAAGGTTATAGGCTCATTGAGAGTGCTATTTTTTTAAGTTTATGAAAATTCAGGCTATTTTTGTAAAAGTTAGTTGCCTACAACTTTAACAAAAATTATATCTAATCTTAAAAGAATTTCATTTCGAATCCTAAAGAAATTTGCAATATCATCGATAAACTGGGATTAGTTTTCAGCTTGACACGATCGAGCGTTGAACTAGCACGTAACCATGCGAACATACAAAATTCAATAGATTTATTTCCAAAAACTTTATAGATTTTTTGTCGTTTTAAAGTGAAAATTTCGAAAACTTATGCCAATGTTTGCAGGAATACAAAGACGTGCAAACTGCTTGCAAAGTGAAAAACCAGTTTACGTACCAAGACCACGTTGGCATCTGTTTGAACTGCAGTTCAATCTGCGACCTTGATACGGAAAATGACAAAAAGCAATGCATGGACCATTGCGAACCTTATGTGGTGCATGAGCTTGCCCAGAAACGGTTTGCCCTCGTAAAGGAAAAACAAGAGGTAAGGCCATTGATACAGCTTCATTCTTTTTAAATAGAAGCAGTCAAAAAGAAAATTGAAATAATTTTGGTTTTTATAAATTCCATTGAATGTTTTTCGCTTTAAAAAAGCAAAGGCTTTTAAAGCTGTTTACAACTTTTGCTGTAACGTTTTTAGCATCAATCACATTCAGTCTTCAGCTGTGATGGATCCCAATCGTTTTAAAAATGTTACGTTCCTGTACAGTTTCTCCCAGTATTTTGCTTATTACTAGGGCAACCAGATTTTGACCTAAAAATTTTAAAATTTTGACCTAAAAATTTTAAAATTTTGACGTTGTTTTTGACATACAAATTTTATCACAAAAAAAGCGACAACATGTTTAAACAAGTAAAAATAATGCTGAATAGTTTTTTATAAACAAAGTACAACGAAACCAACATAATCCACGAACAAAATAGAACCGAAATTGTTTCAATCAAATTAGTCCAAAGGTTCAAATAAACTTTTTTTCGGTCCAACCAAGTTAAAAAAAGTCCAAATTTCGCGAATTTGGACCGAAAATAGTCCAATCTGGCAACCATGTTTTCCTACACTATTAAAATTAAACTAATCTTCAAAGCTCGATCTCCGGCCACTACGATATAACCATGAAATTCTGGAATTATTCATAAACGATTGTCTTGTCATAAACACAGTTTACTACTTTTATACCCGAATGCTGTTTCAATGCGCTTGTGTTGAAAAAGGGACTACCGGTTTGCTTTCCACATGCTGGCAACCAATCATTACGACGTAATTTGTTTCATCTATTAATTAAACAATCCATATTAAACAATAAAAACAACGCAGATTTTGTATCTTGACCTCAAAAGCAGATTTTGACGTTATTTTGACCCAACGCAACATTTTGACCTTATAACTTTTAAACTACGCCTAGTTTGGAGCTGAAACATGTTTAGCAGAAGTTTAATGGCTTTCTGAGCCGTTTAAAAATGTTTAACTTTATTGACTTTTGGTTGCCCTACTTATTATGTTTTGTGTCACAAGTTGTTTCGACATGAGTTGTTTATGTTGCTTACGTTTTTTTGTCTTTTATTTATGTTTGCTGTTCTACGATAATTGTACATTATTCATTATTGATTCAATCTCTAATTTTGGGGCTCAGTTTTTTTGATTTTAACGTCTCCCCAAACTTTTCACGACCGTTTTTATTTTTAGAACTTGCAGAAAAAGGTTGATTTTTTGACCAAAGAATTAGAAGAAGCATCCGCCTTTAACAAGAAAATGACAATATTTGTTTTGTGCGTGCTGGGAACAGTTGTCGTCATCTTCTTTTTAGCGTTATATAAAATGTGGAACTACAACGAGAAACAGTAAGTGAACACTAACTCTTCGTTTTTATCATTTATTTATGTTTTGAGAGATAGCAGATCACGAAAAATAAATCGCAAAAACAAAATTACAGCACTATCTTGCAGACGAGAGGTTGCAAAAGATTAAGGCACCTTCAGCTTTTGCATCGCAGGCTATAAAGCATCACATAAGTCATACTCTTATGGGTAGTTTTTTTTTTGTTTCTATCCGAATTGAGCACGTGTTATTGTCATTAAACAGTGCTGAAGAGGTAATTGTAAAAAATATAAAATGGTTTTTGCATCTGCATCTACTATACAACAATTGTTTGCTATAATTAATGCTATGCAAATTGTCTACAATGGGCTTGGTGTAGCTATCTACTAACATTTAATTATCGGTTGATAACTTGTAAAAGAAATTAATCCTCGCAGTTTGCGAATACTGTACTTTAGTTTTGATGCATATTGAGTAAGATTAGGAAATGCTGGCAAACTTTCAGGTTTTGAATTCATTTAAAAATTTTGTCAGCAACGTTGTTGCGTTTCCGTAGTAATAGTGTCGGCTATTTTTTTTTCAGTTACGCCAAGCTTCAAGTTAGCTGCCCTTCTGCTGATTACGATGATGACGATGATCGTGAAATCAGTGCCTCGCAGAATACATTTTCAACCGTTGCCGAACCGAAACAGACGCTCTGTTGTGGACCCACGTCGTATAACCCAGTCAATTCTTCTTCTAGTTCTTGCTTAGGTCGATGTTTTGGTAGGAATAGTGAAACAAAAACTGCCCAGCCAGTCTAAGTGTGCTTTCCATTACTTTGTAAAAGATTGATAAATGCCGATTTTTGTGTAATGACTTTTTCCAACTATGCGGGCCGAGTTTATGTATTTGTAAGTATGTAATTCCTTGTAAGTTGCACTGAGCGTGGAAATGCTACATATTTTTTCAAGCATTCGTAAGCTGCCACTTCTTCAAAAGCAACGTTTTATTTCTTGAATGCTTTGTTTTTTTGTAAGCTGTCTTATTAGTAGTAGTTGACGCGTTTGTTTCTTCTTTCTTTGCTTCTAAAGCGAGTGTAAGTATTGTAGTATTGTGTAAGGTGTAATTTACTAATTAATATATTTAATTTATTGGGAATAGGAAGCAATTTTTGTACTTTTTAATTCACGATGTTACTGCTTTACAACAAATTCTGAGATTTGATTTTTTCGATTAATCCATTCAGGAGAGAGCAATTTCAATTACTTCACTGATCTACAGTGGATCAATTACAAATAATTCAAAATACTTGACTGTTATCATGTTTTCTACCACTCATCCTGTTTGTTCCCAAATATTTTAAATTTAATCCGAATTAAAAGTAAATTGTGCTTCAGAAAAACGTCATTTTTTACTGATGTGGCAATTATAAGGTGGTGAAAAGATTTCCATGGTATAAATAAACTATCTGACGATGAAACTTAATTGACCGCGTCTGAATGTTAAAACCAACAGTGCAAGAGTATTCTATATCACTCGGGTACTGCAGAATTTGGGTAAACCGAGTATTTGATCTAGGCTACCCTACTCCTAACTAACCTAAGTGTGACATTTTGTGGTATTCGGTAGTTTGTTTTGCTGCAATCAAATCCAGTATGCCCATCTCGTTATTGGACCTCTTTCCTAATCGAGTAGGTAAAGAAAGGAGTTTTTTAGGGTTCTTAAAAGAACCCTCTTATACACGTGTGATGGTTAGCTTATTCTGATCTTATGTGTTAAACCTACCAAGCTGTGTAATGAAGCGTCAGATATTATCCATTCCACCTTTTGCACCTCATTTTCTAGTCCAAAAGTATTTGCATACCATTAATACTAACAGTTTCAATACTAGCTTTAAGGTTTCGTGTTCCGCAAAAGAAATAAAGATGTTAGGAGATTCGTGCCCACTTGAGAAATTTCAAAAAACGCGTCTATTTAATCTTCATTTTCCATTTAAACTATGTTCTTGATATTTTTATGATTTAGTTTTGCACCATGTTGTGGGATTATATATTAGTGGGGTGTCATATTGCTGATTGTGTTGCTAAGCTTTGTGCTAGTTTTAAGTTACAGTATATCACGATTTCTGAAAGTATTATTTGAAAAAAGTGGTAATAAATTTGATCAACAACGCATCGATTTTGTCTGTGTTTGTGAGAATGATAGTTTTTGTAGACCGTGAAATTGAAAAAACAAAAATATTAAGGTTATGCCGATTTCGCGAAAATGGTTCGATATAAATTTTCATCAAACCTGTAAACTTTGAAGTTTCAAAAAATCAAAACTATGGAGGTTGTACTGATTTTGCACTAATAGCCAAAGTGTGCATATGATGAGCACGGTAAACTGTTGGCTACTGTACAATGCTGAATTAAACGTTTCAACGTAGGCCTATACTTAAACTGAAAAGCAGTAAGTCCACAATTTAAAACAAAATTTAAAAAAAAAACGTTTAACAGTAAGCCTGTTTGCGTTACGATTTCAGAAATCGAAACTGAAGTAGCTATAGATTTTTCTATAGGTGAATAGAAATCATCACACATAATAAATGAACGAAACAGAAAGTTTAAGGATTGAGGGGGACTACAAAGTGAGCTAGCGCTCTTAAAGTCAGCAGCCACCCGGTATATGTCAAATGCAATCGGATCCAGCCGTGAACCGAACCCGTCACGTCAGATCTGTAACCTGTGCGCCTTACCGCTAGGCCACGGGTAAATTTATCCCCTGGGCAGTGGCGCATCCAGGGGGGGATGTGCGGGATGCATCCCCCCCCACCAGCCATTTTCAACAAAGCTTTGGATGAATAAAATTTTTCCCTAATTTCGAACCTTTTCATGAGAATACGCCTTAGTCGCCTGAAGCACGCATAATCGAAACTGTGCGAACAAAATGCATCATACTTGGTGAAGCTTTAGGGCCAAAATTATGAACAAACTTTGCCTGAAAATTGTTCAAAAAGCACAAATGGCCATTGCAGTAGGCAAATTTTCAAAATTTTTTCGTGGGAGCATGCCTCCGGGCCACTTTAGAGACGTTTTTGTTGCTTAAGTTGCTTAAATTAACTTCGTAAAAAAATTTTGAATACGCTCCCCCCAAAAAATTGCTTAAAATTAACTCCGTATAAATTTGGTGCCCCCTCCCTAAAAAAATTCTGAATACGCCCCTGACATGGAACATTTTCAAATGGCTTATTTACGCCCGTTTCTAGGTCTAAACGTCTTAACGTATTTAGCTAACATTCAACCTAATTCAAAATTACATTCCCCCACCAAAACTTTCTGAATCCGCCCCTGCCCTTATGGGTAAATTATCTTCCGAGGGGGTAAATTTTCTAGATTAAAGATCATAGAAAACTTTAATTTTTAGTATTGAAAAAGCAGTAAAAGTACACTGGGGGTAAATTATGCTTTTTTTCTTTCGGCAAGGCATAAACGAGACAAATAAGGTTAAGAACCCCTGCGCTATGCCATGTCATGACAACATGGTCACAGCCAAATATTTACGGTTGGATTGCAAGACAAAATCAGCATATTTTTTTTTTGGAAAATATGAATGCTAGTATGGCTGTTGAATTAACTACCACTCCACTTAGGACAAGTGGCCGATCACCCACTGTTTGCATTCGTTCATTGTCGCGCAATCCCTTCTCAAAACGAACGTTTTCACAGCTCAGTTTCTCATTAGTGGAAAATTACAACAAAACCAACTATGAGCGACGACCACGACGACGAGCCAGCTGACCGGGAAAATTTTACGTAAGCAGCGACGCCGTTCATCTCATTTCGAGCCTGCTGTGCTACATTTGTATGAAATAACTGAAAATTTTTCCCCTAAATGGAAAAGTTTATAAATTGTTTTTGAACAACTCTCCTTGTAGTGACTTGCAACAGATTTTCATTCTTCAATCTTTATCTTTAGCTTCTTACTTGTGCCAGTTTATTATTCAAGTGATAGCAACGAGAAAAAGTTAGTTAATCTACGTAATTCTGAATTATACAGTAGTAATCAACGTATGTTTACAGTAGGTATGTAGTCAGTTTCAATATTCTATGCCTGAAAACATTTAGCATGGCTCTCAGTGCTGAAGAATTGAAGTGCCAAGAATTATAGTAGATAGTGAGATCTGCCTGCTTACCATCTTTTTCAATGACTGTTATATTTTACAGCTTGCACAGCATAGGCATTACCAGTTACCACGCTTCTGACGGCAAATGTCATATCCTTATAATAATGGGGTTTTGTATTTCAACTTTGAATTGTTTTTTGGTTTTGAGCGCTGTGGTTAGAGATGGATTCAGTTTCAGGTAAGTCCTGTCTGTCAATATTTACGCATCACAAATTCTGGTAGAAAAGTTGCGGTAAAGAATAGGCCTAGTGTCACTTTAAAAAAAACGAGTAAAAGTGTTACATGAGATTAAAAAAGTTCGAGCATTTTTTTAACGTTTCTACACATTGTTGCCAAACACAGTTTTAACATCTTTCCATTGTTTTTTTTTTTTTTTTTGACAAAATATTTCTGAAAATCAAACAACAACCTATTCTAACAAACTCTTTGCTGCTTTTTTGATTTTCCAGCATTTTCAGTGTATTTTCATGTACCCTTCGCTTCGTTTCATCATTGTATTTGTACGGATTTTTCTTAACATAACTAATTTAAGCCTATAGCATAAACTGTGCCGCAAGGGCTTTACTTTAGGTTATGGTGTTTAAACAAATTTTTATGAACAATTTCCAGATAAACTTAGTTTATTTCAATATCATGATGAAGAAAATATTAATATTTAGAAATCGCTACTGCATGAAAGCAGCCCCTAAGTTTACAAAGAACGAACTTCTTCTGGACCAAGTTTATTTTGCTATCCAAGTAAGAAATTTCATACTTTTTTCTTTGATTCTTCATTTTTATCCTCCTGTTAAGAGAAAGTGACGGAGGCGCTATACTTGAGACGAATTCAGACTCGCTCAGGAGTTGCCTTGTGTCCGAGTTTTCCAGTTGAGGTTTGCTTCTGACTTCTTAAATTTGCTGCTTGTTAATTGTTACATTTTACCAAGCGGAGATAATTATCGTGAACAGGGGTACCGGTACCTAGTGCCGGAACCTATGGAAATTATCGAACACAGGTGCCCCCCTGCCCTTTTGACTAGGGGGGCAAGGGGGGCAGTACTGGCGTTAGCATTCCATTTGGATGGTAACGAAGTTAAACGTGTGCTCTGTAGTCAGTGGCGTACGCAGAAATTTCGTGAAATGGGGGGGGGGAGGCGAGCGAAGGAATGGCGCCCCCAGGATATGGCAAAGGGGGCACAACCGGGGGTCTGAGAGCGAAGCCCCCAGCTGCCAACGAATTTTTGCGGTTTTCACATGAAAAAACACTTATTTTAGCACACTTTTTTATTGAAAAACAGAATGCAGTGAGAGCAGTCACTATAGTGAATGCAAAAATATTTTCGCAGCTTACGTTTAAAAGCAGAAGCTTGGCTAAAATAAGTGAAACGAGGCTGCAATCATTATTAGTTTGTGAAATTATACACTGAAAGTTAGGTTTTGGCACCTTATTACCGAGCAAAAAGGGGAGGGGACATGGCACCGTGCTCCCCCCTGTGTGCACTTATGGCGCGAGGAGAATTTTCCACATTAGGGTACGATTTTTTTAGCAGTATCTGAGCGACAGGCTTTTAGCATGTATCGAAGAAGGCCTGAGGGGGGGCGCAAGCATAGGAGCCTCCCCTGCGTACACTACTGTCTGTAGTATAGCGAAGGTATGAGTGATTTCAGTTTCGCTTCCATTTTCTGCAGTTATTCCAGCTTTAATAGGACTCGATTTCAATATTTGAGAACTAGTAATGTTTACCTAGGACTTGTACTAGCGTCACTTTTTTTGCCGACACGGACTTTGAGTTGCGAAGAAAATAATGCGAGTAAACCCGATGGTGAGGATTTTAGTTTTTTGATGTGCCGGTAGGACAAATTCAGTAGTAGTCGATAGTAGCACAGAAACGTAACTTTTCGTGCTTTTAACGATACCGGTAACTTATTAAGTTTTTATTACCTGTACGTCATTTTCATCGCTTCTCACCCGCTGTTTCCAGCAGGCGAGCAGCAGCTGTGTAGGTGTGTCAGAGATGTCCGGAGTCGCTTTTTTGAGACTCCGACTCCAATCCTGCTCCAAAATTACAGAATCCTACTCCAATCCTGCTCCTGTTTTCTCCAAAAATCAAAACTCCTACTCCCATTTTCAGTCCAGTTACTCGGGGTATTTTTGCAAACTTTACAATCACAATATTATCCAAACTTTAGGCCCATGTTAAATTTCATGCTATTGAGATTACTGGTGTTTGGAGACTGTGCGAGAACTGATGCCTCACAGCGAGCATAAACTTTTGTCAATGTCCAGGTTACGTTAGAGATGGCTCGGGCTGACTTTTTTGAGGCCCGGAACCTCTAGCCCAGTATAACTGTAATCGACCCGGCAACTCACAGATCTACCAAGATAAAGCCCAGCCTGCAAAAAGTCCATTTTTTTTATGAACTTTTAATCATATTATTCAAACTTAAAGATTTCAAAAATTGTTAGCGCCTCGTTGGCGGCCCAGTAAAAAGTCCGGTTAACGGCTCGTTAGCGGTTCTCTTAGCGGCCCATACCATCTCTAGTTTACATTACAATAGTAACTTAAAGAAATGATCTCCCCGGCTCCAACTCCTACTCCAGTTTTGACGTTAAACTTAACTCCGAGTCCAATCCGGCTCGGGAAAAATTTGCTTGACTCCGGCTCCTGCTCCTACTCCTGTACATCTCTGAGGTGTGGTACCATGGCGTAAAAGTAAAGAACGGCGAAATCAAAGAATCCACATTCTCGTCAGATACAATTTGTCCGTTAACCGTTCGTCAAAAAAAGACACGAGACAATGCATATGATAATCGGTTTGCAGACGCGTATTTAGGGGGGATTGTGCCGTGGCCCCATTTTTGACTCAGCCTTTTAGTAAAAAAGAACAAAATTATTGGTACCAACTGCCAAGCAACTGAAATATGCCAGACTCTTTTGATGGTTTTTGAAGTTTATGGCCAGGAGCTGATCCAGGGGGATAAGATGAGGGGTAGCTTATGCATCCTATCACCAGCCGTTTTCAAAAATATTTTTGATGTTTACAATTTTTCCACAATTTCGAACCTTTTCGATAGCAATATAGGCCTTACGCCTTAAGCACGCATTATCGAAAAATGTGCGAACGAAATGTATCATATTCGGCGAAGCACTCAGAATTAAAGAAAAAAAATGTAAACAAAATTTGCCTAAAATTTATTCAAAAAGCATTAAAATAGCCATTACAGCATGCAAATTTTCAAAAATTTTCCCGGGGGAGCATGCCCCCTAGAGTCTTTCTTGTTTCTAGAGTCCTAGAGTCTTTCTTGTTTCTCAATCACCTTCAAATTAGTTTTGCCGAAAAAATACGCATAAAAAAATGTAGACCCCCCTAGAGTCTTTCTTGTTTCTCAAGCAGCTTCAAATTAGTTCTGCCGAGAAAATACGCTTGAAAAAATGTAGAAATTGTGCCCCTCCCTTTTTAAAACTTCTCGCTACGCCACTTCGTTGGTATTAAAAGTGCCCTTTGAAAAAGCTGCCCCCCCCCCTTGCCCTTACAACGTTCCGGCACCCCTGATCGTGAAGCATCTTATCCAAGGAAGCAACAACCAGGCTTTGGTGGGAGTTGTATCGTCAACATTGCGGTCATGCGTCATCGTAAAAACGACGCTCCACACCACTCAATCGTGTCGACTATTTAATTAGGTTTATAATAAACAATTATTTATCAGAAAATATTAGTCTATAGAAACTATAGTTGTTCATCAAGTCGGATATTAAGTACATAAATCAACTCGGTTGCTGTGAGAACAGGAAACAAATGCAAAAAAAATGCTAAGCTATTGACATTGTCAATGTAGATGTACTTGTGCGAGAGGATGGACAAATGAAATCATATTGCTTTTCGATATAGGATGTGAATCGGAGTGTTTCGGATCTCAGGAACGAAGTAAACACAGCAAATATTGTGAACCAGCAGAATTTCGATGTTGGAAGTGCTGTTGGATGTTTGCTAATTGTAGCTCTCTTGCTAGTGTTATGTAAATTTGGCACTAGCACTTAAACGTAAGCTTTTTCTGGAGTTTTAAGCCTATAGTCACATGGAGCAATTTTTACGCTGCGACAATTAGTAAATCCGTTTCTCTAGCAATTATTTCATGTGATTTTGTGTGCAGCTGCAATTACTGTGGGGTTCCCATTTTTTGTCTATATTAGCTAAGATTTGAGAAAGTGCTGCTGCTCACTAAAAGCATATTTTGGATGTGCATTGTGCAAATAAATGTGCAATCCTACACAGCTCATTCGCGAGCATTGAGAAAGTTTTATCTCAAGAGTTGGTGCATAATTTATGTTCCATAAACGTAGAATTAAGAATTGGAGTAGAATTTCTAATTTTATCTTTACAGAGTGGCCGAGACAACTCTAATTTGCAGCCCAGAAAGTGACGTTTTAGAAGAAGAGGAAGAAACGAATGAGTGCACAGAGATAGAGTAATCACGAATGAAGCCAAGACCGCATAGTCTTTGATTTAAAAAGCTAAGTTGCTTTTTTGCCATTGTCACATTCGAGATCTTTGTAACTCACGCTGAGCAATTTGAATTCAAAATATTTATGTGTACAGAAACCTAAGAGGAACAGGGACAGGCCTGTAGGCAGTGGTGGGATTCAGCCGGTTCGCACCGGTTCTATAGAACCGGTACAGGGAATTTTGCAAGAACAGCGAACCGGTTAGCATTGCTGCTTGTACTTGTACCATTAGTTGAAACAGAACTGGCTGATAATATATAACTTCTGTAATAGAACCGGCTGACGAAAAATTTTGAATCCCACCACTGCCTGTAGTGTATGCAATGTTGTAAAACTATTGCAAAGTCAGTTTTTTCCCTTGTTGAATTCTTCAAAACTGACGGATTTCAGCTGAAAGTCGGTGTACATAATTATGCGATTTATTGTAGGTCTATAGCCTGTTTTCAAAAAGCGAGGGCTGTTGTTATACTTTAGACCACTCGAAATTACCTTGTAGATTCTATTTGCAGTTTTTGATTATTTTTTTGTATTTTTGTTGCATATTTATCTACCTATCACGAGAAAGCGATCAGTGCGTTATACAAGCTCGCTTAGGAGTTGTCAGCTATCTGTCTACCATACCAAGATGGGGGAATCCCGTTAAGTGCCTTTCCCAACGGCACATCAAGTAAACTTGCCAGCTTGTTCCCCACACTGTCCCTTTAATGCTGAGCGTCAAGCACGGAAGCTGAGAATACCAATTTTAAAGTCATTGGTTTGACCTGCTGATTCGGAATCAAACCCAACTCTGCAGCTCCCGAGGCGGACGCTATGACCACTCGGCTATCTGAGCTGTTAATTATGTAGCGTAAATCCATGTCGTCTTTTATCTTAAATGCTATGCTCAATTCTGGAAGGTGTGAAAACAATTTAAAGGTGTTGTTTATAGTTTACCAATACTGCCTTAACAGTTGCACTGCTTTTCAATGTTTTTAGGTATTAAACAGTACTTTAAGGTGTAACAAACATTTCTTATTAATCGTGTTTGCGTTATTAACGTATTATTTTTAGTTTGCTTGAGCTTGTTTCTAGAGTTGGGTGTGTGCCAAAGTTCAGAATATGCAATTACAAGGTGTACAGTATTTGAAATACTTTATATGTGTTGAGCAATGTCAATGTATCACTGCTTGCTGTAAATAAAAATTAAAATGGTACGTAGTCGTATATAGTGGACTATTTCATTCTAAGCGGTTTATGCACAGTATAGTGACGATATTAAAAAGTAGGCTATTGAAAAATGAACTAAAATCTGTTCAAATTTCACGGTACTTTCTGCGTCATGTTTCAAACGTAGCGGTCAACCAACTATTGATTTTAAAAGAGCCGCCGCAAAAGCAAGTACCGGTAGATTTTTTTATAAAACAAAATGCTGAGCTACGTTTGATAACAAAAATTAACCCAGCATTTTTCCATTGTTTTTCTATTATAAAACCAAGTTTTTAAAGTTTTTTGGGACGCAACTCCATCACTGTTTTAGGTGACAAAAAATATCTGTAAAGAATCAAGACCAGTGTATTAGTAAACACGCTAATTACGGCTGCAGTATCTAATCTCCGAAAATTTAAAGTAATTATGTCATTAAATGATTCAGAGTGGTATCTTTTGGCGACTGCAACGCATCAAGCAATTTCCGTCAGGCTACAATAAAGAGCCTATTATCTAAGTTGTACTGAAAGACGCGTGAAAGGGCAAACATTGCGATGACGATCAAAACCGACAGTATCTCTCGGAAATTAGCTTAGTAAGAAACCATTGAATTTTTACAAAGGTGGCATATGCACCCTTATTTGAAAGTGGAATCTAGCTGTTGAACGCGACGGTGAATCTGTTGAGAAACAGCAAAGTGCATCTCTGACATATAGCTTGACTTCATTATGCGCTTTGTTTTGTAGCGTTCCATGGTTTTCATGTAACAAGAATTGCATTACTTTTTGACTAAGTAAGTATATTTTGCCCCTAAACAAAAAATGACACAAAATTTAATACTATTAGATCTAACAATAAAATTAGGATGGATAGGAACGAATTTTTTCCCGGACAAAAGAATGACATATGGGACAACGGTCCCAATCATTCCTGCATTCATAACAGCACACAAAATGACCGCAAGGAAGAAAAACCATGCATGCCTGGTTGACCCTGCATCGTTTACATCTGTTTCCTTGTGTTAGATTTTGAATAGCTTGCAACGAAGCTTCCGGAGATAGAGAACCACTTTCGTTTGAAGTCCTGAGAGTTGTACTGGAACTAGCCTCCTCTGGAAGATTTTCATCGTCCATCATGATATCAGATGCTGATATGGATAAAATACCATCAACAAAATCTTCCAGGTTGGAAAAGTTTTGATCATGAAGTTCAAATTGCCTAAAATGCGCAAAAATATTTAAAATTTGTGGTAAGATGCCAGCTGATGTTGGTATTTAAAACGCAATTTTGGACGCAACATAATTTCAAGTTAAGTTGGAGAGCACATTTTAGAGTTTCCAAAAAAATTAAACCTTCATTATACTTGCGGTATTACGCCGAAGCGTGTAACGATTGGCGGGGTTCATCTCTGGCTTAGCGCCGGCGCAACACAGCTCCGAAAAAACGTCGCAGCGGCGGTGAGCCGTTATCGACACTGTGTCCGATTTGATCGGCCCGGCAATTGAACCCCAGACCTCCCGCACCGATAGTATGTGCTTAACAACTAAGCTAACCGTTCGGTGCATTCTAAAATTTTAAAAGATTAATAGTTAGATCAGCCGTACTATAAACTCATTGAATTTATGAATTGCATGAATCGAAGTGAATATTATTGCTAGTGTAATAATGAAAGCTTTGAAATCGATGTAACCCCAATAAGCTGTTTGCAAAAATACAACTTTAGCAATGAATACAAGGAGCAAAAATATTACCACAGCAAAACTTCGTTTAAAATACAAGCCGTCTCAAAAAATTTTACAGCAATATCAAGTTAAGTCGGGGTTTTAAGATTAGTTAATCAGGCATTAAACTAGTCGTCACAAAGCCATAAGCGAACACTAGCAACGTCCTCTTACCTTTTAAGTGCCAGCTTCATAACGTTTTCTTGAAAACCCATTGATCTTGCTTGATGCACCAATCCGGAACTTCTCCACGCATCATCAATTTTTCTTCTTCTTTCGCGAGTTTCAGCTTGTGGATCTATTAGCACCGGTCCGGCACTTTCTTGCCTTGAAAATCGAGGTGTTCCAAACCCAATAGTGGGACGAGGGGAAGCAGGCGAAGCTGTTCTGTTAGCAATGAACAGTTTTAACATACCAACCTCGTATTCTCAGTCTTTATTTGAAGTACAGCGGTAACAAAATAGGCGATAAAAATACTAATCATAGAAATGCGCAGTTATAGTAAGGTTACATTCAAAGCGACTAACTTAAGTTTTCGGCTGCAAATTTCACTCAATGCAATTCGTTGCACAGTAAATCTAAAAACAGTTTTCAAACCTAATGAGGCTGTATTTTCTCTCCTTGAGCTATTTCCGTTCCATATTTATTGTATTCCGAAATTTGTTGCACATTTTTCATGTTCGATTGTTTTGTCGATGAAAAATTAAACCTTCTTTTAAATTTCGGCCTAGTCATTAGGTCTTGTAACTTACGAAGTTCTTTGAGATACTTCTGTATTTCGTGATGAAGTTGAAGGAGTTTCATTGAGCATTTGAGGCCTTCGTAAGTTTGGAAAACGAGCAACAATTCTATGAACATATTCTGGGCCTTTTTTCTGAAGTACGAATTCGCACCTAAAATATACCAAAATATTTCGGGTCAGAAAAACAAGATCCGAGGAAAAAGTGCTAAAAATATGTTAAGTTTAGCCACGGATTTTCTTTAAACTTCAAATGGAGACACAAGTACATCTGACAACAGTACAATTTACTGCAACAAAATTAAACTTCTCAAGGGTGGCTGTCTGGCAGTCAAAAGGAGTTAATTTCCAAGCATTGAAATAGCAGCTGCTCAGTTATGAAAATTTGTAAATACGAAGCAAGATTTTTATACTAACGTGGGAAACCACTTTGCATGTTCTTCCCACGGATCATCATCTCTCCTCCAATGTTGTAAACCACCGTTGCAATAGAAACATTTAGTTCTGTCTCCTTCACCTAAATAACAGTTCACCTCAATAAACACCACGCTTTGAAAATCAAGTAGTGCTTACTGATAAAATCGTAATTTTTGCAAGGAAATGACTGAAAACGCTTAGTTACAGCAGAAATAAATGAGAAATAAACCTATTTTACACATCGAGCAAGAAATCGTTTCCTGACTTAATTCGGCCCCAAAAGAAACAACGTGATGACCTAAGCGTAAATTTTACCGGCGCTTGGTGTATCGGTTAAGAGCGTCCACTTGGTAGCCGGTAGACTGGGGTTTTATTCCCAGTCGGGTCATACTAAAGACTTTAAAAATAGTATTCGCAGCTTTCGCGCCAGGCGCTCGGCACACGCGGAAGTGCGAAGGGTTTTGTGTATGTGTTGTTCGTCATGTTATGTCCCTTAACAGCGTTCAATCATTCGTGATTGAAAATTGTAATGGGCCGACAATTGAAAATGGCCTGAACAATGTGTGCTTGCACCCGCTGTCCCGTACCCTTTAAGCGTAAATTTAAAATTTCAGAACCTTAAGGTAAGATTTTAGCGTCTACCGCATCAAAAAAAGTATATTTCCAAAGACGTGTATCGTACCCTACAGAGTACAGCGTTAAAAGCTTTTTTCTCTTACAAAAGCAACATACAAACAATACACCGCTAGATGAGGCTACGCATCAGTTTTCATATCACAAGGAAATTTTGAGCTGCAAAGCATCACTGCATTCTCATCGAATGACAAAATGCGTGATACATAACGATCTGTCGAATTGCAACAAAAATGCAACGAGCTAAAAGAGGAAGTTATGAGCCACTAAGCCGGAAAAAACAAACAACTTAGGCAAAAACATTGGCTATATATTTCTGGCAGACACAAGGCAATTCAGCTGCAAAAGTTCGTCATATAACGATTTTGTTGAAAAAATTCAATTTTTAAACAAAGTTTCCTTTCTTTTCGAAACACAATTAGTGTTACTTCCTATACTCTATGCAATTATTGATATGCTCATTTAACTCAGAAGTCTCAAGTTGAGTTGTTGAGGTCTCGAGTTCAAATTCTATTCCTGTAGACCATTTTATCATGTTAAACCGATAGCGGTGCTAATACCAGTGGCCTTTACAAAATAGTTGTTTGACCCACACGGTATAGGTAGATTGACCATGAACCATATACCCACTACGAGTTATGTTTATCCTCATCAATAATAAACACTTTTTCTCAAATAAATTTTCACTTGAGGAAAAAGTTACTCTCCACATTACTGAATTGAGAAGACAGCCAAAAAAAATTATTTTATTCACTTTCATGGTAGCTGGAATGAGAGCTACTATATACTTTCTTACCTAAATAATACATTCCCATTTCAGCCACTTGTTGAGGAGATGCTGAAGCTGCAGAGCACCTGTTCCATAACGCGATTTTATCTAAGAATGTTTTTAGTCGTGCTCGGTAATCTCGCATGTGCGGGTTCACCGGATATCGGCATGGAAATATAGCCGAAAGATTAATTTGAGGGAGCCTCCGCGGCTGGTAAGCCGAACTACTACCGTAAAGTCCTTCAATGCTGTTGGTCAAGAGATCAACACGATCCATTACTTGCTGTATATTTACATTGTTTGGGGTTGAGTGTGTGATCCTATTTTCGAAAAAGTTAATGTTTGTGGATTGTGGGGTTGTGGAATTTAAAGTCCTGGTTCTTGCTCCGGAAGAACTTGATGAAGAAGGTTGTGAACGAAAAGAAATTGTTTCACGTATGTTAGGAGTGTGATGTGAAGGCTGATCCAATTCTCTTGCATTTGAATTAGAAAATTCACCATTTTCATATGGAGAAAATTGTTCTGTAACAAAAATAACAATTAGCCTACTGTTGCATCGAGTCGAAAATACTCAGTTTATATGGTCTAGTGCAGCGGTTCTCAACCGGGAGTCATTGGCCCCCTTGGGGGTCACGTGACATTAACCAGGGAGTCACAAGCGCAAGATACACCAGCGGTAATCAAACACTTGCGGCCAGCGGACGACAGTAGCTACTGTGAATGAGATATCGACAAAAAATTTTATTGCTGAGCTAGAAGCTAGTGGTGTTGAGAGTGTCTGGAAGAGGGCCACAAACCATTGAATGTCGGGAACCACTGGTCTACGTAGTCTAATTTCGATAATGATGCAATTAGGCTCTCTTTTGCCCAGATTTAAACCAAAATTGACACGCTAATTGAATGCATTATGCACGCTATACAAGCTCGCCATAAGCACATTAAAAGCAATTACGGTTACACCATCGCACAGGCCTTTTGAAAATAAGGAACCAAATTTTATATGCCATAAACATTATTTGTTATTACTACGTCATTACGTTAACATACATTAATTATTCATGTATCAGTTCCTTTATGACCGACTTTTTGAATTCGAACACGGACAATCATGGGGACTTCGCTAATAGCGCTTTGACGGAGACTACTGCTATGCTGCGCTAAATCTGCATAATGCTATTATAGATAAATTTGTCAAAATAGCAAAGAACTACCACATCTTCTTAGACCTGCGACCGAAAAATCAAAAAAAATATAAAATGCTTTTTCTGCATTTTTAGTCATTTAACAAAAAAATGCAATGATTCTTTTTTTCAGTACCGACCGGTTAGCTCAGTTGATAAGCACTCGCTATCGGTGCGGTAGATCTGGGGTTCCATTCCCGGGCCGGTCAAATCGGCACAGTGATGCCAATGGGTCGCTACCGTTGCGGCGTTTCTTCGAAGCTGCGTTGCCTAGGCGCTCAGTCGGAGATGGGTCACGCCACTAGTTACACGCTTCGGCGAAATAGCGCGAGTATAACGAAGATTACGTTTACTGATGCAACGATAGGCTACTGGGAATTACATTATACATTCACTTGGTCTCTGTATGTTATTTTTTAAACTAGAAATTTACGCTCGGCATCATGGAATTTTTTAATTAATCGATAATAAACCTTTGTGCACAAAACTGTTCAGCATGTGTGACATAATTTCGTAGAGTGGTAGTTCTATAGAGTGTTCAACTCTCTGTAGGAAGCCTCATGAAGTGCTTTGTTGAGGATCAACAAAGCCGTCTTAGGTAATCAGGGCGATAAGCGCCCCCAGCAGAGATGTAGAACATTCATAAACATTTGTATTACAAATTTTGTTACAAAAGCGCAGGCTGTCCATTGGTGGTCAATTTTCAAAATGACAATTCAATATATTTCACCGGTCACAATCTGCACACCCGGTATCGTATTTCCTTTTTTTAATGATGATATGAAAAACTATAGCATCATCCATACATAAGGTCACTCAAAATTTTACCAATAACCCTCCGACTTTCCAAGATTTCAGCAAGTGCAACGTTGCACCACTTAGAATTTAATAAATAATTTACATGTAGTTTTCAAGTCTTTCATAAAACATGATTCAAATTCTTGGCTCAAATTTTTAGTTTGAAGAAAATAATACTTTCATTTTAGACTAAAATATTAAGCTCTTTGAATTAAATAGGGCCAAAAGTTATTACTACAGTCGGCAATCTCAAGCAAAAATTGCCCAAAATTCCTCCTTTTTCCACAATTTTGGGACTTCAGAGGAACAGTATATTGCCAACTACAATAGATGATGTAGGTAAGGTGGAAAAAAGTACTAGTTTCTACATCAAATGGATTTTATTACATTTTAATTGGTAGTAGTTGTGGTATCAGATATTACGGATTACATAAAAAGTCGAGTTAGATTAGTACAAAAAGTCTTTCGTAAACAAACAACTTTTTTTTACTTTAAACGTGACCATCTTGCAGCTATTTCATAAGTCATTACAGGATCGATAGTGAGTACACGCCATATTGCGAAGCTTAAACTGATTCTGCACTATTTTTTTTCCAATGTGATTTTGAATATTACTATTTTGTCGCTCTGCATTCAGTGTTAGGTCTACTGGAAGCATTTTTGAAAGGAAAATACTTTAAATAAATGCCAATGACCATTTTTTCTTCCAAATCTTTCATAGCATTATACTTGCTTTTACCGGCGCAAATTTTGTATTTTTATCTACCGTATTTTTTTTAAACAGATCAATTTTTATTTGCACAGAAATAACGAAATTAAACAAACAAGTAGTAGAACTTGACAATTACGCAGGAAACTGCGTAGTGACCAAAAGTGCATCGGTCTTCAAGTCAAACAGCCCCCAACATATTGGATAATTAATTTACCGGGGTCATTTTCATACAAACTCTTACGCAGATTTCAGGAAAGACAATGAGACAACCACAAAATTTTAAAATGTATATAAATGGAAACTTAAACTACAATCGGTTTTAAAATTAAAGAAAGAAAATATGTACCTATAAATAAATAGCGTATACATTTTGATGCAAGACTAATATGATTCCAGAAGATGATGCTCGTGATTACCAATTTTATAATACGATTTTAGTTTACAAGGGATATCATTCCAGACTTTAACCCCTCTAAATTTGATAGATCTTTGTAGGCGATTTGATCGATATCTCGGCAAGTACAACAAATTTTTGTCAGATGAACGAGTAGATCTGTCGTTAACTTGTATAATTTTACGAAAGTAATTACCAAAATGTGGTGGTAACGCATTTTTATTGATCAAAATTATTCATAAATTTAGCAGTTTCCAATTAAATCGGATCATTTAGTTGAAGACTTTTAAGATTTCAGAAGAGAAGTGTTTTCAAACCTATCTGCATAGTTGATCATTCGTATTGCTCGATTTTGAAGTTTTTTCAGCGGATCAAGATACGTTTTAAAAGTTGTACTCCAAATAATTAGGCAATACAGCAAGTGAGAGTGAAAGAAAGCAAAATAGAGACGTTTTAAAAGATTAGAGAGCATGGTATAGGTACCTTAATATGCTCATTATCCCCACCGCATAAGTTTATTTTGCAACGCGTTAATATGGTAACGAAAATTCAGTTTCGAATCAATTAAAATGCCTAAATATTTGATAAACTCAGAATTTTTAATTGTACAAGCGTTCATGTTAATATTAATTGTTATATGTTCTTCGTTAAGTAAAGGAGAGATAACAAGAACATGCGATTTTAACGGGTTAAGAGTAAGTTGATTTTTATTCATCCAGATAGAAACTCTTGCTAAATCTTCATTAAGTTTAATTTCAAGTTCAAACGACGAATTTGCATTAATCAAAATTGCAGTGTCATCAGCAAAAAATGTTTGGTTCTACTGTTTTCACTTTACGGTTTTTGTTATTTTTTCGTTAAGCGCTTCGCTTTTCTTTCAGGAAAGAGCGCTATACGAATTTGTTATTATAATTATTATTCCCTTTACACACCCCTAGCTTCGAGTGGCATTACAATTAAAAAAACCACCAGATCTTTGCCTGGCTCTTTACTCTGTTAGGTCGAAAATATGGGGATAGAATACTGAGCGATATCTATTTCATTTCTGTTGTTAACCCATAAAAGAGGATCGTTTCTACATGTTTATGCATTAAAGCTACAGTATTGGTCAATGAAGTTCAACAAAAGCGAATGTTTCATATCAAAGTTACAATTAGGAAAAATCATTGTTGGTTTTAAATTGACTAAATAACACTATTTGATTTTATGTTGTTGAACTAAATAAAACCGACATGACGAAATATGGGTTGCAACACGATTTTAAATGACTTCATTTATTTTGTCTGATGAAAACACATTGCGATTTCATTTATTTTTGCTACTGACACGGCATTACGATCAATGGAGTTTAAGCGTAAAGTTTTTGGAACTGAAATAACTAATTGCATTTTCATCGCAAAAATATTTGATATTTTAAAGTATTTAATAAGTTAGATTGCTAGCTTTTTATGAAAAGCTGAATTTTCCTCTGCAACTATGATTTCAAAGGTAGGCATTGCAAAAATTGACCATTTCCCTTCAAGCGCAAGTATGGATAGAAAGTGCATTTTGAGCATGAAATGATCGTAAAAAACAAATTTCTTAAGAAAAAAAAAGAAATCGCTAGCAGTAAAAAATGCAGCGACTAATTTTGATCCAGGTCTAGATTTTTGGCCGTGAATTTCGATATCGTACTGACAGTATCTTCAAATCAGGACTGGGTTTATTTTTTCGCTGTAAAATTTCGGACAAATATCCGAATTTTCTCAAAAAATTTCGGACATTTAAAATTTTTTTCGGCAAGATTTATGAACGAACGATTTTACAAGCTTACTAAATCGAATGTTAATAATTACTGCAAACGGTACAGTTGGGAGTTAGTTAGCAATTTTATTACAAACAATACAGCCAAGATACAGCTAATAGCACTTGGGCGGACGTTTCGGCTCACATCTAACGCCATTGTCAACGCTGAAAGCTTACGTTATGCTGGGTCTTAAGCCATGATGCAAAAAAAGAAGGAAGCTGAGACAAAACCTGGAAAAGTTCTAGTGGGTCACGTGTTAAGTAAGCGGAGTGGAAAGAATGGAAAGTCTAAGTTAAGATCCGGTTTGATATTTATTCAACAACTGAAACCGAATCTTAACTTAGACTCCACATCCTTTCCACTCCGCTTATTTAACACGTGACCCATTAAAACTTTTCCAGGTTATGTCTCAGTTTCCTTCTTTTTCTGCACCATGGCCTAAGACCCAGCATAACGTAAGCTTTTAGCGTTCACAATGTCACCAGATAAGGAGTCTAAGTTAAGATCCGGTTTGAGTTGTTGAATAAATAAGGACTTAAGGATGAGGAGTTTGTATTTATTTGGGGAGTGCCTGCATTGTTTGTAATAAAATTATTAGCTGTATCTTGGCTGCATTGTTTGTATGAAAACAATTATTGCATTTCGCGAAAATACAAGACTAGTTTTAAAAACGAAATTCTAATCACGTTTAGTTTTTTTCCTTGACTGTTCTTCTCGTTCCATGTTGAGTTTTTAGTAGCTGAATGTCGCCACGATTGACGGAACCAATTTTATATATACGAAAATGATCTTTTTTAAATTAGGCTACTTTCTTCCGAAGACGCAATAATTACCGTCATCTTTTGAAAATCTATTTTAGCTCAATATTTAACAGTTTCACTCAAAATATCACAAGAACCAAATTGTTTTAAGTTGTCTTTAAAGTCTCGAGGGAGTCCAAATCACGAAGCCGTTGGCGATATCGCAGTAGCCACAGTCGTTGCAAACGTCTGGATATAATTCCTGAATGTGGTAAAACGCAAAAACGATTTCTTCTTGCCGCTAAGTGAGAATGTTTCAATAAGTACGCATGTTGCAAAAAATTCGTGGGACGTTATAGTGGCAATAGTTTACTTGCAAAAAGGAACTCGCAAAATTTTAGTTAAGTTAATGAGCATGGAGCCGCCACAAGCGTATTGTTGCGCAATAAGCAAAATTTTTTCGGACACTTTGTCCGAAATGGCTCCAAATATTTCGGATATTGAGCAAAAAACTCGGACAATGTCCAAAAAAAAAAAAAAAACACAGAATCAGGATCTTTCGTGCTACCTCTGCAGTCTCTTTGCATTGACGAGCAGCTATTTTCTGAATAACAATGCTGGAACCTCACGAGCCGCGACCACCTATGAAACTTTACAAGTACTTTTGAAGTTATCTGATGTCTGCAAAAATTCTTTTCCCACCCTAGTTTTTAACCCTTTGTAACTCCATACTACACAGCTGAATCAAAGCAACACTTACGAATTGATTTATTTCTGTTATCACGTCCATTTGCAAAGCTACAATCTCGTTTATGAATTCGTCGTAGCCACTGTTCGTCGCTGTCATCCAAAACATTAGCCGTTTCTCCACAGCTGCAATAATAATTCGTTAAAGCTTGATATTACTTTAGAACGATTCATAATTTGGACTTCTTCAATAAAGTAGTACATGAACTTGATTTTGCCGCAAAAGCTTTTGCTCGTTTATTTAAGGACTTTAAACGACAAACTGTGGATGCAGAGAGCCTATTTGGGCTCAGGATCTCGGCATTCTAGATCATTACTACGCTAGCGTCAGTTCGTCGCAATATGTTGTGACCGCAACAATTCGACAGCACCAGTTCGTCGCAAGATGTTGTAATGAAGACAATTCGCTAGCATCAGTTCGTCGCAATGTGTTGCAATGAAGACAATTTGCTAGCATCAGTTCGTCGCAATGTGTTGTGATGAAGACAATTCGCCGATAAAGAGGGGAAATTTTTGAAATGTTTTACATTTATATTCGTCCCAAGACAAAAAAAAAAAAAAACGCAACGCTTTTTACCCCATATAACCATCTCAAATCACTAAAACACACATCGGGCCAATTTACGCTACATTGGAGTATTTATGGTCAGCAGTGCCTTGGCGAGACGTTTTTTACAAAGAAGATTGAGTCGGATGCTTCTGGTTCTATGATGCACTAACTTATGACAACATGGTCGTTTCTCCATAGCTGCAACATTTCGAAGTAACACACACAATATCAGGTCTTGCGCAAGTCCCTAACACCGAAACGCCAAGCAGAGTAGCAAATGCTTTGCATTCACAATTCTAGGACAGTGCAAAAGGACGCGTTTAACAATACAGTTCTTCACGTGAAATGCATGAAATCTAGGGGGGCGCAAAGGAGCTTTAAAGGTCCGTAACTGCAAATACAAATACTCTGGGAATATCTACTAGCATGACTATTCAATATTGGCAGTTACATTTTCTAAAAAAGCACTCCAAAGCTTTAACTAAGATGAAGCACAGCCTTATTTTTCCCGTTGTCAGACGTTGAATTCATTCACACTCTGTCGCCAGTTCTATAATAACTAAGTACCTGAAACATTTGATTTGAGTCCCTGTGTTATTGTAATAGAAGCCGTGGGCAGCAACTAGACACATATCTACAGGGTAGCCTGATGGAAAATTGACAAATGTAGATAAACGGTAACTTTCTCTTTCCACCCTTTGTACACCACCTGAAATAGAAGAGGTTTGGTCTAAAAATAGTAGTCAAACGCTACCATATGTCACAGGAGAACAGCAAAATTACAAAAGCCCAATAACCTTAAAGAAAAGGGTAAAACATAGTAAACGTCCTAAGAGACCCAATGAGTCGACTCAAAAGACTATTGCAGGTCTATTTACCAAAGTTGATTAAAACTCATTGGGCAAACATCAACGATACTCGCATTTCTGGATTTTATCTTGGATATTAAAAAGGGTCTTACCTTAAGGCAAGTTGTTTAGTCTCCATGGCAATTTACGAATTACGATATTGTAAATTTCGTTTTTGTTCATTAGCTATACAAAAGTGTAGTATTTGTGTACGAGGTACAACCAAACTTGTAGTAGCTAAACATTTGATAGAACCTACTCGTTATTGTGAAATGATATTAGAACAAATAGGCGCAACATTTGCTTCGAACAAAGGTTAATCAATCAGACAATTGAAATATGATGTTGCAACGCTGTAATTCTTTTCGGCCATCGCCCAGTAACGCACTTATTCGCGGCAAGTTAAAATATATATAATTTTCATTTATGAAATTTCGATTCTTCAAATTTCTAATGACGATCCTACTGATATCCCTCTCACATATTCCCCTTGAGTAGTTTTAAAAATCTTCCCCTGGGACTAAATTCTGGTACAAGAATTTAGTTTCTTCCGAAACTATAATCTCTTTATAAAAATGTAGAAACCATGCTGAGCTGTTATATTCGGTAGCATGTTTTAAATATAGTGTAAGTAAAAGTGCCATCTGACAAAACATTTGCACTGTCATCATGTAGTAGCCTATTTGCATATTTTACGTATTTCGATTTACTGTATATGGAAAAAGCCATACGCCAACAAATTAGTTTTATCAGCCATACGCCAACAAGTAGTATTAGTTTTATCAATAGTAAAATTAAGAGGTATTTTTTTCAGATCCTGATCGCACACAATGCACAGATCTTCTTTGAACCAATTTATTTCAAATATATCTACGTTCTCAATATATACGCAAGATGCCTGATTTTGCCACCGACTAATTTGTAAATGTTGGGCACTCATTATCTATTCTACATTATCTCAATGCCGCGAATTATGGGCGCCAGGAAAAGCAACACACTGTAATATCGCAGTTTATAAATAAAATTAGGCGTTGTGCTAGCTATATCCCCTGAAAAAAGCACGTCGCTCCCCCCTCCACCCCGGAACAATTTTCACGACCATCTTGGTCATGATTTCGGGTGTTGCGACCATGCCTACTAATTCCCTCATCTTCAAGTTTTATTCTCGCTAGCATGTTGCGGCGTTGATCGTTTTGTTGCTTCTTCCCTTTCCTGTGTCCGTTTGTATTTGAAATCCCATATTGCTGTGTTCTATATATTTTGACGGTGCAGAAATGAAAGACGCTACTACTACTACTACTACTACTACTGATAGAAGCAGTTTTCATTTAGACAACGGCTGCGTGAAGCATACTTTCAGTGGCTCAAACGTTGTAAATATTGCAACCGAGAAATAAATGGAAAGAGAACACAAAAGTTAGATTATATTTTACACTCGCTTGATTACACAGCATTTTTTTAAACGATAATTTTGATTACAGCCCACGGTAATATTTTGAATACCAATTCAACCAATTAAGAACCGTAGTTTTCACCTGATAAAATCAATCTTCCAAACTCTATAGGCTACCTCCATTTTTATCGACCTCCGTTACTTTCAAATTTGCATGGTCATCATGCAAGTGGTAATGGGTTGGAAAATATTCGGTAACTTGTTATTGCTTAAAAATTTAAAAAATCAATATTAACGGTTTAAAACTCGAGCTTACTTGTCAGTGAATTTCCTGTGACATTAGAGCCATTTGCCGGGCTCCTTGTCACGTTTCCTTGAATAAGTTGATTTTGTTCCGCACTCCTTTCCAAATTTTCTCGTTGCTGGGCATTGTACATGGATATACCTGCACCGCATTCGGTCAACACTGCTTAACGTAAGGTGCGGAAGTTGAACAAAATCAACTAAAAAAAAACGACGTAACAAGTTTTAAAATATTACAACATAAGGATGATTGGTTTTTCAATGCTCTCTGCCTTGTAATAGCACTAATACAACACTAATACCTACCAAGAGTGTATACCACGTATAAGTGGGCCTAGTAGTATACCACAACTGCAACGTGTGAATTGTAAAATTAGTTGCAACCGTAGCGTACAGTACGTCAGTGCCATCTTACGATCGAAAGACGTATTCGCACGAGAAGAGGACAGGCTACCCACGAGTTTAGCGTAATGCAACTTCGCAGATGCGTGGGTTCGAATTAAACCCACTCGGCTTGCAATATTTCTGATTGCGTTATAACTAGCTTCACATCTTGTGAGTTAAAGTATGTCGTTCGGCAGCGTCTCGTAATCGAAGCGCCGTTTAACGACGGCCATGTTTGTCGGGTAGATGGTTCAACTTCCACCAATCCTCGTTGTTGCTTTCTTGGATGAGATGCTTCAGGCCGATTAATTATTCCTCCTTGGTGAAATCTAACAAGCTTCAAAATAAAGACGTCAAAAGCACAAACTCAATGATAAACTAGGATTAAAGCACCTTATTAATCAGCATGCTTCCCATTGTATGGGCAAAATGTCGGAATCTGACTTTGGGTTCGAAAATTCGGAATCTGAGCCCATAGAAAGGAACTGCAGGTTTGACCATTTGTCAGCTAAACACTTCAGGTTCGAAGATTCCGCACCTGAGCCCATACAAAGGAGCGTTTTTGCTACGCCATTTCGCCCATACAAAGGGAAAGAACCTGATCAATAGGGTGATTAAAGACAACCAACGCCTAAGCGGGCCTGGATTCATACTATGCATAGCGCCATTAGCATCTGCGTCGCTTTCTCGAGCATGAAGAATTCAATCTATAAGCGCGTTAATTTATAGAAGTTCATTGTATTGATATTATGATATAATCAACTTGAATCACCATGTTAGCCTTGCGCTGGACACTATGGAATAGGGATAGACTTCGGTAAATGCATCACTGCTCATAACCGTGAATCAGTTGGATTGCTAGGAGATCTTTTAATTTTTATTGATGCCATACTGCATTCTTCCGAATGCGGTTTTTAAATTCGCGAGTGCATTACCACTTTTTAACTCCCTTTCACTTCAGAAATGCAAACTTCGAGAACATGCTTTGTAAAGAGTCAATTTTCGACAGTGAGTTTCGTACTAGTTTTAAACTTGGCCTATTTTGAAATCAAACTTTTCCGCTATTTTTCGCAGCCAAACTTTTGATAATCGAAACTGCATGATCGCTTCAGTTCTATGTTGTTTACCAAGGTAACTGAACTATCACTTATTTTTATTCTTTGCGATTAGGTTATGTATTCTTTGCGATTAGGTCAGCGGCATGGCCTAGCGGTACCGCGCGCAGGTGACAGATCCTACGTGACGGGTTCGATTGGCGGCTGGAGCCGATCGCATTTGACATTTTTAACGGGTGGCTGCTGACTCGAAGAGCGCAAGCTCACTTCGCAGTCTTCCTCAGATACTGTTGAATTTTCAGTTCAATATAATTTGAAAATAACCTCAGTTATTATTATTATTACAAGGGCACGCAAAAATAGCCACTGCCTTGCCTAACTGTAACATAACACTAGCAGATGCATGATTCTTGCTGCAATTTAACACTGCAAATTTTGCTCAGCCGTGAAATATGCCGCTCTCCATTTGTAATTTTTATCGTAATCATCCTGCAAACTTGTCCTTTGCAGCATTCCTAAAAGAACTTGGCTGCATTTCCGCTATAAAATACAAAAAGTACAAGATGTTCCAGATTGGAACTGTCGCATTATCGCACTTTTAAAAGCTCCGAAGGCAACCGTCTACTGATTTTTCATTAGTTTCCCTCGGGACTTCCCCGCAAGTTTTTTAAGGGGATTTTTTTACAAATTTGCGCGGAAATTCGCTTTGCGTTACTAACGTTTTGAGACTCATATCCGCAAAACTTCAAGGGAAGTATAGCGCTTCAATTTATTGTCATCTCACAAAAGTTAGCCAATGAAAAAAAACTGCAAGATATGTGACACTAACTTTGAAACAAGCCAAACCAACTTACAGGTAATTATGAAACAGCATCGTGCTGATACAAACTGGGACCTCTGATAACACCTAAATTGGAAGCTTGTTTGAACTATTCTTGATGTTTTAGAGGTAATTGATACAAGGCCAATGTTCAGTGTCAGTGTCACAGATCCAAGGGCGTTGAAAGGTGATGACTGAGGAGGGCTGAAGCCCCCCATATATTTTTTCAGCCCCCCATAGAAATTTTGAACCCCCTTCAATCCCCCCTTTCAAAAAGTTATAATTGCAGTACACCATAAATAGCACTTCAACGATGGCTTATGGCGTCACTCAGTGGCGGCTCGTGACTATTTTAAACAGGTAGGCTACATGATTAGAAAAGCTGGCCAGAATAAATACTCGCTCTGAAATGAAAAAAAACTCTTTATTTCACTAGCAAGGCGGTAGGCTTTGGGCTATACACAACTGCAGGAACAGTGGCAGGTTTCCCATGAATTATTATTACTCTACAATTTTTTTTTATCACGCCACTGTACCAATAGCTGATTCTGTGCGTACCTGTAGCCTAGGTAACCTGCACCTGTAGTCTCCATGAATAAACACAAGTTTGGCCTAAACAAATTTTTCTATTTAAGTACACTACCGGTACTCTGCTATTGTACCTAGTCGACTACATCTAGTGGGCTACAAAAAAGCTACCACTAGTCTACAAACCTAGCTAAGCTGCGGTACCGGTCAATCAACAGCTTAAAAGTTTTTCTTTTTACGCAATCTATTAGTTCAAATAAGGTATAACCACTAGCGTATTTAGGGGGGGGGATAAAGGGCGATGGCCCCCCCCAAACAACCTTACAAAAAAAAATAAAAAACGAGCAAAAATAAATGTAACTTAGATATATTTGAAAGTTATTGTAGAACTGGGTGACAATATAGTATCAGAGGGAGTGGGGGGGGGGGAGGGTCGGTTGAAAATAACAATGAAATGCAGACATTTTTAGTGTAAACTAACTTTAAAAGGCTTTAGAGATGTAAGCGGTCGGCGTTGGGGTATCGTGAAATAACAAGAATGAATAAAGCGCCTATAATGTGCTTGCTATGCCTTGTTCGCTACTTATTGCAATTTAAAAGTGTTTGATACCGATTTGTATGTCCTAGCTTAGATGAGCAAACTAGTATAGGGCGAGGATACAAAGTTATAAACAGATAACGCGTTCGTGACGTGAGCCGAAATTTAATTCAAATCGGTTTAGGGTGCTTTTTTTGCACCTTTACCTCATCCAAATCCGAACTGGCACGAATTTCAAAGCAAAAATTTGTCATTGGTTTTGAGTTTTGTTTATTTCTAAAGTGAAAATGATTATCTTGATAAAGTTGTTTGATTTTACTTGTCATGGCGAAGCCCACTGCTGCTAATTCGCCTTTAAAAAAGGCTATTTTGCCTAATGTAGAAGTTAGTGCTTTTTTCAATTTCAAGGCCGGCCTCTTGTCAATGGCTATTTTTATTGCATAACAGGCTTGCTAACTCAGTTAGCTTTGGATAAAGACGATAAGATCCAAACGCAAATCAAGTTGTTGTTGCTCTGACTTAAAGAGACAAAATTTAGATCTAGATATGGATTTTATAACGACTCTATGCAACTATGCTTATAAGTCAGTCTTAACTTGCATGTTTCAGCGCCTCCCTGTTTTGTTCCCCGCGCCCTTTTCTAAGCCTTCATCAATTTTAGGGTGAAATTTGTGTGCTTGTGCTATCGTTACTTTTCAGCGTATTGGCGTTTAGAAATGAAATGATTGATTATAATAGGCCAAAAAAAAATGTATAGTAGCCAGACCTAGTAGCCTACTGGGTAAAACAAGAAAAAAATTGGAGTTAACTAGTTTTCCAATGCAAGAAATATACGACCGTTTTGGTAAAATTTCGACGGTTGGTTTTAGCTGTAGAAATAATACGTTAACCAAGTGCGTAGGCAAGGGGGGTTCGTGAGTTCAAAGCCCCCTTCCCTATTGGTTCGTGAACTTTTCAGGTTTATAGATTGACCTTGGTCCTTAATCTGCGGCTGTGCCGCTGTAGTAACTACGTACAAGAACCACAAACATTGCTCGATTCCGGAATGCCATTTATTGCGTCACAATTTTGTGAACCATTCTTGCCACAATCGCAATCACGAAAAAAGTTCGCTAGAGTTGATAGCAGCTTGATTTAATTTTGAACTTCCGAGTCCGACTGTTCCGAAATGGTCAGGTGCTTATCAGTTGAAAACAACAGGTGATGCCTTTGGTAGTGAAATGCTCTGTGTTTTTATATTTAATGAGCTAATTCTAGAAAGTTCTAATTAGCATCGTGAAGGATAGCAAAAGACTTCCGCCTTACATACGACGGTAATACTTAGAAGGAAGGAATTAGAACAGAGGGCGGTGGCGGCTCGTGAGTCTAAAACTAGGGGGTGCTACCAATGTTCAGAAGGGGCACGTGATCTTGCTCCTGCGTCTGTTTATGATAACGTGGTGGCCTGGCTGAGAGACAAGACGTGCTGTAGCACGCAGTTCGGTCTGGCAGCTTTAAATCAAATCAAATCTGCTCTAAGCGAAGCAGCTGAGAGCCTACATGTTTAGTTCAAATAACGAGGATCACAGATGTATTGTTCTGCAAGCTGTTAAATTTTTTAGTTATTCATTGTGAGATTGATTGTCAGTTTACACATAATTTATTATATTTTTTTTATCTTTGTAAAAAAAAAACTTATCGACGAGAAAGCGACGAAGACGCTATGCGCAGTACGAATCCAGATTTTAGGTTTAAGGTGTTGCCATATTTGTTTCCCAGCTTCTTGGTTGAATTTTGCTTGTTGATGCTTTAATTTGTTGCTTGTAAAGAAACCATCAAGCAGAGATAATCATCGTGAAGCATCTTATCCAAGGACTCAACAACAAAGCGTATTGTGAGTGTTGAATCAGTCACCACCTTTAACGATGGTCGACGTGGAAACAACGCTCCACCCACTACGTCACGTTCACTTTATTTGGGTGTTGCATCGTTATGATTAGGGCAGGGGTCGGCAACCTTTTGCACTTAAAGAGCCAAATAGTCCGTTTGTTACAATACGAAACCCAGCGAGAGCCGCAAAACTATCGTCAGGTCCAAAAACTGGTTATTCCGAAAATGATTCCTAAAAAAGGTCTTTTTTTACCTTCAAAAGGAACCACAACTGGCGGTTCAAAGAGCGCAGGTTGCCGACCCCTGGACTAAGGCAACCAAAAGTCGCTTACGGATTGTGAGCAAACCAAATTTCAGAATGATTTTTCAGAAAGCTTTCAATGCATTGTTTCAGATCGTTGTTTCATAAGTCAAAAGAAGCCAAAATTCAGCGTTTCCGCAAAAATATTTTTACGAAGCTCTCTTCCTTTTTTTCGTGTTTCTGTGAAATCATTCATTCATTTATTTTTGACAAAACGTGCAACGGTGCAAAACATCAAACATGTGAGCGTTTTCCAAACTGGGAGACGTGGACTAGTCTAAACAGAGGCGCAAATGTCAGTCATGATCATTTAAAAATATGACTGGTGTATTATTTTGTGAAGGAAAGCGTCATGATTAATATTTTGTGAGGGAGGCGTAGTAACACAAAGTTTGAAAACCACTGCTTTAATGTGTACGCTTACGGGCGATATTGCAAAGCTTGCTATCTTAAAATATGCGAGAATTGTGCAACAGAAAAATATTTAAAATGAAAGGCTTCAGCACAAAATCTCAACACACCATAAAGAACAGGGTTTCCCAACTGGGGATGCTTGCACCCCTTGAGAGCGCGAGGAAGAATTCCAGGGGGTTCAAAACGGCTTATAGATTTTCATCCTGTAATAAGAGCGTTTTTATTTTCGGTTGCGCAGTGTCAATTTTTCAGCGCTGTTACGCTCTATAAGTAATATGTAATTCGCAAACATCTAAGTGGCGTAAAACCCTTAGCCTCTTTATGATTGGTTAAAATCAAGCTCTGAAAACGAAATGCGTCTGATTCAGCAAAAGAGCAGTGACTGGTTTAACTATCCTATACCTTGCATTAGCGACACTTTCAAAAAGGCCAAATACTCTAAAATTGATTGCTCCGCTGGGGGAGCTTACAGCGTTGTCCCAGACCCCCCAGCTGAATACCTGCTGGGTTTTTGACGCAAAGTCATTACAGGAAAATATTTAAAGTCAATAACACACATGAATTCATTTCAGCCCCTACCATTACGAACATTTGATTTGCGTGGCTGATTGCAGTCGCATATTTTGTGAGAGGTGCAAAAACATATCAAAAATTTTATATGAAAATAATTGGGAGTATGAAAATGGTTGGGAACCGCTCTATTATGAAAATGCTTGGGAACCGCTATATTATAAGATAATACAAAACAAAAGAAAAAGAGTGTTCCTAAAATGCTTAAATGTGAACACTTATGTTCAAATAAATTTTATGAAGTTACTTACGACAATCGACAGACAATAATTAATTAACAGATCCTGACTTTCACGTTAAAAAATCAACCACACTCCAACCAAAATCTCAGTTAGTGATTCAACTTTATTGCAACTTTTTACTTGTCAAAAGTTGGCCCCCCCCTTTTAAAAATTCTAAATACGCCACTGGGTATAACTAAATTTGAACTAATAGATTGCGTAAAAAGAAAAACTTTTAAGCTATAACTAAAGTCTACTAGGTATAACTAAACTAAGTATAACTAAAGTCTACTAGCCTTTACCACTGTATTACAAGCTTAAGCTGTATGCAACCCGTAACATCCCATATCTTTCATTAAACCCAGTATCTCTATGTGATTGCAACTAAATAGAGCCAATCTCTAAGCTTTACACCTCAATAACCACCAAAAAGGCTGCTTTGACACAGCCTTAACAAGTCTCATTGAACGTAATTCAAACTTCCATAAAGCATTGATGACGTAACACTACAGGGTTAGTTCTTGCTATGTTGCTACGAAAGGCTGTGGTGTTGCCATTTTTTGTACAAAAATTATTTTTTTCAAAAAAAAATATTGTCGATAGTTGTATGAAAGACAAGAATAGGTAAAAAAATTTTGCTTCTTAAAAAAAAAATAAGGAGGTGATAAACTGGGTAGGCTGCAGCCTTTGCAGCCTTCACTACGAGCCGCCCCTGCCGTCACTTGTCATTCGTTTCTTTTCTTCATTGATACCGTCAAACCAATGTACTAACTTTTGCAACTTTGTGACAAGGTCAGCAAAATCGCAAAAACTGTTGAATTTTCTGGTAAGAAACTTTTGGGCAAATAATGGCAAAACCACAAAATATTAAATTACAATTAGCTAGCTTATGCTAGGAGTAGCGGCGTAACGAGACGTTTTAAGGGGGGGGGGGGGGGCATAACTTCTACATTTTTTCAAGCATGTTTTTTTTCCGCAGAATTAATTTGAAGCTGGTTGAGAAACAAGAAAAGCTCTAGGGGGATCGGGGGGCACGCTCCCCCGCAAAAATTTTGAAAATTCACCTGCTGTAATGGCTATTTTAAAGCTTTTTAGTAATTTTCAGGCAAAATTTGTTGAAATCTTTTCACCCTAATTCTGAGTGCTTCGCCAAATAAGATGCGTTTTGTTCTGAGATTTTCAAATGTGAGTGCTTAAGGCGTAAGGCTTATCGCTATCGAAGAGGTTCGAAATTATGGAAAAATTGTTTACATCAAAGACATTTTCGAAAATGGTTGATGGGTGGTTGCGTACTCTCATCCTACCCTCTGCATCCGCCCCTGGCCATAAGCTACAAAAACCATCAAAAGAGTCTGGCATATTTCAGTCACTTGGCACCATTAGTTTTGCTCTTTTTTACTACAGTAGAAGGCAGAGTCAAAAAGGGGGGACACGGCACAATGCCCCCCCCCCCTTTAAATACGCTCCTGTCTAGGAGCTTGTGAACGGATAATAAGTTAATTTAAATGAGGTGAACACGTTTACAAACGTCGGTCTGGCTACTGTGTGCTATGCTAGCCAGAGGAAAGCTTGAGTTCGTCAAGCAGTCTCCAAGTGACTTTTATTGAAGCAAAATGCACAATACGCACGATGTATGTTGCAATAACAAGGAGGGGGGTCTGGGAGCGAAGCCCCCCAGAGGTTGGTATGGTAACACATATTTCAGGTTCCCCTACTTAAAAGTACTTCCAACGCCACTGCACAGACCACACAATTTACTGGGCTGGAAAATGGATTACAAAGGGATTAACTAGCGTTTCACACAGCTGGAAAAGACTTTGTCCCCCTTTTGTTAATTTCCTTATTGTGCATCAGAGCATCGAGGGTATCCCTAACCATTTATACTCATATCTTTTAATTTGGAAAAACATCCCTCCAGAGCATTCCTTGTTGCAGAGGATCAAGATGCTTAGAGACTACAATTCGTGCAGTTGCCCCCGCGATCCCCCAAGGATAAGCGGGTTTAGAAAAGTAAGTGGGTAAATACAACATGCTAGTCTTACCTAACATTCAGAATGATCCAGCTGTCCAAGCGATATGCAATGTATTACTAATTTAATATATATTCACGTAAAGTTTATCACAAATCTGTCGACATAAATTAAATTAAAGTATTGATAAAATACAACAAACTCTTTCGTCTTTTTTCCTCGTTAAAATCTCAGAAAAGTGGGACCAGAATTGTACATCAATCCACGATAAGATCCCAAATCAACGAAGATCCAACTAGGTAAGTTAATCAAAGCGAGTTTGCTCAGACAGCCTGAACAATGTGAATGCGAACTCGAATTCGATCGCAACACTGTTTGACATCACTGTTCTACTTAGAACCAGCCCGTAGTAGCGTATTTAAAGGCAGGAACATGTCCCCCCCCCCCCCGGGGGGGATTAAACAAGCTAATGGCTCAAAATTTATATCGATATTTAGTTCATATCATTAACACAAAACTTTACTTTAGGCTACAGGTCTGATCTCAAAATTGCAGTCTAAAAGTTCAGCTAACTGATGAATTAGGCCTACTGTCTGTTTTTTTGTCTTTAAAACTCAAAAACTAGACAGAAACTTGCTTGATTTCTCTGCAGTAGGCTGTATCACACGGCATTGTACTTTGAGACACGAAAAACAACGTTGCTACTTAGCTAATCTTATTTCATAATATCCAAAGCTTTTTCGAAACTTTCGGATTGGTTATTAAAGTATGAGCTCATCGCGCTTATACTCACAAATCTCCAGCACACACTTTTTATGGTCTTTTCTTTTCCCTCACATGGCTTAACACCATTGGTTACCAAGCTTCTAGTGGCGTGGAATCGACAGTTCGATCCCTCAATGCCTAAAATAGTTGTGACTACAAATATGTACTTTTTACAGCGAAGTTATAATAGACTAGAGCTGGAGTAAATTAAGTCAAGAGTTTATATAGCCTAAGCTACTTTTGGGCTCATTGTTTGGTTTGAATCACGCTTGTGTTTTCTTCTGAATCATAACAACAATCAAAGAAATATCCCCCATTTAACGATGATGTAATGGGATAAATTGTGACTTTAGACAAAAAAAAATCCCACGCTGTAATCCAATACCCAAACAAAAATTAAAAACGATGAACACTATTCATTTATTTATTCATTTTTTGAATCGTTGTTCATGATTAGTTAGCCTCACAGAGGTAAGTTAGATACGATGCATCCGTACAATAAGAACACCTACGAATCTTTAAAGAAATATCCAACTTCATGATGAACATAAAATAGTAGGATTAGTGGTTGCCCCATGTGTCTTGGAGATTATTAAGCCAGCGACTATAGGGAGCAGTAGATGTACTTCGCTCGCTTATCGTGTACTGAAGATGTGCCAACAAACAGCGAATTTATGAAAAAAAAAAAAACTAGAACATGATAATGATTGTTATTGTTGCTTCCTTTCGTTCACAGCAATTAACCACAACAAAAAGCAAACGAGTGAAAGAAGCAAGCTAGCCGCGTACTCGCACCCTCGCGTCGTTGTTGCGGCTTTGGATAAGATACTTCACGATAATTCCTCTGCTTGGTGGAATCTAACAAGCAGCAAATTAAAGAAGTCAGAAGCAAAACTCAAGCGGAAAACTCGGAAACAAAGCCTAAGCGAGTGTGGATTCGTCTTAAGTATAGCGCCTCCGTCGCTTTTATCGTGACAGGATAAAAAGAAGCTATCATCATCATCAGCTCATATGATTAAGGTCACTCCTCGGTAAACATGTTCATTCTTCAACGACCGTTTAAGTAAAGCTCACCGTGTCAAATCAACAACAGCTAGTCTAGTCAGCTGTCAACACTTTTACGAAAGACCCTTCGAATCCAATAAGATGGTTACAATTTTTAAGTTCTAATAGTGATGATAACTGATTATTTTCTCAGGCATTTAAAAAAAATCAAGTAGGCGCGAGTTTTTCGCCCCAAAAAATTTGCTCAAGACTCAACTTCGATCTGGGCAGACCCTGGCATAGTTGGATACAACTAATTCACGCTCCTCGGCTTAGCACGCACATAGCAGTTTGTAATAGACTTGATTGGGGATCACCAAGATCTTTTTATGAATTAATTCTTGGAACATATAATCACACTGCAATAGGAATTCACAATGTTCTTATGAAATTTCGTATTAGCTGTTCAAAACATGTAGTAAGTAGGCGTATAGTAATTTAAACAATCTAAAACACACTCGACGCAAACAATCTAAAACATTGTCAGCGACATAGCCTGGTGGTGCCGCGCGCAGGCGACAGATCCTACGTGACGGGTTCGATTGGCGGCTGGAGCCGATCGCATTTGACATATTTAACGGGTGGCTGCTGACTTGAAAAGCGCAAGCTCACTTCGCAGTCTTCCTCAATTACTGTTGAATTTTCAGTTCAATATAATGTAAAAATGACCTCAGTTATTATTTATATCGTAAAAAATCACTTCTACAACTTAACAAACTTGTCTAGTGACTCTACGATACCATTAACACGAAATTTTACTTCGAGTTACTTGTTTCTAACGCTGCCTTAAGTTGCCTTCTTTTGGTTGGTCATGTGAAATTATAGTTCAGTCCTCTGTTAAACATTTCCTTTTGATGTCACTTCACTTTGTTACCAACCAAACTTCATAGTTTTACGCTATCAGCAACATGACACATAGCAGCATCGTCGTTAGTCGCAACAGTTTCGGAAGGAGTTCAATTCATCGCCAGAACCGATCACAATTGATTGATATTTTAGTAGGCTACTGACTTCAAGAGCATAATCTCACTTCGCAGATTTGCTGCTCATAAATCAAAACTTTACTGAGGAAGCGTTTGAACTTCGTTGCCCAAAAAAAGCAACGAAATCAGTTTTACTGTTCTCAAAAAAGCGGATTTATAGCTTTCTGGGGTAACAAATTTTGGAAGTTTCTTAAACAGTACTGGAAAAAGACAAAGATCAGCTGCAAACAGTTCTAAAAAGAGGAACTAAGCCAACGTGCTATTCACAACATTCTTTACCTTTGAGTTTCAAATGATCTTTTTTGCAATTTATATGAACAATGATAGGGTATGCACCAGCACCTAGCAAAAAATTAAATTCTGCAATTTTCCTTTCAAAAGAGTTTGGGACTGAATAACTCTTATTGTTTCACTAACCAACTTAGTCAGTGCGTCATTAAATCACCGGAAACAACCTTTAACAATTGTAATGTCAGCACCTGACAAAAGGCTAAAACTGCAAATAAGGGCCTGATGCTAAGGGTTAAAAAATTGCAAAAACTGCACTCGAAACATATGGGGCATGCTAATTTATTAGCGTGATTAAAACGGGCAATTAGGCTTATAGCCCGTACCCAGTGCCAAGGAGCAGGGACGTGCGGGGAGGGGAGACAGTGGGGTCAGGGGACTTTGAAAACAAATTTCCAACGATTGTTTTTCAAACAATTGAAAAACAAAATATATACTTGAAAAACAATAACAACAATAATACAGGATGTTCATAAAGTCCTGATACAAATATTTATATGACAAATTGTATCAGGACTTTATGAACACCCTGTATATTCCTTGAAAAACAATAAGAATAAGACATAACTTGTGCAAGTTACCAAAGGATGCAAGTTACCAACTTATGTGGTGCATCCTAGAAACTGATTAAGACCATCAGGCTAATGGTTGTTCAGCACCGAACCTTTTTTTTATTTCCGACTTAAGGTTTCGAACCCGGTGTTTAATATTTACTGCTCACTGTAAATTTTTTTTCTTGCTCTCAACGTTTGTTCACCCTTCAACGATTGCCCGTCACACTTGATTGAATCTACACAATATCACGCGTCTCTCAAACTCTATTGCGATTGGTTTACTCCATATTACGTCATTGTTCACGTGATTGTTGTTTGTTTGCCACATCTATTTTGCGAATTTCAAAATGAGTTTTACGTTTGGTTTTACGGTGAAAGGACGTGCTTTTAACTGAAAGATTTTATTGAAGTTTTAACCCGGTAAAGCAAAGTTGATTTTTGCCGCTTTGTGCTGAGTCAAGGATATCTTCACACTGTTTTACAACTAATCAATATAGAAGAAAGAGAATTCGAAAATTGTTTGGTATTGGAAGACAGCTGGATACACAGTTTCGAAGTGGTGAAAGCCCAGGCGCTCCTCTTGGGCTAAATATTAACTAGCTATTTTCACAGGCGAGCTTCAGTCTGTAACAATGGTAACAAACAGAGTTAGTACGTCGCATTCCCGGGGTGGTAAAAAGATAGACCTCGGCCCCGTGGATTGCCAAACGCGTCTAGATTGAATGGGGGATACAAAACGTTTTTTCAGGACGCGATACCAATGCCAGCTCGTATCCAAGACCCACCGTTCTGCAGCTAAACAATGAAGGTCTTACCGCCTGCAAAAGCGGCGTGATTGAACAACTAGCCTACAAACACCCGGCCCTAGTTGTCCTCCTTCAGGAAACTCACTGCTATAATGCAGAAAAATTAGTGCTACCTGCTGCTCGCTGGCTTTGCATTAACTGGAGCAACTCTCAGCAGGAAACATGGCATTGCTGTATTTGTGCAGGAGAAGCTGTCTTGAAGTCTTTTTGTCAATCTCCGAATGATTCGGACATTGAGAGGCTGTCCGTGGATTTATGTGGTTTTAAAATCATAAATGTCTACAAGCCCCCATTCTCGCATATGACTCCCACGTCAATGCCATTGTTCTCCCTTCCCTGCCTTTATGTTAGTGACTTCAACTGCCAGCACACAAATTGGGGCTACACCAACACCAATTAAGATGGAAACTGCTTAGCCACTTGGGCAGCAGGTGGCAAGTTACCCCTACTGCACGATTCCAAGGGACCAGCAAGTTTTCTCTCAGAACGTTGGGGATCGGAGACCAACCATGACTTTGCATTTGCAAGCTCCAGTGACGACGACCAACTTTCCAGCAGACGTGTCCTCAAGAAGTTCTCCAGATCCCAACATCGGCCGTCACTCATAACATCCATCAGAATTGCAAACCCCATCCCAAGCAAGCCTGTGAATCGGTGGAACTTCCACAAAGCTGGCTGGAAACAGTACAGCTGCATTACTGATCAGCTTAGCTCTGACTTACCATCTCCAGACACAACTAAGCCTGATGAGGCATACCAGGAGTTTTGCCCAGCTTTGTTTTCTGCGACTAAATAAACCATCTTACATGGACGTAGACGCAATGACACCCCATGCTGGGATGAAGAGTGTGAAAGCCTCTACAAAGACTTTACTGCCGCTCCTAATGGACCAGAGTCCAGAAGGACTGCTTCGACCTTGTTGCAAAAACTTTACGAAGAAAGACGCAGGAGGTGGAACGAGGCTGTCCAATCCATTAACTTTACTCACTCTAGTCGTAAAGCATGCAGCATTATCAATAACCTTACTGGCCACTCCAGACACCCACCTCGTCAATGCCTTAATTCTGCCAATGCCATCGCTTCCCAGCGTATAAGAAATGGAAGTACATGACAAGAGATCGCTTCCCAGCGTATAAGAAATGGAAGTACATGACAACTAGACTCGTAGGAGAATTAATAGATCTCGTAACTCTAGAAGATCCTTACACCTGAAGGCTCTTCTTTGACCAGAGAGTTTTCTCCAGCTGAATTTGCTACTGCCCTCCTGAAGCTGAAGTCAGGTAAAGCTCCTGGTCCAGACCAAATATGCCCCGAACGTATACTCCATGCTAGACCCACCATCAAATCCTAGCTGTGTAAATTTCTTTCTTCCTGCCTGTGTCAGCTCAGGATTCCAAAACTTTGTAGACATTCTCTGGTGGTTGCTATTCCTAAGCCGAACAAATTTTTGGACGATATTAAAAGCTACCGCCCATTCTCTCTGCTTTGCATCCCCTACAAGATCTTCGAAAGGCTCACTTACACCCGCATCGAGTCTATCATCGACCCTTTGCTAGCACGTGAACAAGCAGGCTTCCGACACAGAAGATCGACTGTAGATGAGGTCACCTTGATGACCCAAGAATCGAGGACTGTTTCTCGGCTAAAAAAAAGGCTGGTGCTGTCTTTGTGGACCTCACTGCAGCCTATGACGCAGTGTGGCATCGTGGCCTGGCCTGCAAACTTTTGCGGCTTATTCCTGACAGACATCTGGTGCGAATGATCACGGAACTTCTCCAGAATCGCAGCTTTACCGTTACGACCGGTAATAGACAGCAAAGCAGACTCAGACGCCTGAAGAACGTTGTTCCACAGGAATCTGTCGTGGGTCTCCTTCTCTTTAATATCTGCGTTAGTGACTTACCACCGACCACTTCCAGCAAACTTCCTTATGCCGATGATCTTGCACTCGTGCTCATTGCTGGAGACTGGCGAACTCTGCAGAAGACTCTTAGCCAAGACATGGCAATTCTACAAACGTACCTCCAAAAATGGAGACTAAAACTCAGCGAAGCAAAAACAGTGTCATCTATATTCCACCTTACCAATAAGGAGCCAAAACGTGAGCTTTCGGTCAGTGATGGAGTCGAGTACTCAACTTCCGAGTAAGAGTACCGCAAAAAAATTCGAGTACGGGTACAAGTACTGATATTGAAAAATGTACTCGAGTACGAGTACTTTTATAAATTTAGCAAAAGCGCAATTTTTAAGTTGTAACGGCTAAAAGTTTGTCGCAAAAACATAAACGAATACGTTTTTTCACTGTTTGGGATGGTGAGAAGGCGCATCAATTTATTTACGGGTTTTATTGGCTGTAGTTTGCTATCGAAAGTTCATCTTGTTTGTTAGTTTGTTGCTTCCAGCGAAAGCCAAATGTACTCGTATACTCGGCGCTTTTTTTGACCGAGTACCGAGTACATTGACCTTCGAATACGAGTACTAACCGAGTACCAGGGATTGCGAGTACGAGAACCCCAAAAGTGGTATTCGAGTAGTACTCGAGTACGAGTACAGTACTCGAGTACTCCATCACTGTTTTCGGTAAAGTTGAATGGCAAGCCACTCCCATTCTCTGATACTGCAAAGTATCTTGGCATAACACTACATAGATCTCTCACGTACAAGAGACACCTGAGTCACTTCGCAAGAAACTTAGCAACAGAGTTTCATTAATCAGGCGACTAGCTGGAACCACCTGGGCGCTGGTGCCTCAGTCCTGCGCACTGCAACTCTTGTCTTTGTGTACTCGATGTCAGAGTATTGTGCACCTGTCTGGTGTGGCAGTGCCCCCACTCGTTTGATTGATCCAATTATTAATAACGCACTACGCATTGTGACTGAATGCCTGCTTCCCGCACCAACGAATTACCTAACGTTTCTCATTGGAATTCCACCTGCAGAGCTTCGTCTTAGACAAGCCACACTGATCTTACTGCAGCTCGCCGAGCCTTGGAGCCAAACCATCTCCTCTATCACAAGATCACCAGCTCAGAACTTAAGCAATCTTGGCGTTTGAAGTCAAGACACCCTTTTGCGCCTGCAGATCAGTATAATATCTTGGAAAATGTTTAAAAGGTCTTTGTTTGACTTTATCTTCCAGGATACCACCGATTTAAACTCGATGTCGATTTTATTCAATTTAGTCAAAAAATTTTCCAATATCACCATGATTTTTAATTACAGTAATTAAGCGGTAGGTTTTCCACATAGATAGTTTGTGGGTGTGAGCGACTTGAAACTTCTTGTGGAATACCTGGATTTCATCATGAAAAACGAAAATATTTTGTGTTTGGAAGTTTTTCAAGTTATTCAAAGCTTCTTTTAATAACCCCAGGAAGAGTTAAAATGGGAAGAAGTGTCGCATAAATTTGACTAATTCTTTTAATCTAAAGTAGAAATCCTCACAGTTTTTCGATTCAAACGAATCTTCCAGGAAAAACAAGGCTTCAAGAAAAAAAGTTTTTCGATTTGAACAAAGAAAAGTTCCGGAGGCATTATTGATTTTGAGAGCCTACAGATATACTGTACGTTCATCACAACTCCACAATTTTCAAGTATAACCTTGCCAATTGAAGTTGAGTGTGCTGGAGGTTGATTAAAGAGTATGTATTTACTGCAGCTGCTACCTGTACCCGCTGCAGCTGCTACACCGACTCTTTATGGTCTACCAAAAATACACAAGGAAGGTACTCCATGTCGACCAATTTTGGCATCCTATGACAGTTTTGCATATGAATGCGCTGTTTGGCTAAGCGAAATTTTAACTCCCCTCCGCGAACATCCCTCTAATATTAAAGACACTTTTGATTTTGTCACGCGCATTCTTAGCTCCAAACCGGCTCCCAATCATATGGTCTCTTTTGATGTTAAAAGCCTTTTTACGAATATCCCAATTGATTTTGTAATTGACCAAATTTTGGAAAAGTCATTCCCTGACAAAAAAGCTTTATTTCATGGTCTTACCCACTCTCAATTTAAAAAACTATTAATTTGGACCACCAAAAAAACAACACTACAGTTTAACAATCGATACTTCAAACAAATTAATGGCGCTGCAATGGGGTCCCCACTTGCCCCATTGCTCTCAGACGTATGCATGAATTAGCTCATTGATCAAAGTCAAAAAATTGAAACCCAGCCTGTGCAACTTTATAGATACGTCGATGACTGCTTTGCTACATTTGAAAAACGCGCCCACATTACCGAATTTTACAAACATCTTAATTCTATTCACCCTAACATACAATTTACCTATGAACTGGCCCAGAACAACCAATTGGCTTTCTTGGATGTATGGATTAGTAATCAAGATGGAAAACTAGCCTTAAAAACGTACCGTAAACCCACTCATACCGGACTTTACATCAAGTGGCAAAGCTTTGTGCCTCTGAAATACAAGATTAATTTAGTGAGGAACCTCTTGCACAGAGCTTACAAAATTTGCAATTCCTATTTACTTATCCACGAAGATTTCAAAATTATTTCCACCATGCTAGAGAAAAACGGCTATCCGACTGGATTTCTTAATCAGCAAATTCGAATTTTTTTCAACAAAATGCATGAAAAAGTAAAAACTCCAGAAGTCGAAGAAAAGCCAGACTCTGAAAGCAAAACAAGACCCATATTCTCGATTTTAAAACTACCGTATATCGGAGACATGTCTCATCAAATTGAAAAAGAAATTCGGCAAAATCTATTCAAAAAACTTTCCCAAAAATCAAAATTTGTTATGGTACACGAAACAACAACTATTGGCCAAAAATTCAGGTACAAGGACCGTCAAACACTGCTACGCAGCTCAGGAGTAGTGTATAAACTCAATTGCTCATGCGGACAATCATACATTGGACAAACCAAAAGAAATTTGAAGATTAGAATCAATGACCATATGCCAAAAAACTCAACTAAGAATGAAACTGATGTGTCCCAACACTTGAAAAATAACCCAGACCATACGATGAACTTTCACTCCCCCGAAATACTAGCTCACAGCAATAACATCCGAAAACTCCGCATCAAAGAAACTCTACTCATCCAAAATCTTCAACCACAATTAAATATTGATGATTCTTCCAACCCCATCTACCTATTTAACATTTAGCTCACTTCGCGCAATATTCGTGTAGGCCTAAATCGCAATTAGTAACTTGTTTAATTTCCATTTATATTCAACGTCTTTTTTTAGTTATGATTTAATTAATCCTACAGTGTTTGTACTTAATAATCCTACTACTAATCTAGTCACTCCAGTTGCACGTAATTGTTTAATTTGCCCCTTTAGTTATATTTTACGTAAATCCCAACTACTTTGTTTATGACGTAATAGTTATGCTGTATTTAAAATAATTTCTTTCTTGTGCTGGTTATTCTAGCCTAGTGCCTATGTAGTTTCACACTGATGATGGTATAAGTTTTTACCGAAACGTTTGTGAGTATGATTGCAAATATACTGGCTATAATCTTTTTATTGAAGTATGTATTTGTTTTGTGATTAGATTTGTTTTTCTCCTATAAGGTGAAAACCACTTGCATACATAAATAAATATCAGGACAATTTTTCGCAATGAATCTTTGTTTTATAAAGGTAATACGAAAACGGAACTAAGTTTATGGCACTGACAAAGTTCAACAATTTGTAAAGCGGAGTTCCGACATTAGGGAATTTTTTATAGGCTACGGCAAGTCAACTATTTGAGTATTTACTTTTGTGAAGGTTCCGCGGTAGTGTTTGTTCATGGTTGTGATTTTGTCAAGGGCGTTGAAGTACTTTCAAGTAAGGGGAGCTGAAATTTGTGTTATCATACCAAAGTCTGGGGGGCTTCGCCCCTCAGACCCCCCTCTTTGTTATCGCAACATACATCATACGTATTATGCACTTTACTTTAGTAAAAGTCTTTTGGAGACTGCGTGATGAACTCAAGCTTTTCTCTAGCATAACACGCTGTAGCCAGATCGACGTTTATAAAATGTTTACCTCCTTTAAAATAACTTATTATCCGTTCACAAGCTCCTGGTTTGAAGCTCCTAGGCAGGAGCGTATTTAGGGGGACATTGTGCCATGCCATCCCTCTTTTTGTTTCTGCTTTTTAGTAAAAAAAGAGCAAGAATCGTGATGACAAATATGCCAGACTCTTTTGATGGTTTTCGTAGCTTATTCCAGGAGCGGAGCCGGGTGGGTAGGTTGAGGGGTATGCATCCACCCACCAGCCATTTTCAAAAATATTTTTAATGTATAGGCCTACAATTTTTCCATAATTTCGAACCTCTTCGATAGCAATACGGCTTAGGTCGCAAGCACGCATAATCGAAAATGTGCGAACAAAATGCATCATATTAGGTGAAGCACTCAGAATTAGGGTCAAAAAGTTTAAACAAAATTTGCCTAAAAATCATTCAAAAAGCACCAAAACAGCCATTACAGCATGTAAATTTTCAAAATTTTTCCGGGGAAGCATGCCCCTGGACTCCCTAGAGCTTTTTTGTTTCTCAATTAGCTTTAAATTTGTTCTTCCGAAAGAAATACGATTGAATAAAATGTGGAAATTATGCCCCCCCCCCCCTGTTTTCAAAATTTCTCGCTACGGATTACCAGAACTGGGCACTCGGTACTTTACAAGTAACGACGATATCGGTACCGATACTTTGCTAAAAAAGTACCGTCGGTACCGATAACGGCACATTTTTGAAAAAGTAACGACGATATCGTTACTCGGTACCGATTTTCGGTACTTTTAAAACGAAAAAAAAATTTTTTTAAATTAACTTTTGTTTTGGTTTTCGTCTTGCAAAGCAACGAAAAAGAAAACCTTATCAAGCTTTTTGTCGCATCTGGTGATAGTGTAAGGTCTGAGTTGTAGTCTCACGCGAATCTTGATACTGCAAGCGAACACGTCGGTTATATCAACAAGGCGACATCGGCACACTTACTAAAACAAGCATTCTCATGTATGGCAGCATGTATAATAATCTGTTGGTCTCCTTGATTAGTTATGAGGCTAGGTATAAGAAGTATCATCATCAGACACTCGCCCTGAAGGACAGAAGCTTTTGTCACACCCCTGCTTATCTGGCTAGTTGCTACATTCACACAATACTAAGGACGAGAAAGAGCTTATGGTCTTTATACGAAAAAAATGTTGCAGAGGTTCTTGCTGTGTGAATTTTATCATTGTGTTGAAGGAGAATGTTTTCACTTTTAATGCCACTTTCAGGAGAGGTTGGTGTATCAGTAGCAGCATACTCAGAACTTTTAGATAAATCAAAATCTACATTTTTCTCAAAATTTGCAGGTCTATAGTTTTACTTTGATTTAATGACACAGAAATAATTTTTTCCGTATAGTCTAGACCAGTGGTATGCAACCTTTTTTACACAATCCCCCCTTTTTGGAAAGTGTGGGTCCAAAATGCCCCCACAAAGCATTGATGAGCAAAAAAAAAGTCTACACGTCCGCAGATCTACTATTTTTCCACTGAAAATGCTGAAGAGCAGAAAAATATCTGCATGCGGCCCGCAGTTTGCCCAGCTCTGGCGTTGAGGAATTGTTTTTTGATTTTTATAAAATTTCGTTATTTGCAACACATTTGTATAAGTTTTTGAAAGATCATTAAATAGGTATGTTGCTAATAAATCTGAATTTATTTCTACAAATTCACCACAGTTTAGAAACAGCTATTTAAAACTCGACAGTCTGTTTCACCTAAAATCTATTTGTACAAGATACCCATGATGATCCTTCTTGGGTGAAACAGACTATCGGGTTTTAAATAGATGTTATTTAACTATGGAGTATGAATTTGTATATTTGCTCAGTTATAGAGCACTTTTTGAAACACTGATTCGCATTGTTATTGAATTTATTTCCATTCAGAAATCAATTGTTAACAATATTGGTAGAAGAATTCGTCTACAACGGCACATCTAGGGGAATCAAAAAAACCGCCGTTACACGCGAATTGACGTCACAGCCACACGCAGGAGGAGGCTACGGTGCCATGCCCCCCCCCCCTTTGGCCCTGTAATATTAAAAATCCTAAAACCTAACTTTTAGTCTGTAATTTCTCAAAGTAATAATGGTTGCAGCCTTCTTTCATTTATTTTAGCCAAGCTTCGTTGGCGACTGAAATTGCGTCCAACGTTATGAAAATGTTTCCAACTCAAAGCATTTATTCTGAAAACGCACGCGGACCGGTAACAAACTTCGCACGGGGCCGAAGCCCGGTGGTTGCCGACCACTGATCTACAATAACGCAGTTTCGCGGTACTTTCCGAAGATGCTTTTCGCGGAAAAATTCGGAAAGTTTTCCGCTTTTGCTCTCTGAAGTTTACTCAAAAAAGTTACCGAAATATCGAGTAAAATGATCTAAAAAGTAGCGGCGGTACCAAAAACGGTACATTTTTTTAAAAGATCGACGGAACCGATAACGGTACTAAAAAAATACCGCGGTACTTTTGTACCGCGGCACTGCCCAACTCTGGTCATTACCAGAAAAACAATGCAAGTTACCGAACCGTTAATCTAGTGATGTTGAAACCAAGCCCAAGAGCTATTTTCAAAATCGGTTCGATCAACAGTGTGATGTACAGTTTACAGTTACAGTTTACAGTTTAATGACTCTCAAGAAAAGAAAACAAGCATAACGAAAGATTTGAGAAACAAGGAGCACCGAATAACCCTAGGGTTTTCTAGTCTAGATGCTCCTTGTACACACGCATATAGTTAAGCCATCTCATTCGGCAGGCAAAAGGAAAAATATAAATGCAACGCGAATATGCGCGAAGGTACAATAGTAACGAAAGCGGTAAAGAGATAGCACAATTATATAATGTAGGCTTATCACTAACGCATTATCACTTAACCGTCGTACTGATGAGATACCGTACATGCTGTCCGTCAGAAAAAATGATATTCCTCCAAGAAAAAAACAAAACAAAAAAAACAAACAATAAAAACACGCAGAAAGCAGTAAATACAGAATGAAATTAGCTTAAGGGAAAAAAATGAAACCAGGGTATTAAATCTCGCAACTGCGCCTTTCGACAACATAGATTTTGTTGTCATGATCAGCGGTGTATGCTATATGCAGTTACTTGGGATTTGTTTTCCGTCCGAAAGAATATTCGTTTGCCTGCAAGACTATCCATAATCAATTTAATCAAAAATCGATTAGCTTCAAAATGGCAGAATAAAAAACTACTGTTGCATCAATGAGGTTCAACTTTCCTTAATGAGTCGCCAGGCCAGAAAAAATGTCTCGTTGGTGTGGCGGTGGTGCTTGAGTTTTAATTTGAAGACCTTTCTTACAAGAGGTCATGTCGCTTCTGTTGCCGTGGTTCCATAACACGAGGTAAAATGGTTTTACACATATAAGTTCAACTTGAGAAACATTTGTTGAAAGATCGGAGTTCATTCTAAAGTTTTGTTTATTCTGCGGTTGTAGGCACATCCACTTCACTTTGTTTGATAAAAGTTTGCAACAACTTTCAAGCCTGTCAATATTCACTTGATTGCTTATTCATTTTACTGTGCAGAATAGAATGGGCATGTTGATCAAAGTTCAAATTATAATTTTATTTTCATTATCACTCCTTGCTTTAGTGTCTCGTCTTCCAAATCATTCCCACTGGCAAAGAAGCAAGCAGAAACTTTCCGAGAGGGGACATGCGGACGAATTTCTCACAATGAGGCACAATTGTTTCAGGATAATCGGATCGACAAAAGCTTTTGAAGTGTATTGAAGGTGGTTTATAAAAGGCCACGCAATAGAGTTTACCAGAGCACGCCTATGTTTATAGCATTATTGCAACATCCAAGTCACAGTACGACCTGAATGAGTCTGAAAATTTTGAGAAACTCCTATTCATTCATTGAAATAGACGTGCGAAGTTTTGCAGTGCTTTATTGAAGTGACTTCGCAGCGCCAGTTTCTGGTAGTTATGATATGACTCTGAAGCTATGCTATGATACTTTGCTTTGATTTTAGTCGTGGCGGTGTTCTGCTTTCATCTTCTATTGCATAGTGGAGCAGCCAATCGTTGTCATCAATTTTTTATCAATTCCTCGGTTTAGAGCGAAATAATTTCAAAGTGTAATGAGTTGCCCCGTAAGAAAAAAAAAGGATGATAGTAAAAATCTATTTTTTTCCGCCGCGATCTCGATTATTTGCTACGCCTTACGCGGCGTAACAAATTAACTTACAGCAGTTATAATTCAGTTTTCTTTCTAAAACCTAAACAAAAAATTTTGACAAGAAATTTCGTGGTGTTTACTTCATTCCTTGCCAACAAGGTCCATCGTTGCCTCAGAGTTGTCAACGGGCCGAGCCTGACCCGATCCGAACCCTAATTTATCAGCCAGCCTAAGATCGACTTAAACCCGAAATCAAAACGTCACTTTAAATTTTGAAGAAATTTGATAAAAAAAATGAGTTTTACCCATCCACAGCAACATCAACTACAAACAGCAATATTTATACAAGGTGTTCTCTTTGCGTTATTCCAGCAATCACGAAAACCCTATCAGTCACTGAAAATCTTTATTTTGCTCCGGCGTCCGGCCCGATTGAAGCCCGACAATTTTTCAAAATCCAAGCTCGAACCCGGCCCGTACCCCACCCGACCCGAAAAGCCCGAGGCAGATTGACAACCCTGCACTACCTCCATGATGTATTTCCTTTTTGTTAATGTTCTTATACACTTTACTTTGTGTTCGTGTGCACTACTTTCGCATTTAAATAAAAAGGTGGTAGATTTAATATTTATGTTTATTGTTGATTGGAAAGACTCCAAAAATTCATTTTCTGTTGGCTGTCGCCAAGTGGTTTAATATTTTCTGAGATTCTACGGGTACGTATCATGTATGTCACTTCAACAATGAAGCCGTTAAAACTTGCAATAGCACATTGAAAAAATACGGTACTAAATGCGCCAACGAGTCATTACCAACACATCAACTCTGTACCGCCCTTTATAAAATGTTTACGCTAAAATCTTTTATCTCAAGATGGTGCAAAAGAACTTTCAAATATAAGATGTGGCGCAAAGGTATAGACTGGACGAGAGAGATGTGTTCAACATGGTATGATCGCATGCAAAGAAATAATAACTTGACGTTCCATATTAGAAAATAGCCTCTTCTACGATTTTAATAAAATATTGAATCGTTTAATCGTTTGTTCGTTTGTTTGGTTTATGTATGTCTTGTTTCATCGCATCAATAAATTAGTAAAAAAGAAATGGATTAGGCTGAATAGTTATGTCATTAAACTTCTTGTTCTAGAGTTGAGCGTTTGATGCTTAGAGAGGTATTTTATGACTTGCCTGCTTTACTATGAAAAGTCGAGTTGCAAACACCGGCTTAATTAATGTCTCAACAAATTTGCAGCATCATCGAAAAGTAAGGTGATGCAGCATAAATAAATCAAGTATATAATCACAAGCTTTCATATTAAACATGAATAATAACAGAAAGAATTTCATTGGTCCAAAAGTTTCAAAACTTTTCGATATTTTTAATACTGTATTTACTGTTGCATAACTTATAGGTAAATTAATCATTAAAAATTTTCTTTTTTGGCGTACGATTTCAAAATAATGATCATGTTGATATAGTGTTTCAGTTCTGGACAAAGTCTTCAGCACTTGTTTATGGTAAAACAAATTCAATGTTTAACTTGCTAAAGTTTTAATAATATACCCTATGTAATTACGAAATGCAATTGGGCAATGTTTGCTGTTCTCAAATGACGTAACACTTTGTAAGTTGTTGTTAATGCCTATACAGAAGGAACCAACGCAGGCAGCAAGAATTGTTTGATTATCAACTAGCTACAGCAAACTTGACCAAAATAGCTTATATAAATGAAAGTGTGAAAGTATCGTTGTAACGGTCTGATTTTCAACTTATTTCCATCTATGAAATATGCTTTGCGTGTTAACATAGCCATAAGAAAACCTGCAAAAAATTGACTCATAGAAGCTCCCAAAAATTGCCGGAAAATTTTGAAACATAAACGTAGACAAAAAGAATTAAGAACACTCTGCAAAAATGTTGCCAAATGCTATTGGTTAGAAAAAGAAAACTAAAGATTTAATTTTGTACTTTATATATTTCGTCACTAGACCGAGGTCATAACAACTTCAAACTCCTTCCAATTACGATATATTTAAGCTTTATTGTTTCCAAGCAAGTTTCGTCTTGCTTGGTCAAAACACAAACTTTTTAAGCAACTGTGGGCGGCCAGTAACAGCATTGCGCAAACTGTGTATAGCTTAAATCTTCAGTTGAAAGGATGCAGTGCTTCTGCAAGCATGGACCCATCAAAAACACAAAAATGTAGGCTGTGACCATAGATATAAAAAAATTGTTATAATGAGTGGTGCCATATGTGCTCGTCATTTGCCAGATATACAGTAAATAAAGTTTATAAAATTTCCTCGCGTGTTTTTCAAGTTACGTGTTATTAAATATTGGGCAGAGACCTACATGGAAGATGATTTTGATAAACGTAGCAATTAGTGACCAACAGCTACCCTAATAACCGTCTAATCAGCTGTAATAATTTAACGATAATTACGATTAAATTACGGCAAACCCCAAGTATTAGATCAAAAAATACTTCTAAAGAATGTGAGAAAATTTACCGCGGAGATGTCGACTTTCAAGCAGATATATCAAAAAGCAAGTTTAACTTTGCAAAGAAAGCCATTACCATCTCAAAAAATTGTTGGCATTTTCAACTCCAGTCACTTTAGCTGAATCTTCATTTGACACAAATTAAAACTTTTGTTTAACCAATTGCTTTCAAACCCATGAATCGAAAAAAGTTATACTGGAAAGACAAAAGGCTACCTTTGGTAGAAATTTTATTTCTATTAAATCGCTAGGCTATAAAACAAAAAGGCGGAGCTATGTTTTTTGGGAGAAGCCTATATCCTTACAAAAACATTTTTCAACTGGCCTACGTGGAAATTTGTTTATGCTTTACGTTTGATAGTCGCAATTAGAGAAGTTAAGTTTTAAAATTATTCCTATTTAGTCCGTGGCTTATTCATGACAACAGCAACTTATATCTCCATCACATTGAGTCATCGACACACGATACGCCCTCCTATTTTACTCCAGGAAATGATGAGTAAAAATTCCTTCAAAGCTTTTCCTGCTGTGATTATTTTTCGTGGACAAACAACGTCATTAGGAGAAAAGTTTTTTAGTATGTACGTCATAACCTACCGCCATTTTTAAGACAAGTCTTCTCAAATAATAACCTATTTCTTGGTGTTTGTTTATAGACAGTCTACACTCGTACGTTAGACCGAAAAAAAAAGAGAACGGGGAAATAGAAACCGATGAAAAACAAAGCAACAAAAGGCCAACTTCCTGATTTTTTGTTTGTTTTAGATTCACGTCATGTGGGACTCTTACGTTGAGATTAGAACACTTAAGTGTAATGTGTACCCAACTAAGTACACGTGAGAGTGCTTCATCGAGTTCATTATCAAACTACTTGCTTCGCACAAATAAAATCATTGTAGTATCAATCGCATTTAATGAACTTCCAAAGTTTTTTTCTCGCACTAAACATACCGTAAAATTTTCACTGCTGATTGTGTTGTTTCCACACAGCAGAATTCAAAACGAGCCGGCAATATGCAGTAGTCCAACTAATGGAAAAATCGTCACCTCTGCACAAGCGTTTACTACGGCAGTAACAGTAAATTCAAGTTTTCCCGTTTCAAAGACTGGATTGCTTTCACTATCCGGTCTTTCAAATGTGGTCGTTGAAAAAGCTCTCATATCAATCAATTTGCTTTTCGTTGCCTAATAAACACAACCGAACAATAATCAATAATATTAAAATTATTATTTGTTTCTGGACAGACAAAATATTAGTTTTGTGACTAAATACAAATTTACCGGGAAATGAAATGTCGGTCGTTAGTCTTCAAAAAGCTAACCATACAGACCAGAAAGGAAGAAATCCGACGGCAAAATTATTATTTTTTTGTTTTCCCAGACACACAACTAAAATCTTTGACGTCACTTTGATTTTACAGTCATATAGATAGACAGGGGCGTAGCCAGGGGGGGCAAAAGGGGCAATTGCCCCCCCCCGAAATATTTTTAGTGACCACTAGCCTACAAACAAAGATACTAATGCTATAACGTAAATCTACTAACAACGCAAGCAGGGGCGAATTAAGACCACTTTTCGACAAAAAAACTACGCTAAAATGAGTATTTTTCTTGCAAAAGCCCTAAAAATTCGTGGCGGCTGGGGGCTCTGCCCCCAGACCCCCTTAGCCTCTGCGCTGGGGGCTTCGCCCCCACACCCCCGGTTGGGGCGCCCCCTTTGCCGAATCCTGGGTGCGCCACTGGAAAAGCCTATGAAGTTTTGCCCCCCCCCCCGAAAGTTTGGGCTGGCTACGCCACTGTAAATAGACCTATTATTGAACTAACATTGGATTTAATCTACTCAAACAATTTGCCAGCGAGGCTGGGGATCAGACTTTCTCAAAAAACAACATTATTATTTTCCAAAATGTCATGACAAATCAAAACAAAAACCACCTACAATAATTTAAAACTAAACAATTTTCACATATCCGTGTTTATAAATGAAAATCATAATTCCAAAACGGAAAGCACTTAATGTTTTTCAACCTGTTTATAGAACAACGTGTTGAGATTGAACAAGAAAATAATGGTCGTAAACCTTTATTTGTAGTTTAAATCCAAGCACTTAATAGGTTGAGCAGTATTTCTCTTTTCTTCATAGTCTGAAGTAGACTATGGTCTGACCGTAGGTGCTGACCTAATTCCAAGTCTTAAAAGCCACTTACGACCTAGTAAGCTGGAAGGAAAAACGGCAAAGCAAACAAAAAAACTCCGGATATAAAATCATCAATTTTTGAAAATGTAAGAAACAAACGGAATAATTGAATTGTGTCAACAAAATTAAGCAAGCTCCAGCAGAAACGAAAAAGATTGATAATTAGACATCGCAAAAGCGAATTTATTGTCTGCAGCTGTAAAAACTGTTTCAACTACAAAAACATGTTTGGCTTGGACAGAATTCGTATTGCAATTTGTTTTTTAGATGAAAGTTGCCGAAAATAGATGGTTTGCTTGCCGTTTGTGTAAATTATTATTTAATTTGCACCGCTTAAAATATCAAAAAATAAACATCATTATTTTAAATCAAACTCAAATAAGCCTTATAAAATCTCATTGATTGATATTTTTTAATTTAGGTGTAAGGTTGTTACAAGGCAGTAACCGCAAAACCGCTTAATATCTGGTGGCTAATGTTACAACAAAAATTTGTGCGCCCAAAGACTTTTTGTCCTTGTGACTGGCAACAACTAAATTTGTCACGAAAGCTTTGGTTTTACAACTCATTCCGGGAAAAAAAATCATAGAAAGCATTAGTTAGTGTTTATTCTTCGGAAAAATCGACGTTTAAGTTCACGCATACGAAACTGCTTGTTTTCAGAATCAAATGTTTCCTTTAATAATAGTTTCAAGCTGGGATAACAATAACGTCGTAATTAGCGACAGGTCTCACTAAAATCACGTCAGAGTTCGTTAATAAATAACGTTAATTATTGCCATAATATTGATGTACCAATCAAGTTTTAAAGTTCTCACGTTATTGGGGCAAATCCTCGCATCGTAAAGAAGAGAAAAAGCCGTTAACTTCTCAGCATTTACGACAAGCTGACTTTTCCGATGCAATTCAACCACAATCTCAGAACTCAACAACATATTCTTCAAAGATTTTATTGCTAATAAACTATCACAGCGAAAGATCTTAGCTGCTATTAAATGTATGTGTACCAAACACTCGCATCCGGTGCATTGCATTCAACCATCGAAATCTTCGGCACATCACAAACATATTGATTCAAACAGTCGTAATAGAAATACTGTAGAAGACGCAATCTCCATAAAACGGCTTCTTCCACAAGAACTCTTATCACTAAAAGCTTCTCAATTTAATGTAATGCAGTTTCGTTGTTCTTATCGCTATTAAATTACAGGTTATTATGAGCAAAGAACTTGTTTTGGAAGTTAAAGAAATTTGTGCTTGCGTCGCATTTACTATTCGTGTTTGTGCTTGTATTTGACTTTAGCCAGAAATTTTTTTGGTTTTATGGTATTATGATTTAATTTGTTTTGATCAGAAACTCATTTTATTTCATGTTTAACTTAAGTTTTCGAATCGAGTTATTTTAGTACGAGTTTGAAAAATCCCCAAATATTCTCAATCAAAAAATACGACAGATTTTTTTTGGTATTGATTTTCAGCACGACATTAGAGTACAACCATAAGTTAGTTAATGCATGTTTAACAGAAAAGATCAAAATAATTCTGTTATAGACATTATTACTTTCAAAATTTTTTATCAAATGAAACCATTTAGGGCTTCAATTTGATTAGCGGGCTGAAACAGCTTGAAACCTTTACTTGGATTTATGCGCGAATGATAATAGTTTGGAAATTATTTTTCTAGTTAAAGCTTGTATCTGAGTCTGTAAGGGAGAGTTATTGTAACGAAGATAGAATTTTGATAACTTGGCACTTTTTTTTGCTTGTCTAATCTAATCTTGACAAACTAGAGGTTGTTGAATATGATGTATAAAACAGCTGAACTGACCAAGGAAGTGCGATTAAAAGAAAGGAGAAGGTAATTTGCAAACTTGGTGATTTGTTAAAAGTTTTAAAGAAATTAATGTTTAACCTTTATCAGCAATAAAGCAAGCAAAGTCGATAACTTTTGACTTGTCCAGCACAAAATGACTGATAGGGAGCTAGAAAAACTTGCTAAGAGAGTTGAGAGCTTGTTTTATGGCGGGAAATCTCATTGCCTGGCGACGGTTGAGATTTGTAAAGACCTACAGATTTGAGTTACGGGCTATTGTGCTCTCCAAAAATAATAGGAGCTCATACGCTGCCGTAAAGAAAAAAAGAAAAAAGGAGTGGAAAGGCGACATCTTACTTCGGTTTTCGTCACGTAAACACTATGAGTAAGCGATGTCGTGTAAAATGACACCGGCAAACGAAAAAGAAAATAAGTTGAAAAAAGATTGTGCTTTTAAACAAGTAAATCTAATGAAAGTAAGAAACAAACTGGTTTAGTGAAAGCTAAAATTAAGTCTCTTATGCGAGCATATTTGTTTAGAATGCTCAACAAGATTAAATCATAAAGGCGTCTTAAAGGTGAGGACAAGGTTTTCCAGAATGGATCAATTCTGATTGCTTGCCATCTGCCGTGGTTAAGTCCGTCTATCAGGAAACGTAATTAGAAAGACTACTCATTCCGTAGCTTGATTTGATTTAATTAGTTTTAAAGGTTTTACATTTCGTTCGTACTGAAAAGCTTAGGAACGGTGACAGGTTTAACACTTTGAGATTAGGCGATGTTGTTGTAGAACGAATGATTTCTGAACTCAATCCACTCATATTTATTTCTATGTTTTTCGCTCCAGCAGAAAAAACGTAAAATCATTTTTGAATAACTTAGTCTACTCGGTAAAGACCATCCAATGAAAAGTTAATTATTTTTCTGAAATAATGCGTTTACTGGTATAGTCTAACAGTGCTTGGTAAATTCAGATGCTTGTTTTCGATCAACTGCGACAGAATATAAGCCAACATGAACGTAATATTGTTCTAATTTAATTGCAATTGCTTAATAATAACTTTGCAGCAAGATTAGTTAAAGATTGCCGCTCTCCGACTAATTTGGAAAATAGATTAAGGGTTAGGACTGGGATTTTGTGAAGCACTTAATTGCAGCTTGTATAAACAGACATGAAGAAAGTAGTAGTTAGAAAGTAATAGTTTTTATGTTTTATTACTCCAATAAAGCACTTAGGAGCTGCCAGATGGTAATACCCAGGTCACAACTTCTAAGTAAAGATTGTTATTTCGATAGATTGTTTTAAACTTAGCGATTGTTTTTGAAAGTCAAGTTTAATTCTAATTGTACATTGTCTTGAGTTTGAGCAGTAACTTAATTATTGATTTACCGGTACTGAAAATTGACACTTTTATTAGGCAGACATATACTATATTTAATGACTTGCTGTTATCAAAAGCTGTGAGATTTTGTGTGTGTACATTTTTATTGACGACCTACATTTGTATGGATGATTGCTGCCTATAAATTTTGTGCTATGATGACTACGCTATTCTACTTGTAAGTATTTGTTCCTTGTAATGCATATTGATTTTCGTAATAGCTTTTGGCTTATAGAAAATTCAGACATATGGCCACATATGTTTCTCTTAAAGTTTGAAAGGAAAGGTGAGGGCAATGTACGCTTTTCTTTAATTTTCACCGACTGTACCAAGTTCAATGTTCTTACATACTTCGAACAAGTAAATTAGTTTTTCAATTTAGGCACAACAGCGACTTGAGCAAAAATATTAAACTTCGAAAAAAGTGGCTGCAAAACAATGCAAAGTGCGAGTCGAATGTATGCGAAGCATATACCGGTGCGCAGTTAATATGTTGCAAAATTTCTGGAAAACAATAATTCAGGAAGTATTTGTTTTTGAAAAAGTTTTAATTATTACCACAGTCCCTTTGGCGCGCTTATAATTAACACCAATTAGTGTCGCTCCTGACAACTTGTGCCTGACACACATTTCTAATTTGTTCACAGATACGTGTGTTTTCATGTTGTTTTTGCTTTTCCCGAAAATCTGAAACCTATCTCTATACTTCAAAGTAAGTTGTTGACTGTTGTTTTTTATGCTCTATATTGTTTTTGCTGTAATTTTAGTTCCACAAATGCGACTTAGGCCAAACCTTGGGCACTTCTCAAAATTTTGTTTTCCGATGAATCGTTAGCAAATAGTAGTCAGAAAGTAGTCAAAAAAGTAGTATTTGGGATAAACCGTAGTCCGTTTATCATCTTGTCGCATTGAATACGTCCTGCGTTGATTGCCAAGCTTTTATTATGCAACTGCTCAATGTCCTTCTGAAGTCGTACGTGATATTGCATTTTAATCCTGGCTTTTGAATAAAGTAAAGGAGATTTTGCACGATTTGAATTGAAAAGTCATTTCGAAATAATTTTTCCGACTCTATTTAATATCCTCCGAGTCATGTGACCCAAACTTCAGTTGTGTGCCGCAGTTTTTTGATGACGTCATTTACAAAAGTTAAAACAGATGTAAATGTTTCTGTTGTTTGTTGTGAATTTAAAAAGAAGTTTTCATAAACAACAATGATTAGCAAATTTTTGCCAAAACACACACGATAGTGAAAAATATGGTGTCAGCTTTCAACCAGAAGGCGTACTTCGTATTGTTTTGGGCCTGTTTACGCCTGAGAAAATACTACATCGCGCGCTTATATGTCCATTATGTAACTGCCATCCACTAATACTTCTTGTCAGGGTTACCTAATTAGTAAGCCTACAAGATGGTCGCTCAATATGATTTCAATAAAAGTTTATTGCTGAAATCTTTCCATTTCAAAATCTTTTGTACGTTTAATTAAAATCATTTTTCAATAAATTTGAACAAAGAAATCCGTTTAGCTTTCTTGTGAGAAATGAATCTCAAATTCAAGTGGGAATTTTAACTCGGAACATTCTCTAGAGCAAAGTTTGAAAACTCTCTTCGTAGCTTGCCATTTAGCCGACAGTACAGGTTTTTACAGTTTTCTTAACAACTCATTCAATTTTATGTTGGTCAACATTGGTGCAAAGTACATCTCTAGCTTGGTATACTCACTTTTACGGTTAGTTTTACATTGTTTATCCATCTGTTTTTACGACAAACAGGGTAGGCCTACACTGCCCCAATTGCCTTTTGCAAAGAGTGCAACTGAAGGATGAAGAGAGCAGGCACCAGCTCGACCGCATTGCGCGATACACTTGTAGAACCAGTCAAGCGTGCAAATCCATTAAACAAACAGACGCCAAGCTAAGTCAGAAAATAAACCCGATACGATCGAAAGGTTGTTTGCAGTGACCCAGGGTTAGGCACGTGACTTCATGGGCTATGACGTGTATGATAATGACAACAAGTGTCAACGTGTCAGTTCAAATAAAACACCATCAAAGTCAACAGGCTTAAAATGGTAACACAAGATGCTTTTATTTTTGTCTTGTTGATATCCAACTAAAAAAGTAACTGAGAGCTAATTCAATTAATAAAATGGGTTAAAAACAGGACAAAAACTGTGTAGAGCTACCGCCCAATAAAATCACAGAAACATGAACCACAAGACATTGTATAGATTTAAAACCGTTTTGAGAATTATTAATTTTACGCACGGGTTCCTTCAAGTCTGAACAAAAACAAGAAGGCGGCGGTGCGTAGTGATTACAGGGAAACCATTTGGTGGGTCGATATTTTATTAGCTAATCTTCCATGAGTAAGACTTTTTCTTTTAAAATTTAAGTAAACAAAAACGTACCTTCTACACTTTACTGATTGATAAGTGAAAGTTGTAGACTCTTTTACTAATGACTTTATTTTTAAAATTTTTCCTTTATCCACGGATGAATTGTATAAGGAACTTAAAAGTTGGTGTTGTAGAGGCAGGTGTGATTCGGAAAATATTTTGCTTACACCGTAACGGGAAACCATAGTGGTAGTAAGCACTAGATTTCTATTATTTCTCGAAAACATGTTGGAGTGGAAGAAACGCGTTCGCTACATTGTGTGAATAGACCAAGTTCCCAATCTTTTCTTCTCATGTTTTTACCATAACCTCCATTTTTGGTAGAGTTGTAATTCGTCATAAACGGTACGCGCGTAGGCTGGCAAAGTATCATTAAACCTGAGTCGATTTCTTTTTATTCAAACTCATCCTGTTATTAACTTGATTTCTACAGATGTTCCTCAACGTGTTTTCATTGGCGATGACGTCACCAACAACAAGTTTTTGTATGTTCAACAGCTGAAAATTTTATTTCTTGGGGGAACAAGACGAGTTGCCGTTGCAGCCAGGTAAACTGGTGCAAAATAATTACAGTTTTCAAAGCAACAATTTTAAATTGCTCGGCTTAATTGAGCATTTTGGCGAAAACGGACAGTTAAAAATATAACTGCGAGTTTTTCTAATGGCTAAATTGTCTGATTTTCGAGCTACACCTGGTTTAGCCGCCAACTCTCTCATGGCGCCAGTTCTATAATGCTTTAGAAGTTGCGTTGTATATTTTAGATAAAGACCAATTAGCTCATCATATCACTTAACTTACTCCATGTGAAAACACCATTTTTACGCAAAAACACCACAAACTTTCTTGTCTTTCAGTTCATCAAATCTTCATGTTTTCCGTCCTTGCTTCATATGTCAGCAAAATTTTGGGATTTTAATGTTAGTGAAAATAATTTTTCATAAAACAACGATAAACTTTGCTCTTCATTCAGCTTAGCTTGTTCAAAACATTTTTATGACGTTCTATTATTTAATTAAAACTTGTTTGCAAGAAAATCTAACAAAGGAGTTTAGCTGAGATAACGTGTATTCAGTTGTTTTTCTACATCAAACAGTAAATATTGTCAGAGAAATTCGATTAAAAGACATCTAAACGAACAAGATATTTTTCAAAGTTTTTATTTCAAAATTCGCAGCATCTGCAATTCGCAGCATCATGCATCTGCATGACGAATTCAAACATAATCGTACGACTTTGTTTTAACGGATTAAGTTGTTATTAACTGGTTTATAACGTAGTTCGTAGAGAGCCAGTATTAACGGCGACGATAAAAAATAAAGGGAGTGGGTAGTAGGTCTATTCTTCTATTAAATGATGAATAGTGGACAAATCGTATCATCCTAACATCAACAGATACCTTCTAATATTACTTATCAGAACCTGAATGCAGGTGACCAAAGACGCCGTTAATCGTAGGGCAACACACCTGCTTTTTCTTTAACACAAACAACACATCCAGATTGGCGGCAGGGAGGGGAAGTTTTTAGTATTGAATGATCACAAATTACACTTTCATCAAATTTGTAGCTATTAAATTACACTTTTTCAATAGAATTCGTAACATACCAATTTCACCGCATAAAAACGAATCTAAATCAATGTCCTTAAGCTTAGAAAGAACTAAAAATTCGTTGAAGGCGCCAGCTTATCCACAATGTCTTGTTAGCAACATTACGAGGTGGCAATGCCTTCAAGGCGTGACATAGACAACTTTCTTATTAATTATGCATATCGTCGGTACGAAGCCTTTCCGATGCCTAATTAGTAATGCATCTTGTTGTTGCCTTGGAAGGCGTCCTTAAAACAAAATTAAATGTTTTTCTAAAGTGCTCATTTCCTTATTTTAGCAACACCACCGCGAAATGATGTATCATAAAGTTTATCGCGCTTATTTCTTTGCTATCACATGATCAATTTATGTTGGGAAGTTATCATGGAAAACGCCGTTATGCAAAAAAATTCGCATAATTTAAAGTAGATCATGAAATTCTTCGGTCTACTTTTTTGCTTCAAGATGTAACCCTTTGCACCTTCCTTGATAAAAATCTAATTCATGGTAATTATGTCATTTATTCATCATTAAGTGCTCACATAAAAAGTTTGTGTTAGTTTTACCAAACCTTATTGTTTATTATAAAAGCTCCAACGAGATTTTAATGGTTATTTTTGAGTTGGGCATGGGCGTTACAACGATAAAGTTCATTGAAAACTCAGGGTAACTGAGCGTGTGTAGATGACGTGTATTTATTGCATTTATATTTTGCTGACTTTAAGTTTTTGAAAAAAATTTTGCAAACTTTGCAAAATGCGGCATATCCGTAGCATTGCTGCAAATCACTCCAACTAATCTACAACTCACTAGGTTTTGCTAGTTTGAAGCAATTACAGTATGTTATGGTATATGCCAATCAATCATAGTTTTAAGGAGTTTATTTTTATGTTCGGTTAATGTGCTTCGTTATATCGTATGAGCGTTTATCATAGTCAGATTTGGGCCATTTGTTATGCGGTGAAAAGGCAGAATCATACGGACAAGTGGCTATGTCTGCACTGCGTCATAGATACGACTAAGTTGTATTCCAAAACTAAGGAAACCATATGGCTATGAAAATGTTATATTCCGTCTATGATCCGCAAATAGGAGAAAGTAAACAATTTTTAAGACCTGTAAAACAAAGTTTTCGTTAAAAAGACGTATTAGGCACATACAAAGCAATTTGATGTCTCCCGGTCTCAAATGAAAATTTTAGGCTGAGATATCTAGAAAGTTCTGAATGTCGAATTTGATATTTTGTAATCACTTGCCAAAATTCTAATTTTGTGGTCGGTGGTCGGGTCTCAAAATGACTATAATGTCCGGAGTTTTCTACGCAAGTTGAGAAAGCTTCTGAAAGACATAATGACAGCGCATGCTTTACTAACTGTCAGAATTTCAACTTCACCGCCAGTCAACAAATGGTCGTTTGTGTGTTCCAAACTTGATGCGGTAGCTCATTTTTCTTAATTATTGCGTAAAATATTACAATGACATCATCCAGTTTGAGTTAAATTTATCTATATTAACAGGGAGAAACTATATCTTTTGGAACCTGACACCCTGTCACCATTTATTCTAAATGACGTCATCAACTCTACGGAGGTAATACAACTGCTAACGTCTTTGTAAAAGTATAGGGTTGTAATTAAGTAAGATATTCAATAATACAATTGGCCAAACTTATTTAATCTTTTAGGTAGTGACGTGGAAATCAGAACAAGAGACTCGCGAGCTTTGCCGAATGAAGGGGCAGCCGCAGGTAATGAGAGGTTTTAATAAAATCACTCCTAACTTGAATGCTTTGCCGATATTTGAGATGTCGTATTCAGATTAGTATAATTCCGAACCTTAGTGCTTGAATCGTGTAATGGTCACGTGCTTTTTATGACATTATGGTCGAAAGTTGTAATTGTCGTCGAACCGTCTCAACAGGTATGCTGTCTCTCAAGATCTCAATACCAAAAAATACATGAAGCTCATAATCAGGGTTGCCAGATGTAAAAAATGAAATAAGCCAAATGCACTAAAAAAATAGGCCAAATGCTTTAAAAAAAAGCCAAATTGTAAACGTAACCAATTTAGTTACATTTGCCGTTCGCATTGTTACGTTAGCAATCTCAGGAGTCAGGGTTTAGCGCTGTAATCACATAAGTCAGTGTTACAGATTGTTAATTTGTTTCACATCAGTTAGGCAGCTCAATTGTCCATACCGGTACTTTACCAAAGTGATATTACAAATATTTCTAATGCAATGTAAAAGCTATTTCCAAAGTGTTGGACTTGTGGACATCTGTCATTTCTGCAAGTTTCTCTGAAAGTCTAATCTGGCTGTGTGGGCAGAACATGATGACAGCAAAATCATTTTTAAACTAACCTTACACCTGAAAACAAAACACAGAAATTTAATACAAGCAAGAAAAATGCCGTATTTACAAAAAAGTGGGATATCTTAAATAGTAACAAAAGGCAACGTGACTGCTACACTAAATGCTGAAGTAACCTAGATAGCCATAATCGAAAATTATCTCGTTTAACCTGCAATAGTAAAATCGCAATTTACTAAAAAAATACTTACCGTAATTTAAATCATTCACCCTATTCAACTCTAATGGAGTTTAAGCCTCCAGCTAGCCAGTGCCGATTGCTTTTTTTCTTTGTGGGTTATGGTTAGAGTTAGGGTTTGAGTATTTGAGTGACGTCAGTTACGGTTTGAGTAACTGACGTCACTCAACTCAAACCTAACTCAATCGAAGTAAAGTTGTTGCAATTTTAAACATAAGCCTACTTAATATAAAACAAAATTTTAGCTCAAAAACGTAAAAAGCCGAACACACATAAAAAAAGCCAAACGCATATTTCTTAAGCCAAAGGGATTTTAAAAATGCCAAATTTCTGGAATTTGGCTTAAAAAAAGCCATTATGGCAACACTGCTCATAATATAGGTAGCCCATTTCTTCTTTTTATGTGTTACTGCGAAGCTAGGTCCTTCTCATGTAGTTAAGATTGATATTGGGAGAACTTTTTGTTGGGTTTCATCTCTGTTTTCAATATCAGTGTTTAGCTTTTCCTTATCGATATCTAGGATGCGGTTTAATGGCGTATGTACAAAAAGAGACTTGAGATAAAATCAATAACTTTTAGCTCAGTTCGCCTGAGAGGATATTTAATGATAAAATGGCCTTGGCAAGAAAGGACATTTATTGAAGCTACAACTCTGTCTTTCTTCTTGCCGTGCGTCACTGTCATATTGACTATGATAAATGCTTAATTTTCTCGCATGATGAAAAATGCTGGTACTGAGGGACCTTTTCTAATTGGTCTTATTTTCTCACAGGAATTATGCCACAATTATTTCAGCATTTTGGAAAAGAAAAATAACAATGGGCTTGTTTTATGTGGAACTAATTCCTATTCTCCGCAGTGCGCTACTTATAAGGTATGAACACAATTTTCGTAGTACTAAGTGTTGATCGTAATAACGAGTAGATGGTGTGCTGCACGGTACAAATACTTTGCTACTTTACACGGCACAGCGATGCATGGTTTATGAATAGCGTTTTAACGGAAATTTTGGCCTCTTGTGCAACACGGTAAAGTGAGCCGGATTTACTGTTTTAAAATTCATTTTCGTATTTATTTAAAAGGTTTTCAACCACCAAAATAAATTAATTCTGACACAAGACGGTGCCCCAACGTCTGGACGACAAATAAGTCCATATGGACCGGACCAATCAAGTGCCAGCCTTTTTTCGGGTAAGTTGTTTGACGTCATATGACGTGATTAGCGTTATTGTTTATGCCATGATAATGAACAGCTGTGTAACGTACCCTGGTACTTAGCCACGCTTCAACCGTGTTTATTAATTCTGGTTTGTTTACGAATTAATATGAGTAAACTACGGAGTGAGTTAATTTTAAATTCAATTGCTGACCGGGCCTGTTAACAAACAAACACAAAACTACTTTTTGCACATTGCCGAGCCAGCATTTAATTGCTGCAGCAGACACTCAGCTTCGAGCAAACTTCTTGTACGAGCTACAAAAGCCGTATGGCTGACGCTACTCAATCTTTACTAAAGTCGAATGTTTATTTTTATCTCCTTCAACTTGCGGTTTTGAGACATACTGGTTGCCTATTGTTTATTTAAGCTAAAACTGTAAGACAAAATTGCCTGTGTTACTGGGCTAAACTTGTTTATTGAGCCATTATATACATTTGACCTGGGGATCATTAAATTATTTACAGTGCAAGTTCGTTCTGAAATGCAGTGTATAAAAATCATTAACTTGCTGGTATAGAAGTCAATGGAAATAAACAGATGGATACACTTGAAATCGGTTGAAAAAATCGAAAATATAGATTATGAACTTAGGAATTGTTTTATTCAAATTTAACCGTTACGACGACTTTTCGCTTCAAGATTAAATCTACTTTCAATGCACGATATTGTGACTTTAAACATACGAATTAAGGCATGGCGAGCAACGAAGCAAACAATCGACTTGCTCGACGTGAGCTGATACGTCACAAAAGAAAACTCAGCTGACAAAAAGTGTTTCCTTTTTTAGCTTTATTGACGTTGGGTTAGGTTGATATTAAAAGCTTTTTTGTTTGTTTTATGGAAGACTTGTTTACTCAAAGTTGAATTATAAATTCTAATCAATCATATTTTTCAGGAGGATTTCTTTATTCATCCACTTATCAGTCATTTTTGGGTGGATCCCCTGTAATATCAAGAACAATGGGTGACACACCTTCTCTTCGCACCGACACCGACTCTTCTTTGATGAAAGGTAAAATTAATTGGTGCAAAAATTTTCGGTACCACTCGTAATTAGTTTGGTTTGTGACGCTAAGAAATACTGGTGTATTTACAAATGTACTCTAAGGAAGCACTTTTTCATTAAGGTGGAGGTATTTTACGTCTTTTAAAACCTTTTTTCTTTCAAGCATTGTGCAATGTGCGTGTCTACTGTATTTCCTGAGTACACTTAGGCTGTCTTTAAGTTTATACACCCGAATATTTGTAAATCTTGTTTATGTATCAATTATGAGAGTCGTATCTACTGGACACCTAATAGTAAGAATCAGACTTTGTTTATAGTTAATACACGGTGACGAACAAGCTCTCCTATGACAAGTCTAATTTTCAGGTCCAAAGTTTATTAAAATCACTGAAGATGAACACAGAGTATTGATATTTTTCAATGAAGAGGATCCTCTGCCTACAGGAGAGACTCGCATCATATCTCAGGTTGCTCAGGTAACATTTTCTGCCTTTGGTTATTCGTTGAAGCTGATATATTATTGAGCCACTGTTATTAGGCCAATTATGTATAATTTATTGCAAAAATATACGGTACGTCTGTTGTTGTATGCACTTCATGAGCTATTAAATTTAGATCCGTAAATGGCTTGAAAAATTGCAATGATTTTGCCCCAACCCTATATAATATTCAAAATTAGTTTGTAATTTTTTCGTAAGAATGCTAGGTGGGAGGAACCCTAAAATGCTTAGTTTTTTTCAAGCGAAAATTGGAAAACATTTTCTCGTCTTGTTTTGCCATTTGTTTATTGTTATGCTTGAACGACGTGGACAAACACAAAATACGTATCTCTATCTTCTGCTACTAAATATAACAAATACGTATATACTATCAAACAACTATTAATAATATAATTTCGGTAGAGGGGTCCTTTTTACAAACCACAGAGCACTTAATGCTAAGAACACCACTGGGTTTAACATCGTTTAAGGTACAGGTATAAACAATGTTAAACCCAGTGGTGTTCTTAGCACTAAGTGAACTACAGGGTGGCCCACTTAAAAGCTCTTTTCTTTTTTGAATATTCCTTTACTTTTTGGTACACGCTGACATGCTGTTCATATCACGAATCACGAACAACATGTCAGCGTATCACAAACAACATGTCAGAGTGTCACGAACAACATGTCAGCGTGTACCAAAAAGTAAAGAAATATTAAAAAAAAAAGAGATACTTTTAAGTGGGTCACCTTGTATCACGAACTTTCTGGGCTACTTCTAAGTGGGCCACCCTGTATTAATAAGACAATAACTTGCATATACTGTGAGATGAGATTTCGCATCATAAATAGAGTTCTGATTCGCAAAATTTTTCCAAAATTTTTTTTATTAGCGTTAAGTTATGCGTAAAACTTTTCAATGATTTTTGGCGATCACCGTTGGGAATTGATTTTTACCAGATTTAAGTACTTATAGACTAATAGCTGAGAAGAATTTTTGCGCATAACCTTTACAGATACACAATTCATTTCAGCAAAACGATCTGCTTCAAGTTGTGCCCACTCTGCAAAATTTTATCACTTTTTTAGATTTGCAAAAACGACCAAGGAGGAAATCGCATTCTACCAAGGATGTTCACAACTTTCATCAAATCAAGACTTAATTGTTCTTACAACGGCTATTACCTTGATCAAGTGCGTGATGTCACATATCCAATTCAAATCGGTGGCCAATCGGTGATCTTAGCAACTTTTGCTACGCCTGAGTAAGTTTGTTATTCTACAGTAAACTTCTTTAAATGGGCAATTGGTTATGATTTCAACTTCACTGAAATACTAAGAAAATTGTGCTAATTTGCGTACAACTGAATACTATTTAGTAGTTTGAATCACCTTATCCAACAATTCAAAGTAAGTTCTACTGCTATATAGAGATGTGGTTATTTTACAGCAATTCTTTGTCTGGTTCGGCTGTTTGCTCGTTCAATTTGTCTTCTATTCATTCTGCCATGACTGGTCCGTTTCTCATCACTGAGGAGAGTGAAGGCGTCACGTCCGGTAGCACTCCTCCGACCGGAAATCGACATCCAGGATTGTGCAAAAAAGAAAAAGCTACAGATTCTGAACTGGTGTTTGTCAAAACACATCCTCAAATGGCAAAGCATGTAAGTGCATGATGAAACTACAGTAGTTTGAAATATTCACGGCAGGCGCGAATCAATGAAACTTTACTCTGAATTTACATCAAATATTTTTAGTGCCCGGCATATCTTTTTAAGTTTTTGAAAAAATGAAGAACCAGCGTTTTATATTTGATTCGATCATATCAAACTTCAAGCAACTTTGTAAAAATTGTCAACCAATGTTATTAAAGATGTTTTTAACTCTGTTTTGTTTTTAAGGTGGTCGGATCACTGCTTTTTACCAATCAGGGCAAAAGATGGACAGCAATTACAGCACAAGTGCTGAGCGAACCCCAAAATTTAGCTATTTTGTTTATTGGAACTGACGATGGACATTTACTCCGCGCACTGCCTCCAACTAGCGGAAACGTTCATGGAAAAATAATCAGCGATCAAAATGTGTTTGATGAGACTAGGTAACTTGATGAATTAAATTAGCTACGATATATCAAAGCTAAACACGGCAAAAGATGTATTATGAAATCCGCTAAGAACTATAATGCCAAAGATCAAGGCTAGGTTTTTATTTTTGAAATATAGGCTACAGACCGCAAAATGCAACAGCCTACCTAAATGCATGCAGACCCCAAAACAACTAATTGCGAAAGCTTTAGCTTTATTTTACGATTTAATAAAGTAAATGAACGTGAGTCCATGTTCAAGAATTTTGAAGTATGTCAGTATGTGGTCCGTCATATCATGTGTTGGCATTGTCGATCGTAAAAACATCAAAAATATGAGCCAACTTGTTTTTCTTGCAGATGCCTTAAAAAAAACGGTCTAGCCTCTCCGGATGAAAAATCTGTGGAGCGGATATTGGTAGAAGGAGATGCAGTGTTGGTAGGATTTAAGCATTGCGTCATAAGTGTTCCTTTGATATGGTGTTCCGTTCACACATGCCGATCCTCATGTCTTTTCTCCTCCGATCCTTATTGCGGATGGAACGGAACTGCATGTGTGCCTTTCGTTCATCCTTATACAAATTTGGAGCAAAATTTGGACTCGCCTTCTCCATTGTCAACGAACAGTCCTTGTAATAACGAGATTGAAAATTCGAATAGACAAAAAACAGAAGCCGAAAACCTTCACCCAACCGATTCAAACGATCTTGAACCAGAAATTGCTGATACGCATGAAGAAGGAACTCGTATTGAACAAAAGGAAGGCTATACTTTGTTCACTATAATTTGGGTTGCAGTCACAGCGTCAGTCGGTACTTTGATTATTCTTTTCGTTTTGTATTTTTGCTGCTATCGTCGATGCTTAAGGTCGCGGAAAAGAAAAGATCTAGGAGACTTTACCCAGAAGCAGATGACGTTACAGCATTCTAAAGCTGTACAAGAAGATGAAACTCTAGGTTCCTTTTCAAAACGAGTTCACAAAACGTTCTGTGGAATGAAACTTTGGTTTTTCAAAGCAGCAACTCCCATGCCAACACATGATATTACTCACAAACGCGATGCGAATGCACCTCACCAACGCCGACAAAATGATTATTCTGAAGCACCACTTTTGAAACAAAAAGATGTGGAAAATGCTAGAATTACCAGACAAACGTCTTCCAGGCTATACAGCACCTGCAGCTCAACATCCAGAGAAGACAGCTTAAGAATCAGTTTCACAAATACTGGTACGTTTTATGCAATATGTAGCTTTTATTCGTTTTGTTTTCAAATCCGATTTTGTCATATCCTCAAAGCTATTCCTCTGACATTTGTGAAGGGAAACATCTTCTTTCATTTTGAAGATTCTCTTGACAAATGCCGATGAAAAGATTCGGAAACAAAAAATTCGCCAAGCATCAAGTTTTGCATTGAACCTGCCAACTGATTGTATATTTCAGTAAATAATTGTTTGCCTGCAGAGTGCACACATTGATTATGTTAAGCACTGATTTCTAACAGTCGATTTATTTTTCATCACAGAATTGACTCTTTCCAAGCAGCTTGCTGAGCAAGCCACACTTCCTCACTCAACTAAATCAGCTGAAAATTCATCAACTTCCAGTGGTGTGTCGTCCCAGTCTTCTGGAAGTTCACCAGTGTTTCCAGAAAATGGAAATGGGGCTGCTGAAACCGGAGTACTTCCAACAGCTTCCGCCAAACTTCGCCGGCGCTGCGAAAATGCAGCGAGGAAGACAAGCGAGATAATGAAAGAACCAGATGCTGCAATGGGCCAATTTGAAAATGTTCTTCACAACTTTGAAGTGGTTGGAATCCAAGACACAGTTGGGCATGGCAGAGTAAATACTCCTTCTCGTCTAAGACTTGATTCTCATGATAGTGGAAGAGGAGACAGCTGTCGAAATTCAATAAGAACTGAAATTGATCAGGTAAATGCAATTCGATAAATTAAACCATAAATCACAACAAATAACTGGTTTTTTAACAGTCTGTAAATTGCTTTTAAAACAATTTACGTTTTGCAACCAAGCGCCGAACGATGAATCGTAATGCATTTTTTTTCGTCGCAGAATTTTCCCAACTCCGCTCGATTGCAACGTCCAGCGTCTTTGAACATTCATAAAAATCAAGTAGGACGTATGAGACAACGTCAACTGTCCGAAGGCTCTTATCCTGCTGATACCTTGCATCCAGCCTATGAATTTGTGCCTCATGGTGCAAGAGAACGAAGGGCGAGTGGAAACCACTCTTCTTGTTCACATTCACCCATTTCCGATCAGCAAAAAATGTTCGCTTGCCAGCAAAAAGAGCAATTTCTTATCGACTGTTCAACGGCGAGTGCTTCACCGTATTCCACTCTGTCCAAAGACGATTCTGTGAGTAAGCCTCAACCACGAGATCTCTTAAGATTGAAAGAATCTTTTCAACAAACCATGCCTTTGCGTCAACCAATTGAAAATCACCTCAAAAAGACAGATGTTTCTCACCATGCAGTTGTTTTTCACAACGAGCCAGTATTTATGCCATCAGTAGCACCATGTATTGTGTCAAATCAGCCTTTAAACTATTACCCCAGCCTTCAGGTTCGGGGAGCTTACGCTCAAAAACCAATGACCCTTCATCCACAACAGGTTCCGCAAAAACGCAGAAGCTATTCACCTCCTCAAAATTATTATCCATCTTTGCCGGCCTGCAATAAAACAAATCCGGGCAATAGAAATTCACACCCGCAGTATTGTAATAGCCTGGAAAGACAGGTGATTCCAAAAAGACAACGCCAATCAGTTCCTTTGATACGACACACTTCAATGCCTGCTTCCCAAAGACCCATCGGGTATGTATCGCCATTAAATGCCAAAGGAAAAATTGTAATAACTTAAGCTTTAATCACCTAAAGCGATTTAAATGAATCGATTAGAGAGAAAAATGTTGATGGAAAAGAGGTTGGAATACAGAAAAACTACTACAGTGTTTTAGTAGTTAGCTGGAACCATGGTGAAGGAGTGTAATGGCTTGAGTCATGTAAGCCAAGAGGTTTCTATCATGAACAATTGAACATGCGATCGTAAAAGAAATAAAAAAAAAAAAAACTGAAGAAATGTTCTTGACGATCAAATTGCACTGACTTTGCCATACGAAAGGCTAGACTTTTGTGCTGCTACGGCAATGACAAAATCAGATCAAATGAAATGAATTGAAATGAACAAGATGCTATTTCTGGTTTGGTTAGCTCCTTCCTAAATTTTTGAGCAGTTTCTGAAGCTGTTCATTTATTGCAGATGCTGCTGTTTATGAAACTGTGTATGCACAGAAATATAATTTCGCTTTACTATTTCGCCGCCACTTTTATGTGGTATCAAAATGTTAATCATCGTCTTATCACTGTGTTGTTGCTTCCACGTGCTTTGTTTTGTATTAAAAAGACTCTATATTGCAAAAATTGAGTGTTTCATCGTTTACATTTCAGTATAAAAGGAAGCTATTGGTACATTCCACACCTAAGAAATTTCAGAATAAATTTGTCATTATGACGAACACTGCAGAAGTGATTTGGTCACCGGCCGTACCGTATTTAGGGGTGGGCCATGGCTCTCCCTTTTTGACTCCGCCTTTTAGTAAAAAAGAACAAAATTAATGGTGCCAACTGACTGAAATATGCCAGACTCTTTTAATGGTTTTTGTAGCATATGGCCACGGGCCGATCCCGGGAGGTAGGATGAGGGACATGCATCCTACACCAGTCATTTTCAAAAATGTTTTTAATATATACAATTTTTCCATAATTTTGAATCTCTTCAATAGCGATAAGCCTTACGCTTTGAGCACGCATAATCGAAAATGAGCGAACAAAACGCATCATATTTGGCAAAGTACAGAGAATTACGGTCAAAAAAACTTAAACAAGATTTGCCGGAAAATTATTCAAAACGCACTAAAATAGCCATTGCAGCATGTAAATTTTCAAAACTCTTCCGGGGGAGTATGCCCCCGGACCCCCTAGAGCCTTTCCTGTTTCTCAATTAGCTTCAGATTTGTTCTGCCGAAAAAAAATGCGCTAGAAGAAAAATGTAGAAATTGTGGCCCCTTCCTTTTAAAATTTCTCGCTACACCACTGGTCACCGGGTAGTTGATAAAATAGCAGTAGGGTTTATTTTTAAAACTCATGCTGTCAAAATCACGTAGAATGCTTCGCATCATTATAAAGTTACTATAAAGCGGAAGACTTTTCTGTCAAGATCAATTTCACGAGGAAAAGTGATTTTGCAGAAAAGCAGCAGATTCTCCGCACATGTCGCTTCACTATTTCACTCATTTTGTCATTGTCAGCAACGCTTTCCAGCTGCGGTTCCATGGGTAGGGGAATGATTCTGCTTTTCACGCGTGAAGGATTTGATTCATGGCCGGAGCTGATTATTGTACACACGCATTTGCCGTGCAAGCTAATTCAAAGGGGTAAGCTCACTTCGAAGACTTCCTGAACTGCAATATTAAATTTTTAGTTCAATGCATTGTAATTAAGTCTCAGGTACCACTTTATTCCGGGAAATATTATTTACATTTCCTTATCCTTCCCTTTCCTGAAAAGAAATTTGTGAATCTTAGCAAAACGCACTGATTTTACGAGACTTAAAATTTACAATTCACTTTGATGTATATTCTTGAGAAACAATAAAAATGTCGCAAAGGGGCGCTATTGATAGCTTTTGTGTGTATTCAGAATGTATTCAGTTTATCACGCACATGAGTGGCTATTAATGCATTGAGCTCCTGAGCTGGTTTCGCGGGGTTCGATGCTCAACTGGGTCATTTTTCAAGTAATTCACTGATTTTACTTTTTAAACCAAAGCTGCAATTTAGTGGCTTCAGCAAAAGCACGAAAGATCTTGATTGTCATAGATCGTGAATCTATATGTTGCTATTTTTTTTTTTTTTTTTTATTTAGTTATTTAGTTGCATATATTTATCCTCCTATCACGAGAAAGCGATCAATGCGCTATACGAGCTCGCTTAGGAGTTGCCGGCTATCTGTCTACCACACCAAGATGGGGGAATCCCGCTAAGCGCCTTTCCCAACGGCACAACAAGTAAACTTGCCGGTTTGTTCTCCACACTGTCCCTTTAATGCTGAGCGTCAAGCAGGGAAGCTGTGAATACCAATTTTAAAGTTGTTGGTTTGACCCGACTCGGAATCAAACCCGAGTCTATACAGCTCAAGAGACAGACGCTCCATACCACTCGGCCATCTGAGCTGTTAAATACCACTCGGTTCATAATTAAGTTCATAAATACCACTGTTAAATATCGCTCCATACCACTCGGCCATCTATTATAGTGAGAAGGAGCTACATGTTATGTTATAATAAAATAGGTGATTTCGCTATGATGCTTTAACATAATGTTGTTAGGTTGCTCCTATCAAGCGCAGTTGATTCCATCATATCCCTCAAACAAGCTAAAGTTTCGGTTTGCTGGTAAACTGCATTTTTTAAAATTCTATTGCGCCTCATCAGGCGCTTTTCCCTCACCTATGGTGGGTCTTACTACGAAATTTTGCTGAGTGAGTAAATTTTGACCAGTGAAGAAAGTGAGAGCAGCATTATCGCTTCAGCGTTACCGTACCGAATTTCAAATAACAGACCTATCGTACTTCGACCGTAGTTTCGTTTTTAAATTGTCGCTGAGGCTCAATCTGTCAAAACAAATTTAAATTGGCACCTATTTATAGATGGTGTAAGAACGTGTTGCAAAACAAAGCTAAACCTTTGTAAAATTTGTTTGTCTAACATGTGCAGTACCATTAATTTTGTACCAAAGTTCATTATAACCTACATAGTTGACAAAACATTTAACAAAACCAGCAGAGCCTAGATTCTGACAAAGCAAAAACAAATTTGGTTTCATTGCGTTATACTGTAGATGCAAAAAGTTAAAACAATAAATTGAATTTTGAAACCGTTATTAAGTCATGCTAAAAAAATTTAAAATCGTCCATCAGCACACTCGTAGTAGCCTACTGCAAACAAACGCCCATACCTGTCTTGTTAAGCTTGTCGATCATGCTTACGAGAGTCAAAGGTCAAACTGTTGCAAATTTAAAAATGCAAGCTCATTGCGAACGCACTGTGGCTAAAACTTTCCGTGCTACAGAGCAATTCGAAAAACGCAACGGGGTGGATATCAAGTGTAGTGGTTGTAACACGAATATAAATTTGCGCAAAAATACGGGTACGTGATGGTGTCTTGGCTTAATTTGTTAAGTAAAGCTCGCAGTTGAGTGGCTTTCGCGTGGCTTCGCCGCGAAGGATTTTTGGTAAATCCCTTATCTTAAAATTACCCAGTCTATTTATCCATTTTTGTTTGTCACAGGTCGTTGGTTTTCTGCGGCCCAATTGAACTTCTGATACGTAATCACATTTTTTTATTAATTAAAATGATGCACCAAACTTTGCGACCATTTACAGATGCGATCTCTAATCAGGGGGCAAGTTGTTTTATTTATTTATTTTATTTAGTTGCATATTTATCCTCCTATCACGAGAAAGCGATCAAAGCGCTATACGAGCTCGCTTAGGAGTTGCCAGCCATCTATCTACAACACCAAGATGGGGGAATCCCGCTAAGTGCCTTTCCCAACGGCACAACAAGTAAACTTGCCGGCTTGATCTTCACACTGTTCCTTCAACGCTGAGCGTCAGACAGGGAAGCTGTGAATACCAATTTTAAAGTTATTGGTTTGACCCGACTCGGAATCAAACCCGAGTCTACAGCTCAAGAGACAGACGCTCCATACCACTCGGCCATTTGAGCAGCTTATGTGACTGTGATACTTGAAAAATCGTCACTATTACTTTTGTAAAAGTTAATTAGTCCTCACAGTCAAAAATAGACAATTTTACCTCTAGTTAGTGCCAAACTGTATATATCTTTACGCATAGCAGCTGCGAAATTAGAATGTCAGCAAGGAAACCTTAATTTTTAGACCAAAAAGGCAGAGCAGTATGAAAAGCGATTCAAACAGCAAAACTTGCATGGCTTTTAGGTTACATTCAATGAAAAAAATTACTTTTGGTTAAAATGAGTTTGGCTTTGATTGCTTACTTGGCCCGAGACAGCCTCCCAACATTAAGCTTGGTTACAGCTCTGTTGCTGCAGAAATTTTGAATCTTAACAAGAGTATCAATCTCTACATTACGATTACGTGCGAGTAAACAAGAATAGGCAAAAATAATTGGAGCATCATTTTTTGGTGACGAATTTTTTGATTGGTTCTTACTCATTACGTCATCACGTTGCTGGCCATTATCTGCCTAAAAGTTGTCATTACAACATGTTATGCCTGAAATTTATTGTTTGATTTGCACTTACTATTGTTTGTCAGAAGCATTGCTTTAAATCGTTTAGTATGCCAAACTAGGTGCTTTTGTTTGCCTATTATGCTTCTCAACTGCAATTTGCCGACATGTTTGTTCGCAAATAGACCGCGCTTGGTCCTTAATGCGCCTATTCATTGCATTGTTAACCGGCAAATTATATTGAAAATCCCTGTGTAATGTGTAACTACAATCGCTACCTGGTGCACGGCACGGATAATGCATGAAGTGATAATTTCTTGAATTAATGTTCACAAAAATGTGATAAACGCTCTATAGTTGAATCACTTTAGGTTATGATAGTTTTACGCTGACAACTAAACCGAAAAAACAAATTTACCTACCGAGATGCTACAATTTGTTCCTGCAAATGCTTTTTTAATTTATGTCTTTTGTTACAGGTACCCTGTCTAGCCTAGATAGTGATGATGATAGCTGATCTACAGCATAAAAGCATTCACAAATCCACAAATAATTAATCACAATATAACGTTGGGTTTTCTTTTATGTAAGCCAGGGGTAGGCAAAGTGTCGCCCGCGAGACCGTTTTATACGGCTCGCGGATAGAAATCTTAACACCCATCGTGAATCAAGCCAAAGACCTTAAACTTTAGCTCCGCGCTGAGTGGCAGAGAAAAAAGGAAATGTGCGGACGCGACAGAGCCGGCGGCAGAGAAGTCGACTTAGGGGGGCCAAGCGTTTATCAGGAGGGGCCAAAGTTTGAAATTAAGCACAAAAGCCGCTGTCTTCAAAAGAGTAAGCTTGTTGATTGGGGGGACCAAGCATGTCGACTGGGGGGCCAGGTTCCTCCTGCTTCCCTCCCCCCTTGGCGCCGGCCCTGGGACGCGAAGACTTCTTTTTTGCTCTTCACCGATTTTTAGGGGTGAAAATAGAACATCTGCGGACGAGCGGTCCTCGGCTTCATAATTTTTCAAAATTTTGTCAAATGCGGTCCTTCGTGTAAACAGTATTGCCCACCTCTGACGTAAGCCTATATCTTAAAAAAGTTTTGAACTATTTAAATAACTGGTGCATGCACGATGAATTCTGATTTGGGCAAAACAAGTAGCCTATTCAAACAATATAAAATATTCATCAACTAAGCAGAAAAATGTAACTTTTTTTGCACGTTGTTTTGAACTCTGAGTGCTCGGTTGTAAACTGATGCTTGGTTAAAAAAACAAAAAAACAAGTGTAAGCGGTACCACAAGCGCTTACATCCAGAAAGAAGTGCAATCAACTTTACGTACGACACTCTGTTGCTCTTGATACCAAATTTCAAATACAGAAACCCTAAACCTACTTTGCTTGCAATACTTTCTCGGTTTGCAATTGCTCTTTTTCTTAACTTCTTCAAAAATCATAGAATTCATTACAGGCGGAACAACATGTCAGCAAAATTGTCATTTCGTGTGTGTGATTAAAAATCGTGTCTAATTAACTCATCTGCCATTAACATAACCTGAACCTCAAAAAAATGCGAATTGCACCATTTATTGCGTCAATTCTTATCCATGCCATGTAGCGTCCGCCTCTGGAGCAGTAGACTAGGGCTTGATTCCGAGTCGGGTCAAACCAATAACTTTAAAATTGGTATTCACTGCTTTCCCGCTTGACGCTCAGCATAAAAGAGACAGTATGAAGAACAAGCCGGCAAGTTTACTTGTTGTGCCGTTGGGAAGGGCACTTAGCGGGATTCTCCCATCTTGGTGTGGTAGACAGGTGGCCGACAACTCCTCAGCAAGCTCGTTATAGCGCTTTGATCGCTTTCTCGTGATAGGACGTTAAATATGCAACCAGTGCCGGATTTACCATTTAGCTTACCAAGCTACAGCTTAGGGCCTCGCGGAAAAGGGGGCCTCGCGCACAGTCGTGCTATTTTCAGTTTTTATAATTTAAAATGTTTATAAAAACCCTTCGTTTTTTAGTAACTAATGGATTTTGTAGAGCACTTTAAAATAAAAGTTCAAGAACATGCAAATTTGTTATATTTGATTAGTTTCACACAGACCAACAAATAGGCCATTTATGACGTCACTATGGGGACGAGGTATCGACTCCAACCTGGCTCAATTTGAACCATTTACTCGTTTACTAAACAGCAAAGTCTTGACATTTTAAAAAGCGATAAAAATAAAATGAAACGCAGGTTTGAAAGCGGTTTTCAAAAAAGCCCTATGAAAACTATGAAAATTATCCCTCCCCCCTGTGAAAACGTTGCTGGAAAAAGCTAGAGACTTTGTTTTTTGCACAATGCTACTGATGTGTATTTTGGAAATGAAGTGAGGTGGGGGTGATAATTCATCATTGGTTTGAAATGGGCGTCATCATAGGTCACTTTTACGTACGGTATTTTTGAAAGATTGCAAACAACTTTTTTTTTTCAAAAGTTTGTATGCCATGTACCAAATTCACATCAATTGTGACATTACAACTTGAAAACTCAAAAACAAAAGTAGCTCAATGAAAAAAAAATCCTAAAATAATAGCGAAAATTTGTCAATTCTTTTTCTGCGTGCTTTCGACAAAATAGGGATTGGATCCCCTCACCCTTGTCCGGTTAGCTTGAAACTTTCAGAGGTGGTGTTGGAAGACCTAAAACTCAGTCAGGTGGTACCAGCCAATACCCTCCAGTTGTTTTAGAATAATTAAAAATACTCCCCCTCCCCCCCCCCCGCCCAAAATAGTATTAACAAACACGTTGTCAGTTTAGACAAATTCATTGTAGACTAAGTTATCATGCTTTTAACACGAGGTGACCTACCAGAGTCCACGTAGTGTTTGGGTTATTGGCCATGAATGAATTTTCAGCTGAATGTTGTTGATGCGCCTGCCTAAGCTGCATGCATTCGCGGTATTATGCAGCTTATAGATGAGGATGATCTTGATATTTGGGTTAATTCGTTAATATTTTCGAAATATACGTAACCTAATCCTGGGCAAAGTCAAAATAAAACAAATGATCTATGATTGATTTTTTTCCACTCTGCCAATAGGTCGCCTAAAGAGAAAGCAGTGCCCATAAAAGGGGCCTCATCGAAATTTTTAGCCTAGGGCCTGACTCAGTCTATATCCGGCCCTGTATGCGACCAAATACAAAAAAAAATGTCAAGTGAAGGCAAGCAAGTTCAAGTTAGCAAATGTTTCGTTATACAGTAAATTTGAAATTTGATGGATATACAGGGTGGTTGAAAAGTAACTAGGCAATAAAAATAGCGTGTGATTTTCCTACCGCCAAATTCCAGATGAAAACAATGGTATTAGTCGAAACAATACTTATGGAGATTACATATTTTTCAGATTTTGATAATAGCTTGCGTTGTTTATGATATGTTATATAGCATTTTTGATAATGACCTCTCGCTTGACCATTCAGGAGCGAGCCAAAATTGCAGCACGTTATGAGGTGTGGAATTCCGTAGTTGAGGTGCAGAGATGGTGGCGTACGTTGAAGGGTAGTCGTGCAACACTACGTCCGGAGACAATAAGAAATTGTCATGCAAAATTGATGACCACAGGATCTGTAAACGACAAACGAAGGAGCGGGCGTCCATCCACAAGTCGATTGCCAGCTAAGGTGGCAAAAGTGCAGGAAATGTTTGATCAGAGCCCGCAAAAATCAACTCGTCAAGCAGCTCGTGAAAGTGGACTGTCAAGGCATTCAATACTTAGAGTGTTACACAAAGAACTGAATTATCGTCCATGGAAACCCCATTATGTGCAGGAACTTAAGCCTGAAGACTGTGACCGAAGAATGGAATACGGAGAATTAATGTTGGGTTGGTATGAAGATTGGCCTGAATTGTTCGAAAATATCCTTTGGAGTGACGAAGCAGTGTTCCATGTCGGTGGTTTCGTAAATCGCCACAACTGCCATTACTGGGGAACAAATGAAACAGATCCTAAACAAACTGTTGAGAGAATGCAAACTCGTCCAAAAGTGACTGTGTGGTGCGGAATGACGGCAAGCAGAATTATTGGTCCATATGTTCTGCGTGATACCATGAATGCGGAGCGCTACCTTCACATGCTTGATAGTTTTGTGTGGCCCACAGTGTCTGGTTGGGATAACATCGATGACTTAATATTTATGCAAGATGGTGCACCACCCCACTTTGCTCTCACTGTGCGAGCGTGGTTTAGACCAACACTTTTCAGGTCGATGGCTGGGTCGACGCGGACCTCATGAATGGCCTCCGAGAAGCCCAGATCATACACCGTGTGATTTTTACCTGTGGGGTTACACAAAAGAGGAAGTGTACAAGACAAAACCTCGCACATTGGAAGATTTGGAGATAAGAATCCAACAAGTTTTGAATGCTATCCCCAATGACATTCTTTTAAAAGTTGTTCGTTCTATCCCTGGTCGTTTAATGAAGCTAGTTGAAGCAAATGGTGCATACGTTGAAATATGAATATTTGATCGTTGTTACAAATTTTAAGTAATTCAACTGAGCAATTATACTTTCTCCTGTAATATTCAATATGCTCCTTTGTATTTCATTAAGCTTAAAGTCAAAATTTGGAAATTATTACAAATTTTTAATGCCTAGTTACTTTTCAACCACCCTGTATTTTAATGTATCAACGTTCCGTAATTTTTTCCAATGGTTTAACTTTACGAGGATAATTTACTCGTTCGAAGTAATTCTATTTCAACTCAAACAGTTTAAAATTTGACAAATTAAGTGAAACTAAAAATTCTCATGAGAAAATTTAAATCAACATGGTCTGCATTCAACGTAAAGGGTCATTTAGTCCGAGTCAGAACGATTGCAAATAGCTGTGTCGACTTATAATTTGCTTGTTCAATACGACCTTTAATTTTTAAATGCTTCATTGCACATATGGAGTTAGCTTTCGCCGGTCAATGAGCACACAAGAAGGCGAAACTCGGCAATGCAATGTTGCGAAAAAAAGCTCTGTTCGCTTTAAAACGACACACCGCAAACATTAATCGCTCGTACGCTATATAACATTCAACTAGTTATTTGACACAAGAAACTGGAAAGGAAAGGTAAGTTGAAATTCTTCAACTAATTTCATCTTGGCATAATATAACTGTGTGTAAATATTTGTATGTAGTGCTTATAAAAGTTTCTTAACCTGTTGCAAGATAACGCAAAATTGCAGAAAGTATTCGATCAAAATTTAGATTTCAAAATTACAGAGAAATAGAAAATTTATGGCAATCTTTATCAAGCCGCTTTTGAGCTATAAATTTTGCTAAAATGTGCAAAGGCCTAGTTTTTGCATCAAAATTATGCGCTAACTTATAAATCAAACAAGCTGGTCAGGATTACAATACGACGATATTATAACACCTTGTTCTAAAAAAGAAAATACCATGAGTGTGACACAATACAAGTAAGGAAAGACGATACCGAAAGCGGCTGAGGAACCTGCTTATGAATAGATTCATTGAAATCTCGAGTTATTTCTTTGAAGAAATTTGAGTGAAGCTCAGTTACTAGTGAGATGTTTTCGATGGTGTTTGAAAATCGCCAAGGTTAGGCAATGGAAAAGAATTTAGGCAAAAAACGTAAGCTGGAAAAACAACACAGCATCTGCGCAGAACCGATTAACGAAAAATTACCACGCCAACGCTGTGATGACGTCACATCGCCAAAGTAAGTAACCTACAAGAATTTCAAAAATAGTAAAAATTGAAGAAAGTAGCAAAAGCTTTATTAGAATCACAGCTGAAATAACGTTGTTATTTTGTCAATATTCATAAGACGGCAGCCTTACGCAGCGTATTCGCAGTTGCAAGTGAGTTATGTTTATGCAGATACATGTTAGGCTCGTTAAATGCATAATTTGCATGTTTTTTCCGCATGTTTACATGTAGAAAGTGAAAGAAAGTTTATCGTATTGTTGAACAAACAAAATGAATCAATTGAAGCTGTACTTTCATTTTAAAAACACAAAGAATCTGACTGAGTATTGAAAGTATGATTGGCCAAAAGGTAAGAAAGAATTATAACAGGTGTGCGAAAAGACCACGTAAACATGGTCGTGTTGCATTAACGGAAGCAATAAGTAACAAAACGAAAACCTAATGTATATTCATGTTGTCAGAAAGCAAGGAAGTTATTTTAAAAAGTTTGTGGGATAAAAATTAGGCACTTCTTGTCACATTCAGACCAAGCCGCTTCAATTTTAACGGTAGCCACCCCATGCGAGAACATCAGAGAAATTTTAACGGCCTTGATGTACTATAACAAAAAAAGAAAGTTCAGTTAAAACAATTACAGTATCTGTAGACATATTTGAAACTAGCTATAGAAACGTGTGGCAAGGATAGTGGGCGTATAGCTAGTAGCTTATGGTTGAGGTGTTTAACCGTTATTAGAAGAAAAAATTTGGAAGCGTAAAGCTCAATCAATGAGTTCAGCATTGAGGTGCAAGAACGCTTTTGCTACATATGCGAAAACTGAGGCGTTTTAACCATAATAGTTGTTGACAAGATTTTTATGCCTCAAAAGTAAGCCAAATGCTCTACCGGCTGTAAGAATGAGGGAGAGTTTTTAAAATAAATCAAGTCTGACGTAAAACAGACACAAGAATTTACTCGCGAGGGTGAAAATCCTAGGCAAGTGCATTAGGATTTGTTTAACGTATGTACAAAAAGATTTCTCTCATTTTTGTTTAACGTATTAACAAAAAAATTTCACTCATCCTAAATTCCTTTTTCAACTTGACACAGCTTAGTTACTAAGCCGAAAGTAATCCTATTTGAAAGCTAATCTAGATTTAAGAGAAGTAATAACTAGCTAATAACGTCTAAATGTTGACTCTTCTTTGCGATCTGTAATAAAAACAACTTCAAAGTATAAACAAGCAAGTGTTTTGATTTTGTCAATCGCAATGACATTAGACAGGAAAATTTCCATTTATTCTAGAATTGATTAGTGCAACCTGCAAGTCAAGCAATCTTCAAAACTTCCGTGTATACAAAAGGTCGAATTGAAGGAAACTGTGGCGTCAGATAACGGAGTATCTTGCTTGAAGTGTTTGCAGTTTGTTTTTTGATGCAATTTATACCAAGCAAAATATCTTGTATCACGTGCATTCTGACTCACAATTTTCAAAATTGAAATACGGCTAAACCACATTGAATTCAGATAGCTAAGAAGATTGAAATTCCAATGAGGATTAGTACTTGTGTGTTTAAACAATGCTGTGAAGTTAGCTTGATTAGATGCAACCTTGCAATAGATCAAGGAAGTTGGAACGTACAGACCAATTATATAGCATGTGATGTTAAATGTAGGCCTAAGTTTCCGGGTCGACCAACGTTGAGCAATGCAACTGCATAAGTGGATAATAATAGAAAAGCTTTTTTCAAGTGATTTATGCCGACGTTAAACCAATGGCATGTGTAAATGAGCTAAGCAGTGCAGCCCAGTTCAAAATCTCACAAAGTTGTAAATCTTTCTGCTTCTTTCAAAGGAATAGAATCAACGCAAATTTCGCAAGACAGTTTAGCTCTTTTGAGAGGGAACTTGCGCTAATGAATGCTCATTGCAGTTTAGAAAACATTTAATTAGGCTCATTATTTCACCTGAAAAGTCCAATTGACAGTGCCATTTAATTTAAAGTGAGATAGAAATTGGCTACAGCTCAACAAAAGTCACTGCAATTGAATGTAATAAATATGTGAAGGTGGCAAAAAATATTCATCATAAAACTATTAATGCATGAAATATACATACACCGTTTGGTATCGCAAAATACGAAAGTTATTAAATCTTCAGTATACTCGCCGTATCACGCCGAAGCGTGTAACGAGTTTCGGGGCCCATCTCCGCGGCTTAGCGCCTGGGCAACACAGCTCCGAAGAAACGTCGCAACGATGGCGAGTCGTTGGCGACACTGTGCAGATTTGACCGGCCCGGGAATCGAACCCCAGACCTCCCGCACCGATAGCGTGCGCTTAGCAACTGAGCTAACGGCCGGTCGTTATAAAAGATAATTTGAATAAAAAATTCAAAGAAGTTTGCATCGTTAAAATCCCCGTGATATTGTATTTTCTCAGTAATAAAAGGGCTTATTAGTAACCCTTTGTTTTACCTAAGATTACCATTATAAAGGCTCCAATTCGGCAAATCTATGATTGGCAAAGTTCCAGACAATGTTCTGACTCAAGCTTGGATGGGAGAATACTATAACAATTACAAGCGTAGTAACATTTTTGCACTTTTTTTCTGCTGAACAATATTACGAACAAAAGCAGCAACATATATTTGTTTTGCCCATAAATTAGAACCGATGCCAACTTCTGCTGGTAGCAAATAGTAAAGATAAAAGAAGAACGGCATCGCATTATGCATCTTGTAGCGATATCAGCAGATAAGGATTTTTTTCAACAGTGACAAACACTACTAATAGTGATAGGGTAGGGATGTGTAAAACCGCATACTTAAGTGTAGATAGTTTTACGGAAGAATTGCAGCACATACGGTTAAACAAAAGCAATTTTTAAAGTCAAGTGGCAAAACGGACATAGAAGTTTTTCATTTTAAAGTTTTAATTATGTAACTTGATAGTTCGGGACAGTGCCTTTAAAAACTTTTGCGTTGGTTTATATTTTACCATCTCTTTTCATAACTTAGTATTCCACAACCAGGCAGCTGAATTCCAGATCCAAGTTATTCTCCATTCTCCACAATGTTGCTTTGCTTAGCATTATCACATTCCAGTGATACCATTTAAACGTCCTTGATCGTAGCCACGAATTTAACTTTGCCTCTCACGAATTCGAATTCATGGCTTTATTACAGTTGTTAGGAATTTAACCGCTTTTGTACCTGGTACGACTTTTAAAGCGCGTGTCATGGAAGGTCATAATTTTCATCAAAACAAGTCGCATTACAACAGTTTTTAGTCAATAAGGAAATTGCGTGATTTGCAGCTTATTAAGTGCCAGTTGACGAGCGGACAGTTAAATGCATCACTGTTGATACGGGAGATTTGGGGTTCGATTCCCGGGCCGGTCAAATCGGACACAATGTCGCCAATGGCTCGCCATTACTGCGACGTTTCTTCAGAGCTGTGTTGCCCAGGTGCTAAGCAGCTGCGGAAATAGGCCCCGCCGCTCGTTACACGCTTAACATTGATTTATAATGAACATTTGATTTTTAGCTTACTTGCAAAACAGCAAACCAACTGTCATTTTACGGTGGTGAGAACTCTTATGAAGAAGTAAAAGCTTAGTGATACGCAGCAGAGCCTTGGTCAGAAAGCAAAAGTATCGCAACAGACAAAGTTATGGTTGTGAGCAAAAGGTTTTACCAAAAATTGCAAACGAGTTTGTAATTTGAAAGAATTTATTGACGCCTTTTATCAGCTTGTATACTGTGATACAAAAACAATTGCTGCGACCGGCCAAAACGATTACCTTTCGCACTTCCCTGCAAACAATAGTTATGAAAACTTTTTTTCGACATCGCAATCACGTGATTGGCACGTAACATATCATGTGCTGCGGTCACGTGACCAATGTTTCAAGAACTTTGCAACCTAAGTCTTATGATTTCCTCCAAACAAGGAAGAAAATGCCAACTTTTCATTTTTAAACCTTCTCGATCAGAAAGATGCGCTGAAATAATAAAATTCATGTTGTAAGCTTGTTGATTTCAATGAATTCCGTATTTGATAACTTACGATTGGTGAAAAACAGAATCAATCTGCCAATTATAAAAAAATCTATTAAAGGAGATATATTTCGCTATGACAGCATCATCAGTCCTTATTCAAATAGAATCAGTAAAAGTGAATTTAATTCCGTATTTGTTGAGAGCTTTGACTATAGCAGTTATTTTTAGTTTGATTAAAAGCGTCTAATTCGCGTATAATTGTATTTTCAGGATGACTGTCGACGAAATGGTTATAGCAAACAATAGCAATGAATATGATATTGAGAGTCCAATTACGGAGGAAAGTCTCGTGACTTTGATGCAGAGGACTGGTTACAAGATCACTCAGGAGAATGGACAGCGGAAATACGGAGGCCCACCACCGGATTGGGGCAATCGCCCCCCTCCCAGAGGAGCGGAAGTGTTTGTCGGAAAGATTCCTCGTGATGTTTTTGAGGATGAGCTGGTTCCTGTGTTTGAAAGTGCGGGTAAAATTTACGAACTCCGATTGATGATGGACTTTGACGGGAAGAATCGGGGCTATGCTTTCGTTATGTACTATTCCAAATCGGAAGCCAAAGGAGCTGTGAAGAAACTGAACAATTACGAAATTCGCAAAGGTCGCCTCCTGGGAGTTTGCTACAGCGTCGACAACTGCCGTTTATTCGTCGGGGGAATACCCAAAAGCAAGAAGAAAGATGACATATTTACTGAAATGAACAAAGTCACTGAAGGTGTTGTAGATGTCATCGTCTACCCGAGTGCTTCGGACAAAACTAAAAACCGAGGTTTCGCATTTGTCGAATACACCAGCCATCGGGCCGCAGCTATGGCGAGACGTAAATTAATTCCTGGCCGCATTCAGCTTTGGGGACACCCAATCGCTGTCGACTGGGCAGAACCGGAGCAAGAAGTGGATGAGGATATCATGGAGCAAGTCAAAGTATTGTACGTCCGGAATCTAATGCTGGATACAACAGAAGATACACTGCAAAACATATTTAGTCAATTTCATCCAGGGACTGTCGAAAGGGTGAAAAAGATAAGAGACTACGCATTTGTTCATTTTAGCACACGTGAAGCCTGCATTCACGCAATGGAAAAAATCAATGGCTCTGAAATAGACAATGCTGAAGTAGAAGTTACCTTGGCCAAACCTGTTGATAAAAATGATTACAACAGAATGGCTAAAGTTGGGGCAAAAGTGCTGAATCAAACAAATGATAAAACAGCGAATTTGGTAAATACTTTGTTTCGTTTTTTTTTTAAATCATTTTGTTTCATTTTCGTTCGCGTAAAATAATGCTGTCAGCACCTAAAGGCCTATATTCATCCGCACATTTTGTGATTTTTAAACTTTTAACACTTCTTGTTTGCATATCGTTTTCGCAAAACTTGAGAGTATGCAAACATAATTCGTCGGTCTTTTGACATGGAGTATTGTGCAATCGCTTGCACTATTTGATCCAACAATTTAATTTGTACACTAAGGTAGCTTTATTGAGCGACAAAAGCATTTTCCGATGCTTGCCTCAAGTTTCAAAAGTTGATAACTTAATAGCAACTACATGTTTCACTCATTCATTTGGCCAAACTGTAAAGTTAATTCAGCATCCATCGATATCCATACTTACATTGTCATTTGTCTGTACTGGATCAAATTTTTTTATTTATATTCGTAGAAGTAAGTCTGTGCTACAGCAGATATAATTATTCAGCCATAAATAAGAGATGAAAGCAAATGATCCGATTGTATGAACGTGCAAAATACCAAATCCAAACAACTTTTGTTAAGTCATACCTGACGACTTTTTTATCACATTTTCAGGTTCAAGCTCCATCAGTTGTCAATCACAACGGAATGATCGTATACCAAGCAGGTTTATATGGCTCTGACTTAGTATACTACCCAATCACCCAAACAAATATGACCCCTGGGGCTGGTTTGGTTAGAAACGGAGGTTTGAGATTGGATAAAGGACGAAATGGGGTTTTATCTCGACCTGCTAATAACCGAAATAACTACTTAGGGTACAGCGCTGGCAAAGCAACGTTTGGACGCTACTACGCCAAAAATAACTTAGATAGAAGTTTAGATATGTATGGCACAAATGCTGAGCTTCCATGTGAGACTTTATGCAATATTGCGGATGCAGGGATGCCTGCCACTATTATAAAGGGAAATCCCAGTGTACCTGCAATTCCATCAGCATCATCAGTACCAGTGCCTCAAGGAATTCCTCAATATGTTGCTCCGATTGCTCAAAATGGAGGACAACTGATTCCAACGTTAGTTTCTCAACACAAAAATTCTGAAGCTGTTCTAGAAGATCTATGTCAAACGAATATGTGGGGAGCTCCCTCTTATCAACTCTTCACTACAAGTGGTCCAGACAACCGACAACTCTTTTTGTACAAAATTGTGGTTCCAGCCTTCCAAACAGTTTTTCAGGTGAGATTGTAAGTTGTAACTATCTTAATAACGCCTGCTATACTTCCCAAAATCTTATTCTCGTTCTCGGTCTATCGACAAGTACCTTGGCGAAAGAGGGTCACATGGTTGATGCCCTTAACGCATAATACTGTAGCACATGCTCCAAGCATGTGGTTTCCCTACCCAATATTTATTCCTGTGTAAGTCAAATAAAATTATGCGTTCATACAAGCTTCTAAACATTGTTGTAGTGATTGTTTTCTATAATGGAACACTAAAGTTTTTCTTGCTTAAAATTTATTTTTTTCAGCCTAGCAAGCTCAGCGAAAGCATAGAAGAAGCGAAATCAGTCGCAGCTGAAGAAATACTATCACATTTGGGTCTACAAGCTGATGGAACTCCCGCTGTATTGCCTATGGCTACCGTAATATCTCCGCCGTCAACGAGCTACCAAGTACGCATAATGCCGATTGTATCGGAATTTCGGAATGAGCAGTAACTTGACAGCACGCATTAGTGGGGTGAAATATTTTTGGCAAAGGGGACAAAATTTTCGTCGTGGGACACTTGCTTTAAAAATGATAGAGAAGAGGCACAGATTTTGCAAAAGGGAAGACGCCGTTTTTGCCTCTCGGGCTCAGTATGATATTGCGTAGTTTGTATTACAGTCTGAGAAACAAGCTTAATTACAGAATTAACTTCGCGGTAGGCCGGCTTGTAAACATAAAGATTTTTGAGCTTCTTAACGGATTAATTAAAGTCGTACTATCAATCAACAGCACACAATCTTGGTCTTAGCCCTTTGAATTTCTGATTTACGTAAATAATAACAATCTAATTACGATAAGACTAGCAATGACGCTTCGCGTCAAAAGAACATAGGGGCCTACTCACATTAATTTCTCGAAACTACCAACACCATTTGGTGCAAAAAGAAGTCATTTTTTTGATTAAAAGTAATATCTTCGTAAAAAATTACAGTTTTATTTAATGATGTCTGCTAATCCCCGTAAAAAACTCCACAGCAGTTTTCCCAAAAAGTTTTATTCGGCAAGATCTTTAGAAATTAACTCACGAAAGTCTCGATTGACGTTCCAACAGCTTTTTCGCCTTGTTATGAGGTTTTTTAAATAAATTGTAAGAGATAAAAAGACTGCATTCTATCGCAGAAAAACTAATCTTTTAATTTCACGATTTTGATTTTTGAAATTCTTTCCTGCTATTTGCAGGGGCAGGCTACTTGTCATTAATGTTATTTTTGAATTGATTTCTTTAAATTCTGTTGAATAAACTTTAATTTGAATACTTCTTAGTTTTGCTATCACCGCATTACTTTCGTGTCAGCGCAACGTAGATTTTTTCGCTTCATGCTTCATGATGTAAGTTGGATACAGGCATGTTGTATAAGGAAATGTTAACATTTCCAGCAAAGCTTAGTGCAATAATTATTACTCATCACACTTTCCCAAATTTTACGTAAAAACGAGGGTCTGCGCAATCAGAATCGTGATTTCTATTATGTGATATAACAATTAGCATTTTTTTCACATAACGTTTTCATCATTTGCTACTTTTACATGCACTAACTAGGCTACACCTGCAACATCTATGTGTCAATGAACTTTGCTATTATTTCAACGCTTTCTAACCAGTGGTTACTGAATACAATATCTGTTATTTCACCTATTACTGCGAAAAGATATCTCACGCAATATGTTATTTTAAAATGGGCAAACCATAGGCCTACCTTTTTACCAAACAAAATAACAATTGATAGTGAAAGCTTTATTACTGAAATTTTTTAGCCTTTTGTGAAAAACTTGTGCTGTAGATTTGTTTCATTTTTTAGTTCCATTGTAAGTATACAATAGCTATACCCGGTACCATTACTTAAAAATTAAGATAACTTTGTCCTATATTTATCGTGGTCTAACCATTTCTTTATCATTTTATACAGAATGTTTATGCTCCACCTCCTCTTCAACTAAGAACAACCACAGTTGCACCTCCGGCCTCCCACCAGTACGTTCCAGTGACCACCCCTTCTCCCACTGTCCCCATGTCGTACATGGATCCTAATGCAATGATGCAACCCATAACAGTCATGTACCAATGAGCTTACAGAAACATGCTGGCTATGGAGGAATTTTTAGCATGTTCATTAAAATTTGAAGTTTAAGTCGTCACACAATATTTAAACTGTTTTTAACGTTTTGGCCGAATATACAAAATGCAATAAGGTTGGTTAGTCGATTCAGAACAGCTTTTTCAGTATCTAATCATATCTGCACCCATTAAACACGAAACGTTAGTTATTTTGAGAATTAAGTGAGTTACATTCAAGCCAAGATGTTTAAAAGTAGGCCTAATGCACAATGTAAGTAACGGCCCAAAAGAACATATTGAAAACAACATTATTTTTTCTGTTCATGCTTCGTTAAAGAGTGAAGTATGTTGTAATCTATTGTTCAGCGTTGCCGTTTTATTTTTGTGAATAAGCATCCAGTTGGCATGTGACTTTGTTGACCAAGTGCCAGAGAGTTTCTTTTTAGTGTCAAAGTTCACTTCATGAATGCAACTAACTTTGTAATGACGTAGGCATTTTTGTGGCTCACTGACGCAATAGAGGAAGGAGTTTAAGCAAGTTGCAAAGTTACAGTTTGCATTATCGCCTTAGAGAATGCTTTTACAGTAATGCGTAACCACAGTATATGTTGTGTGATAGGCTTGTGTCCTCTTGTAAATAAATGTTGGGGTGGGGCAATGGGGCATAGCTGTATAAACTCTACACTTACAGCATTTACTGATACCTGTTGGTGACCTGTTTTTGTCTTAGAGTATTAAACAGCGTGGTTCCTTCACCCATTTCTTGCGCCGTTAGTATTGTCGTTTGCCCCGCCCCTATGGACTCCATTGAATGTTCATTCGCTGTAAATGTGTGTCTTGTATTGTAAATAAGTGAAGGCTGCACAGATTTTCGGGGATAAGCAGAAAAAATAGTGTTTTGGTGTGTGATTAGTAGTACCAAGCTCTTCACATCAATCTTCATTCGTAGTAAAAGCAACAAAGAATGAAATCACAAAAAAGAAACTAAAATAAATTGAATTCTCTGCTTCGCTCGAAACTTCGTGTAAATCAGCCTTAAAATTTTCATGGTGTTGAAGGGTTGTTTTTAGGGGTGCGTTATACTGTACTATGTTATTACAATACTATGAAGGTTTTGCAAAATTAGTTTCGTTTTAATATGTCACAGTATTCATGAACTTTCCCCCCTCAAACATAATAAACCAAATTGCTGTACGAATGTTCACGGCCATAAAAATGCAAACTCTTTTAAGTAAAAAAATGTTATTGTTATATTAAGGTATCTTATCGTTTCAACTCTTATTTTGAATTTTTATTGTGTTTATTGTTTTGCTAGCTTTCAACTTGAAGACTATGAAAATATATCCTGAAAAGTGTTTTTTTACTCGTTATGCGCTCTATGTCAAATAAATTCAGTGCAATTCTGGAGATCTGGTGTTTCTAACTGCTTGATCAGCCCTTTTGTGAAATGTTCCAGTGAGGTCGCGATGCAGCAATAGATAACAATAGGCAAACTTATTATAAATGCAAAATATACTAGCACGAACACCATTTGGTGCGCAGAAAACCGTGGGTTTGGTGCAAACTGCAGTCTGACTCGTTAGCCCACTTTTGCTTTTCTACGCCAGCACTAGTAGACTCTACTTTTCCCATTGACAGTTCCATACTGATTATTGTAAGACTGGATGGATGAGAGTCGAACTCACGACATTAAAACTTAGACATATCACGGGAAACCATAGTCCATAAATATTTTTTATTCTACATACAAGACAGTTGCAGCATAGGCTCAATATTGGTGAAGTACAGGCATTATAAAAAGTAACGTAGTTGAAGATGGAACTCGCAAAGGAGCTCTAAGCTCTTGGTGAAGTCCAGGTGCACGCAAGCTTCAGCCAAATTTTGCAAATTTAACGTTGATCACTACTGCTCTCTAGCGGCAGTATACTTTTTCGTTATTGTTCGCAAGGGTCATTAAGTTGCAACAAAAGTTGCGCTAAATATTGGACATAGACACTTAATATCGCTAGTAAGGGGCCATGCTGTTGACCATAACATCGTTCTTGTGGTCAGTGAAGGTTCATGTACCGGCCGGCTTCGCGCGGTCATTTCTTTTTGTACTAGGCTGACCAGCTCAAACTATGACGAAAACGGGACATTTTGACCGAAAAAACGGAACATTTTAAAAAAGAAAACGGGAAATTTAAAGCAAACAAACGCAGAAGTGAAAGAACCGCGATCAACCATCTTTTACCGTACGAAACAGTCGAAGGGGAAAGAGTTGAGGCAAGAATGCATGATTACAAGCAGTGGCGCACCCAGGATTTGGCAAAGGGGGGTACAACCAGGGGTCCGCCAACTATTTTTACGGTTTTCACATAAAAAACACTCATTTTACCACACTTGTTTATCGAAATAGGACATGCTGTGAGTGCAGTCACTATGGACAATGCAAAAATATTTTCGCAGCCAATGTTTAAAAGCAAGAGCTTTGCTAAAATAAGTGAAAAGAGGCTGCAGCCATTATAAGTTTGAGAAATTACTGACTGAAAGTTAGGCTTTAGCACCTTATTACTGGGCTAAAGGGGGGGGGCATGGCACCGTGCCTCCCCCCCTGCGTGCGCCTATGATTACAAGTTACAGCATTGTCCCAGCCCCTCTCTAAACAATGCTATCGACTAAAAGTGAACGGATGTTATAAAAATTGGTCTGAAATATGAAAAAGGCTTGTATCGCCAACAGACTTGCACGTTTTTCAAGGGCTAATATATGTGGTTTAAAATATAATGTGCTGTCTGTGGTAACACCGAGATATTTTGCAGAATCACATAACGAAATGGACGAGGTATTATAAATGAAGTTTACTTCAGGTCGAGGAAAATTTATTATGGGAGGGAAAATAATGATAGTAGTCTTCTGTGGATTAACTTGTAATTCATTTGCATTGGACCAGTTGTGTAATTAGCGTATAGTTCGGAGTTACAATTAACTTCGAGAGCATTTAGCGAGGAATTGTTCAGAGCTAGACACAAATCATCTGCAAAAAGGCGAGGTTGACAAAAGGTAGCATTTGTAAGATCATTAACGTAAATAAGGAAGGGGAGCGGGCCTAAAATGGACCCTTGAGGAACACCAATACTAATGGATTTCAAAGGTGATGCACTAATATTGATGGATACGAATCGCTGACAATTGGAAAGATAACTTTCTATTAAACAGTAAGCTGGACCTCGTATTCCATAATGAAGAAATTTTTGTGGCAATATTTGGTGGGATACGGTATCGAAAGTTTTACTTAGATCCATTAGGAGAAGTGCAGTAAATTTATTGTGCTTAATTCCATCATAAACTGGTGTAATGACATCCAGTAGTGCATTCATGACGCCACGTTTCTCTCTAAAACCACACCAAAAGTCGTAGAAAATCTCATGTTTTTCAAAAAAATTTTTGAATGGATTTTTAGTGACTTTCTCTAGTACCTTTGACAAGAAGATAAATGGGGCGATAATAACGCACCAACTGTTTGTCACCAGCTTTGAAAATGGGTACAACTTTGGCTGTTTTAAAGATTTGAGGAAAAAAGCCGAGTTCAAACACTAGACCAAAGTAAACAGACAATATAGGTGCTAGGATTTCGTTTCCCTGACGAAGAAAAAAGAAGAAATGCTGCCGTATCCAGAGGCTTTATGAAGATTGAGAGAATTTAAAGCATTGGAAACTTCTATGGGTTGTGGAGATTTAAGCTATGGGTTTTTCAAAAAAGATTTAAAGTTGAGATTTTCGGAGGTGCGGACACTTTTTGCTGTCAAATGGCCAATTTCAACGAAATAGTTGTTAAAATGTTCTGCGATTTCATCAGCGCTTGCAATCTTGGTGTTATCAACTTTTATTTTGGTAGGGGAGGGGAAACCCAACGTTTTGAGGGATAACCGAATTTATATATTTCCAGAGTTCTTTAGGATTATTTTTCTTTTCTCTAATTGCATCATTGTTGTAATGTTTTTTTGATAAATTTTTGACCCTGATTAGCTTATTAGCATGTTTTTTGTAGTACCATTTTCCAAATTCGTTATAACTGAGAAAGAACTTTTTATACAATATCTGTTAATTTTTGATGGAAACTATTGAGCCTTTAGTGAGCCAGGGTTTGTTTTGCATGCTTTTTTGCTTGCGTGAGGCAGTTTGAAGGGGTGCTTGTTTCTGGATTACCTTGGACATCGAAGAGACCAAATGGATGAAGTGTTGATCAAGTGACAAATGCGATAAAGGCAAGTGCATTATGTCATGTATCATGGGCATAAGGGAAGATTCAAGGTCATAGCGAAATTTATTGCCATCCACAGAATGAATGTTACGAAAAGTATACGTACTTTCACGGTTTTTTGTACGCTTAAAATTATAACTGGAGATAGAACAGTAGATGGCATAGTGGTCGGCCAATTTGTTGCAGAAGACACCATGTGTGATTACAGATTTGGTATCATTAGTAAGAAGATGGTCAATGATCGTTTGCGAACCTGCAGTCACTCGTGTTGGCTAAGTGATTAAGCTTGAGAAAGCGTTACTTTCGATCATATGAAGATATTCGAATTTGAGAGAAAAATCGCATTTCAAATCAATGTTTATGTCGCCCATAAATATTATTTTGCTACGTTTGTTGTTTAGAATTGTTAAAACTTAAAAGACAAACCTTATTCTGACAGCAGAAACGCATTTTTCGCTGTTTCGTGCAGCTTAGACCTGTCTATAAGCCGAAAAATATCTTTAACGTAGCAACTTTCAATTTCAACGTTTAATCATGTGACTTTGCGTCGCGCTCTCTTAATGATTCAAAATTGTTTGAGTTTATAAAAAAATTTCACTTCATACCTTTATTGGATTAAGGTGAAACTATTAAACACATTCAACAATTTTTGTAACCATGTGTGATATGACGTTTAGCTTGTTAAAACATCAATAACAAATAATAAATGGGGTGTAGTCTGTGAATCAAGTTAAACATGTTTTGACAGAAATGCGCTATCTCGCACTATATTGATTCAATTTCATCATGAAATACATACTTACCAAATATTCCGTGAGAATTATGCGAGAGGTTGAGTTCACCAACAACTATAAAACACAAAAACGTTTGTGGAATCAAAAACCAACAACTTGCGGGATAACCGAGGAGTAAAAAAACCTACCTGCGTCAAGGCAAAAGTAAGTAAGTGCTAACAATAGACCTAGGTTGTTATTGCTTGTGTCAAAGGTTAAGTATTATTGCGGAAACTCTAGATAGTAACTAGCAGGTGCAGTGAAAATATGTTTGATATAAAAGTAGTAGGTACCCTACATAAAGCAAAAATGATTTATCTGCATGAAAAAACTCGTACGATTACTTTTCAAAAATTAATCTGCAGTGTCGCGTAATTCGGATGCAAATAAGTAGGCATTTACCAAGAAAATAAGTGAAAATATTCAGTGTTTTAATTGACGTAAGCTTGATTTTAGGAGAGTATGTAAGATCGTTTTAAAATGGGCTGCACATCATCAATCCCAGTTCAGCCACCAACAGAAGTCCCTACGAATGAAGTATCAACCGGAGCAGAAGGTATGTTAAAAAAATATGGTAATAGTTTTAACGCAGCAAAACTTTATAAAGCTTAGAAGATTCGCATGTTGCTTTCAGACTCGTGCAATATCTATCGGAATTTTTCACGTGGGGTTTACCGCGGGAGTCGGCAAAAGATTTGGACCTTCAGAATATTGAGAGTATTATACTTTATGAGTGTAGGCTTATTGAGATTTTAGTTAGTTATGCTCTCTCCTAAATGTCCATCATAATCCAAACGTTGAATACTTTTCTGCCAGTGCTTTTGGCTATAGCTTTAACTTTAGAGTCAGACCAGTTCCTAACCTGCAAACGAATTTTTGCGCACGCACAAAACAGCTTACACATACCAGCCACACCTTCGTAATCACTTATTCTGGGGCGGTATACTGCTCAACTTTTGTGCACTTAACGCAATGCGTTAACTTAATAAACAAACAAAATTAACGCATTGCGTTAAGTGTAGTAAAAGTTGATCAGTATATTGCCCCTGAGCTCTTAAATTCAGGAAAACAGCATATTGAATCAGGACTGCTGCTGATAGCTAAATTCAAGTTTGAGAAGTATGAGCCGAGCCTCATACTCCTACTTACAAGCCTGCGCTTGAAACGTAGAGATGAAGTACATGAAATTGAATTGAGTATTATTTCTTTTTTTCTGTAGAAAGACGTATGATCTAATTTTAAGCTGTTAAAACATTTGAAAAAATTCTATAGGCGGTTATTTCTTGTATTTGGTATTGAACTGCTACCCAGTTGCTTCTACCGCTTATGCAAGATTCGTACCAACATAAAACATTTAGCATTGCTAAAATGCTTTATTGAGCAAATCAACCGATTGCTATTGCATGAGGCACAAAAGTTATTGAAAATTCAATTTAGTTGTTGGCACAGTGACCTACACGGCCAATTGACACCATATTTTAAAAGTTGTAAATTAAAAGTAAACCTCTTTGAATGTAGTTGGCTACAGCATTACAAAGTACAACTTCATACAAAAAAACACCTGGAAAAAATGTTCAGTTTAAATTTATTACCTTGCGCTACATCGCTTGCTCGTTTGAGCAAACACAACACTTTAAACATTAACACTAATTTACATTCTCATAAAGTTTTTTGTAAAATCAACGCCAAAATTTTTTTCTTTGTTCGTTACCTTTTTTTATAAATTTTTATAAAATGAGCGCCAAAATTTTTCTTGATATGCTGGACGTTGGTCAGTGTCACGAGTTTGAGTTGTCCAACTCTGCGACCCACCACCTGGGAGCGATGAACTCCTGGTTAGATGATTTAATCAGGTGTGGGTTTGATTCTAAGTTGGGACAAACCGATGTTAAAAAAATTGGTATTCGCTGTTCCCAGGTTAGTTGTTAAGCATTAGTGAAGATAGTAAGAAAACATGCTGCAAATTCACTTAACTATGGTGCCATTAAGCAAGATACTTCAAAACATTTCCTCCTTTAAGTGGTAGAAATTGGCTAGAAACTTCTGACCGAGCCCGTTGTTACGATTTCGCAGGCCTCGTGCAAAGAGGATAAAAGGGCAGCAAAACAATGAAAAAATCCGTTTTTTCATGCTAATGCAATGTCACTGTCTGCAATCTTAATTAGGTAAGTGAAAAAGTAAGATTTTCTGTAAGGTAGCTACCGTACGTGTTATTTATTCCACCGGTACAGATTTTTAGCTTACTAAAAAGTTTAGGTGTCTGCTTGATTTTCTAAGTACTCGACTGCTATTATCAAACACGTCTCAGCATTATTTGTACAGCAGCTGTATCCACTATCTATTCAGTGAAACTTTCAAATGAAATCGAAGAGCTGGCACTTCATTCAATTCGTCAAACGATTCTGAAATAAGCGGTAGCTTTGAGAGTGTCAAAAACATTAAGCAAAAAATGCGGGTATGAAACAGTTCATCCGTTCGCAGGGTTGGGATCGATACCCAAAAAAGTATAGAAATAGCCTAATCGATATTCGATAGTTCACCAAAAAGTAAAGAAACAATTGATTTCGATGGTAGTTTGAAAAAGTAAAGAATGAAGAATATTGTAATCGATATTACACTGTGCATTTAACGGTGCACGCCAAGCATTATTGTGATGTCCTCACATTCATGCGATAACCTACAGACAAACGACGGAAATAGTATACGACATTATTAATGCAAAGCAACGTTGCTATTAAAAATTTTTTTTTGGCACAAAAAAAATTTATCAGCAAAAACAAGGTAATGACATACCAACGATTATTTTAAATTTACTAAAGTGAAATAAAGTAATAAAGTAGCTTGGACAAAAAGAATCGAATATGGAATATCGAATTGCGCCGAAAAAAAAAAAAAAAAAAAGGTAAAGACAAGACCATATTCGATACTCATTCAAAAAAGTAAAGGCTCCAGTGCATTCGCTGAAGAAATAATAAAGAATATCGCAATCGAATATCGACTACAATCGATTTTTCCCAACCCTGTCCGTTCGTAGCAATAATTGTATTCCGCAAAACAATTAACCAAAAGGGCAGAACACAGCACTAATTCGACACAAGTCGGTGTTGTCTAACAACAGCAGTAAACAATATCTCAGAGAGCCGTAGTTAAAAATTGGCTCAAAAATGACCATGCCACTGCTAGCCACGCACTATAGTCGCGTTATCGCTACGTATTACGTATAGCGCTGTCGAATGATCCGTCTCAGAAGCAGAAAAAATCGCCTCGAAATTAGATTTATGACCAGTTTAGGTCAGAGTTATTAATTTTTAACATGAGTTCTGTTTGCGAGTTAGTGGTACGTAGCCAATCTCAGCCGAAAAAAGAGTGCAAACGTATATAATTTCTTAAACGTATACAATTTCTTCGCTGAAATGGTTTCGAAGACGCTATTTAGGAGATAGGATTTGCAACACAGATGCTAAAAGCCAGTTTGTAATTAAACCAACTTAATGCACTGATTTCCGTAGAAAAAACTGAAAGCATATTCCAGTTTGCTGACGGTGGAGCGAAGAAGCACAGATACTGAAAACACGACAGAATCAGCAATTTTAATTTGCAAATGAGACTGTAGTATTAATGCAACGACGAAATATGCTTCGTAATAAACAGAATCATTTCATGAACTTTTAAAAAAGGGATTTCCGTATATTGATTTAGTTTGATCGCAAGTCATCGCATTTTATTAATTTAACTGAACAAGTTGATAACATAATGCAAAGCATATTTTTTTTATGTAATTTATCAGCCCGGTCAAAAAGCAATTTCACCAAATAAGACAATTTTTGCAGCAGATAAGTCGTTCATGCCATCCGTAGCCTACAAGCAGGCGGTCAAAATCTGAAATTCGCAATTTTACAGTTAAGGCTTATAGAACTGACCTTTAAGCTAAGGCAGATAGCGCCGCTATCAAAAAAATTGAATTAGAACAGCCGTGACCATATTATTGTCTTGGGATATATTTAACAAAAGCAGGCAAAACAAGCTTCTTCGTTGCTTGCGGAAGCAGTCGAAAGTGAAAAACAGCGTTATGGCACAACTGTATTTTTAGCTCTTAAGAGCAAAACTTGCTTTGGTGTGACGATATGCAGTCATGCAATACTTTGGCAGATTTAAACTAGCTCAACCACATATAGCCTGACGATGGTTCACCTGTTTGAAGCTATAGATCAGATGAGTTACAGGCAAACTCAAGAATCATATATTTTTCGATTTATGCAAAAACTTATCAGACCATCTTCAATGTCCAATGAAAAAAATCAACATAGTTTCTACAATATACCCTAGTTTATGCTGAAGCTAATTAAAATGTAACAAGCCGAATTGAGTTTTTGTTTGAGCCTTTAAGAAACTAACTGGTCAACGTACTGGCATTGGCCATGAGCAGCGAAGTCCAGCATGGTCCAACTCGTTATAACCTGCAGTGCAACTGGAAATATTAGTTGCAGGCTCTACACGGTAACCTTTAAAGGGAGATCGATAGAGTAAAGCTAATAGGTCAGGTCAGTCAAGTTTCTTGGAATTTGTAGCTCGGCAACCGATTTAGACTTTGTTTGATTATCAGCTGTACATTACAGAAAGCGATAATTACAACGGAAAAACTGAAACTGGCGAAAATTGAATGGCGTAACGTTTTTAACCACAAAGAGATGGGATTCGAATGAAGAGAACCTAATTAGAGATGTGCTATGTTGGCCGTAATGCTTGTAGATGGGACATACATAGCATTTAGGTTAAGCAAAAATTGGTGTTGTTGTTGAAACACTAAAGATAGGTTGGGATTTGAGAGAATGTGGTTAAGCAATGTGAAGCTAAACTAAACGAGGACTAGAACGCAGTGGATGCGGTAAGCTGCTTAGAGCTGATATGAGGATGAGTGAGGTGACTAAGACTGAGGCGGGTAAAATACAGGAACGACTTATGAGTGTGAGAAAGAGGATGGTTAAATGTTGAGAGAAATTGTAATCGACGACAGGGCCGGATTAACGGTTTCTGAGGCCTGGGGCTATCTGGTAGTCAGGGGTTTATTTTGTCTCCATCAGTCGAACCTGCTGAAATATGTAGCCTACATATCAGTATTAAACACATTCAAAAAACATATTTTCTAAATTTAAACAGAACACCCTATTTTGCACGTACAGAGCTTTAGAAGATGTCATACCACAGAGTCCCAATTGCTGCAAATATGCTTTCTATTTGCTGTTTTGTAAATGATTCTACAATTAGTTCCCCCCAAGCCATGCAAAGTTTACGTTAACTTCCTTCATAGCCTCTATTTCGTATTCTAACGTCCTTTTGTGTGCCTGTACGAAAACTCGTACAGCATTTTGTGTGACACTATCTTTAATTTACGCTGCTGTCTATGAATTATAACAAAATAATCATAAATTTCAATGACTTGCTAAAACGGCGACATTTCTTCGGAGCTGTGTAGTTGCCCAGCAGGCGCTATGCCGCGGAGATGGACCCACCGCCACATGTTCACGCTTCAGTGTAATCTTGAGTTAATAAAGATTTGAACTGATTTCCTTTTAGTTACATGATAGAACGTTACACAACACGCTGTACCCAATGCTAGGCTATTGACAAATATTTGATTGCGATTTGTTGCAAAAGTTACACAGCAATGAACATTCATATCAATAATCATTTTATTCATCCAGTTTGAATTCTGTTTCGAAAGCCGTCAGAATCGTTGTACGATATTATGCTGTAGAACAATCATATTGCGTCAGCATGTTTTCATGCATATTTTTTGCCATTTTTTCGCTTTCTGCAATTTTGACCTTAACCATAAGGAGATTTGTATGGTTAAGGGGGGCTGGAATAATTTCCAAACTGGCGTCTGAATCCTGTTGCCTGCTCCAATGAATGCCTCAGCCATTGGGCTGGTGACTCTGTACTGGTCCGAATCTCGCAACTCGAAGTAGGTCCGGACCTCACAAACTCGTAATCACTCCTTTTTGATTTCGTTAATTGTCGCAGATCTTGTGATTTAAATTCAAGAGTAAATTCCTTGAAATTTTTGGCATTGATACAATCTTGAATCATTCTCTTAGCCCTAACCTAAACTGGATAGATTAGGCTTACTTAATAAAGGTTGGTAATTCGTATTCAACTTTAAAATAAAATAGTTGATTGATCAAAAAATCACTTAGTTGTTCATAAGACTCGTACGTTGTAATCATAGGGCCTATTTTTTTGGTGGGCCTGGGGCTGCAGCTCCATCATCCCCCGCCTTAATTCGGCCCTGGTCGGCGATAAGCGAAGAGCAAGCAGCAAAGCTTCCAATCAACGAGTGAACGAAAATTTTCAAAAAGCGAATAGGCCAACTGCCCTTGGCTCTCGGTCTAAAAATGTAGACAAAGTAGAAATAATGGCTGTGGAAGGCTGTGAAACACTTTTGGTTAGATTAAATTTGTGGTCTAGTTCTAGTACACAACGTGTGATACGAGGCCCCACCATCACTTAACTTTACCTTTAAACACAAGAAAAATCTTGCGCCAATTGTAGCGTGGTTGTGATAAACCTATTTCAATGTGCCGGTTAAAAGTTAAAACATCTTTTTTTACTGCCGTAAATCAATGCATGCGCTTGGCAGACAGCAGTATGGTCGCGACCGACAAAATGATGAAGTAGTTAAATTAAAATACCAGTCTCCATACAGGAACTACTTTTCTTTAATTGCTAAAAGAAAAAATTGATATGACAATATAATTACGGTCCAAAAAAAGATAAATTCATGGTTAGTAGAACTATGATGTTATTATCATTCCCAGCAACAATTGCTGCAGGCAAAACCATTTTGATCATGATTACGACTTATTTAACTTATATCACTTGAGTAATGTGTCATTGTGTTTTAAATAAAGAAATCGATTTGTAAAACTTTGATTTGTAGGAAGTCTATGTACAGGTTTAATTAGTTTTATATCGAGTTTTTAAGTGCTAAATTTGTGTATTTAGTCGTGGACACTAAAGTGGATCAAAACGCATCTCGTGAAGAACCAGCAACAAAATCAGTCATGTCGACAGTTGAAGTTCAGGAGACAAAGAAGCTTGAAAACGAATCATTTTCACCTTGCACTGAACAAAGAAATTTGCACCCTGTTGCTGAAATATCAGGCAAACTACCAAATATAGAATTAGAACCAGCGGAAAACATAATCGAGAAAGAAGAGGAAGACCAATTTGATGTTTTATCACCTCCTGTTACTCACAAAAAAGAACACGCTACTCAAAGTACCCTTGAGTTTGTTTATCATCATAGTTCATCTACTTCTCCTTCGCAAGTGCCTGCAAACTTCCCAATTTCTCCTGGAATTGTGCCAACAAATCATCGATCAATGGTTACTCACAGAAGACCATCAGGGGTGCCCCCCCCACCAAGAGAACTGAAGCCTGGTGATTACTTGTATCAACGAAATTTGAACAATAATTTTGAGTTGAGCGAAGAGTTAGAAGATGAAGAAGATGAAATAAAAAATACATAACGATTTTCATCACTGTATTGTTTGTTTGCTTTTTATTACATTCCTTTTGGGGCGACGCCAGCCACAGCCTGAAACTTTAAAGGCAAATTGATTACGATATGTTTGTGCATCGAAAAAAAAAACATTAGAGACAATATTTCTGGGGAAATAGTGGTTACGTCTCTACGTTCCTTTGCATCACTTGTACCAAAAATAATGAAAATTTCATAAGACATGTCTTGCCTACATGACGCAGAAACAATAATTGTTGTGTGCTACATTTAAACATAGTGAAGTTGATGCACCGTAGAAATTCCACTTTTATCGCAAAAGTGACGTTGAACGACGACTGTTTTGTAGCTTGTTTGGTTTCATGTGATGAGTCATCGTTGGGAAGCTCTTTTCATTACACCCTTGAATAATTTGCAAGCATCCGCTCTATTAGAGGTTTCGATTTGTGAGTTTAGTGATTCCATCGTAGATGTGTAGCCTTTATGTACTCAAATGTGCTTTACGTTAAACAGTTTTTCTGAATTTCTGCAAATATGGGTTCACTGAACGCTTGGTTGGAGTTTTTGATGTGCTGTAAGTTTTCTATGAACTACAACAATTGCGCCACTTTTCGTTTTGAAAACTGTCAGCTACGGTGCCAACTGCTTATAGGTGATAGGCTATTATTGACTCGAGTCACACCCGCACGCCGCTAAATTCAAGTCCTTGATTACTCCATGACTCTAGACAAATGATAATTTTTTTTACATAACATGTGTGGCGCGCTAGTAGTTAATTACAAAATATACTCATGATTGAATTCCGTTGTGCATGATGACTAGTTTAGGCACCATTTTAGCCAGGGGCGTACCAAGAAATTCTGCTAAGGGGTAGCGTGAAGAAGTTTCGCCGCATTAAGGTAGAATTTTTTTTGGAAACTTGAGCGATAACGGCTTTAACGTGCATCGGAAAAGACCTAAGGAGAGAAGGCGCGCAGAAGGGTCACCATGCGTGCGCTACTGGTTTCAGCCCACAAATTGTTAATATTAGTTAAGCCAAGTATGCACGTTTTGCTTTGACATATTTCTGGCTATATCTGCATTTTGTGATTTGTGTCTGTCAGCTGTTGTTTCTTAGATAATTTTTGGTCAAGCGTAGTAGTAAACCTTTTCTCTGTGATTCAGCTACATCAATGACAATTTACGAGGACGCATACAAAATGACATGAAGCCTTCGTTAAACAGTACTTTGTTGACTTTGTCGACAATGCTGCTGTCTTGCTAAGCCGCTAATATTTGCTTCCACAAATTCTTCAGAGAAACAGTACCAACCTTTCAATCTTTATATGGCTATTTAGTGCTTATGTCTCAAGTAGCTGATTTAACTTGGTTGTGACTGAATTAGGAGGGTTAAAAGTTTATTGCAATAAGCCAAAGCGTTATTAATTTTTACGGTAGCATTGCTGTTGGGTGGACCGTTTTTGTTATGCTTACGTAAATATAAACAATGAAATTATCGTGCTTTATTCAGTAATGGCAATGGGACTGGAATGAACAGACTTCCGTCATGAAGGTGTACTTACGAATTGTTTGAAGGTCCAAAGGACTGTCGCTTTTTATTTTTTTCTAGTTTTCATGAGGTAGGAAAAGCAATGTAATAACCAGCATGGCGTTGCATGCTTGTCGTAACCTACCAGTGTTGTAGTAAGGCCTAGAACGTTAAGGTCGAAGCCAAGAATAAGGACTTTAAATTTTTGTTGAGGCCAAGGCCACACAAGCCGAGGTCAAGGATACGTAAGTGAGGCCAAGGACTACACATCGAGGACGTTTTTGCATATGATCGAGAACAGGATGAAATCGTGAAGTGTTGTGCGTCATTTAGTCATGAAATAAGTTTTGAAACACTTCTACCTGGTCCAGATGAGCAATTTTTGTGGGGTTTAAGGCCCACGATTCTAGGTTCCAGTTCTGCATCGCAATTGAATTTTTGGTGCGAATATCATTTCCTGCAATTATGACATCAAAAATTTGATTAAGATGCTGGAACGAGAACCAACTACCGCGAGCAGAAAGCCCACAAAAATTGCATAGCCTATGTGGCCAGGGCATTTATGGCCTAATGATGTTCATCGTTATTTGGAACATTTTACGATTGCGGAAGGAATGAGGTGTAACCGGCCACCTTCAGTGACGAGGAAAAAACCGGATTGAAACTGGATATGATGATGATTGCGTTAACAGCTTGCGTTTTATTGAAAACACGTTGCGAAGTTAAATTTTTAAAATCGTAGAGTTCTCAAGCCAAGAACAGCGTATAACCAGGGTTTTACCACCGGACCACACCAGAAAATAAGCACGCTGCAGTTAAGTTACCAAAAAGTCAAAAGCTCTTTTTTCTTGTGAAATCCCTAAAAGTCGGTGAAGACCAAAAAAAAGAATCTTTACGTCCACTGAGTCCGGTTTTTCCACCAAAAATCCATGAAGAACCCAAAAAAAAGGTCTTCACGTCCGCAGAATGCTATTTTTTCCGCTAAAAGTTCAGAAACAAGCACGGGACTCAAAAATAAGCACGTTTCTTAGTAATAAGTTCATTCACGTTTTCTAAGACACTGCCCTTGAAAGTAAGAACAAATCTTAGAAATAAGCACGAAATGGTAACCCTGCATATAACCCAAGACCTAAAAGAGCCGAAGTCAAGGCTAAGAACTTCACAAATCTGTCCTCGAGGCCTAGAACATCATCGAGAACTACATCACTGTAACCTAATATAGCGTACAGTCATAGTTTTAGCAACTTGAGATTGCTTGGCTTAAAGGCTGAATAGGCCTACTCAAACATTAAAGATATAAAATAACTTGACTGGAAAAGAAAATGATCAAGTTTTTCATGTCATGACGTTGCAGAACCAACTGACGTTGACGAAAAATACAATCGCCTGGAGGAATTCCGAAGGCCTTAAGAGCGACGCTTCCTACCAAACTTGTATCATAAATTATTTTATTTCCAACTCTCTGACGACTGGGGAACATAGCTTCAAAATTAGATAAACTAGATAAAAACACTTGCCAATGCAGGCTTGGCCTGGGTGATAAAAACTGAGGTTTTGGTTGGTTACATAAAATTGGTCCGAACCATAAATTCAAAAGAACGAATCTGAGGGAAAAAACGTGCGAGGTGCTAGAACAGGGGTGTCCAACCCGTGGCCCGCGGGCCACATGTGGCCCGCGGGACTTTTCCGAAACTACCAATATTATCAACTTAATTGCTACGTAATTTATTGTGAACTTTCATTCCGAGAAATTGTCATTTAATGTTTGCTTTCTTGTAAGTTAATTTTGTTGCACCACAAAGGAAATTGTTTCGCATCACATTTTCGATATTGTTACGTTCACATCCTTTCCACACAATCGTGTTCGTGCTTCAAAAGCATAGTCAGTAATAAACTAGGTTGGACCGGCCGTTAGCTCAACTGCTAGAGCACACGCTATCGGTGCGGGACACAGGGTTCAAATCCTGGCTCGGTCAAATCGGCACAGTGTTGCCAACGGCTCGCCACCGCTACGACGTTTCTTTGGAGCTGTGCAGCCCAGGCGCTGAGCCGCGGAGATGGGTCCGGCGATTCATTACACGCTTCGGCGTAATACCACAAGTATAACGAAGATTTGATTTTGATTTGGTCGCGATCCGAATTTATACCATAGGCGCACGCAGGGCTAGCACGGTGCCATGCCCCCCCTCTTTTGGCTCTGTAATAAGGTGCTAAAACCTAACTTTCAGTCTATAATTTCTCAAAATGATAATGGTTGCAGTCTGCTTTCACTTATTTTGGCCATGCTTCTGCTTTTAGACATACCGTAAGCTGCGAAATTATTTTTGTATTGTCACGAGTAACTGCACTTTTTCGTTAAAAAAGTGTGCTAAAATGAGTGTTTTTTATGTGAAAACCGACCCCCTTTGCCTGCTTCTCCCCCAGATCCTCGGTTGTGCCCCCCTCCTTTGCGAATCCTGGGTGCGCCTCTGTCTGAGACGTGAAAATCTCAAAATTTTTGGTCGGAAACCCACTTAGTCAAGAAGAAAATCGTTCGATCTTGCTGAATATTGCCAAGCTTGTCAGAAAAAAAAACAGTGCCAAACTTGACATTGAAATGTCAACGCGTAGCAAAAACTTTGTTGAATTTACTGTTGGTTTGTTTATTGTTCTTATAATTATAAAAATACACATTTCCAAGATTAGAGTTTTAGTAGCGTCTTAGCAATAAACACTCCGGTGGCCCGCGCAATCATTCGTAAATTGCATGTGGCCTTTTGGCCAAAAAGGTTGGACACCCCTGTGCTTGAAGAAAACAAATCACGTGATCAGTACGTGCGCAACACAATTTGGGCGTTTCTTTAAAATTGCAATAAAATTAGGAAGTGCGGAAACAATTATAACATAATCATCCACAAGCCAAAATGTGGTGACTAGAGGCGCTATTACAGTATCAACAAAGAAATGAAAAACAATCATGCTGGATTGAGCCCAGCCCAGGGTTTAGATAATTAAAATTGCAAAGCCGGTGCTTGAATACATGCTTTTGGACCTGTGCAAAAATTTTACTCGTGAAACAACAAATTACATTCTATTTTTGGTATTTTGTTGCATATTTATCCTCCTACTATACGAGAAAGCGATCATAGCGCTATACGAGCTCGCTTAGGAGTTCATTTGTCTGCCACACCAAGATGGGAATATCCCGACAAGCGCCTTTCCCAACAGCACGACAAGTAAACTTGCCGGCTTGTTCTCCACACTGTCCCGTTAATGCTGAGCGTCAAGCAGGGAAGCTGTGAATACCAATTTTAAAGTCACTGGTCAAACCAGTCTACAGCTCGCGAGGCGAACGCTCTTACCACTCGGCCATCTGAGTTGTTATTTAAAACAAAAAGAATACAATGAATATGCGACGAAAACAGATCCAAGGAGAAAGAGTAAAGCCACAATTAATCTCAAAACTGGGCGTTTGACTACATGAATTCAGCTGTCATCATCAGCAGTGTATGCAAGGCACTACATAACTGTAAGTCAGAACAGCACAAAACTGTAAGCTTACAAACCTTGCGTAGACTGCTGATGATGAAAGCTAAATCGATGTTGTCCAAACGTCTACTTTTGAAATTTACTGTGGCATTACTTTTCCTCTTAAAACAAACGAATAGTCTAATACTTCCAAGCGTTATTTAATCAGATTATTTTTAGCCTAATCAAAAGATGAGTGGGATTGTGTCATCCCATAATTAGCTTTTCAATACAAATGGACTTGGTCGTTGGTATGGGGCGCGCCGTTTGTAAAGCTATGCAATTTAAAAGTTTGCATCATTTTTTCAGTTAATTTTGGTTACCTATCGCTTTTCGTCTCATCCAAGATCAGCAATTATTTTTTCGATTAGGCTGCAATGTAAAAATGTTTGTGGGCAAATATATACAAAATCATAGTCAAAATTTCAGTAGCCTATACCGTAATTCCAAAGCAAAAAAACTCAACAAATACGGCTTTTGCGGACCTATCCCCAATTTCCAGTGCAGTGCACACAATGGCACTATCTTTTTTTTCAAACTGACCGGTAGATTTGTGAAGCAAAGGTGCAGGTATCCCATATTCTTTGGATCCTGATCCGATCCGAAACCTTGATTTCAATATTCGATCCGAATCCGATCCAAAAAATTCAACTACAGTAGGGTCCGGATCCGATCCGGACCCAAATCCAAAAGCTTCTATTACACTAGACTTCTACCACAGTGATCTACCTCAAAAGTATATACAATGAATTGCAGAAAAAGTTCCAACTGCGCGCAGCAATTTTTCTATTGAAAAACATAAAACGTTAATATTACGTCATACACTCACGACTCACCCAGCTCATTCTTAAAAATCGACAGGAACCATTGAAGCTGCAGAGTAGAGATGGCACGGGCTGACGTTTTTGCAACCCAGATTGCCCATGGCCAGGAGCATCTTGCCCAGTAGCGGTAACCGACCCGGCAACTCATCCCAAAAATAAAGCCCAGCCCGCCCAAAGCTCATTCATTTACAAAATCTCAACCACATTTAAAAGAAAAATGAAAGTTGAAAAGGCTTTCAACAATTGGTAGCGGCTCGTTAGCGGCCCAATGAGAAACAAAAGATAGAACCGGGCCGTCAACAAACCACTAAAAAGACCGGTTAACGGCTCGTTAGCGGGTCTCTTAGCAGCCCATGCCATCTCTACAGCAGAGATACTGATCAAACGCAAAATAAATCCGCTATCAGTGTTTTCACTTACTTTTTTTAAATGCTATTGAGTGAAACTTTTTCTACTTTTACTAGCTTTGAACCGGATTTTCCTGATCCAGATCCTGTAGGCAATTTATTAGGATCCGATCCTAAAAAGATCCGGCAAAAATTTTGGAATCCGGCGGGATCCAGATCTGAATCCATGTGCACCTCTTAGTCTGTCGTGAAGTAATAGGATTCGCGAGGAAGTGTTTCGGTTTTAAACCTTCTTATTTTAACCCAGGGATGTGGCAGCGGTATATTTGCAAACAGCTTCCGCTTCCAAAAATATTCACCGAAATTTTGCTTGTAAAATACGACCAGTGCGTTGGTAGCCGATAGCGTAAACCGTAGCTTTTTTTCCAACATGCTGAAAGCTCTTAGACAAACTTTAGCAAACGTTTTTTTAAAGATAATAATTTGAAAAAAGCAAACAAAAGTGTAAAGGAATGATTGAATCACAATCCTGGGAGTCTTTTACTGCAACTTTGCTACGAAACTTACTCCCTTCATTAGGAAAATGCTGATACACAGCACTCAGTGGCGTGGCAAGAATTTTTAAAGGGGGGGCATAGTTTTCACATTGTTTTCAAGCGTTTTTTTTTTCAGCAGAACTAATTCGAAGGTGGATGAGAAACAAGAAAGTCTCTAGGGAGGTCCGGGGGCATGCTACCCCAGACAAATTTTGAAAGTTCGCATGCTGTAATGGCTATTTTAGTGCTTTTTGAATATTTTTCAGCCAAATTTTGTTTAAATTTTTTGACCTTAATTCTGAGTGCTTCGCCAAATATATGATGCATTTTGTTCGCACATTTTCGATTATGCGTGCTTAAGGCCAGGAGCGTATTTAGGAGGTGGGAAGCATTGGGCCATGCTCCCCCTTTTGACTTTGCTTTTTAGTAAAAAAGAACAAAATTAATGGTACCAAGTGACTGAAATACACCAGACTTTTTTGAAGGTTTTTGTAGCTTATGGCCAGGGGCGGATCCAGGGGGGTAGGATGAGGAGTATGCATCTTCCCACCAGCAATTTTCAAAAGTGCTTTTGATGTATACAATTTTTCCATAATTCCGAACCTCTTTGATAGCAATAAGCCTTATGCCTAGCACGCACAACCGAAAATGTGCGGACGAAATGCATCATATTTGGCGAAGCGCTCATAAATAGGGTCAAAAGTTTAAACAAATTTTGCGTGAAAATTATTCAAAAAGCACTAAAATAGCCATTTCAGTATGTAAATTTTCAACAATTTTCCGGGGTAGCATGCCCCCGGACCTCCACAGAGCCTTTCCTGTTTCTCAATCAGCTTATAATTTGTTCTACCGAAAAAAATGCGTGGAAATTAGGGTCCCCCCTCCTTTTGAAATTTCTCGCTACGCCACTGCTTTAGGCCTAAGGCTTATCTCTACCGAAGAGGTTTGAAACTACAGAAAATTTTATACATTAAAACACTTTTGAAAATGGCAGGTGGGAGGGTGCATATCTCTCATGCTAGTCCTATCCCCCTGGATGCGCCCCTCAGCCCTGACCATAAGCTACAAAAAACATCAAAAGGGTTTGGCATATTTCAGTCACCTGGGATTTTTAGTTTTGTTCTTTTATATCTAAAGGCAGAGTCAAAAAAGGAGGGGGGATGGCACAATGCCTTCTTTCTAAATATACGCTCCTGCCTATGTAGGAGCCTGAGACTAGGATCTTGTGAACAAATAATAAGTTCATTTAAAGGTTTACGCGTTTACAAACGTCGATCTGAGTACTGTGTGCGATGCTAGCTAAAGGAAAGCTTGCGCTCATCAAGCTGTCTCCAAGTGACTTTTACTGAAATTAAGTGCATGATACGCTTGACGTCAGTTGCGATAACAAGGAGTTGTGATAACAAGGAGTTGGTATGGTTGGTGTGGTTGGTATAGCTGGTATGGCTTCGCCCCCCAGACGTTGGTATGGTAACACAAATTTCAGCCCCCCCTACTTGAAAGTACTTCCAACGCCCTTGCACAACGCCCTCCTCCCCTTAAAACGCTCCTGACAGCACTTCATCAATTGCGTGATAATGCTATTTTTAAAAAAGAGTCAACTATTGTTATTAGCGCTATTGATGGATTAGTTGCTTTATTTTAAAACTTAGAGAAAGCTGAAAGAAAAAGCGATTCTGCGTTAGTAGCCTACTATCTGAAAGTCTAGCGAAGAGTAATGGCCACTAGGGTAGCCAGGATTTTACAATTGGAGGGGTTTTGAGAATGACGTCACATTTGACCATACGTTTTATACAGGAGCGGATCCAGAAAGTTTTGGTGAGGGGGGGGGTGTAATTTTGAATTAGTTTGAATGTTAACTAAATACGAACACGTTTAGACCCGGAAACGGGCGTAAATAAGCCTTTTGAAAATGTTTCATAGCAAGGGCGTATTCAGAATTTTTTTCAGGGAGAGGGCACCAATTTTTGTCACTTTTTCAAGAGCAGTTTTTTCGGCTGAATTAATTTTGAGCAAGTTAAGTAACAACAACGACTCCAGGGGGGTCCGGGGGCATGCTCCACCGGAAAAATTTTGAAAATTTGCATACTGTAATGCAGTGGTGTAAAAAGTATTTTGAAACTGTACTTAAGTAAGAGTATTGTTACTGACGGCGAAACTACTCGAAGTAAAGTAGAAAGTATTGACTAAAAAAAGGACTTAAGTAAAAGTAAAAAAGTAGTCATTTAAAAGCTACTCAAGTAAAAGTACTCGTATAGCGTTTTCAAACGTTAAAGTGTCAACTACAACTACACACTTGCCGATGCGGCGATGATGGACTTGCTTTGAAGGTGGCAAAATGGTGAAACAAAAGAAATTATTACCGCCCAAATGGCCGATTGGATAGAGCGTCTGCTTTTGGAACGGTAGACTCGGCAGAGGCGTAGCGTAGGGGGGGGCAGTGGGGTGCATATGTCCCCGGGCGCCAAGGCACAGGGGCGCCAAAATGGGGTGTGCAAAAATTTCACAACAAGGGTAAAAAGCCGGTCACAAGCAAGATTACACCGGCGGTAGACATCGTCTGATAGTAGTAGACTCGTACGCACCGTAGGGAAAGGTGGGGCAAAACGGGACACGGGGAAAAACGACAGTAGCGTAGTGAGGGGGTAGTGGGGGCACGCACCCGGGTGCGCACGACGTAGGGGCGTACCAAGAAGTTTTTTTTATACTCTTTTTTTGACGTATTCACTCAGATTTTTAAAACTACTTCGTGGATTACTGTGTTGTAATGTATGCTGTTCACAAAGGATTCAAATCACGCCTTACTTTCGACCACAAATCACGCACCAAAGGGGCGCACAAAACAGTAATTTTATACACTTCAGTTTCGACGTAATTTTTTAAACTTTAAAACAATCAATTTATTGCAATGCATCTGACACCTGTATATGCTTTCGGCAGAGAAGTGAAATCACTCTTTACACCCGATCACAAATCGCCCGTTTACTCTATTATGACATCACAAAGAGGTTTGAAACTGCGCGTGCATAGTTATTCGACTTTGCAGCAATTAAACAGAAGGAAATAGAACTCCACTAAAGGAAAAGTAAAGAAGCGATAGGTATCTACAGTATTAGATTTTCATTATTTTAGCGTTAGATGGATGCTAAAGATTGTTGGTAAGTCGATTAAGATACGCGTATAGTCGCTCGCTAAACCTACACCACAGTGATCCTAAACTTTTTTAACCAATAGGCCGTTTCTGATAATACAGCGAACAAGTGCCGATCGAAGCATTAACTAAACTGAACATTTGCCTCAATGACCTTTTCTGGGTATTTTCTTTTGTAGTTTGTATTGTTTTGCTACCGTGATTGGTATGTAGACTGTGATTTCCAATGCGGATATTTTGAATATTTGACACCAATCACAGAATGAGAAAATAGGGAAAAATCTGGCAATTTAGGGGTTGCGAAGCGCAGCCCCGTTGCTGCTGAGATAATTTAGTTACAAATGTGAAAGAATTGCAGTATTGTAGGATAAAATTGCAGCTGAGCGCTTGATTGCCCTATATGAAATGCAATCCCGTTTTCTGGGTAGCCTTTTTTTCAGATCGACGGTCAAACTTCTTGTTGAGATTTTGAGCGAAAAAGCTTTGCAGTTTGATGCGGGCAGCTTTCCCCAGTGTGGGCCCCTTGCCGACCGTTGGGATGTTGTCGTCTCCAAAAAAGAAAAGAAAGGTCTTCACCCACAATTCTCGGCCCTTAAATGGAATCTTGGTCCCCTTGACGGCTAAAAGGTCTCCGAAAAAAAAGATCTTCACCCGAAATTCGGTGACCTCAAATGGAAACCGGGGACCCTTGACGGCTATGTGGCCTCTCCAAAAATAACAAAAAGGTCTTCAACCATAATTCGGGGCCTCCAAATGGAATCCGGGACTGTTCGACAGCTAAGGGAATCTCTCACCACACTACTTTGGGACCTCTATGATTGCCCCTAAAATGCTCTTTCATGGACTCCTACACACCCATGGGCCCGGGGCAGATTGCCCCCTGTAATCCCCAGCCCCCCTCTTTTAAGCCCTGGATGAGGGGGTCCTGTAGTGTGTCTTTTGTATCCTTGACATTCAGTTGGGACGATCTATTCTACAGTATTAGAGCAAAAAATGTAATTTTGGCAAAAAGCTGCCAATTTCGTTCTGTATCTCTCTCCACAACGTCTTCTGATTGTACTCAAGGGATTGCATGTGATAAGTTTTCACCGGCCCGCCTCTGGCTCAGAAAAATTGCCGCACCGTTATATAAAATATCTCTAATTTCTGAAAACAGATAAGCGTTTTTAGAGTTTACATTGTTAGCGATTTACTGGTAGGAAGATTATGCCAAAAAAAGAGAGTGGAGCTCAGGGTCGAAAACGGCGAGCTCAATTTGAAGCGTTCTTGAATGAATCTAGAAAATTTATGAAAAAAAATTTAAAAGTAGTGGCTATGCAAAAAGACAATCGGCCGATATGCGAAGACAAGACGAATCTGCTGGTACAGATAATCATAGAATTGTAAAACACAGGGGGCGCAAAATTTTTGTTTGCCCCGGGGCGCAGGATACCCTCGCTACGCCACTGAGACTCGGGGTTCGATTCAGAGTTGGGTTAAACCAATGACTTAAGAATTGGTATTTATAGCTTCCCTGCATGACGTTTGGCATCAAAGGCGACAGCGTAATTCTTATCGCGTGGAGTGAAATTTCCATGGCGATGACGAGACCGAGTGTTATGGAGTTGAATAATCGAGAATTGGAATGTAAATGCAGATTTTAGGCGCAACGAGGGATTTCAAGGCGAGACTGTAACTCAAATGCCTCAATTGTAAACTACTTCTACTTTTCTAAAATAAAAACTACCCAAGTAGAGTTACTTTATACTAAAAGTACTTAAGTAGACGTAAAAGTAGCCATAAAAAAACTACTCAAAAAAGTCTTCGTTACCGAAAAAAACTACTCAAGTAATCTACTCAAGTAAAAGTACTTCGTTACTTTACACCACTGCTGTAATGTCCATTTTAGTGCTTTCTCAACAATTTTTTGGGAACGCTTGTCATATTTTTGCCCTCTAACTTTGATTGCTTCATCAATGATGCATCTTCTTCGAAATAAATATCAGAAAAATAAGTATGTATGACGTCAATTGAGGCTCAATGGGGGGTTGTAACCCCCAAAACCCCCCGTGGCTACGCCACTGATAATGGCCTGTGGTGAGATCTGGCATCCATGCGAATCTAGCACTGTAAAATAATGTCTAATAAATTGAATATAATATAATATCTAGTAAGTTATTTACAGTATGCTTTTTTTGAATGATGTGAAAGTGGAAGCGGGATGTTTTTCGCGCTTCCGCTTCCATTAAAATATGACCGCTTCCGCTTCCAGCTTCCGCATCCCTGCTTTAACCTAAAATTTTTTCAGCAGACGCCCTCACAAAATCTTACATCAAAAATAAAAAGAAAAGAAATTTCAAGTTGAACCCATGTCAGGCAGGAGGGAGGTGAGTTTGGAAAGGTACCAGTAATCAATAGAATAGAATGAAATTGGAATGCAAAAACTCGATTAGTAATATGGAACAGAGCCAAGACATGCCTAGCAGCCCAAGCCAAGCTAACGCGCTCTCAAATTTACATTTTTTCAAAGAGCTGTTTTGTTTGCGCTAATTGACTTTTTTCCGAGCATTTTGTTCGTCTCTGTGGTAGGCCTACCCCTTTTGAATTAACTGCAAGCAGCAACTTCCTGGTTTAGCTCTTTGGAACCGTTATTCCGATAGATCAAAGGATAGATTCATCTCGATTTAACAGTAAAGCGATCAACAGAGGTTTTGTTGCGTCTTAATCAAATCAGCACTATTTCGATCGCATTTTGGTCTCATGATCTTGGAAATTAGCAGGTTACACGGGCCACTAAGTTTCTGCGAACCAAATCTACACTAAATTGTACATTTACTAAATCACCGATATCGGTGTTTTAGCTAGACAAAGATCAAAACTTTTCAGTTATGGTCTTCTAGAGTGATGTTTCAGTGTTTCCGAATTCCGACACGAATTAGACTAGCTTAGAGATCAGGAGCAGAGCTTAGCTGTTGATGTGCCATAGTCCTGCATGTGCCCTGGCTATTTGGTTATGCAAGTGGACTTGTCTAGTGTAATTACACTTCAGCTCGTTTGCAGTTGAGACGATGAGACCTTGGGCTGGCACCTCACAGTGTACAAACTGTTTTAATGATAGGCCTAGCCCTAGGACCATGTTTGTTGAGCTTTGCATTCTTTGAGTTTTGAAAATTAGACTATCTCAAGAGTTCCTGGTTCCAATTGACTAGTACCTAACACTGAATAGGCCTACAGGAATGCTTAGATAATGGTACCCAGAATGTTTTTTAGGTTGTGTGCTATGCCAGAGTCAAAATGTACTGAGCTGGTACTGTGGGGTAACGTCTACTGTAGTATCAGCCCCTAGATTCGGTTAGGATTTGGTTAGCAGGTTAGGATTAGCCTACTGGATTAGGTTCGGTTAGGGTTGTAACTGAACCAAACCCGAACTAAATTTTACCCTAATCAAACCTCATCCTAACCAAACCTGGGGGCTAATACTAGATGTTACTGGATACTGTGTATCCGCAGTACTTCAGTACTTGGCTCTACTGTAAAAGTATGCTTGAGCTGGTGATAAACTAACTGATGAGTGCCGAAACTAGAACCAAGAACAAGTGATACAGTGATGATCAGTTTTCGATCATGACATCAAAAATTTGATTATGATGAAAGTTCTGTGGGTTTTTAAGCCACTAAAATTAGACATGTCGACAGAGTACCAGTATAGGTTACTGGTAGCTTTAAATTTGCATTTTCAACTGTCCAACAGTTCGAGCATTGACCAGTTGACCATTTCTCACTTCAGCTTGTAAACGGTAAACGAAAAAGATCGAAGATGATGTTTTAAAGTTAAGGTTGAGAAATGCAATTTATTGTCAGTGCCTATTAAGCTTTTTTGCTGGCATTTTTATCTTTCAGTAGTTTACTAGGCTACATAATAAATTAATAAGTGTAAACTAATAGACTACCGACACTCCGGCAGTGCTCCCTCTGAGGTGTGAAATTTGAGAAAAATGAGAAATTTTGGGCAAAGTTTTTCTATTTTAGCACATTGCTGTAATGATTTAAAAGCAAATTAGCTAAAAGGGGTCAAGTTTTTTGTGTCAAGTGCAGAGTGAAAGTGTTTTTCCCCAGTAACTCTTATTTTGAACAAAAATTATTCCAGACCGTGAATTACACCCTTTAAACAGTTAAATGTTTGGGCAAATTTTTAGTGATTTTCATATTGGGGCAAATTCGCAGCAGTTTAAATCTTAGAGGGAACAGTGATTACTGGTATATCTGATTGCCAGTAGGCCTAATGTTGACAAAAAAAAGATCTCTTGTAGTTTGAATTTAGTAGGATATTTATCCTCCTATCATGAGAAATCGATCAATGCGCTTACTAGTTCACTTAGGAGTCGCCGGCCATCTGTCTACCACACCAAGATGGGGGAATCCCACTAATTACCTTTCCTGACAACACAACAAGAAAACTTGCTGGCTTGTTCTCCACACTGTCCCTTTAATGCTGAGCGTCAAGCAGGGAAGCTGTGAATACCAATTTTAAAGAAGCTGTGAATACCAATTTTAAAGAAGCTGTGAATACCATTGGTTTGAAACGATGATTTGCCACTCAGCAGTGGTGTAGACTGCCCAAAATTTCGGGGGGAGGCAAAACTTCATAGGTTTGTCCAGTAGTGCACCAAAGGTTTCGACAAAGGGAGGGAGGCACAACCGGGGGTCTGGGGCTCTGCCCCTAGCCGCCAGAAGCTAAGGGGGTCTTGGGACAGAGCCCCCAGCCGACATGGATTTTTAGGGTTTTTACAAAAAAAACGCTTAATTTTTTAGGGTTTTTACAAAAAAAACACTTATTTTTTCAAAAAAAGACACACGCAGTGGCGCACCCAGGATTTGGCAAAGGGAGGGGGGGCACAACCAGGGCTGCAAACTCAATAGATTTTTAACCAAGTTCGAGTTCAGGAGATATTTGCAAGTTGGAGTTCAAAAAATTTTTTTTCGAGTTCGGCAAACAATCTAGTTCAAGTTCGCTCCTCTGATGGCAAGCCTTTTCATTAACGCTACCTAGAAAGAATTTTGGTCTTTACTTATTCTTGTTCTGACTGACCTTTACAACCGCTTTTTTAATGTTTTGTGAAATATGTTTTCAAGTCAGATTAGAATGGTGCTGAAAAATCAATAAAGGTGGCTAATTTCATAATAATGATTATTTTTACGAGGATTTCAAAACTTTTTTGAAAAGATACTCACAGGGTTCAGAGTACAGTTTTTTAGTTAAGTGCTCCTGTACCTTTTCAGGCAACATGCTTTAACCTAGACTTGCTTTCATTTTTTCTTCTCTGCCCTTTCTAATTAAATTCTCTGTAACTTCTTTTAGCGCCGTCTTTAATAAAATGTCAGTAAATCCACTAGATTGAAACCCAAACTTTTTTCAGATCCACCCAACTCTGAGTGAAAAAAATATTTTACGAATCCAGCCAAAATACTGAAAACAAGATCTTTAAATAATGTCAGCAGACTCAGCATCACTAAAGCCTAGAGCACTCTCTTGACCTTATTACTGATCTACTCATCTTCAAAATATTCCAACCACAACCAAACCCTAACTTAGTAACACGCAAACAGCTGCAGGTGAGCAGGTCGGTGCATTGCTCTACGTTTTGATTGAAATCTCTCGGAACACCAATGATGATGCAATAACTCAGTTTCAATGAGACAGTGCAAAATAATGCAATATCGGCAATAAAATCGCAAAATTGTAATTATTCAATCTATAGCTAAAAATCAAAAGTAAAGTTCGTTATGAGAGATTTAAATCAATAAATTTGAAGCACTCAATTAGTGAACTCAAACTCGATTGTTTTTTTTTCGAGTTCAAGTTTGAGTTCAAAAAATTTTATTTTTCGAGTTCAAGTTCATAGCCTTGGGTACAACTCCATTCGCCAGAGGCTACAGGGGTCTGGGGGCGTAGCCCCCAGCCATCAATGAATTTTTGTGGTTTTCCCATAAAAACACTCATTTTAGCGCACTTTTTTATTGAAAAAAGGCATGCAGTACTGTAAGTGCAGTCACTACAGGCAATGCAAAAATATTTTTGCAGCTTATGCCTAAAGCAGATACTTGGCTAAAATAAGTGACAGGAGACTGCAACCATTATTAGTTTGAGAAATTACAGACTGTAAGTTAGGTTTTAGCACCTTATTGGAGGGCAAAAGGGGGGGGGAGGGCATGGCACCGTGCTCCCCTCTGCATGCACCTATGGATACCTCCAGTGGTCTTAATCCGCTTCTGCTAGCGTTGTCAGTAGACTTACGTTATAGCATTAGTATCTTTGTTCGTAGGCTAGTGGTAACTGAAAATATTTCGGGGGGGGGAGGGGCAATTGCCCCTCCCCCTCCTCCTGGATACGCCCCTGCCACTCAGCCATCTGAGCTGTTAAATTGTGTGTCAGTTGTTTAAAATCATTTTGGCTGGTTGGTGGAATCATGAAAAACTGAGAAAAAAACTTTTTACTTGTTTTGGGTTCTCAAATTTGTTTATTTTGCGCACCTAATATTTTAGTTAAAAAAACTATTTTTTATGTATAATTCTAAAGCCAAATTTTTCAAATCATCAAAATAACCTAGTCCATTCAAAATTCCTTCGCAATATAAGGACGAGGGAAAAAATGTTTGAAATAACAAGAAAGCAACATAGTTTCGTTTGGATTTCAAAATTGTTTTGAGCATAAGCGATATGATACTTAATCATAAGTATATGCATATATATAGACTATGTCGTCTCTACCTGTCTACATATTTCACTGCAAGCAAAATAGTTGTAGTCATTGTAAAAGCTTAAAACATACTATTGTGTAATAAAGATTCTTTTACAGATTCCTGTTTGGTGACTATCAAATGTGATTGTGACTCAAGATGCAGTTTAATTGTACTTCAGTTTTCCTTTCTACTTTGGCCCTACTTGGCACTTGCATGTGCTGTGTATGTGGCTACATGGCTTTAAGTGGAACTCTACGGTTGTTTGAGGATTATGGACCACTAAAAGGTTCAAATGACAATTTTGTTAAATCTTTGACTGTCAGAATTTCTTCTTTTACGAAATGTTTGGTGGTAATTCTTCACATACATAGGTGTTTTTTGTTAAAATATTGGGATATTGACTCATGTAAAATATATTTATTGTTACCATATATACTATCTAATGTAAAAAATGTGGTTTTATGTGTCTATTTTTAATGTAGCTAATTATAGTATAATATTGTTTATCTTGAGTTGGGAGTCTTGTTAGTTGATAAATTTGCAAGATTTAAGTTGTTGCACGGTGTATTTCATTTGTAACGGTTTTCTTTGCCATTTGTCATACAAATAAGCTTATTAAAAAAGTTTAAACGTGAGAAAAATACTTGGATTTTATGAATTGCAAATAGATGAGAAATTTAAATTGAAACTGTATTCCCACAATATTTATTGCGTATTTGTGATGCTAGATGCTTCTACTAAGCCAGAGTTATTATTTGTTCTTGCGTATACTTGAAAATGTTTTTTGTAGGTTTTAATGTGACCATTACAGTAATTTTGGGGCAAAAGTTCGGCATTCAGAATTTTAAATGCCCTTGAAAAAAAAATCTTAAACTACAGTCTATTGACCGTGAAATAGATTTCTTAATTTTTTTCAATTCTGCCGTGGATACAATTTAGTTCAGTGAAAACAATTCTTGATGTTTTATACATTCAACACAATCAATATTTTCAAAACCATGTGTCTATTAAATTACTGAATATAGACTTTTGATAAATGCCTCTACTCATGCTTTCTTTTCCTCAAGAACAAAAAGTTATGCTATATACATTTTGTTTCTTGCAATACCTTTTTGTCATATTTATGCATAAGCATTGCCAGGAGATAAACAAAGGGCAATCTAATTAAGATATTGAAAGCTGTTTTCTCTCATCTCTCCGACCTTAATGCTCGTAAACTAATAAGTGACGAGTTCGCTAATCAATACTTTCCCACTTGTGGCAAGTCAACGTTAAATTATTAAGATGCCTACCGAAGTTGTGACGTATCTTGTAAAACTAATATTATGAAAACGAAAGATTTTATCAACTTTGTAATTTAGAAGCGTGGCGTATCATTAGTTCACGCTTTTTTATTGGAAATAAAATTTAATACAATCAAACCTCGGTTATCGAACGCTTCTGTTCTCGACCAAATCGGTTTTCGACCAAAAAATTCGAGATTTTTACGTTTCAGACTTCGAACATAATTCGGATCACAACCAAACCGAGCCAGTGCAAACAGACTGATTGCCTGCGCCCATCGCTTTTACCACAAGGTAAAGGTTGCATTAATTCTAAATTTCGGATTTCGAACAAATCGCTTTTCGAACAACCTTCTCGAACGGATTACCTTTGATAACCGAGGTTTGACTGTATACTGTGGTCAGGTTTTAACGCCATTTTCGATAGCGCACTACATCGAAGCAATATTAGCTTTTTTGGTAAATTGAGCCATATTTGTTTCGATTTGTGTAAGAAACATGAGGGAATTTATTTTTAAGATTTCGAATTTTTGTTAAAAAATTGGTATAGTGACCTTGACTAGTCGAATGTGACTTTTCACGTTCAAGGCACTTTTAGCTGACGGTTAAAGGTACCTAAACCTTGATGGTTCGCATAATCAAAGTGAATTGTGTGTGGATAAGCACGTATACTCTGCGTTATTGATTATTATCTACATAGATGTTAGTAGCAAGGCACGTTAGTAGGTAATGAATTTTTGCCGTGAAAACTTCATAGGTCATTTGCCGCGCTCCCACTTAATTGCTGTGTGGAAATTTGACCTTGTGATTTAATTGGTGAAAGTCTTGGTAACTTAATGCAGATATTATAAAAGTTTAAAATTTGAGAAATAATGTGGTTGCGGTGCAATCGAGTACTTCTGGTAAAAGTTAGCAGATTCCCATGTTTAGCTGTATACAAAAAGGTGCTTATTCTATTGATGTCCACATGGACAAAAAATTTGTAGGGCCTGTGAAGCTTGTCCGTTAACAAAATGTAGATATTTAAAATATAATGCTATTGTCGTCTGGGGTTATATTCCTTTAACGATTTTTTCCTACTGTGTTTTTGTTGCCATCGTTTCGTCCCACGCAAACTGATAAAATATGTTCCCACTGAATACTGATTCTAGTACCGGTACGTTAAGAAAGGCACCCCTGTTTCTCAGATAGCTATTGCATACGCAACATTTGTATTTCGTCAGCAAAGTATCTAGTTTAGTGCGCACCGGTACGATATATGTTTACCTGTCAACAAAACTACGTTGTTTTTCGAGTGTTATTTTTTGTTGCTGCAGCCTGTGCGACTTCCTATATTTCAACTGTAAAGGAAGGCGAAATTGTAATAGCTTCCTTCGCTTCCCGACTACGTGATCTTAGTCTGCCTGTTATGTTCGTTGCCCAAACGCGGGCTGTAATTTGATAAATGTCTCTCAGTTGTATGCCCATTTTTGAGTTACGCATTTTGAGTAGGAAGTCTTACCTTTAAGAATTATTTTTACCCTAACTTGTTATTAAAGATATTGCTTAGCTCTGCAGTAGGCTTTCCACCACTTGGGTAGCCAAAACACAGATGAATCTGCCGAGATTTTGTAAAGTTACTGAAAATAACAAAGGAATTAGGTTACGCATCATCATCGCGAAATCATCCATAGCCTCTAGAAAAGTGAAAGCACATACCGGTATTTGAAAACGTTAAAAATTTACCCATCTTCACACACTGGCAAATAAAGTAAGGGTATTTGTACATGCTGATGTACAAATTTGAAAAATTGTCCCTATGGTTCACCATCGAAGCGTTAGTACTTTTTTTTTTCAATAACGCAAAAACTTGCGTAATGCATTGCAGCTGCAAGTGAAAATTACTTCCTAATCTCTCAATCACATGAGTCAGTTGGAAAGTTTATCAATATTTTTGGAGAATTGCTAACTCATGGGACTGAAGAAGCACGTGTCGCATGGTAATTGATTACCAATAAGTTATAAACAGTAAAAACTGCTGTTATTACGATTTTTATGTATGTGATTGACGTATTACACCTTTGTCGTCTGTTTATTGTACTGTAATTACACTCTCCTCAGTTATTTCTTTTCATGTATTTATCCAGGTACAGTACATATCTTATTAACTTAAAAAATGCTTTGCAGGTCGAGGCAATCCTGCATTGGATGATCCACCCAACTATTACGTAAACTCTAAAACTGGTCGGCAAGAATTATTAAACCCGAATGTGCCTGGAAATATTTTACCAATTGTGTGAGTAATTGAATATACCGTAATTTACCTCTTCGTGCTTTTTATATTGTTTTAACCTCGGACGTTGGCTTACGAGATCAAATGGCCATCTAGAGTTCCAATTGAATTATTTACTTTCCGTTTATATCTGACGTGCTAGTAACAATACAAAATTGTCACTTTAAACCTTTAAGCTTTAGGAAATATACCTTAATGAATTTAGGGTACAGATTTCCAATTGGTTTTGCGTTCAATAGCTGATGCACTTACCCCTAAAATAGGCGAATTCCAGTGCAGTTTCAAATTAGATTTTTTAATGTAATCGATCAAGGGACATCTGGATAGAACATACGCTGTTCTATCATTGCCATAAGCAAACGATTACAGTCAGCTACCCTAAGCCCCTCTACAATGCTTACAAAAAGTTTTTTAACAAAGTGCTACGAATAGAAATATAATTATGTTTGCATATGCTTGTTCCCCGAGAGCTTCACACAGCATCAGTTTTATAATGCTGCTGCTCACGCTAAGTCACGTCTTCACACCTGAAAAAGGATTGCATAGAGTATATCAGTGCTTATCAATATGATTTGGTGCGGTAGAGTATGGTGGTGCTCTGGTCAATTTTTCCAACAGCACTTTTTTCCGTATACCTTCGCGTAGAAGGTTACAAGATACGTTAGTAAGAAATGTTTCTGGTGTGACGCACAATATGATCAATAATTCATGTTTTGGCGTTATGATTGACGCTTGTTGTTCGTTTTAAGTTTCTATTCAAGCTTGTGATATTTTTCCTGCGTGCAAATTAGCATTAGTTACGCAAAAAAGAACGCGAGTTAACCGCTTAGCGCTATTGCTAGCATCGTTTTATCTTTGTCAAATTTCGAAATCGGGCTAAAGCTTACTGTGTATAACCTTGGGTCTTGGAGTGTTATTGTGATAAGATATAAACAATGCTCTCGCGACCCAAATTATTTAAATCGCATGAAATGGCATTTTTCAGCCAATTTGTATCAAAATGTCATTAAAAAAAGGGTAACAATTGCTTCTGTGGGTCCACACTTGATTAAAATCCATTTAAAGACATGACATTAATGCAAGTATCAATAAAAGTAGGTATCGAAACAAAATATGCAGATCTGTGCATGCTGCGTTAATTTGGAAATAGTTTCAAAATACATCTTTTCATCAAGATTTCTATGTTTTGCAGTTTTCAAAGTGTACAATATTACCTAATTGGTTTGGGAATTTTCATGGTTGTCAACATTATTTTGTTTTTTGCCGTAACATCTCTAATACAAAGGAGCTTCTATAACGCAGTATATAATGGAGTAGTGAGTTCGTGGACTCGACAGCGCTATACTGCGTTGGTAAGTGGCAAGATTTATATAAACTGTTTCAAAACAGAACTTCAGTAAAGCGAAAAAGTTTCAGAGTCGATAACTTCAGTAATTCATGTTTTCTTGTTTTTTAAGCTACGGTTTTTTTAAGTTTTTTTGTACGTAGCTTTTCTTTTTTGCTAAATATCCTTTGTTTATGCCAGTGGCAATTGGCAAGTATTCGTAATTACCCGTCGACACTGAATTGCTGCTTGTAACATTAAAACGAGTGGTTTCTTCCCTTTAGCGAGTGACCAGTAATAATTTTTTCACCAACTTTCTCATGCAATTAATTTCCCAACCTGCAGGTTTATAAAAAACTAGCCATAAGTGAAGCACCATATTAGAATGCTTTAAACGTTTGTTAAGACTCTTGCTTGTGTCAGCAATTGTAATTTATGACCTTTGTGCCCTAAGGGTTTGCCCGTACCGTTAGTACTAATAGGATTTAGCTGAATTGGCTACAGTATTGGTTAATTTTTTGCGTAGCGATAGAATTTTACTTTTGTAAACTCGTCTGTTGGCAAACCTGGAATGGTGCAATATTGTTGCACCACTGTGTGGTGCAGTATTATGTAGCTTAATGTCTATAACCTCATGAAGTGGTTGATTGGCTAGTCGAGACCATGCACTCCGTACTTTTGGTTTGCTGCTAGCTATCCGCACAGTCAAGCATAGTAGGCGGGCCTCAAATGAGATGAGACTTGAAAAGTCGAAATAGTGGGCGATATCTGCATTGAATGTTTTTATTTTACGAGAAACAACCGAACGCCTAACTACTGTGGAGCGTCGCACATAGAGATGCAAACTCAAATTACTCAATTCTATCAGCCATTTTTCATGCCTTCTTGTAGAACTGGCTTTAAAGCTGGCTAATGGTTATATTCATGTAAGAATAAAACTGTTTTGGGGTGCCGCATAGAGTGCAAGAGTTATCTGAAGTTGTGTGAGTGAGCGAATAACTCGGTTTTGCTTTTTTCCGAAGATGAACAACTAGAGCTACTGACTTAAAATTTGAGTCGCAAAAAAGCTAACAATTTGTTTGTCCTGGTTAATTAATTAGCCCGAGGAAGACCTTGAAGTTATTATGTAAACTTTATAATGGAAAACTTTGAATACTCTTTTATAAACGCTGAATAAAGGTGGAATAGTTTCAAAAATGTTATGTAGACATTTGGATTGGTGTTTAGACAATTAATTTATGATGTTTTTTTAGCTAAAACTTTGCTTTTTTCAGTTCATTGGATATACGGCACTTCTTGCTTTTTTGTGGTTAATAACTTCATGTTTTGCTGTGGTGCCTCTGGTAGAATATGTGATTACAATACAACGTTGCGACGATTTGGTCAACCCGAACTATGCTAGCAAAAAAGACATCTGCGTGAATTTGGTGCAATATGGTATTTGCCATTTATTTTAAATTATTTTTTTATTTTTTTCTGGTAGTGTTATTGATTTTAAATTGCTTTGGCCAAACACTGAAGCAATATTCGGTTAGCGTTACTTACGCGAACTGTATTGATATTTTGCGACAACCCAGGCTTTTCAAAATAAATAAATATGCTAAGAACGATAAGAGCCACACTTTCTTTAATGAAAAAACGCACCAAAGTGATATTTGTTTTCAAGAAAAGTGCTTTTTTATGTACGAGCCCCGGTCAGTGTTTGGTTTATGTCGAGCATATTTTGACTAAAGTGTTAAAATAACTCTCACTGCCTGCTTTTAATCGTTTTACTACTAAGTATGTACGATCATTCTCTGATAAGTCAAGACAGTTATACCACGCAAAAAGAAAAAAAAAAAAAAACAACTTCGGAAACATGTGCCAACTCTTTGCAGGTCTTGTCCCATACAGAGAAATGCACAATTCTGGTTATGGACTGATATGTGGCTCTAATCCATACGAGTGGGGCGACTTGGAAGGCTTATGTGAAAATGTAGGTGCATTGTGTTTTTTATTGTTGCCAGTCAGTCAATATTTGTGCTTGCCTAGATGTAGCAACATGCTTTAAGTTCCTTTTGCAAGCCACAAAATACAGACTTTAAACACTTAAATCCTTCTAGCTTCCGAATTCTGAAGAAAAACTTACGAAACGTTATACTTTTGTAAAATAAGTTTGTAATATGTGTCAAGAACGTTAGTGGAATCGATAGATGCTGTATTCAATTCTTTACTAGCAAATCGAAGCTGCAAAATGCTGAATATGACTTCGTTTCTCTGTCTTTGAAAAGCTTTACTACCGTAATATTTTTCGTAGCATACAGCTTTTTGTCTTAAAGAATGTATGATTATCATTATTAGTGACAATATATATTTTTTACAGTACACAGCCAATTTTAATCTTTACGTCGTTTGTTTTGCTGGTGCTTGTTTTGCTCTCATTGCAATGGTAAGTTTTGACGTAATAGTGTGGTATTTTGTTAAGTGCATGTTTATCAATGCTTTCCGCGAAAAGACCAAGATTCAGCGATACAGTCCAAAGCTTCACCATTCTTAGCTACAGCACGGGCTTCTAAATCAATGCTTATACCCTGTACCTCGAAAGTATGGTCTGGTTAACACCAGGGTATTCAAGACTTGTGTTCTTCGAAACGTTTCTAACTACTTGTGATTACTACTTGTGATTACGACTCACAAAAACCAGGTAGTTTCTCACAATGCTTTCCTTATTTAGTAGAAATTTAAAAACCGGGGCCTGCAAGCATCTACCTCACACTTCGGTTTGGTTTCAGGTCATGTACGCATTTAGGATCATGCCACTTCATTTCAAGCTCAAATCATTATTTGCTGATCCTCAAGAAGGTTACAAACCGCCCCATGGTTACCAGCCCCCACACCCCACATATGCAGAGAGTGGTTTCAATCACTATGGTAACAGTGTACACAATCCAAACTATGAAAATAATGTTCTTCTTGCCGATCCATTGCTACAAAATTCAAACAAGGTCGATGGTGGCAGTTACCGTCTTCTCAATATACCGCCAGGTAAGGGTTTTCAGAAGATAAGGTACTACGCAGTGCAATAAATTGGCGAAGTTATATAGACCCTAGTGGTATATTTCAGCTTTTGGTAGTTCATCGTACACTGCGATCTATGGAACCCGCTTGCTTCCGTTCAACTTAGTATTTGTATGGACTAAATCGAGATAAAAGTTTTTCAAATTGAAATTACAAAACGTGAAGGCGCCAGCTTTCTTCATTCCCACACTTCGTCTTGGTCTTTTGACGTGAAAAAACATTGGTCTGTTAGCGATCAGAAAAAAATTAATAGCTTTTCCTCAACGCTTGGAGTAACAAGTCCTAGTTAATGCATTATTGGTTGAGTTTATAATACAAGGTAAAAGTTAAGGGTAAATCGCGCGGTTTGTTTCGCTCGTCTTCGCAAAAGAATGCCTCAGAGGCCAACCACTTACTGAAGCAATCGTAAATTCACAATGCCTCAGAGCCCAATCACAGAACAAAGTAGTTTCAGTTGCAAACCAAAACTACTTTATTCTGCCCTCATGCGCAAATATAACTGACACAGTACGAATCGCTAATGAAATTAGTAAAGATTAGAAAGTCTGCTTTGTCTAGAATACTGTACCACTTGAACCGAAGTACAAACATGTAGCTATTTCGTTACATTTATAATGTATAGCCTAGTATACGGCAATAAGACAGCTGAGTGTCCGTCGTGTAAACCAGTCGTCACAAATGCAAACATAAAGAGGGTGTGTCGAGTTAAAATCATATTTTAAAAGTCTGAAATGTTAAGGTTGTGTTTGTGCATCAAGTTCTTTCGTTGGTCATCTTAAACCTTGCGCTGTTATGGTTTTGTTGTTCTTAGGAGTGCTCATTATTTTCTTTGTCTTATGATTATGTTGTTAGTCTCTATCTCGGTAAACTTTTCCCATAAACGCACCTTCCACTGCTAATTGAATTTTTAAAGAGAGTATGAGAGATAATGGTTAATTTGGGCCTCTTACTAAGAGTGGTGCTTTGTAGCTTAAAAATAATCAGAGCGTTTTTGTAGTACGGTTGCCCACTTCAGGTAAAGTGGGCAATGTTTGTTTTTTTCTTCGCAAAAACCTCCTTATATGTGTTTTTCATGCGGAGCTGAGTTGTCTACCCGCAGCGTGCAACAGTGACGTACGCAGGATGTTTCAATAATGGGGGTTCAGTAACGTCACCTCGTGATGACGTACAGATACTACATTACAGTAGTTCAAAGGTACTAACGTGTATAGGATAGTAATGTTTCTAGTCTAAATTACTGCGCAGTTGCAGCTAACCGTGATTAAGCTAAATAATGCCGTAACAAAGGAAACAATCAGGATACTTTATTCACATTTTTGCTTGATTCTTTGCCCTTTCTTTAAGGAGAAAAAAAGTTTCACACAAACTCAAGCTGTCAAGACAATACAGCGCAGTGTCAAAAATGTCACTATCGATGCAGAAAATTTGAGTTCAATTTCCCGGCCGGTAAAATCGGACAATTCCAACGGCTTGCCACCGCTGCGACGTTTCTTCGGAGCTGCGTTGCCCAAGCGCTAAGCCGCGCGGTCGGGCCCCGCCACTCGTTACCACGCTTCGGTACTACAGCGAGTTTAATGAAACCAGTACAGTGAAAATTTGATTTGAAAAAAAAAAAAAAAATTGTGTGCGGCCATAGTTACTGCAGGTAGCCTGCACCGTATTTAAGGAAACTCCAACTTACCAACTGCCTCACAGCAGCATCAATGACAAAAATGCAGTTCCAGCATAAAAAACATGATAGCAATATCGGCAAGCTCCGCAGGAAGAAACGTCGGTTTGTTTCAAAAAAGAAAGGTTTCATTTTTTCTGCAATCATCAAGGGGGGGGGGGGTTGACTCCCGACCCTCCCCTCCCTTGCGTACGCCACTGTGGCCCATCTCCGCGACTTAGCGCCCGGGGAACACAGAAACGTCGCAGCGGTAGCGAGCCGTTGGCGACAATTTACCGATTTGACCGATCCGGGAATGACCTTACGCACCGATAGTTTGTGCGCTTAACAACTGAGATAACGGCCGGTACCGGTTCGAAATCGAACCCAAACCTCCCGCGCTGATAGCGATGCCTTTAACCACTACGCCAACTGGTTGGTTTGGTCAACTCAAAATTATAACATTGCAAGCGAAACATCTGCCTGCGTTGCAACCATTCTCTTCCAAGAATGCCTTCTGTGCTGAAACGTTGTCTTGTCCAGCCATAGCCGTTGAGAACAATCGTTTTATGACACCACAACACGACTCCAGGTTTAACAGTGCCCATTGACTTTGTCCGTGCTTGCATTTTGAATTAATCATTGGTTCAGGGGCAACGCACCAGCAAAGTTTAACTACCGGTATTATTGCATCACAATGAAAGTTTCTCAAGATTATATAAGCAAGTTGGATAGCATAGAGAAACATAATAGCAATTTGGGCAATCTCTGCAGGAAAAAAGGCGGATCGTCCCAAAAAGAGAGGTTTTCATTTTTCCACTCGTCAATGGGGGGTGGAGGTTCTGACCCCCTCCCGTGCGTACGCCACTGGCGTGTAAACCGACCATGTAGTTTGATCTTGATTGTGCAGTCTAAAAAACTTAAATATAAATATAAGCCCAAAGAAGGGAAAACTTTTCGCGCCATAATACTTGCTTCGGTTATAGAAATACACGCGTAAAAGCTTGGTAGTAAAGTTGTAATGTGCATTGAAACAGATGTCAACGGTACTGTGTGTTTACTGTACATCAATTTTTTAACTCTGATTCACATTTTAGTTTTAAAATTAAATTACTTTCGTTTGAAGCTATAACAGTTAAATTTGGTTTACGTCTACAATAAAAATCCTTTTGAAATTAAGACTTTTAAGTAAACGTCACCAATTTCTTTCAAAGCTAAGAGAGTTCAAGTTTAATTAAAGTTTGCTGAAGTTGAGCTTTACAACAAAGATTGCGAAGCCTGTTATTATGCTCAATTGCGCATCTGTTTATGTAAATAGCTGGTTGTTTAACTGGTAGATGAAGTTAAAGATACTGTGAGATTATAGCGGTTAAACGTAATTGTGTGTTGCATTTCAAATATATCGATGTTACAATTTTGTTACATATCACCTTACGGATTGATTAAGTTTACGAACTTGATCAATCTTTTGCTTTGCCAACGCTTTTGTTGCTGAAAATTAATTGAAAGTTCTCTTCAGGATGAAGTTTAATCAATGGAGAAATTGCAATACAATTTAGTAAACGCGCGTAGGGCATTTTGAAAATTGAATTCAATGAATTTCGTTCGCAAAATTGTATTGAATTTTACAGGAAACGACGGGGCAGAAATGAAAAAAAGATATTTCAGCGACGCTGGCGATCATACTGCTTCACGACGAAGCGAAAGTAAGTTAGCCTGTACTGTATGATGTCACTCGGTTCATTGCCATGTGCGCAAGGTAAACTGAAGTAATGCTTCACTGCGCCTAAAAGTACTTCATGGTAAAATAGACCTCTAGACAATAACTGAAGCTTGCTCATAGTGTTAAAACTACTAAAAATTTAAAACTTAATCAGCGTGTCAATACAAAATTGCTACTTGCATTTTTGTTTGCGTTGACTATGAATTTGCATTTTAATAACGTCAAAAACTAGGTTAGTCAACGTTATGAGTCGTCGACTAAAATTTCGTGGGCGAAAATATGATCTCGACAACATTGACATTAGGTAAAATAGTGAACGCTTGAAAACAAGACGTCTGGATTGATTTTGTTAGGAGAAAGTCACATTTATTTACCATGCGCAAATCAGTTTTACCAATGGATGACGAGTTATTTTTGATACTGCGCAATTAATTTGTTTCAACCTTGATTTAATCCTACGATTTTCTGCTGTGGTTTGTGATGCATGAAAAACACAAAAGGTTTGTGCACTGGTGTGAATAATGTGTTCCATAATAACCTTAGCAATAATGCTCACAATACGATTTCCGAGTCTTCGCAGTTTGAAGTTAAACGTGGAAACAGACTAATTGAGATTAATATTATTAATCGTTTTTTCAGAGAGTATAGTCCGTTCTTCGTCATCGTCTACCACCACCACACACGAAAAATCTCAGCACGCTTTCACCACTCCCCGATCATCTGCATATCAGTCTTCAAAGATTAGCCGTCATCCAAGCACAGACTCTATGGAAAATGTGCGGCCTAAAGGATCACTTTCGGATGTAAACCGAAAAAAATCGAATCGTCAGCGATTACTGACGCACCAAATGTCCTCCGAACCCGACAGTGATCCAGACAAGGAAAGCAGTGATGCTCCAAGTGATGTTAACCGTTCAGCTACTGCTTACCGTCCAAAACCATTGAAAAAAAAAGCAAGAAGCACTCGCAGTGACCCAGATATTTACCGAAAATCGGGCCGCCGAGCTCCTCGAAAGAAAGTTCCTACCACAATAGATGAGTATGATTCACCTCCGAGTGATTATTACATTCAAGAAGATATGCAGAGACGGACGATGCGCATGAATAGCAGAGCCCGAAGCGTTTATTAACAACAGTCAAGCAAAATTATTTCTCGAAGGTCAAAAGGACCAAGATATTAGCGTTGGTATTAAAGTTGTATTGAAAGAAAACTGATCCACATCTTGACTATCGACTCGCATTTCCAGTATTTTCAGTTTTTGATCCGTGTTTTTCTTCCCTCCACCATCAAGACTATGATAGCAGAGATCAAATGCATTCCATCAATAAGCCGTGGAGGCAATGCTATTATTTTTCATTACGCAGTTGATCTCCCAATATACTTTTTATACTATAATTAACGCAATTAAAAGCCAGGTGCCTATTTGTTTGAGTCAGCCGAGTGTCAGTGGTGCTTAAAGATGATTTTTACAAGCTTGCCGAGAGTCAGTGCTGCTTAAAGATGATTTCACCCATTAGAAGTTTACGATTATTATAACAATTGTAAACACTAATTAATCAGATCAAAGACAATTTTTTGTATATAAAGCCACAGAATTTAGTACAGGATGTGTGTATTTTTGCGAACAAATGCTAGTAGTTTTTAATGTTTTTGTGTATGCTTCAGCACGCTTTTTTATTGAACTGTGAATAAAATTATTCAAAAATATTTCATTAGTAACTTCACCAAACCGCTACTTGCCGCTGTTGGTCTGCAAGTATAAGAAATGAGGTTACGTGGCAGAGCAGGTAGAACTATGCAGTGATTACTCTGCAGCTAGTAAATGAAAATTTAAAATTTGTAACTTTGTACAGGCCTACCGCGTACAGAACTCTGTTTGATTTTTACCGACAAGGAAAAATGCTCATTGCCACTGTGCTAATTGTATTACTGTGTCAAAAATACTCAAATGTTGTCCCTTTATAATAAACTCGATTCTGGCGACGACCCTAACCAACCAACACGGGTTATACCATTGCTTTTGGCTATCTAGTAGGCTGTTTCATTTTTTCACCATTTTCGAAATCGAAAATGGTGAAAAAATGAAACACCCTACTATCTAGTATCTAGTGTAGTTTTTAGTTTACCCAGCATTTTAACGTGCCTTTGGACTTCAATACGCGCAAATTTATTCACCATCACCCTAAACACCCATAAATAGTAACGAAACTTATTTACCCTGAAATTTAATTCAGGACTTCAATACAAAGAATTTGCGTCATCAACCGGACGCATTCTTAGCGCAGATGAGATCAAATGCAAAAAATTCCTCAGAATTACCAAGGCATTACTGGACATTTCGCATTTGAATCATACTCGTAAACTGATAAACGTAATGGTGCCGAGGAAGAACTGCAGTGGTTCCTGTACGTGTAGCTAAGAAAGCAGAAGTTTACATCACGAGTTTTAAATTATAGTCAATGCTATTACCAGCAAACTATCAAATGTGAGTAGAGTGTAAATATATTTGGTTTAATTAAACCTATCAACTGTGCAAGTGTGATTAGACTGAAAATAACTGCAAAGAGCGAAATAGCCTATTTCGATTACCGCTGTTGGGTTGCCAGATATACACAAAATCTTGCTGTTAGAGCGATTAAACCACTTTTTTCATGTAATAAAGCAAAATTGAACAAACCCAAACAACGTACGAGCATAACAAAAAAAGATAAGTTCCCGACGCAAATTTGTGATTGCCTTAGTTTTATACAAAGAGTTAGGTCGTGGTGATAAGTAAATAGGAAAAACTGTCCACAATAAACCACAGCAGCAGCAGCGGTCGTGACCCCTATGTTGGACTATTATGGACCTGCATTCAATAATGGCTAAGCTTCTTTATTCTCGTTGCTCTACATAGGCTTTGCTAAAATTGGGCCACGACAGATAGGGCGATGGTAATAAAACAAATACGTTCGGTAGAGCCATTTTGAATCAAGATAAGCTTACGTTCTCTGATAGAATCGTCACCAGCGGCCAAAAGAGATCTAAGTTAATTCTGTTATCTCAACCGCAACAAAACTAGTCTGAATTTCAATTTTGCTTCAGACAGACTTTCTCCAATGAATCAAAAATAAAATTGAAGGACCAAAAGTCCCTTCTCCACACGTTTTGAAATAACTACTCCACAAAAAAACAAAAGGAACTTTGGTCACAAATAAAGTCAATTTAAGTACCGTAACATTGAGTGATGACGCTTACAACGATATGACAAACCACGCCTTCGTAGTCATTTTATGTGATAGCGGAACACTATCCTATAACTTCATTTCGTCTAAGTTGGTTCACGGCACCAAGTCTCGCTTGCAATCGTGTGTAGGTTGATGCGCAAATAACGATTTCGTAACCAATAATTAGTTCTACATATACCATTTTTAGGTTAAAACCATTCAAAATGCCAAGCCGAATTCCAAATCTTCCAACAGCGCGGGAAAATCGTATTTTTTCCAAAACTTTTCAAACAGAAGTTCAAAAAGCAAGTAACAAAAACGAGGCTGAAAAAAGGGAAGTCGAACAAATTTCCTCACAACCAACCAGAAGTAATGAACAAGGTGGAGAAGAACAGGATATGATATCGACCAGAAATAAAATTTCTTCACCAACGTCTCCCAACATTTGTCACAGAAAAGACTCGAGCCTGGTGCTGAGCAGAAGGCCGGTTACTCACTTGCTGCCAAAGGTACAAGACATAAATGACACTGATACTGACGAAAGCAATTTTGGTGACGAGATGAACGAGAGTTCCGACTTTTCCACAGATGCAGATGCCAAGTTAGATATTGAAAGAGCAGCACACGTACAAAGAACATACGCAAACCAGTTTGATGCAATAATTACATCTCTGACGGCAGTGACTGCAGCTCTTCCCACAAAACAAGCGTCATCCAAGAGCCATCCTGACACTCTTGATGACGTTTTTTCATCAATCTCCACGCAGGCTAACACTTCACTAAAAAGCAGCAATGAATCTGAGAAACTCGCGTTTTTTCCCTTAGAGCTAGCAGCTGCCGGATTACAGCCCTCCATAAGTCCACGAGAAGCAAAAGAATTGGAAAGAACTGCTAGAAATCGAAATGAAATAGAGAAACAAAATATCGCAGAAGCAAAACTCGCTGTATCTGAAGCTAGGTTGAACGAATTTGAAGCGAAACTGAGCGCAAGACAAGCACGAGTCAATGAACGCCATGCCAACTTGTGCCATCGACGAGCGGTCATTAAAGATGCGGAGGAAAGACTCCATCAGCTGGAATCCCGATTAGATGCAAGTGAACAGGAGCACCGTGAAAGAGAACAAAGAATCAGAAACAGGGAGAGACGCTCAAAACAAGAAGTTATTAAATTACAGATCATGGAATCCGAAGTGAGGAAACGAGAGACGAAAATATCACAAAGCTTAGAGGATATCGAACGACGAAAAAAACTAGTCGAACAAAAAGAAGCAATTTCTTCCATTATGAGCAACCTTGTGACTGAAAAAGAATTTCAAAAAGTTCAGAAAGAAGCTTACTCCCCACCAAAAAGTGAGCAGACACCAGATGAGAAAAAGATACAAAATGAGTTGCCAATTCAACCAAAAAGTAGCAGAGAAATGCCGCCTTTCCCATCTTCATCAATACTGCGACGGTCCCCCGACAAACGGGGAAAACCAAACAACAGTTGGCAAAGATACAGTAGTTACGATGGCGAAGTGATCCTCCGGGAAGACGTCACTGCTATTGGTTACTCCAAACACATCGGCTCATTGCCGAGAAATAAGAACAAAGGAGTAATGGGTCTGTGGTTGTAGCTAATCAACATCGCAATTTAAAACGGAAAGGCGCATGCACTTCTCAACCTAATAGTGGTAAGAAGCCTATGCAAGCTGTGGTGCAATGCATTTGTGCAGAAGTTTGATTTGCGTGATTATGTGGCTGTCACGGGACTGAAGAGTTTTTTTGTAATGTTTTGTTCCACCAGACCAGCTGCGATTATGCTCTGGTATGCAACTATACACCAAAATAAGGTGAGCAAAAACATAGTCCTTACAACCTTGCCATAAATGCAAAAATACCAAGCTAGCTGATTGAAATATGGTATCAGCTTTCAACTTTATTAAGTGGAAGACTTCTAACCAAGTGACAAGCTTGAATGGTGCCGTGTTTTTAGTTTAAGTAATCTTCATTTAGTTAACCATGAGAAAAAAGGTGATCGAAAGTTGTATTGTGGTTTAAATGCATTTTTGTAATATTTTACCAATGTACTGTACATACAGTAAAGATGATAGATAAATATCACAGCAATGTGTCTAGCTCCATCTCAAAGCATAAGTGGAAGATGATGGAAACGTAACCAGAAATGAATGACGAATACAGGAGCGTAACTGCTATCAGAATAAAACAAAGTTTTTTCATCTGCTTCCGTGAAAAGATTCGTCTGAATTAGCATGGCCTATTTCAGTGTGTTGTGGTATCAAAGCTTTCATGCAATAAGCCATAGTATGTGCCACGGTTTCTCCGACGACTGGCTATTATAGATTCATGGCAATAAATTCTGAAGCACAAAAATACGGCGTCGAGAAACAATCATATTACTGGCAAAATTAAGAGAAAAAATACATGGGCACATTTCACATTAAAAAAACAAGAAGTTAACTTTAGATGTATAAGTTTTAAAGTGAACTAGTTGTCATTGCTATGGTACTGTTACACCTTAAAAAAATGTAATTTATCCAGAAAAACGTTGGGTAGCAATCGTGTCACAGATGGAAAAGCAGATAGTGTTACAACAAGTATTGCAAATATCTGTTTTGGGCAGTGCCTTTCAATCTGCGCAATAGCTTCAAAAAAAAGTTATATCTGAAACTTACTGCTTCAGTTAAACTATGCGTCTCTGACCTTGAGAAATATTCGTTTATTTATCATCAGTTCGTCACATAAAACTTTGATAAAAATTTATTTTCGTTATGATACGTAAGGAAACAATATATGAAAAATAACTAAACTTTGCATAATACACCTGCAAATCTTGGCAAGCAAGAAAACAACGACTTATTGAAACACGAATAGTACATTGTCAGATGTCAAAACTATAAACTCGGAAACAATAACACACTTCATTCCTTAAAAAGTACAAAACTTATAGTTTTTCCAAGAGCACAGGGAAGACGCCTGCGATGTCAACGTGAAATAAAACCTTCAAGACTCGTCCACATGACAAACAGCTATTAAAGATATCAGTAAAAATATCCAGTGTCGTAACTGAGAAACGACATTTAACGATGACTGAGTCAAATTTTCAAATTATCAAAGAAGTTATAATAAAAAAAAACTTTCGCTTTAGCGGCTATGATTTCCGTATTTCAGGTAAGCCTATATTCTTATTGACAGTACCAATAGAATTCTAGTAAAGTGAAGACATAGATAGTAAAATTCATGCACGTTCGCAACTAAAATTAACCTTTCCTAGTTCGCAAATAGGGAGGTCGTGACGTGTGAACAGTTACGTTGTTGCGTTTTAAAACGACTGATATTGCAATAATTGCTGCTATTACAAGTAAAACTATCATTATAACGATTGCTAGTATGAGTTTCTTTTTGCGGTATTTATTCTGAAGCTTGCCAGCTTTTTTCAATTGTTGGTTACTTGACACAATGTAGTCGCTGGCCATGATCACGTGATGTTCAATGCGGTCAACCATGACACCCTGTTCATGAACTAGCTTCGAAATCATGAGGAAAGCATTGTGGAGTTGCGTGATACTTCTCTAAAATAAAAATAATTCTAAATTATAAGTCGAATAAGATAATGGCATTGATCGTCGAGTAAGATAATGGCAAATTTTTCTGAACTTAACAGGTGTTTCTCCTCTTCTCCATTCTCACTTGAATTTCATGTTCTTCTTTTCTATATACGAGTATGTTAGTACACTTCAATTTCTTCTCTTGTAAACCTATTATCCACTTGTGTAGCTCTCAAACAGTCTTGAATGATCTATTAACCTTGCTCTTCCAATACAACCTCGCAACTTGAGGATAAACTAACACAATAATGTTATTGCTTACTGCCTTCAGTCCACGAAGTGAGACAGAGCATCTATTCCACCTACCATAGTACTTAATAATACGTTCTCATCCTACAGCAGCCAGATTAACATAGTGCAAGACAGAACCAGCAGATCTATAAGCTAAGCTATCTTGCAACAAAAAGTAACAGCAAAGCACAAAAAAAATCCAAATAACGTTTGTGGTGTTACCCTACCGCGTCCAAACGTAGTTTTCGAGTACGTGAAAAAGGTTTTATTGTCACAGCCTAACACGGAATACAAGTACGGCAGTCCAATTTTTGCACTGCAAGATAGTTTTCAGTCAAAAAACAAGTATAGGCTAGTATTTACGATTTAGAAGTCTGTCGTTTCAGACTAGCTTTTTCTTGCAAGCGGCTACCAATTGCACTTTAAATTTATCATAGATGCGTATGAGGGTCATAAAAGATCTCGCAGGGCATCACACTAGCAACATTGGTTTCGAAATTCAATGAGATTTTTTACTATGCTGCGAACTTTGCAGTTTATCAGAATGGGAAAGCAAAGAACCGCGAAATCCACATCCGAATTCCAATGAGCAACCTCCTGGCCCACTCCATTGCTTTAGTTCTTAAAAGCGACACAGGTACCGCCTGTTAGTGCTATGCTACTCAATAACTTAATGACTCAATCTTGCAATGTAATAAACAAATTTTGAAAAAATTCCTGCTTTTTTTTCTTTAGTTAACACACTTGACTCGACTTTACTGGCCACCTCAGTAGCTCAATTGCCTTAGCTTAACATACGAACAATATAGCCCCAATAAATAGAAAATCAATGCCCAGTAAAACTTTCAGGTGATACATTACTCCTTATCAGCTTGAATTTTTCAATATCACGACCGATATATTTTGAATGTCCAAGTTAACCTAGATGGTTTGACTATGCAGTCATCAATAAATTGATTAAAATAATTAAATTTTCCACTTTCACCAACCTCTAATTGCAAAATTTCTTTTTCATAATGAGCTACTTCTTTCAATTGGGCTTTCATTTCTTTGCTAACTTTTCGATCATCGACAATTTCGGAATGGAGAAGAGGAACATTTTCATCCATTATTCTGAGCGAAAAATACAATGATTCGATGCTATGAATGTTGCTTGAACATTGGATAACGCAACATGCCACGAGTTCAGAAGAGCAAAGCCAGTCGTACTAGTCAGAACTATTAATGGGTAAAAAATTGTGAGAAATACGGACTATACCGGTTAAAAAAACTAGCTACAATCTTTGCAATAATCCATCTACTAAACTCAACGAAATAAAAGATAGCAGCTGCGTTTGTTCACTTAATAGCGTTTGTATGCATTCCAAATGTCTCAAAAATCAATAGCACAGCATTCACCGATACTAATTTTTAAATGCAGTTTCAACACTAAGTTATTGCTTAGTTTTGTACTACTTCACTCACCTGTCAATATCTTCTTGCTTTATTGTTTTCCCTAAAATGGAAAGTTGTCTCTCAATTTTCTTTTGTGACATGTCATGATAATGTTTTTGCTCCAAATAGAACTGCTCCACCAGCGAAGTTGATCTGCAATAATTTCAAAACTTAAAAATTGAATACACATGACACGGAACCCCTATAACGCCAAAAATCAATCGCAGCAGCATCCATCTAGTAAATAATTTTTTAGAAACTTTGCTAGCAATCTCGAATATGAGAAGTAACCGCCAATCGTCGTAAAAAACATTACACCCAACTTCTAGAGCAAGTAACTCACCTGCTTGATAATACGTCGTGTAAAACAATTTGCATTCTCACTTCGGCAGGAATATATACAAAAGTAGCGGTTGATGTACTCGGCCATGTTACCTACAAAACTCAATGCTTGAAAGACAGTTTTGTAAATTTGACTACGGAGATTGGTGCTAGCAAATTTATAATTGTTTGAAAGCAAGTTTTAAGTATTAGGCTTAACCAATTTTTCGATATATCTGTACCCACAATTTTGTGAAGAAAAATGCTTGGAGCCCGAAGAGGACTTCATTCTACATTATATCGGTATAATTTTCTATTTTATTATTTTTGGGACACAAAGCGGGTCCCTATTTGTTCAAATCGACTCAAATAACACTAAACATTTTTTACATTAAAGTCTATTCCTTCTAAAAGCAACGACTCATTTCCATCAGTTGCCTTTGCCGAACATGACGTCACATCGAACAATCAACAGGCTCGATTTAGTTGATAACCATGATGCTTTCCGAAATCTCAAACGGAACTAGTTTCTAGTTTAAACGAATGATTTTGATAAGTACCGGTAATACATTGTATCTCTGCAAAGAGTTACCTTTACAGACGAAGCGGTTTGTTTCCATTGCACTCTGATACCAACAGATTTATTTGATTTGGAAGATTTTCCAGAACCACTGGTGTAGAACGAATATCTCAACTTTTCCTGATCACTTAGTTCGATTCGTCGTAAAATGGCTTCAGTTTTTCGAGCAAGAGCAGTAAAACGATTTGAAATAAGAGTAATCTAAAAAATGTAGGTTCGTCATACAATACTCAATGTCAAAAGCATCGGTATAGAAGCGTTGCCGTCGTGATGTGACTACCGACTATAATCACAATAAAAAAAAATAGGATTTTATACGACTACAAGTAGAAACATGATAAAAATGAAATTGCTCTCTCTCACTACAAAGCTCTTTGCTACTTTCTAAGCTTTTACATTGTCCCACAATGAACTGAGATTGCACTGATGGTACATAACATAGTTGAGGTGGTAAAATGTTTGATTTTAAATCAAATCAAATGAATTTTCATTTCGGAGCCTATGAAAAAAACTCTCGCATTTAATATTCATTTGGGCTCCCAACCTTTTTTATCATTTTTTTTTAAAGCTTGATCCACCAAAGACTTACAAGTGCTATAGCAAACGTAGCTGCATCAGCTAATAATAAGTTGGCCTAATCATTAAGGAGAGACGAATTGAACTACTGTACATAAGATCATCTCACTTTTTCACGCAGTTGATTAGTGTTGAGGACACTCGAACTAGTCAATACGCCTTGATGTTGAAGTTTTAGATCTTTCAAAAGTATTTCCATTTCATTAACAAACTTGAGGATCTTTTCTGTCTGCAAGAAAGATAGCGTTTATAAAACTTTTAACCTACCAAGCACTTCAGGATTAAGCATAATCACAGTAAAAAACAAGACTTTTCTGCAAAAAATTACCGAAAATACAAGCAGTCCATGTATAAATACAAACGAAAAAGACCGACCATTTCACGAAGGCAAAAGTTCGCTAAATTTTGCTCAGTTCAGCAATTTAAGAAATGAAAAATCGCAGAGCAGTATTTGTTTCAACAATTAGCTAGCAGTGCTGCAAAGCCAAGCAGATAATCAACAATGTTACCCTCTGCAGAAGCTGTTGCAGTTCTGAAGACATTGGTACATCTTCGTGTTCTTCTGGCTCCAGGTATATGTTTGGATTATGCTGAGCAAGAGAGAGTAAATCAGGCAATCTATCCTTAAGCATACTTGCCTGAATTCACAGCTTTCAATTAAACCAAAGGTTTTTAACCTGGAGTTCGCGAACCCCTGGGGGTTCACAAGATAATTTCTGGGGGTACCTGGATGTAGGGGCGTAGCCAACAAAACTTGGGTGGGGGGGCAGGATTTAGACAATGATCATTGGCTCTTAATGATCGATGGTTAAAAGTCCCCTACGTCAACTACAAGGTGCCAAAGTCCCAGTTCCCCACTGGCGATTCCACTGCTAGGATGGCAATCAAGTTTTCATGCATTGCTAATGTTTAACATCCTAGAGAAAAATTTGTGTTGATTGAAAATAGTGCGCATATGCGTTTTCCTGAATCTGCGTTATTGTGATGCAACGATGCAAAATCAACGGCTTCATTAAACTGCTACGTAACATTCTCAGCACAGAATAATGAGTTATTAAATCAAACTAAGGACCATTGATTCGGTGTCAGCTTATTGGGGGTTTGGGTAAAGTGTTTCACCACCCAGGGGGTACTGAACGGAGGAAAAGGTTAAACAGTAAACTTCAGTGTCGGAAGTACTAATTTTTGCTGATGTATCAGCAAAATCTTGTAGCCATATCCTTCTACAGCAGGTGTAGCCAGAGTTCCTTACAGTTTAGTTTACTAATCTTTAAAATAAAATCTTTCTGTTCATTACTTTTTTAAGGTTTATCATTAAAACGTCCTCAAAGCTTAACGTACACTAAGAAACTCAGCTTTCAGGGAAATGAAAAAAACCTAACAACTTAATTAAGGCAGCATCGCGCAAAGTAAATGAATAAGTAAAAATGCATTGAATTGCGTAACTAGTAAGCTTGTCTGCATTGCTAAGCACATAAACTTTCATTGCAATGATAAAATTATCACGATTTCAATAACACGGGCAGCTGATGCTGTTTGCAGTGAAAGGCAGGATAATCGAAGTTTTATTTCCTTCCCATGATGCTCAATCACAACTGTCAAATACACATGCTCATTCGGCATAAATATACCAAGATCTCTCATATTGCTGTAACAAAAGTTATATCAGTGAAGCTTACTGAGATTTTGCGGATTAATTCATTAACTCACTGAGGTTTCAAAACCGCTAGCAAATCCTGTGGATTCTAGCGGCAAACTAATAGAAACGGAATTTTTAATGCTAATGCAGTAGTTAAGACTGATGCAAATGTCATCTTATGACCACTGTGATTTGACTGACGTAGGCAACTCATATTTGCTATCTAATCACCACTACTAAGAAACAAACTCCTAAGCCTCTTAACACTGCTAGCCACCTAAAAACGAATATCAGTAGGTGGCCACAAAAATAACAAGCAAGACTTAAACTATGCAAGTTCTACGCCAAAAATAAACATCCTTAGTACGCTAAGCAATTAGCTGATCTAACTTGTTAGTAACAAAGCAACACTAACACCCGCTTTATGATTAACCTTATATCCGTGGCACGACTAAAGACAGCGCCGATTCTGCTATAAGCGTGACATATTGAACATCAATCATTACTGAATCTTACGCACCTCAACGTGACAACTTATGATCAAGCAGCACAATAATGAAAGAATTTTATTGGTAATATCAAGGAAGCAGATTTGATTCTGAGTTTAGTTGATATTATCTCTGAGCTTAGATAATAATATATTTTAACAATATTCAAAAACCACTCTTGCCCTTAAAAAATACTTTCTTTTGACACTTAATCACATTACTGTAAAACTTTCCAAATGGGCAAAGCTGGTTCAACAAAATTTTTTAATTGAAAAAGTAAACTTATCAACGGGCAAATTAAATTAATACCAAGCATTAGCTTTGTTAATCACTGCTTTGTTCATAAATGTGGTGCCTCCGTTAGAGTTAATTGCTTAAATTTAGCTTCAATTAACAGAAGTTACTTAAATTTGTTAAATCGTAAAATGGCATTTATTCTAAAAAAAAATATAAAAATGTTGGAATATTACTGTCGGTATAAGCAAATTTTCGTTCATATTTTTTGTGGCTGCTATCTCACTTTTTGACCTCATTTATAGAACTGTATTTTCAGCAAAGTTTTAGACATAAAAGTTAACAAAGCAAGGTAATAAGTAATAAGCATTGATGAAACGTTATCCAAAGCCAACAAACACTAAGCATTAAGTCAATGTTAATTTAGTCCGTTAATTTTGTTACTTTAGTCCGTTAATTTTGAACAGAATTTTAACAAATTACCTATTTAATGAAAAAATTGGCTTCATTGTTAGCGAATTGATGAAACTGTGCCCACCCATGAATAAATCATGCGCAATTTCTGTGAAAGACATGATGATGATGATACATTTATTTTTGCTTGAAAAGAACAGGTATTGACGAACAAACGTAAATGCAATAAAGTAGAAAAAATTGAAGGATAAAGCAGATACAAGTTCTTTTCACTGAGAGGCTACGAAAGACCATGAGTCTAGGTCCGCTCAGCAAGCCTGGTGAGGTCATCGAGTCAGTAACCTCTTACTACTCAAGGTCAAACTTACTTACTTACAGGCCTACATTGGTAACTGCACGAAACAAAAAAGGCAAAATGTGTTTACATTAACCTGGGGAACAGCACTGAGCAATAACAGATCCATAAGAAGTGTTACACAAATGCCGTTTCAATACTAAAACAAACATGCTGAATTATTGGGAATAACATTTTTGCAAAAAAATATCAACAATCAAGATACTAAGACAGGTTTCGAGAAACAATATCACAAATCGAATTAAAAAGTGCAAACTGATGGATTTAAAGGTTGAAGGCAGATGAAGAAAGCATAAAAAAAAAACTGGCCGAAAAAGATTTGCTGCAATAATACTAGTATTGTTGTAAAACCAAACGGTGTATATTCACATGGTTGATTATTCCAGTCAAGTTGACTGTAAAATTCAAAGACTTCTGCAAAAAAGTAATAGGCCTATCTTATAGTCTATTTAACAGCTCAGATGGTTGAGTGGTAAAAGCATCCGCTTGGGGAGCTGTAGACTTGGGCTTGATTCCGAGTCAGGAAAAACCAATGACTTTAATATTGGCATTCACAGCTTCATTGCTTGACGCTCAGCATTAAAGGGACAGTGGGGAAAACAAGCCGGCAAGTTCACTTGTTGTGTCATTGGGAAAAGCACTTAGCAGGATTCCCCCATCTTGATGTGGTAGACAGATGGCTGGCAAGTCCTAGCGAGCTTGTATAGCGCATTGATCGCTTTCTCGTGACAGGAAGATAAATATGCAACTAAATACAAAAATATAAATGTGTGCATGCAACATTAAATTGGGAGCATCATCTTAAGCTTTCTTCCACTACTTTGATCAATCTCAAAAAGGTTAAGGTCCAGCGCAGATACCAAACACACTAAGCGATAGCCGATTCTATCTAGCTGTCACAACTCAAGACATATAATAAAGAAAAAGATACTAAAAACAGAACACCAATGCAAGTTACCCAGTTAATATAAATGTACTTTAGGGCATATTTTTTGAGAAACGGCAATAAATTACATTCACCGGTACCAGTATGTCATTTTATAATTTTTATGAATTTTACACCGAATCTGCGTACATTTTGTAGCAACATACAGAAGCTAAAAGCTTTAATTTTTATAAGTTATTAATGCAGGAAGATTTAAAATACATATATAGGCATAGTGCATTTAATAGTGCATTTAAGTCAATACTGACAAACTATTTTGTACTTCCAGCAATACTTTACTGTTATCACTGCAAATAATGCATTCTTACACTACAAGAATATATTATTTGCATTTTGTAGTGATACCAGAAAAGTTAGCTCAGTTTTAAGACATTGCTATCGGCAGAGGAGATCAAGGGTTCAAACCTCGGCTCGGTCAAATAAGACACAATGTCACCAACAACTTGCCACCACTACGACGTTTCTTTTGAGCTGTGTCGTCCAGGTGTAACTGCAGAGATGGGCCTCGTTACTCAATACTCATTGACATGCTTTCGCATAACAATGCAAGTTGAATGAAGATTTTGACCAGTGAAGTATCCTTGTGAATACAAAAAAACACTTGATGATTAATCAGAACATAATAGCTTATAACACTATAAACATTCGAAAGCTCTAAACTGTTTCATTATTCAACTGGTCGAAGGCTGTGCTGATTAAAATATAATTGTTTAAAGTGCTACTGTAAATCTGCAGCAGAATATTTTATCGAACAAAAAGGTATGGTTGACAAAATTTAGCATAGAGAACTAGATAATTATGTGCTTATCTAATTGAGTAAAGTTTACATAAACTGATAAATATCATTATGTGCCTACAGTGGGTTTGTCGTATAAACTAATGACAAGTCTAACGTAAGTTTTCATTTTATGCCAGTCTACATGCACATTGCACAACAATCACAGACACAAGCTTTCTCAGGGAATAAAAACACAATAAATTTGTGAAAAGAAGCCAGGTAAGATATGTTAAGACTAGTGGCCATTTCCGCAAAAATAGAACTAACAAGTTTTACACCAAGACTAAGCTAACAGTAGATTTATCAAAACAAGCTTTCGCCCACAAAAATGAGTCAATGTGTTATTGTCAGATGCCCAATCAGCTACAGAAACCTTCTGTCTGTGGTGGGATTTATGGGGTAGAATATAAAATAGCCTGCTTTGTGCTAGACCATTAGACTACTGGTCAGTGGTGTAAAGTAACGAAATACATTCACATGAGTATTTTTTTTGGAAGTGTCTATTTCACCGAAAATTCCGGTTACTGAAGTTTGAAAATCATCGTTGCATAACCATGTTTTGGTTGCCATAATGCGATTTTCACAGTAGGGGAACCGGAGAAGTCTCCAGTTAAGCAACCACGATTTTTGAATATCGATAATCAAAAATTTTTGGTGAAATAAAAGCTTCCATTTTTTTTCAGTAAAGAGTACTTTTTTGAGTATTTTTTTTGTGCTTTTACGTTTACTTAAGTAATTTTAGCATAAAGTAACACTTTTTGAGTAGTTTTTATTTTAGAAAAGTACAAAGTAGTCCTTGAGTTACTAGTCTCACTTGAAATCCCTCGTCATTGCACCTAAAATCTTGCTTTGCCAAGTTGCGTCGCATGCAATGTCACTGTTGTGTGTAATTATTGCATGATTGTAACCGCATGATGGCAAGTTACATACAATACTTAGAATGTTCACAATAATACATTCATCTGTTCATTCCATGAACCTGTAGGCCTGGCAGTAAAACTATCATATTTCTCTTTCAACCTTAATTAGGCTACGGAAAAAAACAAATTGCAAAGCTAAAATTGAAATGTTACCAGAATAAGCAGGTTTCCGCTTCTGAATTATATAATGCTTACTTATTCATAAGTTCATCCTTCTTTGCGATAGAGGCGCTAAAACAAGCTTGCTCAGAAGTTTCAACTTTCCAGCCACCTGTCTGCCACTCCAAGATGAGGAAATCTCGCTAAGCAGGAGTGTATCTTTCCCTGCAGACAAATGCACAAAACTTTCGTGGTGTAAAGGTGATACACGTATGAACGACAATCTGAGAGAGTGATGACCTTTTTTTCTGTTGCTCTTCACTTTGGACATGTTGACCTTTTTTTTGCTCTTCACTTGACTTTGGGCAAAAAATTGGCCATGTCAGGACGTGTTGACCATTTTTTTTGCTCTTCACTTGACTTGGGACGAAAAACGAAAGGCTTTAAATTGCGCCCCTCTTCCTTTCAAATTCTTGGGCATGCCCCTGTTAAGCATGGTTCCAAACAGCACAACAAATAAACTTTTCGACTTGTTCTTCACGCAGTCACCTTTGATGCTAAGTTTCATGCAAGGAAGCTATAAATGCCAACCTTTAGTTCATTGGTTTAACCCTACTCTGAATTGAACCCTGAGTCTATCGTTCCAGAAGCAGACATTCTACCAGCTGACCAGTATCCACTCTGCCATCTGAGCGATAATAATTGTTTTGGTTTACCATTTAGCCACCTTCAGAGCAAGTCATCATCGGCAAGTGTGCAGTTGACACTTTAACGATTGAGAACACTATAGCCTACTTTCACTTGAGTACCGATAGTTTTTAAATGACTATCCTACTTTCTTACTTTTACTTAAGTGCTTTTTTGGCCAATACTTTTTACTTTACTTCGCATAGTTTTGCCGTCAGTAACAATGCCCTTACTTGAGTACAGTTTCAAAATGCTTTTCACACCACTGCCGCTGGTGCCAGTAGGCAATGATAAACAATAAAGGTCACCTTACATTTATTTATTTATTTATTCGATAATGCATTTTAAGCACAGAATAAATGGCAAGGTAAACAAAATGAATAGCAAACACATTATCTGGGAAATGGCAAAACCCGTAGGTTTAAAACATGCAGTATGAATTAAAAATTCACTTGGGAAAAATATTAGTCTTGTAGCGTAGTAATTACATGGAAAAAATATTAGTCTTGTAGCGTAGTAATTGAACATAGATACCCCTTTTGCTATCAAGAACATATACAAGTTTAGAATATATACAAAAAGCAGAAAACTCACCGAGATCAGTGGAATTTCGCATAACCAAATCCATTTTCTGTTTTTAACAAGAATCCCAGCAGTGACGCAACACAACTAGCCATGCAGAAGCACTAATTTCTTCGTCTGCAAGGGAAACTCCCTAATATGAAAATATAACTTAAACTAACTAACCAATATTGTTAAGGTGCGAACACACTAACTGAGACGGTGAGACCTTTGAGACATTGTGCAGGTTTATCTTATTGTGACATGACTTTGTGCCGATATGATATCACAATAAGATAAATCTGCACAATGTCTCAATGGTCTCAACGTCTCAGTTAGTGTGTTCGCACCTTTAAACCCCTAGGCCTAGGAGCATGAGCCATGAAGATGGGTTTTGGAACTCAACTTCAATAAAAAGATAATAGCCAATATATATGCAATCCAGGGGCGTATTCTCCATGCATGCAAGGCATGCATTGCATGCCTTGCGGAATGCCATTCAACCAAAAAAAATTAATAATAATATTTTTGAAAAAATATCTGAAAAAGTCTCGATTTTAATTTGAGAACTTTCTCCGCGTCAGAAAAGCATTAAACATGCAGACCATTTTGAATATTAATAAACGGCAACACTTAAAAGTAACCGCGGACGACCGCATAGGCATGCAATTTTCGAAGTTGCTTTTTTGTTAAGCATCTAGTTGTATTGGCAGATTGGCGCTAAATCCGCGAATAACTACGTAAGAAGGCATGCAATCGTCAAATTGCATGCCTATGCGGTCTACGCGGTAAGACGACGCAGTAACTGGTAAGCGCTGAGTGATCATATACGGTAAAGGTAGTCTATTCAATAAGGTGCCATGGTACAACAGATCTACAGTGTATGATACTGGTAAATAAGCTAGTTTAAAATGATAGGCTATAAGACTGAGAGATCAAGCTGCAAAATGTAAGCAAGCAGGAATTTAGTTGTGATAGGTCTAGTTTAGGGGTAACAGTATTGTATACCTTACCGGTACGGGTTCAAAAGGGTTAGGTCTTATACCAGCCCCCAGGTTCGGTTTTGTTAGGATTAAATTTGGTTAGGGTTAAATTCAGTTAGGATTGGTTTCGGTTAGCGCTAGATTTGGTTAGGGTCAGATTATAGGTTTGGTTAAGGTCATAGGTTAGGTTAAGGTTGGTAGACAGAAAAAGTGTGGGGCTGTTACTGGACATGACTTGTTTGAAGTACCGGTAGGTAGACTTACCAAACCATGGGGTCTGAGATATCGTTACCAGTAAATAAATATCGATAATGCAGATAAAAGAACATCATCTTAATGAAATTAAGATTCATTGTACAGATGCTGGATAGAATATTGGTACTGGTTGGTGCAGTGTTACAGTTTATAGGACCAATACTTTAGTAAAATTAATATTCATCAAGCTTTAAACCGAGACAATGAGCCAAGCCCAAGTCACAGCTTCAAGTTTGTTGACCAAAAATATTGTTAAAAAGTTGAAACACAAAAGTTTTACAGTTCTAACATTTCAAGATTGTTTCTGGCAAAACTACCCCACAGTTGAACATAAGTGGGTCCTGTCTAGAGTAAGCCGTCTGCGTCTAGATTAACTTGTCTGCAGGCATAAGGCGATGAAAAACATGGACAGCTTACTCTAGATAAGACCCAACATAAGTATCGATAAACAAATCAAAACTAGCTCAAAAAATTTTAATTCAGAAGTTTATAGTAACTATTACAAATATTGGATCTGCAGAAGCTCGACATCAAACAAATTGCACTGCTGGCCTTGTTATTTTTTAAAGACAACACTATAGGCGTATGGCTTGCTGTATTTTTATTCCTGTCTAACTTATTTGCTTTGTACAGTGTATGATGTTACAAATGAGGTTTTGACTCCTAAGTTGGTTGCTTACAATTTAAACACAGGTTTGCCCGTGTGTTTTCATTTGCTGGTCATGCTGTGCTTGTGACTGGTTAAAATTCTGATTTCTTCAGTTAATTTGTTGCTACTGCTTTATGGAGCAGTATAGAAACACAGTGACATTATTTTAATTAGCTTGTTTCCATGCTTATTTCATTAGGTTGGTTAAAAGATTTGGTGTAATTAAAGTTGCAATGCAGATATTAAAATCTTTATCTCATTTTTGTATGATCAGCTTCATTATGCTTCAGCAGCTGTTACCCTTGGAATCAAAACACAGGTTCAACATCTTGGTTTATTGTCAAAACTGCAGAAATTAGATTGCTCATGTTATTAGTGCTTCCTTGTGGTTTTACACCAGTTAATAGAAAATTATCTGCTTTTAATTTAAACATTTAACCACTAATTACCCATGATCATTTGTCAATTGGTGTGGGTCAGTGGGTTAGTGGTAATTGTCAGCGGTGAATTGAATGATTGACTTTGTCAAAATTTGACCCTGGATGAAGTAGGACGTCGTATTGTTTATCTATGACTTTTTGTACATAGAGTGATTATACGGTGCACGAGTTTTTTTGAACTTCCCATGTAAGTTCAGTTACAGGTGTTGTTGTAGTATGTTTTGTTTCCACAGCATAAAAGCTTCAGAATATCATTTATCAAGTATTTTTAAATTACAGTATATTGTGGCCTATCGCCACATGTATACTTCAACTTCACAGAGTGTTATAGATTTCCGGTGTTTTATTTTTTCAATATTTTGTGAATATGTTTTCAGGTACCAAGGGTAAGATTTTTTATTAAAGCCTAGTTAATGGAGTAGTGAAATAGATACTACTGCTGCGAAAAACTTCCAAGTTGTGCAAATGACTCAACAATTCCAGACTTATATATCTGAAGAAAGAAAAACTATTTGTGTGACAAAACAGCATTTAATTTAAAAAAAAATGGATTGTCATTAGAAAAGCATTTGGTTTGATTCACAACTGCTGGTAAACATTCGGATGAATGGGATGAAAGTTGATTATTTGCAATTGCATTGTAGCGAGAAACTCTCAACAACATTCTCAGATGGATCGAAATAACGTGCGCAGAATTCCTTTCTGACTCAATATGGTGGCTTCTGACTCCAAGACCTCACGGTTCCTTCGGAGTCACCCTGTCGCTAATCCTTATGTTATCTATCTAATGCCTGTGTTTTTGTCTTATCCATTGTGGTTGGTGACGAATAAACAAACTTGAACTTTCTGAAACCAACCGTTAACCTGAAAATTCAAGCCATCACGGGCATGAGAAATGCAATCGTCATATGATTAACAAAGATTGTCTTGATACTACACTGTGGGACATTTAACGCACGCACTCATGGATATTAAAGGATTAGGGTATAAACAGCGTCAGACACTAAAAAGTTATCTATTTAGCTTTGTATAAACGTTATTATTATTGTTGTATAATTTATGATCTTCGATTTGTGTGCCTTAAAGCACAGTCGTTTGGTTTCAACAATTGTATGACGTCATGGAGCCTCTTTGAGATGAGGCGATAAAGTAATGTAATAGACTGGATTACCAAAGAATTGAAATCATATTTTTTGACATACAGTGTAGGTTATTACCTTGTGAAATAAAAACTGATGTTCTGTGCGTTAATTTTTTGCCCACCTAATACGCTTGAACGAATTCTAATGAGTATACTTTTGAAGTTGAATTGATTTAACAAACTAATGACGTCATCATAATTACGTCATCGCAATTGCATGCCTCATCTGGCAGGTCACGCTACGCCACTGATGCAATCATTTCACAAACGTTTCGGTAAAAACTTATACCATCATCAGTCTAAAAAACTACAGGGGCTAGATTCTAGCCTAGTGTCCCTGTAGTTTGTTACAAACTTTGGAAACAAAACCGGAAAACTTGGAAACAAAAGCAACTCCTAAGCGAGTCTGGATCAGAGATGTACACAAACCGGAGTACCGGAGTCGACTCCGGCAGGAGTTTCATTGTTTCAGCCGGAGCCGGAATCGGAGTCATAAGTTTCCAATTGTTGCAGGAGCCGGAGCAGGATCCGGAGTGAAAAATTACCGCACTCTTGTGATATATGTTCAAAATTTGCCATAATTTGGTTCTGATAATTTGCTTGTTTTGTCCAGTTTAATTCTACCAACATATCGGTATTGATAGATACGGATACGCAGTGGTGTAAAGTAACGAAGTACTTTTACTTGAGTAGATTACTTGAGTAGTTTTTTTCGGTAACGAAGACTTTTTTGAGTAGTTTTTTTATGGCTACTTTTACGTCTACTTAAGTACTTTTAGTATAAAGTAACTCTACTTGGGTAGTTTTTATTTTAGAAAAGTAGAAGTAGTTTACAATTGAGGCATTTGAGTTACAGTCTCGCCTTGAAATCCCTCGTTGCGCCTAAAATCTGCATTTACATTCCAATTCTCGATTATTCAACTCCATAACACTCGGTCTCGTCATCGCCATGGAAATTTCACTCCACGCGATAAGAATTACGCTGTCGCCTTTGATGCCAAACGTCATGCAGGGAAGCTATAAATACCAATTCTTAAGTCATTGGTTTAACCCAACTCTGAATCGAACCCCGAGTCTCAGTGGCGTAGCGAGGGTATCCTGCGCCCCGGGGCAAACAAAAATTTTGCGCCCCCTGTGTTTTACAATTCTATGATTATCTGTACCAGCAGATTCGTCTTGTCTTCGCATATCGGCCGATTGTCTTTTTGCATAGCCACTACTTTTAAATTTTTTTTCATAAATTTTCTAGATTCATTCAAGAACGCTTCAAATTGAGCTCGCCGTTTTCGACCCTGAGCTCCACTCTCTTTTTTTGGCATAATCTTCCTACCAGTAAATCGCTAACAATGTAAACTCTAAAAACGCTTATCTGTTTTCAGAAATTAGAGATATTTTATATAACGGTGCGGCAATTTTTCTGAGCCAGAGGCGGGCCGGTGAAAACTTATCACATGCAATCCCTTGAGTACAATCAGAAGACGTTGTGGAGAGAGATGCAGAACGAAATTGGCAGCTTTTTGCCAAAATTACATTTTTTGCTCTAATACTGTAGAATAGATCGTCCCAACTGAATGTCAAGGATACAAAAGACACACTACAGGACCCCCTCATCCAGGGCTTAAAAGAGGGGGGCTGGGGATTACAGGGGGCAATCTGCCCCGGGCCCATGGGTGTGTAGGAGTCCATGAAAGAGCATTTTAGGGGCAATCATAGAGGTCCCAAAGTAGTGTGGTGAGAGATTCCCTTAGCTGTCGAACAGTCCCGGATTCCATTTGGAGGCCCCGAATTATGGTTGAAGACCTTTTTGTTATTTTTGGAGAGGCCACATAGCCGTCAAGGGTCCCCGGTTTCCATTTGAGGTCACCGAATTTCGGGTGAAGACCTTTTTTTTCGGAGACCTTTTAGCCGTCAAGGGGACCAAGATTCCATTTAAGGGCCGAGAATTGTGGGTGAAGACCTTTCTTTTCTTTTTTGGAGACGACAACATCCCAACGGTCGGCAAGGGGCCCACACTGGGGAAAGCTGCCCGCATCAAACTGCAAAGCTTTTTCGCTCAAAATCTCAACAAGAAGTTTGACCGTCGATCTGAAAAAAAGGCTACCCAGAAAACGGGATTGCATTTCATATAGGGCAATCAAGCGCTCAGCTGCAATTTTATCCTACAATACTGCAATTCTTTCACATTTGTAACTAAATTATCTCAGCAGCAACGGGGCTGCGCTTCGCAACCCCTAAATTGCCAGATTTTTCCCTATTTTCTCATTCTGTGATTGGTGTCAAATATTCAAAATATCCGCATTGGAAATCACAGTCTACATACCAATCACGGTAGCAAAACAATACAAACTACAAAAGAAAATACCCAGAAAAGGTCATTGAGGCAAATGTTCAGTTTAGTTAATGCTTCGATCGGCACTTGTTCGCTGTATTATCAGAAACGGCCTATTGGTTAAAAAAGTTTAGGATCACTGTGGTGTAGGTTTAGCGAGCGACTATACGCGTATCTTAATCGACTTACCAACAATCTTTAGCATCCATCTAACGCTAAAATAATGAAAATCTAATACTGTAGATACCTATCGCTTCTTTACTTTTCCTTTAGTGGAGTTCTATTTCCTTCTGTTTAATTGCTGCAAAGTCGAATAACTATGCACGCGCAGTTTCAAACCTCTTTGTGATGTCATAATAGAGTAAACGGGCGATTTGTGATCGGGTGTAAAGAGTGATTTCACTTCTCTGCCGAAAGCATATACAGGTGTCAGATGCATTGCAATAAATTGATTGTTTTAAAGTTTAAAAAATTACGTCGAAACTGAAGTGTATAAAATTACTGTTTTGTGCGCCCCTTTGGTGCGTGATTTGTGGTCGAAAGTAAGGCGTGATTTGAATCCTTTGTGAACAGCATACATTACAACACAGTAATCCACGAAGTAGTTTTAAAAATCTGAGTGAATACGTCAAAAAAAGAGTATAAAAAAAACTTCTTGGTACGCCCCTACGTCGTGCGCACCCGGGTGCGTGCCCCCACTACCCCCTCACTACGCTACTGTCGTTTTTCCCCGTGTCCCGTTTTGCCCCACCTTTCCCTACGGTGCGTACGAGTCTACTACTATCAGACGATGTCTACCGCCGGTGTAATCTTGCTTGTGACCGGCTTTTTACCCTTGTTGTGAAATTTTTGCACACCCCATTTTGGCGCCCCTGTGCCTTGGCGCCCGGGGACATATGCACCCCACTGCCCCCCCCTACGCTACGCCTCTGCCGAGTCTACCGTTCCAAAAGCAGACGCTCTATCCAATCGGCCATTTGGGCGGTAATAATTTCTTTTGTTTCACCATTTTGCCACCTTCAAAGCAAGTCCATCATCGCCGCATCGGCAAGTGTGTAGTTGTAGTTGACACTTTAACGTTTGAAAACGCTATACGAGTACTTTTACTTGAGTAGCTTTTAAATGACTACTTTTTTACTTTTACTTAAGTCCTTTTTTTAGTCAATACTTTCTACTTTACTTCGAGTAGTTTCGCCGTCAGTAACAATACTCTTACTTAAGTACAGTTTCAAAATACTTTTTACACCACTGCGGATACGGTACCGGTAAGTGCAGCCCATATTTTGCATTTTGTAGAGCAGCCATAGCATACCTAAAAACAAAACAAGTTTAGTAAAGCAAGTTCTTCTGATGTTAGCAGCATAATGCAAACACTTGGCAAATAAACTGAATTAAAAATTTAGATGCGGGTAGTACCAGACAATAGACCACACGCAGCAGGCCTAATCTAACCGACTAATTATGACTGCGTATGGTTTGGGTAAGGGGTACTAGTGCTAGGGGTAGTCAGCTAAGCGATATGGAATTATTTGTATACCGCAGTTTAGTGTTTTAATGCAGACTACTATCAGACAAAGCAGTCTTGCGGTAAGCCTTTGTGGATTGCAGATAGGCTGACTTAGTTCAGCAGTTACTGAACCAGCATTTCTTCACTGTACATAGACCAAAGGTTCTAAATTCAAGTTTTGCACAACCCACAAGTTTGCGAGAAATTTTGAAAGTTACTGGGTAACTGTATAAAATTTTTTGTTGCTGCTAGAGTTACGGTAAATTGCTTTGTTTGTATAGCCAATAGTTTTTGAAATGACCATGTTTTGCTAATGATTGGAAAAGATATTGCCAGTATTTTGTTAGTTTGATTTTTATGTACTGAACCATCATTAAGTGACATGGCTGAGCGGAATTGGCGTTGGGCTTTGAAATCACATCACGAGTTCAAATCACGACTTGGCCGACCACATTTCACACATGATTGTGTGGCTGTTGACTTGAAGAGCGCAAGCTCATATAATAATAAATAACTGAGGTTATTTTCAAATTATATTGAACGGAAAATTCAACAGTAATTGAGGGAGACTGCGAGGTGAGCTTGCGCTCTTCGAGTCAGCAGCCACCCGTTACATATGTCAAATGCGATCGGCTCCAGCCGTGAGTCGAACCCGTCACGTAGGATCTGTCACCTGCGCGCGGTACCGCTAGGCCATGTCGCTGACAAATTGTATACTTAGTCTTCCTCGTTGATCTGTTCTTTCAAGTTCAGTTTTTTATTATAACTCCTTAGTTATTATTTTTATTAGATACCTCACTATTTTGAAGTAATTGGGTTAGTGCAGAATTTTGACCCTTCCTAAACAGACACTTTTGCGTAAAAACAGGAGTCGAACAGGAGCAGGAGTATAAAAAGTAGTCATTGACCAGGAGCAGGATCAGGAGTCTAGTTGGTCAAAACAGGAGCAGGAGTCCAAAAAAGGCGACTCCGTACACCTCTGGTCTGGATTTGTCTTACCCATAATGCCTCCGCCGCTATCTCGTGATAGGAGGATAAAGATGAAGAAATCAATCAATCATCTGTCAATTCTAGGAAAATGAAGCCAAGTTGCATTGAACCGGAAAACTTGGAAACAAAGGCAACCTGAAAAATGAAGCGAAGTTGCATTCAACCGGAAAACTTGGAAACAAAGGCAACTCCTAAGCGAATCTGGATTTGTCCTAACTTCAATAAAAAGATAATAGCTAATATGTTTGCGATCATTTCACAAACGTTTCGGTAAAAACTTATACCATCATCAGTCTAAAAAACTACAGGGGCTAGATTCTAGCCTAGTGTCCCTGTAGTTTGTTACACTCGTATAATGGTATAAGTTTTGCCGAAACGTTTGTGAAATGATCGCAAACATATTGGCTATTATCTTTTTATTGAAGTTAGGACAAATCCAGATTCGCTTAGGAGTTGCCTTTGTTTCCAAGTTTTCCGGCTGAATGCAACTTCGCTTCATTTTTCAAGTTGCCTTTGTTTCCAAGTTTTCCAGTTCAATGCAACTTGGCTTCACTTTCCTAGAATTGACAGATGATTGATTGATTTCTTCATCTTTATCCTCCTATCACGAGAAAGCGGCGGAGGCGTTATGGGTAAGACCAGTGGCGTACGCAGGATTTTTCAATGGGGGTTTCAGTGACGTCACATCGTGATGACGTAAAAATACTACAATTAGCCTATAGCAGTTCAGAGGTATTAAAGTGCATCGGATTGTAATGTTTTTAGTCTAAATTACTGCACAATTGCAACTACCACGATTAGGCTATATAACGCCATAACGAAGGAAACAATCCAGATATTTCATTTACACTTTTGCTTGATTCTTTGGGCTTCATTTAAGGTGCGAAAAGGTTTCACCGAAACTCAAGCTGTCAATCCGTGGTTAAAAATTTACTGAAAAAACTTTAGTTGACCTCATTTTTGGGTCATAGGAAGGTTAACTGACTAAAGTAGGCTAGCTTTCGCAAGGTCACAAACAGGGTGTAGCCACGAGGGTAAAACAAGTTATTGCTTCCCTCCAAAAAAATCTTTTTTCAAGAACCAACATTGATATAAACAACGCATATAAACCTTGATATAAACATTTAATATGCACTCATCGTGAAAGGAGCAGTTCCAGTATCCCCTGTCTTGAATAATGTACAGTGAAGCATGAGAAAAACTGCCCTCCCTACCGAAACATTTTTAAACTACAATAAATTACGCGCAACAGGAATCCCTGATCATGCGATTAATCTAAAAAAAGCGTCGATATTTTCTAAGCATTTTTTACCCAAATCACACCATCGATATCATCAGATACTCTCAAGCACATGATCGGGGTGTCTGGGAAACGGAGCACTCCAGCTCCTGAGACAGTAGCGGTGCGTAGAAACAATTTTGCCACCCCCTCCCCGTTCCGCCCCTGGGCCTCTTTAAATCTTTCGTTGGTTTGGTCTTCCTTGGCAGTATCTTTATTTTATTTTTAGTATTTAGGGCAGTGTCAATTTAGATTTTTATATTCTAACAATTTTTCAACAAACCGGCCGGTCAGAGCCGGCGCCAGAGCAGTCGACTTAGGGGAGCCAAACACTTATTAGGGGGGCCAAAGTTTGAAATTAAGCACAAAAGCCGCTGTTTTCAAAAGCAAAAGCTTGTTGATTGGGGGGCCAGGCCCCCCTTGGCGCCGGCCCTGCGGCCAGTTATAGCGCAGTGTTAAAGTTGTCGCTATCGACGTGGAAGGTCTGAGGTTCAATTCCCAGGCCGGTCAAATCGCACACAGAGTAGTCAACGGCTCGCTACCGCTGCGACGTTTCTTCGGAGCTGCGTTGTCCAGGGGTTAAGCCGCGGGGTCGGGCCCCGCCACTCGCTACGACGCTGCAATACTACAGCGAGTTTAATGAAACGATTAGAGTGAAGATTTGATTTTTTAAAAAAATTTTGTGAGCAGCCATAGTTGCTGCAGATACTTCGTATTTAAGGGAACTCCCACTTGCCAATTGCTTCACAGCAGCATCAATGACAAAATTGCAGTTCAAGCAAAACACATAAGAAAAGTTGGAATATCGGTATTGTTGCATCCTATCATTATAAAAGTTTCGCGAAATTAAATTACAAAACTGGACCGAACAGAAAAAAAAAACATGACAGCAATTTCGGCAAGCTCCGCACGAAGAAAAGTCGGTTCGTCTTAAAAAAAAGGTTTCACTTTTTCTGCAATCGTCAACGTCAAGTGCAACGCATCAGAAAAGTTTGAATACTGGTATTATTGCATCACAATGAAAGTTTTTCAAGATTATGTAACATAAGGAAGTTGGATAGCACAGAAAAACATGATAATTGATTACAATTTCGGCAATCTCTGTATGAAAAAAGGCGGGTCGTTTCAAAAAGAGATGTTTTCATTTACTTCAGTCGTCTATGGGGGTTTTTTGACCCCCCACCCCCCGTGCGTGCGCCACTGGGTAAGACGAATCCAGACTCGCTTAGGAGTTGCTTTTGTTTCCAAGTTTTCCGGTTAAACTTTCTTCTGATTTCTTTAATTTGCTGTTTGCCAGATTCCACCAAGCAGAGATAATCGTAGTAAAGCATCTCATCCAAAGACGTAGCAACGAGACTAGGTTGGAAGTTGAACCATTAACCTTGCGATCATGGTCGTCGTAAAAACGACGCTCCAAACCACTGCGCCACGCTGCCGACTGATTCACTCAGTGCGAAATAAAAAGCTGCCGAAATTTGAACCTTTGAAACGTAGCGTGAAGATTTTGTTGAATGTGGATGATGTAATGTAAAGAATCACGTTAACGATATTTACGCTCCCCGATATTTAGACACAGTCACACATGTTGCTTATTGCTTGTGAGTACAATTGCCCAGACCCAATCAGCATCAAGCTGAGGGCGTTGATCAATTCTACTGACGATGAAAACAGGCTTTCTATATCTCTTGCTTCAAATCCAGGCTCTACAGACACTCTTATTAAGCTGTTTTAATTAAGGCCTAACTGAAGCGTGTAACCCGTATAATCAAACCCGCCAATGTAAATAGGCCTAGTGTTCTTTTACCTCTTGCCTGATGGTAAAACAAATAAATTTTAATGAACTTATTTTGAAAATTGCTGATGCAGAAGACAAATTATTCTTCTTTTGCAATTTTATTGTAATTTAAGCTGCCCTAAAAACAATTTCAAAAAAATGGGGTCCCGTCAACCGGGTGTAAAGTTCATTATTTCGCAGGTTCACTAGGAAGTCACCTATTGCAAAAATAGCCTACCTTTAATCCACCTTGCAGCATCACATCACAAATTTCCGGTTTGTTTGTTAAATTTTATGGAGCGTTTGCACCATGCGCTGATATAAACCCAAACCACTTACAAATCGCTACTGTTGCTTGGTGAGTTCCAAGTCGAAAAAATTTAAATTCGTCGAATGTTCAAATTCATTGACTTTGAAAAAACGAAATTCAAATTCATGAAAAATTTGTGAGCGGATTCAAATTCAAAATTAATCCAACCCTACAAATATGTCTAACTACGCAATAGCTGAGACTTCATATTCATAGTTAGGCTATTATCTCGCAAAAACAGGAAAATGGCGAGAAAAATCCACACAACCCTAAAATCATCATTCACAATTCTTTTTATTTTCAAAGTTGACTAAACTTGTCGCGTTTAAAAATCTTCCGAGCGGAAAATAAAATCTTACATGGTTGTAAAGCACGATGCAGGTACTCGAAAAAAACGTCAACAATCGATAATAAAACGACGCTCTAATCTATTACGATATGGTATTGTTCAAAGAGACATCAAGCAGAAAATCGCTAAAAATTCAATTTCCTTTAGATCATAGCAGAATGGATAAAACGTAAAGGCAGTGACCAAAATCGGGTACATGTGAATAACTACGAAAATAAAAAATTGCAACGTTTTCTTCTGGACAAAACGTAGTTTTAAAATTGACTGCTATCAATTATTGAGCAGTCAATTAGTTTGCTTGTCATCGTAAACCATAATACTGTTGCTTTCCTTCATCTCCAAGCAACACACTTTCAATGAGCTTTAAATCATTCATATCTTCTCTCAATATTGTTACTAATGTATTCAAACCATCTTGTTGTCTTTGTAAGTGCTTGTTAATATCCTTCAGGGAATCTTCATCCAAAGTAGTAGAAACACTGTCGTTAACCATCGCACTACCAGTATAGTGGTGCAACCTGGTCTGTGAGAGCAATTCATTTAAGCGGCCCTAAAACGATTAGTTGTTAATCTCCTAGCTCTTGATTGCAAACTTACACAATAAACATTTTGTATCAGCGTCAAAAGCTTGCTTAGAAAATTCAGTCACAGCGCTTTTTTCCCAATAAGCAGTGCAAATTACAATCACGGAACTAAACGTAGACAAATACTCTATCTTATCTAACTGTAACATAACGCCTAACGGCGAACAAACGTATAAGATGTTATTTAATTACAAATACTAGATTCTTTTTGAATTAGAGTGAAAATGATGACTACTTAGTACTTAAACTCAATCAGTTTGAATATTAAGTGATTTTGCATCAACTACGTGATTTCTTTCAAAAACGACCATACTCAGTAAAAACGTTCACTGTTTTACTGTTCAGAGTAAATTCAGTGTCGTTGTCATTCTCACATGATAGGCTATTCGTATAATTCAAAAACGAAGTAGCATACCCGAAATTGTGTAGGTGCGCTCAATTCATTATATAACGATTCGAGACGAACTCGCAATTGTTCTTCTTCATTCTGAATAGCATGGCCAGCTTTTCGAATAATTTCTTGGGAAGTTATTACCTAATAAAAACGTTGCACTAGATCAGGGGTTCTCAAACTGAGGTACATGTGACGTACCGTTGTAGGCCTACTCCCAAGGGTACATTTCGACTTTTCAAGGGGTACGTAGTTTTCATTACCTGATGCTAATAATTAGGGTCGCACCGATTGGAAGAGCAAAAAATGGTCTACTACATGTCTTTAGATGTCCTTTATACCACTGAAAGTATCGGTGAAGAGCATAAAAAAGGTCTACTGACTTTACACGTCTTATTCAGTTGTTATATAATTTTGGGGGTACACGAGCGAATCTATACATTGTACAAGGGTACCGATGAACCGAAAGTTTGGGAAACCCTGCACTAGATAGTTAACAACACAAAACGATGCCAATTCATCAAACTAAAAGGGAACTTACAATAGGTTGCTTAAAATCATTAAAACTGTTAAACAACGGATCTTATTATTATCTAATACCATAAACTTGAAGTTTAATAAACCTGTAATATTCGATGAGACATTTCCAAAGATTTTCTCTTGTATTGTTCTATCTTTGATTGAATGTCAACTTGCTCTTGCTGCATGTTCTGTAGTTTTTTGCTTAAAAGCTGAAAAAAAAATCCAATACCATAAACTGTTCGATGAAAAAGACATATTTCAAACACATAAAGCAACTCCAAAACATTAACAGATGTTATTATCAACATCAAGTAATGACACTTACGGCAAAACAGTTGCGGATTTACATAATCAAAAATCCTGCTCAAGACATATATATCGCTTTGCATAAATGTCGGTCACACCAACAGCACTGATAAAACCTGAAAAGTCTAAACAGTGTTCACTCTCCGCAGCTGGCAACAACTAGTGACCATCTTGCGCTTGAAGACTGGCAAATAAGTTACAAGAATGTGAAAGGGGTCATTAACCTCCACTAAAATAACTTCAGGAGAGTATCCTCAATTCCTTACATCTAATCTTGATTGATGCCGTTTTAATTGATCCTCTTGCAAACGCAACCTATTCCTTAGCTGTGAGAATCCCAGCATCGGAACCGGAATCAAAGATTTTGAATCAGGGTTGTCTCGCTTGGCTTGCTCCCAAAGCACAGGATCGATTCCTAAAATAAACGACGTTTACCACAATCACGATATGAGAATCTGTTGGTAATACTATATTTTGCCATAGTGTAATTGCTACGGGGGGGGACTTTTATGCTGAAATGTTGAAAAATCTATATTTGTTGAATAGAAAGCAAGCAAAACCGAAGAAACCTAACCAAGTAAGATGGTGACGTAAGAAACAATGCAGGACAAATAAATTCGGGGCTCTTCATTTTTTACCCCCTTCATAATACAATGGATGGTTTACTTTAAAAGTGGTGGGAATTCCCCAAAATGTCAAGCGTAATGCAAATATGCTATTACCCTAACCAGTTGCGTGTCTGGGTAACATGATGACGTCGTGGAATTGCCGCCCGCCGCTTTAAATTGAATCGTCCATTGTAATATAAGGCGGTGTAAAAATAATGGGCCCCGAGAATTTTTGATGGATTTCTAACGCATTAAGAGCCTAGCGCCTACCAGTTTCCTGCTTAAAACTTTATGTTATGCCTAACAACAGCCCCTCTTCACAAGAACCAAAATCAAACCTTACGGTCTTTTTATGCACAAAACAAGCATGTTTTTTTAGTCGCTATATTGCTACGCCGAGAAATATATCTGAAACTTCACAAAAATGATATTTACTCCAATGGGAAATCACAAACTCAACAATTAATTTGCTTAGTAATATTGCGATAATTCAATACACACCAGATGGCGGGTTTATTAGTATGTTTCGTATTTGCTCTTCAGTCATTTTCACTCGAGGCAGACAAGATTCCATGCAAATTTGTTGCTTCAATTGCTGCTGAATATTCTGCTGCTGCATGAAGCGATGCAGTTCAAAAGCAGGGACACGTCTCACGGTTCCAATCGCATTGGATTGTTCAGTTACATAAATAGTAATTTCACATCTACAAAAACAAGAAATCAACAACCGGCAAATGTTTTGCTCTCCAAGAATCAAATCTTGAGTTAACAAAGCGACAAGACTATTGCGACGAAAGATTCTGCAAATTATCACATATTAATTTTGGCAATTGACCACGAAAAAACGATTCATGTATAGCTGCTACGCTTACTTGAAGAAAAAAGAGAGTATAATGAAGTATATAAAATCAACAAAAGCCAAAAAGGCAAAGGTTATTCCAAACAACAAGAGATTGCCGTACAGATCTATAGTACTCAGCCTGATATTTGAACCTTACTCCGTACTACTCATGACAAAACTAAACAGGCAAGGAGAGAACCCCACGCATCACCCTTAGAGCCCACTAGTCTATCTTCCCATTTGCAGCTGCAGACGCGTTTCGACCTTTTTAGGTCTCATCAGTGCAGCATAGCAACATTCCTCCCTAAAAAAGTCGACCAAAAAAGGTCGAAACGCGTCTGCAGCTGCCAATGGGAAGATAGACTAGTGGGCGCTAAAGGTGATGGGTGGGGTTCTCTCCTTCCCTGTTTAATTTTGTCATGAGCAGTATGCAGTAAGGTTCAAATATCAGACTGAGTACCATAGATCTGTACGGCAATCCCTTGTTGTTTGGAATAGGAGCCTTTGCCTCTTTGGTTTTTCCTGATTTTGTATTGAGTTTTACCTATCCTTGCATCCTTCTGGATCCAGCCAGGACAAATTGCCCCCTGAAGTTTGCCATGTGTAGCCGAATTTTCTCTGAGGAGTTTTTGATAATAAAGTATACTGTTCGTTTAACTAGTTTGAAATTACGTTGTAATCCAGAAATCACAACATACAAAAGCGACCTAAAAGTGACGTTAAGGTGCTTATAAGGGCACACAATAGGCGACTACACAACAAATTTTGGTAACACTTTCTTCATTGGCTGTGTAGCGGCTACGCGAGAACCTGCAACGGCTGCTTGCATTATGATCGCAATTAGCTTGAAGCCAGTCGCATGCCGGTAGAACCCTTTATATAATATACCAAAAAATAAACTCTGAAGCCTGCAACAGGTTTTGCTTTTCTACATCATGCAAATGAAATTTCATTTGCCCTGTATTTGATTAAACAATAATTTTAACTATGAACATACTTATTGTCAGGTACATATCGAATTTCGTCCACTTTGACCTTTAAAGCTTGATTACTGCCCATTATTTTATGAATAGCTTCTTCAATTTTGATTTCACCAACTTTTCTCATATCTTCCTCTGTTTTATTGATCATCAAAGCTACTAAGCCTTCCTCATCTTTGGCAGTGGGTAGACAACTATATCCAACCGCCTAAAACGACGAATAAAAACAAATGATCAGTTGTATTATATATGGTAATAAAAATCTGCTAAATCACATTACCTTGAATCTGCAAAAGTGATTTTGGGGGTTAAATGTCACGTGCGTACCGTCTTTGCGATAAAATCCACGGCCTACTCCCCAAAACGCTTGAATTTGATTCCATTTTGTCATAATTGCATCCCTCTCGTCGCCAAATACAAGCGGAGCAGAGAGTGCAGTGGCAGTGGCGAGAAGTGTGTTTGCAGCATTGTCTGCTGGAATGCAAAACCATAAACAAACATGATAAACTTTGCTGCAATTACAACAAAAAACTAAGTTCATGACACGCTCTTTCAAAAAAACAAAAGGAAAATTGCAGTGGTTGACATCGCACGACCACTGACCACTTGACCAGACATCTGAAGCGTCTGCCGTCTATCTTTGCGGCAAAAGAGACCCAGTTGGGAAGCATGGCCCTTACCTTTTAACAGAAAAAATGCAAACTAGACGGGGCAAGAAGTCGACAAAGCAGTTTAGTTTACGACTTTAAACTGGAGCCAGCTTGTTCAAACACGATAAATTCGAGTGGAATAATATCCAAATTACCACGTAAAGACCAAAATGACGAAAACAAGTTTTACAAACTTAAATGAAACTCCATAACACCTGGTTGATTTTGGGCAGTGCCGGTTTGCTGCTGAGTTTGGCCAAACAAATTCTTAGATGCATCCGGCTTGGATTGGAAAGAAAATGCTGAAAAGCAGAGGAATGTTTAAATCTGAATAAAAATGAGAAGATACTGAAAAGTTCAGCAGTAATAAATGCGCTGCAAAGACTTGTTGCAACTTCAAAAATTTCCCCGAAAACAATGCTGACGTACATAATACCTAATCAATATTGTGACAGAGCTACCATTATTTTTTGATTCTACAACCGAATGACCAGCAACAACCGAATGACCAGCAAAACCAACAACTGAATGACCAGCAAGTGAACTTGGTAAACCATCTATGTCGACTGTTTCCGCGGAAAAATTGGTAACTTGCCACAAAGAACACTAGCGAATAATCGGAGCATTTACCGAGGCGGCGTAAATGATAGTTAAACATTGCAAAAAGTTAAGCAGCCAGCACCATTACAAAAAAAGCTACAAACAAAAAATGCAATATGCTAGGGATCACTGGAAAATAAGTGGTACGCAAAGGAACTCAGTAAAGATATGTATTACCGGGAGTTGCAGTTGATCCACCAAACAATGATGCAGTTGTTTTAGTTCCGAAACCTACAAAATATCTGAATAAATTGACCAGAAAAAAAAAATTTCACTTATTCAATACGTACCAGAACCAAATAAATTAGACTGTGTGGTTTTATTTCCAAATCCAGTAAAACCTAAATAAAAAGGCTTGTATCTCAATACGTTCAAAAACAGCACAGAATAACGTTATCATCAAGAAGCACAGCACAAAACAACGTTGTCGGCTTAAATACTATCAATAACCTTCAGCAAGAGATTTAAGCCAGCGGTAAAATTTAACTTGAAGCTTCTTAAGAAGCTTGACGAAATCAACGATAAGGTAGAAGCAAAAATATTTAAAAAAGGGTATATATCAATCCTGTTGCCAAGTTCATTTTGAAATGATTATGGAAGCTTGCTAAACATAGTAACCGAAACCAATACCATGCATTGTTTCTTGTGATCAACTAATAGTTGGTGATTTACAAAAAACAAACCCAACTAAAACGATAATGCCATGTTAGTATGTTACTGCCGTACTTACCACCCGTTGCTCCAAACATAGACGAAGTAGTTTTTGCACCAAATCCTGAAGATAGAGGTTAAAAAACTCATCCATTAATCAACTATGTCTATTGCATCCGAAAAAAATAGCTCAGTTCGATCAATCTACACATTTACTGATTTTTGTGGCATTGCATTCGGGTACATTGCCTATGCTATGACGAAAGCTAAGTGTGCAACTATTCGGCGTGACCAACGTGGCACTGAGACACTAACTTTGGCCCTAACCTGAACACTAATCCCTACTAGCAGCTCCAAACCTAACAACCAAACCAGACCCGAATCTAACTCAAACCTGAGCCCAAAAAGTATGTCTTAATATATAGTCGGTCACACCGAATGGTCCCACAAAGAGTCATGCAGAAATGTTTCCCCTGTTTTACACAATTTCGTGGTGAAAAGCATTACCAGATGGCCAAGAAATGTCAGCTACATACTCAACTGCTGCAACGCAGAATTGATAAGACTGCTGACTCATAGTACCACGTTAGTGAACAAACTGTCACAATCAAAATAAGCCCAAAAGCATTATTTGTTGATGTAAAGAAATTCAAATCGACTCAACAATTGATATTATTTAGTATTATAACTATACAGATCTTAAAAAATATTTGAATAATTATTGAAAAACTAAATTACATGCGAAGTGATATCTGTTTCATTTAACTTTTTGTACTTTTCTTGTACCAATACCTTGTATTACTTAGATACCACTAGGTTACCTACTAATTATGTAGCATGTAAACCAATATAAGTTGGGTCAATAACTTTTCAACAAAAAAATGTTACATGAATGCAGCAATGCGCAATTGTACTTTTCTCATGCAAAACAGGTTGGTGAGTGTCATTTAGTAAACATTAGGGTGCTTATTTTGCCCCCAAATTTTGTTTAGTCTAGTCCCCAAGTTTAAAGAGTTCCATTTCACGTAAAAACAGTTTTTGAAAAATATTTTCGAAAACTGACAATGCCTAGGGGGTACTCCGAAGGTTTTACAAGAATCGTTGTGAAAATAACCATTCTAGGTCAGCAAATACCAAAAACATAATAATTTGTTTGTTTACATGGTCTAAATTTTAATTTGGACCGGGTATGGGGAGGGGGGTTTAAGAGAAAGATTAGCATTTTTGATGAAACTAATTGAAATTTAAAAACTTTATTACCAAAATCACAAAAAATTCTCTCCCTTTAAACAGGGTATAATTCTGCGATGAGCATGTATTTTTTGCCAGAAAGCTCATCAACAAGGAAACACAAACAAAAGAAAACAGGAACAGAGACATTTGTTTGCCGTAATATCTTTAAATCTGATAGGCTTACATCGTTAGCAGCACGTGTTGAAATGACTCCAGCTTAACAACACATACACACAAAACTCTGATAGAAGAGTGTGGAGGCGATCCATCAAAATTAAATCTTTCGTTCGGTTATGTAGACAAAACAAGACGGAAATCTGCGGAAAACATGGCTGCTGCAACAAAACAACTTTGTGTTCCTCCTAAGTTTGCATCCTTTTCATCGGCCCTTGGTGTATCGGTTAGGAGCGTCCGCTAGGTAGCCAGGAAACTGGGTTTATTCCCGGTCGGGTCATACTAAAGACTGTAAAAGTAGTATTCGCAGCTTCCCGCCAGGTGCTCGGCACAAGCAGAAGTGCGAAGGGTTAAGTGCATGTCTGTTGTTCGTCTTGTATGTCCTCTAACAGAGTTCAATCATTAATGATTGATATATGTAATGAGCCGCCAATTGAGAATGGCCTACACTATATGTGGTTAGCACCCACTGTCCCGTACCTTTATCTTTACATTGGGATTCCTAACTCCTTCCAACACTGAAAAATCCCAACGTTTCGGAAGAACGACTTAGCATTTCAATTGGTACCACACAGGCAACAAAGCTACTTGGGACTCCAGCACATCCTCCATCTTATTCAGGTACGAGACAAACAGGAAAGAGAGTAGCAAATTTAACTATGGAATTAATGAAGACATGGAACTGCACTGCCAGTGTGTTAAATATGGTGTTTGACACTGCCGCAAGCAACACTGGCCACCTCACAGCAACTTGTGTATGATTCAAGAACAACTTGGACATGGTCTTTTGCAAAGGTGGGCAAAATTTCGTTAATTCGTTAATAACGAAGCTAACTTTTTCATTAACTAGTTAATGAGTTAAATTTCTTTTTGAAATTAACGGACTAAATTAACTTCCGTTAGTGCTTAATAACTTCCGCTAAATTTTTGTAAACGCTTACTTCTCTTATTGTTGGTTAAGTTTGGCATCGATAAACTAGCAAAATACGACCAATGAGGAATTAACGTTAACGGAGGTGCATAACTGTGTTAACGAAGTATTGGTTAACGAAGCTAACGTTTTGCATTAACTTGCCCATCTATGGTCTTTTGTGGTCTGGATGCCGTCATCATGTTAGAGAAATCATTCTTGCTCAAATCTTCAAAGATCTCAAAATAGAAACATCAAAATCACCACACGTTTCTGTGTTTTTACGACTTCGCAAACATTTTGATGTTTTAAGTATCCCTACACACTCTGAAATGATTGACATTTCCAGTCTAATGGTAGACAAAGAAGTGGCACCAAATATTGCTCAATGACAGTGTTGCGAGGGGACTCTACAGCCTACACCAGCACGAGATGATTATCAACAACTAATTCAGCTTTGCACTAAATATCTTGGTGATTCAAAATCTTGTTTTGCAAAGGCCTAGAGCTTTACACAAAGCTTGTTGGATGGCAAAGCTGTTGCATTCGTTCAAAATTTGCCAACTAGACCCTGCGGTGTATCAACTTCCACCAGGTACTATTGCAACTACACACCAAATTTCTCAACTAAGGCGTTTCATTACATTTTCTTCTCCAATTTACTGCCCGCGGAAGTTTACTTCGACATCTGCAATTGATACTCCGTTCAATGATTTGCAATTCATCAAAGCAATAGTGCAATATGCTCAAATTGATGAATTAGTATCAGCAAGTGCAAGAAAAGCATTTAATCGACATCTTTGGTACTTTGCACCAGAAATGATTCTTTATCTCTGTTTAGTGATTTTGTTTCTAACTTTGAAAAGGAAGAAATGGCTCATAAGCTTTTGCTGCTGAAACTCCAAGCCCCAGTCACCTCTCCATTGTCTCGCTATGGTACAGCTTATGGAAAACCAAGTTTTCCGAGTGATGTTTGTCAAAGCACTAAATTGTGTGATCAAATCTCACAAGATTTTTGGTCCTTTTTCCAAACTTTGCAAATTGATACCGCATTTTTACGTGAAAAAGCTGCCACATGGCCGAACAATGACTCATATCAACAAGGTCTGGAAAACATTGATGACATAAATGTTGTCAATGACTGTGCTGAACGAGTTGTAAAACCAAGTACTGATTTTCCATCTTGTGCACGATCAGAAAATCACTTCCAAAATATTTTGCAAGTCGTGCAAAATGACCGAAGCAAAACTACCAATATTCGTAAAAGCTCCCAATGTTGAATACAAACAAATAAATTTATTGACTTACATATATACAGTGTAATATATTTGCATTGGATACTCTTCAAGTTTTGACAACTTATACTTATAGTCTTTGTTTTTTAAGTTGGCAAACACTTCTTTTTTTTGAAATTGGTAGTGTTTGCCAGTAATTTCTTGAAATAATTGGTGAAGCTCCATTCAGTTTCACAAATAACTACAAAACTTACGATAAATATATTGCAGTTTGGCTTTATTTTAAACATTTAAGACATGCATAGGACAGCTGTACTCAAGTTTAGTAAGTGTGAGGGAAAGATCGTCTTTACCACAAACGATACAGAAAATATAGACAAAAATGGTTATTTTCACTACGGTTCATGTAAGTCTTCCGGAAGACTCCCTAGACATTATAGGTTTTTTGAAATATTTCAAGGGAGTTGTTTTTTATCTAAAAGTAACAATTTAAACCTAGGGATAAAGTGCTAGCACAGTTTTCAAAAAATGATGGGGCTATAAGCACCCTAGTAAACATGAAAACACTTCCAGCATGCTCAATTCACCTGATTGGGCAGGAGTAGAACCAAACAAACCAGAGGCAGTAGTTTTTGCTCCAAAACCTTAAAAATTCTTAATTAATATTGTAGACCTGCAGTCATAATGTCAATATTACTGAAATGCTTCCTCCGTAAGCTCATCCTTTACACTTTAATTAAGTAATTCCATGCTTCAATTTCTTCTACATTTTAAACGCACATTCAAGAAAAGAATGCTCTTTGTCAATGCAATGGCTTAGTTCTACTATACAGAGAAAATTGATCTTAAGTGGTAAGTTTGATTAACAGCTAGAATCAACTGCATTTGACATCATTTCAGTGGCTGCTGCCTCCAAGCGTGTAAGCTTATTTTGCAACTTCCCTTAGTTACCATTGAAAAATCAGGTGGATAATATTTAAAAAATTGTATATCTAAATAAATAAGTTAGTTGTTACCTCCAAATGCCGGCGCTGCTGTAGTTGGATTTGAAGGAAAAGTAAAAGCTGATTGAGTTGTTTTATTTGTTGATCCAAAAGAAAACCCTTTAAGTAGTAAATGCAAAATGAATTGCATACATCATTTAAATTCAAAGCAAAAGAAACGCAACCATGTATTACACAGTAGTAGAGTGTTCAAGACACTACTAAAGTTCCATACAAACTTTTACTATGACGGTAACAAGAAAATAAGCTATAGTGTTCATGGTAATCTACAGAAGCAGACTACTGTCATGTAGACACAGATTCAGGTACAATACACTACAGGTAGGCATAGACCTGGGGTTCTTAACCGAGGGTAGATTTACCCCCTGGGGATAAATTTTACCTACTGAGAGGGTAAATTTTTTTAATTAAAAACCAAAGAAAACTTAAATTTTCAGTATTGAAAAAGCAGTAGTGGTATACTGGGGGTAAATTATACTTTTTTCTTTCGGCAAGGGGTAAACGAGACAAAAAAGGTTAAGAACCCCCGGCATAGACTAATAGAATTTTTGACTAACCCTTAACGCAAGTTTGAATTACTTAATACAGGGGTGTGCAATCTCTTGGAATAGCGAGCCAAATAGTAATAAGTACCATATTCTGCAGACCGCACCCTTAATTGTGATGACATTTTACCAATTATTGATATTGACAGCAATAAAAATATAACTGCAATTTTTCCTTTCCAGTTGCCCATGTTCACACAGCCAAATTGAATTTTCATTTCTGTCAAATTGACAGTAACGAAAATTGGAAAAAAAATTTCATTGTGGCACATTCATATGAACACATCCATTGTCTATAAGATACTATAGACTTTACTAAAATGAATTTTTTTGATGTGGACGAAAAGAACTCTCATGTGAACGCTACCTCAAACTAGGGTCTGTTGCTAGAAAACCCTTTGCATTGATGACGTCCTAGTGACATCTGTTGCCAATCTACTTAACACTTTATGTGCCTTGTGCCTATCTCTCGCGTGTGTCGCCAGTGCCAAGCACGAAAAAAAGAAATTGAAAATTCACTAATTTGCATTGATAAACAACAGTTTATTTAGGTGCACACAACGACTTGTATCATCTATGTGCAGTGCGCACACTCACACACATTCTCAGACAGCATGCGTGAAAAAAGGACGTTAAACAACGTTAAATCCAGCAGGTTTGGCAGTTAACTGATGGCTTCACCAAATGACATTAATCTAAGTCGTAAAGCACTCCATGCAAAAAATCTCATGGTATTCTACCCCATAAAGCACTTATCCACTTTAAAACTACCAAACTTAAAATATCTCAATGTAGGTGTTACCAGGCTACTAAAACCAGTATATACAAAAGTGTGCTGTGCTGCTAATAATTGCTCCCAGTAACTTAAGCAAGTTAAAAAAGAATTGCACTTTGTAAATCCAACACATTTCCAAACAAACCTGCTAATGTATACCGGTATTATTCTGTATCATAAAATATTTATTTAATGTGTCCAAAACCCTTTAGTAGTTCTACCCATATTTTATCAAGCACCTCAAAACAGTATCATATGTCAACCATTTGCACTGTTGCAGGCAGCAAACTATTTCAAAAACTACAACCTTTTGCAGGCCATACAATATCTAAACACATGTTGCATTAGGCCAACAGACCGCATTTTGCACATCCATGACTTACAGAAGAGATTAACCAAACTACAGTAAATATTGACCTACCTGCTGAAGCAGTAGTAGTTGTGTTGCCTCCAAACAAAGACTTACCACCCTGACCAGAAGTGTTTGCACCAAAACTAAATGTCATTTTGTACAACAAGATTAGCCAGTTTCACTGCGCCTATCAAAATTCCTCAATGCTGCTATAGGCTAAACTAGTGTAATCTGAAATTTAAAAAAACATTGTGAAAAGTTGCTGGCAACATAGGCTAGCTGTGTAGTATTGCTTCTACTACAGTACAGCACTATGCATCAATGGCACTGCTACACCAGTAATCATCAGTTCATTAATCCTTGAAACTGTGAAATATACGTTTAACCTTGATTCGTTGTTACCGGTACTGAACATGATTTTAAACTCTACGATACACGGGAACTGGAAAAGTATAGGGTTGGCTGTCAGCCTAGAGTTACAGAGTTAGATAGTTGCAGTTGTGACATCATACCATACTGCCAAACGAGGTGACTTTAATACAATTTTTGACTTATCTTATCACCTAGCTTTAAAGTACAAGGCCAAACTTCTTCCAACTGGTCTCACTGTAACACATTAGGCTTATGCTATCCAACATTACCTTTTATGTTGTGGTCATGACTGAGCTCTACTTGCTATTTCGCGCTCAAATGATGTATAAAGTCACCCTGTATTGGGGGTGACTTTATAAAATCGAGAACTTATCGTACGTCTCTCAACTGAAGTACTGGTATTGTAGGATGTTGGTATTTTAAATACTTTTTACCTTATTTTTTAAACAATGCCTTATATCAGCTTTAAACCCCAAACCAAACTCCCCTTTCTGACTCAGTGACTGTCGTAAAGTTATGCTGTCACTGACAACCTGCTCAACCTTTGATTATTATTATTTTGTCTGAGTGTGTGTTTGCGTTTACTTTTTACTATTGGTAACTAACGTCAGAGTAAGACTATGGCAAAAGGTGCAGTTGACCTAGATGATCAAGTACGCTGTTTCCAACCTGTGCTTTCTTTTTCTTGTGCTATTAAATAAAGTCTCTTCAGTGGTGCTTAAAACTTCAAATCCATGAAGTAAATCCATCAACATACAATGCATTCTACCTAGCACCTTTAAAGGTTACTTCTGTATCAAACTCAAGTTTTTGGCCCCAAACAACGATACCCAATGAAAGAACCTATAACCACTAACCCACAACTAAGTTCACGGTAGCCTAACTAGCCCACATCACTAGAAGCCCCTATGGCAACCCACTCATTTGCAGCTGCAGACGCGTTTCGACCTTATTATGGTCTCATCAGTGCAGCATAGCAACCTCCCACCACTGAAGAGACTTTATTTAATATACATCATTTGAGCGCGAAATAGCAATGATGAGACCATAATAAGGTCGAAACGCGTCTGCAGCTGCAAATGAGTGGGTTGCCATAGGGGCTTCTAGTGATGGGTATCGTTGTTTGGGGCCAAAAACTTGAGTTTGATATAGAAGTAACCTTTAAAGGTGCTAGGTAGAATACATTGTATGTTGATGGATTTACTTCATGGATTTGAAGTTTTAAGCACCACTGAAGAGACTTTATTTAATAGTCGAAACGTATCCCGTCTGGTGCAAAATAATCTTTTTCTTGTGCATTTTGGTAAAACAAATTAACTTCAAACCAGGGTTGCCAGATTATTTTTACTTCAAGTAGCCAGTAGCCAGAAAGTAGCCAATTCCATTTAAAAGTAGCCCAAAATTTTTAGTAACCACGAAGTTCAGGAAAACAGCATAATTTTTAGTAACATTTAACATTTTTGCAAATCATGCAGATAAATTGTAAGCCAAGCTTTCTAAAAGGCATTGAAATGTTCTCAGTCTTGTTATTTGTCTTGAAAACAAAAATTCATGCTAAGTTATTTTGGCTCAAAAAAACTTGAAATGTTGAATCTCTCACAGCTGCTTTATGCTCAGATGTACTTGCATGCTTTAGCAGATCTGATTTGTGAGCTCTTAAATCAACTTTACGCATTGTACAATGTGCTTTTTTCCTTTTTTTTGCTATCCAGTTTTTAAATTGTGGTCGTGGATCCCTTGTCCAATTTGCGTTAGGCCTATATTATTTGTAATACCGGGCTCATTTTCTCATTAAAATAACAATAAACGGCACAATAACAAGATGAGTAAGGTCTAGCATGATTTGTTGAAAGCACCACAGAACTGACTGACTATGGAGTAGCCACAACTAAAAAGCAATGTCCTTCCTGGTCTACCGGACGGGAAGTCATGACGACTTCCGCTTGTTGGGTCAGAGGCTATAACACCACTCCATCACCAACAGTGCAAAGCACTCCAGTAAATCGTACCGTAGAGCGAGACAGCGCTGTTTCTGGCTATTAGCCTTCATCAGCCGCCCTCAGGTAAGAAACATTCATCTTCCAGGACGAATGATCTTGCCAGGATCACTCATCCCTTCGGATAAATATTTCTTAAAGAATTTAACCTCAAAGGTTAAATAGCCAGAAACAGCGCTGTCTCGCTCTACGGTATGGAGTAGCCGCTAGCGTAGCCAGGATTTCGCAATGGGAGAGGTTGAGAATGACGTCACATTTGACCATAGGCTGTATACAGGAGCGGATCCAAAAAGTTTTGGTGGGGAGATGCAATGTTGAATTAGGTTGAATACTTGAATGTTAACTAAATGCGAAGAGGCTGAGACACGGAAACGGGCGTAAATAAGCCTTTTGAAAATGTTTCATGTCAAGGGTCTATTCAGCATTTTTTCAGGGAGGGGGCACCAATTTTCGTCACTTTTTCAAGCGTAGTTTTTTTCGGCAGAGTGAATTTTAAGCAACTTAAGTACCAAAAACGACTCCAGGAGGGTCCGATAGCATGCTCCCCCGGAAAAATTTTGAAAATTTGCATAGGCCTACTGTAATGACCATTTTTGTGCTTTTTAAACAATTTTTAGGAAAAGGTTGTCATATTTTTGACCCCTAACTTTGAATGCTTCACCAATGATGCATTTTGTTCGCAGAGTTTCGATTATGCGTGCTTAAGGCGATTAAGACATATTGTTACGAAGAAGTTCGAAATTATGGAAAAATTTTATTCATCCAAAACATTGTTGAAAATGGCTGGTGACGAGGGGATGCATACGCCACATCCCCCATGGATCCGCCATTGGTTGTAAAATAACAAAAGATGGCCTCAAATTTTAAGAGAGATGTTTTAAACTAAAAATACCGAAAGCAGTTAAGGCACGATTGTTGTAAGGAAGTCATAGGAATGCTTTCTTGTGAACTCGTAAAACGATATTCAAATTAGTTCTTTTTTGAGCTACGTAGATCATTTTTGTTTGAAATCGTTAAGCTTTTTTTCTGCGGAAGGTCTGAGGGGCCGAGGGCAGTTGCGTGTACAGGAGCGGCACTGTCCTGCTAATAAAATTGCGTCACTGCTTCATAAGCATAACGGCAAATAACAAAATTCAGGAAACAACGCTACGTAATTTTTGTAATTATGACAATTAGGCCTACAGAACCAGATTATCAATGACAAAGTATCTGGCACCTTATCTCGTAGCACTTCGAAATAAATATCAGAAAAAGAAGTAGGCCTAAGTATGTCGTCATCTGAGGCTCAACGGGGGGGTGATTGTAACCCCCACCCCCCCCGGGGTTACGCCACTGGGAGTAGCAATGAAAAACTAATTAAAGCGGTAGCCTATGCAGCACACTGTTTACTCATGTAAGCGAAAGATAAAACAGCAGTTTTAGTATTAATTTAGTCTAAGTTTAACCTGTTAAATACAAAATACTTTAAATTGTGTTTTTCTTTAATTTGCTCTAATCAACTAGTGCCACAGCTTAAACAAAAAAAAATAAAAGATTCCCTATTAAACTAATTTTCCAATTTGCTACCCATAAAAAAAACTTTCGTACTGTATTACAACAGACTGAAAAGCCCCATTCATTATTACGATATAACTAACTATTGTCTACCGGTACACTTTAATACCGTATAACAACCAAGAATCGTTTCTAATCATCTAATGCGCTAGTAAGAATAGGCTGATTGGCTCAAAAACCTCACGTGACCTGAGCAGCTTGCAAAAAAGCACCCAATTATCCCGTCCCATCGTCACCTAATAACGAACTAGTGGTACGAACAGTTCATTCGTAGACGCAGTGTTGCAAAATCAAACACTTCTCTTACCATTCATCGCAGTTTTCTTTTAAAAAACAGTTTTTTAAATGTAGCCAATAATTTAAAAAAATCGCCAAAACTTGCTCGCAAGCAGCCCAAAGAGTCGCCAATCTAAAATTTCAGTCGCCAATCATGATTAGAAGTAGCCCAATTGGCGATAAGTAGCCCAATCTGGCAACTCTGCTTCAAACTTCAACTACCCTGAACCGATCGAATGCAATGCCGGTCACCTTGCGAGGTCTCTTTGAAAAGTTTTACCATTTGACTTTGGTTTTACCGTCAAAAACGTTAAAAAACCGTTTATTTTGATTACTTATTTTTTTAAAGTGATCGGGGGTATTATTTAACAGTTTAATGGGAACTAGTAATTTTTTCCTAAAAGTCAGGAGTGATTTCAAATCTTTAAATGGGTGTCGTTTCGTTATGTAAGCTTTTGCATTTTTAAACGTGAGTTTTTATTTTCAAGATGAACGAGGAGCAGAGCTGCAATGAAGAAATAAACAGACAACAATGGTGTCAAAAGTGAAATCAAGATATTCGACATTATAATTTGTTGTGCCAGTTTAGGATTTAATACCGGTATTTCAATGGCAGTGTTGGAAACGAGTCCTTCAACCCAAGTCTCCAGTCACTGATAACGCGTGCCCAGTCAATAAGTCTGAGTCATTTTATGTAACGACTAGAGTGAAGTTAAGTTGGGTTGAACGTCTGCTTTTGGAGAGGTAAACTCGGGTTTGATTCCAAGTCGGATCAAAAAGTTGCTTTTCACAGCTTCCCTGCTTGACGCTCAGCATTAAAGGGACAGTGTGTGAAGCACAAGCCGGCAGTGAGCTTGTATAGCGTCTCCGTCGCTTTGTCATGATACGAGGATGAAAATACATCTAAATAAAGAAATATAAATGGGGAGTCTGTATTGTCGCCTAATTATTTTGGAATTCTCGTTTTAATGTTGACTAAGATCGAGTAAGTTACCTAAACGACTTGAATTGTTTTATTATGCTGGTATATCTTAAACGGTGCTCGTAAACTGCTATAATCTGATAATTGAAAGCGTAATCAATAGCGTGTTTTTTAAACAGATGTTCGATCGAATGATCACTCATCTATTCTAGAGCTGGTAACAGTGTAAGACAAAAACAAGGGTGCGTGTATCTTGTAAGCAAAAGTACTTAACGAAATAACGAATAACAAAAATGAAAGTTCAAGCAGAAAAACATTTCACAGCACTGGGATATTGCAACAATCTGATTATTATCGCAAATATCGCAAGTGAAATCCATATCCTCAACATCCAAGGCCAAAAAAGGAGAGCAAAAAAATTTTAAAGGATCTTCTTTCAAGATGTCAATTGGGAAGTGGTTTCTGCTCCCCGAAGCCTCTGGGTAAGGACTCAGCCTCCATGGCCCTTCTTATTATTGTGTAGCGTTGGCAATGAAATTCAAAATCTACACCATATGTTGGCGTCAAATAAGAAAATATGAGAATTTCCCCCTCTTAATCGCACTCCTTAGGCCCTGCTCCTAAAATCCACCCCTGAAATGCTTACATACATAACCAAAGGTGGGCATTCCGCAATTTGAAGCGCTAGTTGCGCAACTTCCGCACGTGCGGAAGTTGCGAAGCGCTTTAACAAATCATTTTTTGCCATTGAGCAAGTTGCGCTGCGCTTCAAGGAAAATAAATCCTTCTTGCGCTTTATTGCGTTGCGAACTGAAAAGAATCTGGTTGCTTGCGCTTTGTTGTGTTGCGCACTGTCGGAAGTTGAAATACTGCGTTGCGCTTTGTCAGATTAATTAAAGCGCAATGTGCTGGAGTAAGCAGTTTTTTGTAACTGTTGTTAATAGAATAGCAGTTTGTTTCTTGATGCGTACAATAGGCCTGTAGGTCAATTTATTGTAGCAGAAATTTTCAGCTCATCAGAAATGTGGTACACTAAAGTCTTTTGCTTTTTAAAATAATTGCAAGTGCTTAAAGAGATCATTGAGTGTTGAATAAATCGTATTTACTTGTTGTGGAGAACTTCGCCGCATATGCAAATTATGATTTACCGCGATGAGGTGCTTTTAACGGCACGTGACAATGCAACGTGGCGCAGTGGTTTGGAGCGTCGTTTTTACGACGACCATGATCGCAAGGTTGAAGGTTCAACTCCCAACCTAGTCTCGTTGTTGCGTCCTTGGATAAGATGCTTCACGTTGATTATCTCTGCTTGGTGAAATCTGGCAAGCGGCAAATTAAATAAGACAGAAGCAAAATTCAACCGGAAAACTCGGAAACAAAGGCAACTCCTAAGCGAGTCTGGATTCGTCCTAAGCAGCGCCTCCTTCGCTTTCTCGTGATAAGAGGATGAAGATGAAGAAAGTAATCATCAGCAACGTATCTTTTTTCGCTTCTTATTTAATTTTCCTGTTCATTGACCACGCAAAATCCTGTTACAGTCACTTGCATTAAAATCGTTGTCGCGTTGTAGACAACTGCGTGCTGTTAAAAGCACCTATAAAAATAACTCTAGAAAAAATGGCATTGCTAATACGTCTACTCGTTGCGCTTTATTTAATTTTTCATTGCGAAAGTTGCGTTGCGCTTTTTCTTTTGTATAAACCTCGTTGCGGAAGTTGCGTTGCGCTTTAATGCAAAAAAATTATTGATTGCGGAAGTTGCGTTGCGCTTCAGTCAATCTAAAAATTAGGTTGCGCTAGTTGCGTTGCGTTTCATGATTTAACAGAACTTTTGCGCTTTGTTGCGCTGCGCTTCAACCGATTTTTAGAAAATGCCCACCTCTGTACATAACCTTTTACATTTTAAACAAAAAAGAATCAAGAAAAATTTATTAAAACCTAATTTTTAAAGGAAAAATTAATGTTGAGAAATACTCTAAAGTCACCTCTCATTCTAAAGTCACCCCGGTTTACGCCGGTAACACAGCAAAAGTCAAAGATTGATAAGCAGCAGTTTTATTCATTTATGCATTTGTTAAAGATACAACACAAAGGTGCTAGGTCGCAAACCAAAGCACACTAACTAGTGAGGGTAAATAACACAACATCAAAACAAGATAAATCAAGTAAACCTACAAATTAACTGTCCAGAATAGCAAAATATTAACAACGAGTGATGACAACTGTGCCACAAGTAATACTGTAATACTATAAATTAAAAAGTAAGAGACTTATTGATGTTCATAATTGTAATATATAATATTCAACTTTTTTAAAATGTGTTCTGTATGGAATACCGATTGGCTGCCGAGAGATTTGCGCAAATGTTCTTCAATATGTGATATTAAGAAAAGGCTCAAAACATATTACTGCAAGACGGGGTAACTTTGGTCTGATTTTGACATGTTTCTACATGTTACATCTCAACACCTACAGTAAAGCTTCTTTTTTGTACCTCAACGTAACACTTTGGGTCTAAGCTCTTTATCAACTCATGACCTAACTTCTTTCTGGTTGTAGTCTCTCGCCAAAGTTTAGTCCAAAGTTACCCCGCTAACGGAGGAACTTTGGACCTATGCAATTGTAATCAAGCCTTTTTAGATTTCTGACCTTTAAGGTGTGTTTATGATACGCGACACGCGGCATGCGATGACGCGACAAAAATTATAACGTAAGTAAATGTAGAAGGATTTCGCAGGTTTTCGCGTGATCGGCGAACAGTGAAATAAAACAAGATGTGAAAAATTTTTGTCGCGTGCCGCGAATCGGCAAACGCCCCTTAAATTCGCATAGTAATGAGGTTACTTTTTTTGGACAAAAAAAGTTTAAAGGTAATGTTTCAGTCCGATTTGAATTATTTAAAAAATAGTGGGGACTTCTTTTTTTTGCATTTTTAAGGTAATGTTTTAAAGCTTACAAAAATAATGTAGACAACCTGGAATATATAATTCAAGTTTAGTCTATAAAATGTAAGTGTCAAAAAATTATGGGCACAGAGCTTGAGCGGATTCGGAGTCCGGCTGCATTTTTTGGATTTGGGGCAGATTCGGATTCTAAAATTTGTCGACAAAGAGGACTCCGGAACGGATTCGGAGTTCAAGTCTTCGGACTCGGAGCGGATGCGGAGTCTTATTTTTGTGACTCCGCCCATCTCTGGTCAGAGTGTGGCATAGTAATTACAAATGTCGTTTATAGGACGATTATAATCGCAAGGTCATTGCTTTAACTCCCACCCAAGCTTTGTTGTTGCATCTTTGGATAAGTTGCTTATTTTATATGAAACGCATGACTGCTTTAGCGTAAATTCAACCCAAAATTTATAGAAGCACTGCAGGAGTCCAATAATGTAGCAAGCTAAAATCTAGGAACACTACAGGAGACTATACCGGTAAGTCCTATACAGTGGTGCCGCCAGAGGGGAGCAAGAGGGGCAAGTTCCCTTCCCACTTTCGTTTTGGACTGTTTTTCCAGTTCGTGCAAATCCGTTGAAAAAAATTTTTCGAGGGTATACCCCCCGACCCCCCAAACTTTCGTCGGTTCGTTGTTCCACTAATGAAACAAGCCGTGAAAATGTACTGTATGACCTGTGAATTCTTTTTTCTTTCAAACATAAACTGACCAGGCATACCGTACGAGTCATATGGAATGCGTCCATGGCTTTTCCCTGGAAACATCGACATATAGCTAAAGTAGGCTTTATTGTCGATATCGTCTGGTATCAGCATTTTGTATAGTGCCAATACAGTGATTTATATCGTAATGATACAGTCGTGCACATTTTTTGTGTACTGCCTATATATCAAATTTCTATATTGAGAATAGGCTATACTTTGAAAGTAGCCACACTACATTCTGATGATACTAACCAGGGGCGTAGCCAGGGGGGGAGGGGCAAGAGGGGCAATTGCCCCCCCCCCCCCCCCGAAATATTTCAGTGACCACTAGCCTACAAACAAAGATGCTAATGCTATAACGTAAATTTACTAAAAACGCAAGCAGGGGCGGATTAAGACCACTTTTCGACAAAAAACTACGCTAAAATGGATATTTTAAACCCTAAAAACCCGCTTCTGCTTGCGTTGTTAGTAGCTTGCAAAAACCTTAAAAATCCGTGGCAGCTGGGGGCTCTGCCCCCAGACCCCCTTAGCCTCCGGCAGCTGGGGACTTCGCCCCCACACCTCCGGTTGGGGCACCCCCTTTACCGAATTCTGAGTGCGCCACTGGAAAAGCCTATGACGTTTGCCCCCCCCCCCCGAAATTTTGGGCTGGCTACGCCACTGATACTAACACAATTTATCTAAAATATATCTGCGCTACATTTTCAAGATACTGGTAGGCCTATACACAGAGTTGGGCAGTACCGCGGTACAAAAGTACCGCAGTACCGCTACGTCCCCCCCTAAGCTTCTGGCGACTGGAGGTTTCACCCTCAGACCCCCGGGTGTGCCCCCCTCCTTTGCCAAATTTTGGGTGCGCCACTGCCTGCAGACGTGCAGATCTTTTGCTCTTCACCGATATTTTCGACGTATAGACCCTTTTTTTGCACCTCACCGATTGATATAACTGAGGTAAACTTCTGTAATACTGTAGTTTTGTAGTGGGTAATTAAGGATCAGTCACATCAAAAGTGGGTAATGAAGAAAAAAAAGTTGGGAACCACTGCATTAAAGGAACTGCGTGGATAACAACATGGCAAGTTTACTTGTGCCGTTGAAAAAGATACCGGCAGAGTTTGGAGGTACCGCGGTACAAAAGTACCGCGGTACTGTAACGCGGTGCTTTTTAGTACCGTTATCGATACCGTCGATACTTTTTAAAAATGTACCGTTTTTCGTACCGTCGTTACTTTTTAGACAGTTTTACTCGATATTTTGGTAACTTTTTTTGAGTAAACTTAAGAGAGTAAAAGCGGAAAACTTTCCGTTTTTTTTCACAAAAAGCACCTTCGAAAAGTATCGCGAAACCACGTTGTTGTAGATCAGTGATCGGCAACCACCGGGCTGCAGTCCCGTGCGAATTTTTAGACCGGTCAGTATGCGTTTTCAGAATAAATGCTTTGAATTTGAAACATTTTTATAACGTTGAACGCAATTTCAGTCGCCAGCGAATTTTTGCGATTTTTACATAAAAAACACTCATTTTAGCAAACTTATCGAAAAAGGGCATGCACTGAGTGCAGTCACTATTGACAATGCAAAAGTGTCTTCGCAGCTTATGTCTAAAAGCAGAAGCTTGGCTAAAATAAATGAAAGGAGGCTGCAACCATTTTTAGTTTGAGAAATTATGGACTAAAAGTTAGGTTTTAGCACCTTATTACTGGGTCAAAGGGGGGTGGCATGGCACTGTAGCCTCCCCCTGCATGCGCCTACGACGTCAATTCGCCTGTAACGGCAATTTTTTTAAATCCTCTGGAGGTGCCGTTATAGACGAATTCTATTACCAATATTGTTAACAATTGATTTCTGAATAGAAATAAATTCAATAACGATGCGAATCAACGTTTCAAAAAGTGCTGAATAACTGAGTTCAGTTAGAGCAAATACACAAATTCACTCACCACAGTTTAATAACAGTATAAATTGCCACGTAAGCATTTTCAGGAAGAAAATTAGAAAATAAATTATGTAAATAGCATTGCATTAGGCCTATAAGTGTATGTCGAAGTAAATCAATAACTAATTTCCATAACTTTTTAAACGTTTTAGGGTGAATTATATGACTTTGAACTCAAAGTTTAACCAAAAAAATCGCGCGTGTTCCTGAGTTACAGGAGCGACGAGATCACTTTCGCCCATGAAACTGAACCCGTAACGAAGCTAACTCTGAAATTCTACTAACCCGAATTATTTTCCCGACAATGCTTAAAAACATATAAAAACACTGTATCGACTTTCAGAGATCAATTGTTTCAACTTACCTGAAATTGATGAGTTTGCTTAAGAATTTCCAAAGGATGCGCATCGCGCAACTATAGTTCTGGACATATCATTTGTAGAAATAGCTGAGAAGCAATACAAGTGATCAGCACTACGTTTATAAAATGAGAATGCATGTTGGGGTAATACGCCAATACCTATTTAACATGGTCAAAATAAATAGGATGGCACTGGCAGTGATTTTTAAAGCACAACAGAGCAAAGAAAAAAAAGTAAACAATGATTATTGCTGGTGTAGCAATTTGTATTTTTATATGTAAAGCCTTGCGTCACTAATTTTCATGGAATATATTGTCTTTTACTTCATTGGTTAAAGATATTTCTTCTATTAAGGGTGCTTCAGGCAATCTTCTTTCGCGTTGTGATGAACTTGTTCACAAATTGGTTGCATTTTTAAAAAACAAGCAAGCATATTATACACTCAGTAACGTACGCAGGGGTGGGCTCCTATGCGTGTGCTCCCCCCCTCGGGCCTTTTTCGATACATGTTAAAAGCCTGTGTCGCTCAGATACTGCTAGAAAAATCGCACCTTAATGTGGAAAAATTTTCTACGCGCCATAAGCGCACGCAGAGCAGGGGGACGGTACCATGCCCCCCTTTGGCCCTGCAATAAGATGCTAAAACCTAACTTTCAGTCCATAATTTCACAAACTAGTAATGATTGCAGCCTCCTTTTACTTATTTTAGCCAAGCTTTTGCTTTTAGACACAAGCTGCGAAAATATTTTTGCATTGTTTACAGTGACTGCACTCACTGCATGCTCTTTTTCAACAAAAAAGTATGCTGAAATAAGTGTTTTTTATGTGAAAACCTCAAAAATTTGATGGCGGCTGGGGGCTACGCCCCTAGATCCCCTTAGCCTCCGGCGGCTGGGGGCTTCGCCCCCAAACTCCCGGTTGTGCTCAGATTTTCAACACCAACAAGATTAGTTGTTTAACGTTAAAAATTCAGCTGTTTCAAACGCTAGCAATCCCTAGCATTTGAATCGTGTAAAGTTTGATTGCTCCGATTTCAGTCACCTACAGTGGGTTTCACAACGTTTGTTACAAGCTTATTTCTAATTGCAAGACATTAGTTTGTGTCAGGCATGGGCAACAGCCAACATACGGCCCGCGAGGCCATTTTGTGCGGCTCGCCGGTACTTACAGAAGCATAAACGTCCACCGTGAATCAAGCCCAGGACTTTTTTTGCTCTTCCAACCATTGCGGCCCTAATATTGGCAGTTGCTTATGGTATGGAATACGATTTATCCAATAATCCTGCCCGCCAACGCCAAGGACTTCATTATCCCACATATGGCTCGCCGACTAGAAAAGTTGCCCACCCCCAAGTTTACGTAGTCTCAATTACACAATCACTAAACATTCAAAATTCAGAAGAGTGCAGACTTAGTGTGAAAAAGTGACGGCTGGGCAAAGGCGTAGCAAGAAATTTTGAAAGGGGGGGTGGGGCGTAATTACCACATTTTTTTCAAGCGCATTTTTTTTCGGCAAAACTAATTTGAAGTTGATTGAGAAATAAAAAAACTCCAGAGAGGTCCGGTTGCATGCTCCCCCGGAAAATTTTTGAAAATTTACATGATGTAAATTTTAGTGCTTTTTTAACAAACTTCACGCAACTTTTGTTTAGATTTTTTGACCCTAATTTTGAGTGCTCCGCCGTAGATGATGCATTTTGTTCGCACATTTTCGATTATGCGTGCTTAAGGCGTAAGGCTTATTGTTACGGAAGAGGTTCGAAAGTATGCAAAATTGTATGCACCAAAACATTAATAAAAATGGCTGGTGGGAGGATGCATACCCCTCATCCTACCTCCCTGGATCCGCCCCTGGCCATAAGCTACAGAAACCATGAAAAGATTCTGGCATATTTCACTCACTTGGCACCATCAGTTTTCTTCTTTTTTACTAAAAGGCAGAGTCAAAAGGGGGGGGGGGGCATGGCACAATGCCCCCCCTAAATACGCTAGCGCGGCTAGGTCTTCCAGTTGTAACTATCCTTGCCAACATATGGCAGTAATTAGAGACAGGGTCAATTTAACTAATAATTTCGTTTCAATGTGGATTAAATTCAAATCTACTAAGTATGGTATGAAGTATCGTAAATTCGAAATAATATTGGAAGTTGGACTGTTTTTAACCGCGCAAATTGATGGAGCCCGGTCAGTCTGAAAGGCTGTGCCGATGCCAGGGCCGTTGAGAGGGCGGGTCCAGGGGGTACCTTTGGTACCGGACCCGGAATTTTTTGGGGGCCCGAAATTTTGAGAATGCCGCGAGTAAAAAATTTTGTAAAAAGTTTGAGAGGGCAACTCTTGATTGGAGGAAGGCAGACAAAGTCATTCATCGCCACCACCTAGCGGTAATACCACTTACTTACAGCGAGGGTACTACCCCTTCCCCCCGTCAGCGACAGAGCTAAAGTAGCCTACCAACCAGAGCCGGCGCCAGAGCAGTTTACTTAGGGGGGCCAAGCGTTTATCCGGGGGGGGACCAAAATTTGAAATTAAGCTTAAAAGCCGCTGTCTTCAAAAGAGAAAGTTTATTAATTGGGGGGCCAAACATGTTGATTATGGGGGCCAGGCCCCCCCCCTTAGCGCCGGCCCTGCTACCAACCAAAAAAGTCTGAAATGTATTCCGACTTTATAATGCGGTGTGGTATAATGGAGTAGGCCTATTGTTTTTAGATGTGTTATTGCTATCTTAACTTAACCATTAACCACACCTCTCAGTTTGTTCCAATATGCATCGAAGAGGACCTGAGGGGGGCACTCGTATAGAAGCCCCCCCTGCGTACGCTACTGGTCATATCGATATCAGAATGGGGCTCAAAACAGAAAAAGAAAATAATTAATTTTTATCAATTATGCAAAACGCTCGATTATACTCTTAATTGGAATAATCAACCTTATACCGGTCCCACCATGATTTAATCAGTTACATTCAGAGGCGTCGTACCATCCAAATTTTCTGGGATTCATTTTTTTTTGATTTAAAAAACTATAAAATAAAAAATGTAGCCAGTGTCGTTTCGTTTTCATCCTAACCGTTTTTTTTTTAGACTACAAATTCCATTGTATGTTTATAATTTTTGCTTCAGTCAATCGCTTTGATGTAGGAGTAAAGTTAGTTTCTTGATCTGCAGTTGGAATTTAGAAAACATTTTGTACGCGTAGTTGAAGGTTGTAGAGTGTGGCGGTTCGTTATTGCATCACTATGAACCCAAATGGTCAAAAGAACGACGTTCGTTGCGCGTATACTCGTGAAGCTCCGAAGCCTTGGTTGTTGCGGATTCCGATTCATATATAACCCAACTAATCGTGATCATTTTTGTGCTTGTGGTACGTAAGATGCCACAGTACTCTTCTTTGCTGTGATGAGAGGCATTGCACGAGCAGGATTCAAGTGCTAGGCCAGGGGTGTGCAACTCACGGCCCGCGGGCCACAATCCGGCCCTCCAGGCCAGTCAATGTGGCCCTCGACGATGGCAGGACAAAAAAATTTTTTTTTAAATCGATTAATTTAGCTATTTGTACCGTCTATAATACACGGGTTGTGTTTAGCATTTTATAATTTTATACATATTTGACGGTGACTGGCCCTCGACGTTAAAATTTCCGAAAGGGGCCCTCCAGTGAAAAAGGTTGCACACCCCTGTGCTAGGCAGAGAAATGGTCTGTAGCAGGAATTCCAGAGCGTTGTGTCGTTGTCTTGTTGAGATTGCGTCGACGGAATTGCGTCGGTTGATTGCGCGTCTACTGTCGGGTTGTCACCAATGTGGCATTTATTGTTACGTCATTGTGAACCCAAATGGGCAAAAGAACGACGTTCGTTGTGCGTATACTGGTGAAGCTCCGTAGCCTTGTGTGCAGCAGATTCCGATTGATATATAACCCAACTAATCGTGATTATTTTTGTGCTTGTGGTACGTAATATGCCACAAGAAAACACCTTGCGTTATTCCATCAAATGCGCCGAAAGTAATAATGGTTACAGTCTCCTTTCATTTATTTTAGCCAAGCTTCTGCTTTTAGACGTAGGATACTAAAATATTTTTGCATTGTCTGACACTATAGTAGTGACTGCACTCCCTGCAGGGATCGGTATGTCTTTTTTTGATATAAGGTGTTCTAAAACGAGTGTTTTTTATGTAAAACGCGTGAAAATTTGTTGGTAGCCCCAGACCCCCTTAATCTTTGGCAGCTACGCTCCTCTTGCAAAATCGTGAGGGCCCAATGATTGCGCATAATGTCTAAAATTAAGAAGCGGGCGAGGATATAATATATTACAGTGCGGAGAGTTACCTGTAGCTGAATGGTAGGCCTATATTTCAACTAGGATAGCTCAACAATAAGCACCCCCAGGTCAAGAATTTTATTGGCCATTTTTTGGTTCTTAATCAATTTCGATGCAACAAAGTGCCTCTTCTGGTTGATTATCTTTATCATTTTGGCGGACCATTTTTTTTGTCACTTAATTGCGGGGGGCCCAGATTTAATTTCGGTACCAGGCCCGAGCTTGGCTCTTAACGGCCCTGGCCGATACCATGATCCAGCAGATTATCCAGCATTTGCAGCCAGGAGCGTATTTAGGGGGGGCATCGTGCCATGCCCTCTCCCTCTCTTTGACTCTGTTTTTTAGTAAAAAAGAACAAAATTAATGGTGCCAAGTGACTGGCATATGCCAGAATCTTTTGATGGTTTCTGTAGCTTATGGACAGGGGTGGATCCTAGGGGGTGAGATGAGGGGTATGCATCCTCCCACCAGTCATTTTCAAAAAATTTTTGATGTACACAATTTTTCCATAATTTCGAACCTACAGTATTCGATAGCGATAAGCTTTACGCACGCAAAATCGAAAATGTGCGAACAAAATGCATCATAATTCGCGAAGCACTCAAAATTAGGGTCAAAAAATTTTAACAAAATTTGCCTGAAAATTATTCAAAAAGCACTAAAATAGCCATTGCAGCATGTAAATTTCCAAAAATTTGGAACCCTAGAGTTTTTCTTGTTTCTCGATCAGCTTCAAATTAGTTCTGCCGGAAAAAATTACGCTTGAAAATGTGTGAAAATTATGGCTCCATCCCCCCTCTTTTTAAATTTCTCGCTACGCCACTGTTTACAACAGAATCAGATTTCAGCCTTCAACAAGAAATTTTGCGCAGAGGCAGGCAGAAATCACTAAAAATGCAACAGGAATATCCTCGATCTGGTGCTCAAAACCGACGTTTTCTGATAAGTTGATATGATGATTAATATTGGCTAGTTACGGGCCGGCTTGGGGATTTCCCGTACGTGACGTCATCAAGTTGTCAGGTCATTTTGCCCCACCACTTTTTTGATCCTGGCGATGCCACTGTAAGTCGGCTGTTCTGGCGCCGGCTCTGCATAAAAGCATCCAAATTACCTTAAATTGTTTTATAGCAAGTATTAAATGTCTATCTTTTTTGGCTTGTACACGTAGCCTTGTGTGTTTTTTTAATACAAACATGTTATTTTTTAATATAAACATCCATACATTTTACTATAAAGAGTAGGGGCATCGCCATCAGATTTCTAATTAGGCCCCGCAGCTTCTAGCACCTGTTTACGAACGTCCTAAATCTGCCCTGTCTAACTTACGAACGTGTATGGCGTCAGCCAGCTACTTCCCTCAAGAGAAAAATAATTCGACGTTTAAATTGACTTACGCAGGCTACTGTGCCCAGTATAGGCCTAGATTCACATGAAAGGAAAATTTATAGACACAATTAAGCTTTCCGGAAAAACATAAAATCTTCGCCTACGCAACGTGCTAGGCCTATATTTTCATCTTTGCTCTACATCGGTGACTCCTACTTTCTTTCCTCTCGCAAGTACCTTCAATCAATGTTCAATCCGAATACGTCGGCTCCTTCTATCAATCAATTTTACTTGTCACTCTACGGCCTGCAGCGCTTCAATCACCTCTCTTCATTTAACAGTGGGGTATAGTATCCTAGCGCAACCATGTGCTTCACGTCCAGTCAGTCGTGTATGCATGCATCATAATATGTTGGAACAGCGCATCAGCTAGCAACTTCCCACAAGAGAAATAGTATTTAACGCTCATTGCTTGACGTATTTATGAATCGGGAAAAACTTTTCGGAAAGACAAAAGATCTTCGCCTACCTTGGAGTACAAGCTCCCTTTCCTCCAGCTTAAATGAAATTCTTTAGCCTATATGCATAGTATTTAGTGCATATCTTGTTCTTCTCATTCTTACCGATACTACTTAACCAATCCGATAGCATCACCTTTTAACGATAGACTCGATCAAGGATCGATTCTATTTCTGGTCTGAAAAAAAAAAAGGTATGTGCATTGTGCAGTTCCCCTACTTTTTGTATTGTGCATTTTTAGCGCACAAAAAAGACACGCTGAGGAGTGAGGACCACAGCGAAAGAGAAACGCGCTCACCAAATCCACTGTAACCATAATAGTGCCAATTGCAATTGTCCTTTCCATCAATAACTGCACAGTGTGCACACTGACAATAAAGATAAAAAAAGTGAAGAAAACTAAATACATTTGACGCTTCAGCTTTGTAAAACAGATTAGAAAATATGCCTGCAAGGATTACGCCGTTTGGAAATTTTGCCGGTCTCCAACTTAAAAAGGTTGAGAATCTAAACCTAAACAGGTTGTGAAACTCTATGCTACAATACCAACATAAAAAAATTCCTTTATTATAACTCAATCGTTATTCGCTAGTTCGACGTGTTGTGATGTCGTAATGCAGATTACCTCTCACAGGTTTAGGACGATTGCGTATATAATGACATAATATTTATTACCTATAGGCTACATAAAGTAATATTGTGTTAACACATTACAAGAATAAGAAACAAGACGCAACACTGTAGATAACATCACTTTTTACGTATAGGGATTTGCCATCCGTGGGATTTGCTAATGTACTGTATGGCATAGTTTTCCAAAAGTCGATCACGTTCACATATTACTTTATTTACAAGAATTTTAAAATACGGTACCGGTAATTTAATTTCATCGTCGATAGAGCTACGTTGAGACAGGCGGCGTGAGCTATAGGGCAGTGGCTCTTAAACTTGTCGGAGGAACAGAAACCAACAAGAGTCATACAGGCATGCACTGAACCTTTAATTATAACCAGCAAGAGCGGATCTAGAAAATTTTGGTGGGGGATGCAGTTTTGATTTAGGTTGAATATTAACTAAGTAGGCTACAAAACTGTTAGACGTTTAAACCCGAAGAAGGCGTAAGTAAGTCGTTCGGTAATGTTTCATGTCAGAGGCTCATTCAGAATTTTTTTTTACCGGGAGAGGGAAGCACAAAATTTTAATATTTTTAAGCGTAGCTTTTTTCCTGCAGAGGTAATGTGAAACAAACCAAGGAACAAAAACATGGCTCTATAAGGGAAACCAGAGGCATGATCCCCCAAAAAAATTTTGAAAATTTAGATGCTGTAATGGCCATTTAAGTGCGTTTTGAACAATTTTTATGGTAATTTTTTGCTCCTAACTGTGCGTCATTCACCACATAATATGACAGATTTTGTTGGCACATTTTCGATTTATGCGTGCTAGGCGTAAGGATCATTGTCATCAAAGAGGTTCAAAATAATGGAAAAATTGTATTTTACAAAAATAACTATGCAAGTGGCTGGTAGGGGGATGCATCTCCCCCATTTCCCCCAACCCGATCAGCCCCTGGTTATAACTTATAATTCAAAAACTCAGTGTAAACTTCAGCCAGCATTGAACTGTGATTTGTTGCACGTGAAATTTTTTTATTTAATGAAACAAAACTAACAAAACATGAATTATTTTGCACCAGACGGGATACGTTTCGACTATTAAATAAAGTCTCTTCAGTGGTGCTTAAAACTTCAAATCCATGAAGTAAATCCATCAACATACAATGCATTCTACCTAGCATCTTTAAAGGTTACTTCTATATCAAACTCAAGTTTTTGGCCCCAAACAACGATATCCAATGAAAGAACATATAACCACTAACCCACAACTAAGTTCACGGTAGCCTAACTAGCCCACATCACTAGAAGCCCCTATGGCAACCCACTCATTTGCAGCTGCAGACGCGTTTCGACCTTATTATGGTCTCATCAGTGCAGCATAGCAACCTCCCACCTTCCTGAAAAAAAAAAAAAAAATTCTAATCTTCAAAAGAACTACATCCTCCAAATCTAAGCCTCTACTCGTTCTGCTCAAGGTAGAAAATTTGAAATAAAACCTTCAAGAAAATAATACAGGCTGGATTATGATGTCGCAGATTCCTTGTAAACAATCAAGGATTGTGACGTAATGCTGATGTTGCAGTACAGTCAATCTTCATTAAACGAATTGCTGAATTCAGATAGGCATGTGGACCATGACAAGCACTTGCAAAGCCAGCCAACGTCAGAGGGCGCTTACACTATGCTTTCTCTAAAAATTCCTCAGATCCTTGTGGACCGTGACAGGCACTTGCATAGCCAGCCATCGTCAGAGGGCGCTTACACAAAGGAACCTTGGAACAATCCATCTAAAGAAGGGATGAATGTAGCCAGGCGATTGTAGTTGAATGGAGCTACTGTCTTCTTGCGGGCCAAGGTTTTACGCTTCGACCTCATAATCCAGCCTGTATTATTTTCTTGAAGGTTTTATTTCAAATTTTCTATCTGTGACATTTTTTCAGGAAGGTGGGAGGTTGCTATGCTGCACTGATGAGACCATAATAAGGTCGAAACGCGTCTGCAGCTGCAAATGAGTGGGTTGCCATAAGGGCTTCTAGTGATGTGGGCTAGTTAGGCTACCGTGAACTTAGTTGTGGGTTAGTGGTTATATGTTCTTTCATTGGATATCGTTGTTTGGGGCCAAAAACTTGAGTTTGATATAGAAGTAACCTTTAAAGGTGCTAGGTAGAATGCGTTGTATGTTGATGGATTTACTTCATGGATTTGAAGTTTTAAGCACCACTGAAGAGACTTTATTTAATAGTCAAAACATGAATTCCATACGGAAATACTAATTTGCTGCGAAATTATGCCTTTTTGTGTATTTGGTGTGAACTCTGTATTTGTGTAAACTTTTTCTGATCTTGGTCGAACCCCTGTTACAGCCTCACCGACCGAACCCTTGGGGTTCGACCAAACCCAGTTTAAGAACCACTGAGCTAGGGTGTTTTTATTCTGCTTAATTGGTTGCCTATACGTGAAAATAATGTATAGGCCTATTATAGGCTACGTGAAAATAATGTATAGGTTTACTAAGGACGGATACTGGATTTCTGTCTAGGGCGAATTTACTTTCACGCTTTCATAGCTCGTAACAACCCTTGACATCTCAATTTTCATTTGTTGTCTCGTGAAGTTACGCAAACAGTACCTCTCTGCTAGGGAGAAGGGGAAGATTGCCCTCCTATGGATCCACTACTGAAATCAGTAGGCTAAGCTGAAAAAAAAATATCACGACGACAAATTGAATCTACACCATAAAAACTACCGAGATACAACAAAAAAAGGATATAAAATTTTTTAACGAGGTAAGAAACCACGAGTGATTTTAAGAAAAATCTTTAGGTTTTTCAGGAAAATTAGGAAACCAATTTTCGCGTACATCTTTAGTGGTCACGTTTCCGACCAACGGCAAGGAAAAGTTGCTTGGCCATTGGGATGGATGGAACGCTTCATAAAGACCAATTATGGAGAAGTAAAGACCAGTAAAAGCGCAAAACAACCCAAAAGTAAAGATAGAAATATCTAGCAATAGATCAATCCAGCTTATTTCTTTTCTTTTTAACTGTAAGTGAAATGCGCAAGGCAGTAAAAATGCCAACAAAGTACCCGTTAAACTGCCCGTAAAACCCATGAGAAGAGCAAAATGTGGAATGTAAACAGCCATGATCAAAGTTCCTAATACTAAAATAGCTCTCAAAACTATGGCCCATATTTGAATGGATCCTTCGGCGTTGTAGCAAGATGGAAAACCCCAAGAAGAAGTAGAAGGTGTATCGTCCAAATTCTAAAAACACAAAAGCACCACGCTATATAGCACATCGATATATAACTTTAGAAAATTCCAAATACAGTATCTTAACTCAACAAAGTTTCATCGTAAATAGATATTTGATGCAAGACTTTAGGAATGGAAATCTTTGAACCCATATGATAAAATTATTGTTCTTGGGTTACACCAGTAAATTGGTTTCTTCTCTTTTCGAAAATGCTTTCTCATTACGTTCAATGGCTCCGTCAGAAGACGAATATCTTGCCTCGATTTAAATTAGTTTCGATCTTTGCGTCGCGTGAAAACTCTGTGTCAACTTAGTTACAGCATAAAACAATTCTTACCACAAGGATAGTTTTTTCGTTTGGAACTGCATTTAATGGTTTGTTTTCAACTGGTGACGAAACTGGAGAATTTTTTTCAACAAAACTTGTGTTATCAATGACTTGATCCTTTTCTTCCGACAAGTTGCTGTACGTGTGTTTCTTCGTTCTCAGCAAAGTTCCCCATCCCCCAGTTAAGTTTGTGAAGATGCTTTGCTCAATTATTTCTAACGATTGGTAATAAGGAAGTGGATACGACAACAATGCTTTTACTACCAGCATAATGTTGATTGCAGCTCGCAAGCCCGAGGGTAGATTGTCAGTAACTACGTCTTGCGTTTCATCAGCCCAAGTAAGAAAACAGAAAAGAGAAAAGAGTTCTTTCATCGCACAAGACACAATGTATGACCAGCACAACATGCGTCGAAATTCTTTGCGATGCTCCATACTGCCTTCTAGCGATGGTAAAAATATTTGTGACGTATAACTGAAGACAATGACGCCTATCGATACAGGAAACTTTTTGCCGTTCACGTTGAATGTTAGCTGAAAAAAACAATTAAGAATAACCATACAGAGCATAACTTACACATTTTAAAATCTGTATAGAATACAACCAACAATACAGTCAGGTCTATACTCCACGCTACACACGTTTTAACGCATTCAACAAGATTGCTAAAGAGCTATTTGGAAATGACCAAAATGATACCACCTGTTGGGTCCTTATTTTCCTCAGTGACACCTTAGCTGAGAACAATAGTTTCCAATCCAGATCGAATTTGAAAAGATGTAAGTTAGAGGTCAGAAAATGTTACAAACATGAACTCAAAGTTCACTTCATAATGCGGCAAGCGGCTATAGTTACCACTAATGGGTTCAATGGTTAATTTTAGAGCTCGACCGAGATATCGGTCAGCCGATATTTATCGGCCGATAACGAGGTTGGCCGATATATCGTATCGGCCATTTTCTACCTATAAATTATCGGCAATGAACAAAAACGTCTTATTTACGACTTTGCTAATAAATGCACGGTTTTTCGGCGGTTTTGCGTGCGCAGTTGCGCACACATTCCAGCACGAAAACGACGCTTTAGAAAGAGTGAGCATGCACACTCCAATGACCACAAGTAGGACCTTCAGATTTTCAGAGTATATGCATATCAATGTGTGGAACAAAAATATCCCCAATAATTGTCTTCGACCTTTGACCTGGGGTCAAAGGTCGAATAATCTGGGGTCAAAGGTCGAATCTGGGGTTAAAGACCTGGGGTCAATACCCCAGGTCAAAGGACGAATAAACCAAATAAAACAGTTTTTTGTGCAGCCTAAGGCTTTTGAACCGCTGATGCTAAAGACTTTAAATTTTCAGGGATGATAGACCTTAATGTGAACTTGTGTCTAACAACTTTTGGGAGGTGGCGGTCAACAGGTTAAAGGTTAATTAAAAAATTTGAAAAGAAATCTTTCCAAACGCCAATAACTTGTGAATGGAAACAGGTAGAACCTTCAAATTTATCAAGTATATGCAATGCATCTCGATAAGGGTAAAAAAATATTCACAGTGAATATCTGCATGTGACGTCACTTAGGGTCAAAGATCAAATAAGAAAGTGTTGTTTGAGGTATAACTATTGATTAAAAACAGGTAGTAACTTGAAATTTACAGGATTGCTGTACCTTACCAGGTTCTTGCATTGTACCAAGCATAAACGCTTTATGTCACCTGACTCGGGGTTAAAGCTAAAAAAATTGATAAAATTTGCCAATATTATGCAGTCTAAGGCTTTTGAACTGCTGAAGGCAGAAACTTGAAATTTTCAGGGATGGTAGATCTCAATGTGAACTTGTGTCTAACAACTTTTGAAGTGGCGGTCAACTGGTTAAAGGTCAAAAAATAAATTTTATCAATTCAGAAGCGAAGTGTTCAGATAGCCTATCGGTTATCGGTATCGGCCTTTAAATTTTAAATATATCGGTATCGGCTAAAAAAAATCATATCGGTGGAGCTCTAGTTAATTTCAAGCTACAGTGGGCAGAAAACAATAAGAATATTAAAATCCTATAGTTTGCAAAGAAATATTAAACTTGTCGTGTCGCATACAGATCAATGTAATTTTTTTGTAGGTTATAAAAATGAAAAGTGAAGTGTCCAAGTATAATTTAGTAATTGGCTATACTGCCAAAAATGTACGATGGGAATATATCTTTGAAATATTCGTTTTGAAAACTAGCGGATTTTCTGGAAATTTTAACACCGTGATCAGAGACTACGAATTAAGCTTCATAAGCGCTAACACTGTTCGCACAATTTCAACGCTTTTGCAGTACAAACAAACAGATCGAGAGAATCCTCATTTAGCCTGTTTCCATGTCCATATTTTAAGGGCTGTCGGCCAGCGGGCTTTGCTTGAATCAGGTAAGGTGTTCTTTTTTGAAGGCTAATTTTTGCAAAGTTGTGCGCTTTTTTAGCCGCACCTACTTGCAGAAAGCTGTTTGTAGTCCGGCCAATGAAATACAACTGATCCGAATCACGTTGAGAAATTCCACGTTTTTTGTGGACATGGAAACAGCCTAATTGATTACTTTGCTCCACTGCCATTGTCCAATATCAAGAAAGCAATAAAACATAGTTATTCCCATGACCACAAACTGGGCTACAGAGCAGCCAAAGCTCAACCAGGATACAGCTTTTAAGTCACGGAGAAGCACGCAGAAAAACAAAGCTAAAGAAGAAATAACAGACCTGCAACAATAGTCAATAATCAAGGTTATGATGCAATCACTGGCTATCGACTTAAACAATCTTAGAGTACCTATATCGAATATTGACTCGAAAATTCAAAAAGAGAAATATGTATTGGTTTCTTACTTTTCCGCCGCTTTCAAGACTGCAAAAGAGGTGTACACTGTACAGGTAGCGGTATATTGATTACAGTATAGTATTCCTTCTGGAGACCCCAAGATTTTTCACTTGAGAATTGAGACACCATTAAAAAAATTTTCACTTGCGGTAGACTTGGTGATCGAGGTGGGAGAAGATTTCGCAGGAACAATATAGCACGAATAAAATATGGATTGTAAAAATTAAAATAGAAAGAAAAAAGGACCTGCCGAATTAAATGGTTCGTTAATTAATATTGAATCAATTGCAACACAAGGTAATTCTGCGTTAACTAATGCGCCCAAAAAAATAGGTAGTTCCACAATGCTACATTATACTGCGCTAAATAATAACTTGACTAAAAGGAGCATTTTGTAAAAATAACTAACCATTCCGCTTCTGTCACAGCAGCATTTGGAAAGCTACTTTTCATCAAATTTCCTGAGACAACAATGTACAGTACGCAAGTCATTAGCAGTTCTATTAGCTGAGCGAGGTTCACCACATGACCTCCAACTGTTCCCCAGCAATCTACAGCAACATCAAAGTACGACCCGCGAACCTGCAATATTACATTTAATAGATTAATATTACAATATCGTGGCTTAGGAAGACCTCTACAGTGCATTAGGAGACTTCAATGAGAGCTAGCGTTTTTAAGCGTTACCCTGCTATATTTGTCAAATGCGATCGGCTCTAGCCGTGAATTGAACCACTATAACGAAGGATCTACAATCTGCACGCGGTACCGCTGGGCAATGTCGTTGGTTAAACGTGTGTTTGCTTTCAAATACAACTTTTTGTGGAGCGGTAACCTTCCGCTCAAATTTAGCTTCAGCTCAAATAGAAACATTCAGCGGTAACTTTCAGCTCAAATGAAATACACAATAACGAAAAGCACTTTACTGAATGCAAATCCTCTCGCTGTGCAGGCACTTTAACGTACAGTAGCCTACGCAACTGCTAATCCTAAGCTTTTTCTGTTTTTCATTAATTGTTACAGCACGCATTCTGCATAGCTACCGTAGTTTTGCAAAACTGCAAAATGAACATTTTTTTAATTCTTAGTTTCTCCAAACGTAAAAAGCTTAGGGATGCAAACACCTTAAAATTTCACTGAAATTGGCAAAGTTGCTGTACATCATAGATTACGTTATATAAAAAATGTAAAGTCTAGTAGAAATTTCAATTTATTACGGCATTGATTACCCTCCTTATTTTGCTGTCTTTAACTTCATATAAGCAGTTGATTAATATTTTGCCAGTGTAATAGCACAGCACAGCAGCAACGGATATCATCAGCAGACCTACGTATCCTCCGTAACGAATTCCCACTGGCAAACCAAGAACAAACATTCCCTGTTTACAAAAAAGCTTTAAAAATAATATAACAGTAATGAAAAGCTACTGAGCTATCCAAAAAAATTTTTTTTGTTTTAGTTTCATCAACCGCAGCAGCTTTATTGGTCTAATGTGAATTAAACTTGAAAGTAGAAAACGTGCTTTGACCTCTGACACTAAAGAGGCTGTGTTAATGATTATCTCAAAAGCGATTCTGATATTAATTATCCAATATTTTGACATTAATACCATAAAATCTTCTAAAAATGAACCTATTTCGGCTCTATAGGTGAACTAATCTCCCTCATTTCCTTAATACATAAAAAGCTTACTGCGTTTGTTTCGAGAAGGAAAAAAATTGAAATTAGCTCTTGCTAAGTTACAGTGAATTGCTTTCTCTTGCTTTTCGCAGACATCTACAACCTGGTTATTGCTTCGCGAATCAAACGATCGAGGCACAAAATTCTACTGAGCATTGCTAACCCTAACCCTAAAAAAAGAGAGTGGTGCTGAACCCCTCAACTTTTGTTTCAGTGCTTTATTAAGTTTGATTGATATAAAAATAATGGTTTTTAACTCACAAACCACACCAAATTAAGGAGCTCTTGCACCACCGATAACTTTGGCAAATCGCGAACATTGACGCAAAAATTAAACTGTCTTGAAGTAATTGAAAGGAGAGTTGCCATTGATTTTATCATTATTGAAACAAACAAAAGTAGAAATTCACAACTAAATGCGGAACAACTGTCAAGGGAATAGTAATCAGAAGGTCAGATGGCTTCATAAAGTATTTTTGTTTCGCCGTATAACGGTTTGATGCCAGAGTTTCTAATTTTGCAAGAATCAATTTCTTCAATTAGCTTTCCTGTCACATACGTTAAAAAAGAAATTTATTTCATTTCTGTACTTTTAAGTGAGGACTAAACGCGCACACAAGAACGCAAGTGTAAACGGAGCTTAACTGGGATACCTAACATTACTTTTCTACTGCATTGGAGTGTTAGGTAAAAAAAGGTATGAACAACAATAACGTAAGAAACAAAATTGTCGATTGGCATCGTGCTTGTTGGGTCGGGCTCGGGGCGGGCTCGAGCTTGGATTTTGAAAAGTTGTCGGGCTTTAATTGGGCCGGACGCCGGAGCGAAATCGGGAATTTCGGTGTGTGATAAGGGTTTCCGCGATTGCTGACTGTATAAATATTGCTGTTCGTAACTGGTACCTTATAACTGTAGTCTATGGATTAGCACAACTCTTTTTTTTATTAAAACTTCTTCAAAATTTAAAGTGATGTTTTTGGTTTCGGGTTTAATCGAATCGGGTTCAGACTGGCTGATAAATTAGAATTTGGGTTCGGGCTTGAAAAATCGGGGTCGAGTCGGGCTCAACATCTTCGGCCCATTGACAACTCTGACAAGGAAGGATTTGATATTATTGTTTGAAGAAGTTTGACAACATAACCTTAAATTTAAAGAGCCAGAAAGCGACAAATGATATCACTTCAAGTGTGTAACTAAGCAGGCGTTAGCATTTTCAGCGCTTTTTGGTGAAGTGATAAAAAAACGACGAAAAAAGTTCAAAAATAATCACATCCACCGGACTGAGGAGTTCTGGCAACTCCAGTAGTGTTGCCGTTGTACATATCGGTTATGTAAAGATATTTTGCGTTTTAATGATGGTTAATGTAATACAAACCTGCGGTATGTCACAAGATAACTGAAGTATTGCATTGCGTTAACGATTTTGAGGAGAAGAAAAATTGCCACAATCCAGAGATTAATAATAATTTTGCATCGATATATCAAAATAACATGAAGAATAAAAACGGCAAAAACTGATTTTCATAGAAGGATTAAGCTGTGCAAAAATCTTACCTGTATAGCATTGGACACATTCCAGCCAGCGTCCCACGCTGAAATTGTAGGCTTTTCAATTCCTGTTACGGTGTCTCTTCTTAGCATTTCTCTTCTTTTGGTTTTTTGCAAACTTATTTCTTCCACATGATTGTTGTTCATAGATTTACCAGTAACGAAATCACCAGCTTCATGACAAAACTCTCCGTGGTTGTTTTGAGCGAAAGGAACAGTTTCATCTTTAACGGCGTTGCCAAATTTAGTTCGCCAATATAGACGTGTAAAAGGAGCAGTAAATGCTTGCATTACAATTTTATAATCAAAATTGTCCGACCGTAGTCCAGTTTACTAGCTAAAATTGTTTGTAAACGAAATATAAATTCGATTGAAAATTGTCTTCCACAACAACAACTTTTTTGCAATAGAATGGCTAAGCACCAAAATTTATAGCTTTTTAGTTTCTCTGGGGAATTACATTAAGCGAACTTTCATGTATATACACCCGTGCGTGAAAACGCACGTCAACGCCGTATTTGAGCGTAGCTAGATATTTTAAAAATAAAATTTATTAGACGCACAACTAACAGCCCAAAGCTCAAAAAATCTTCCTGCTTCTTAAGCCAATGAATGACTCATATTTAGGCTGTTGACTTCTCCGTATGATTCCAAAGAACACCTAATAGAATATAAGGCCAACGTATTACGCAATAGGTATACAGCATCACCTTATCGACGAAACTTCACGCAAAATCTATTTCACGGCAGTAAGGGACTTAGGGTGGATGTGCAAAAAAAAACGTCTCGCTTTCTTCGTAGGCTATGCCCTTTATTATTGTCAAATCGGGGTGTTTTGGTTTACCACTCCAGTGATTATCGTCATTGCTTTTTTCTGATTGTGATGATCAATTGCAGTATTATTTTAACATTTTAGAGATTCAAACGTAGTCGCTCTTATTTACGGATAGAATATGCAAACTACAGCATTTCAACTCTGCCACGTCGACAGATTTTGCTCCAAGCTGCTTTGGTACCTGGTAGGAATAGTTGATTTGGTTGCAAAAAAGATGGAGTGGTAACTTTTGCCACCATCTCAACGATTTCATACCTAGTAAAAATAGGCTTCTACAGAGACTAAAGCTTCCTTCGTCGTACAATGGAAATTTTGTCTGCTGAGGGACCCCTGCCACTTTCTTGTTGACGCAAATCTCAACAAAAAAAGTCAATTTTATCTTTTAGGCGACGTTTTGCTACTATTATCCACGAACTAAGCTGACAAAATAAGTAAATAATATAACTATGAGAAATTATTTTCAATTAGCCTGTCACGTCAAACGTTCATTATACTCGCGGTGTTACGCCGGTATTAGCAGTGGCGGGGCCCATTCCGTAACTTAGTGTCTGGGCTACACACCTCCGAAGAAACGCCGCAGCGGTGGCGAGCCTGTGCTGATATGACCGGCCCGGGAATCGAACCCCAGACCTCCCGCACTGATAGCCTGTGCGCTTAGCAACTGAGTTACAACTGGTCATGCAGCCATGTCCAGTCAGTTTTGACACGAGAAGCCAAATAAGCGAAAAATCATTTTCAACAAAACCGCTACAGCGTTTTTGAGAGTCACGTGATGCGTAAAGAAAGCGTAAGTACAAAAATTTTACGATCACATGATAACGGTGAAGTGGTGTAGGGGTTAGTGTGATGAACTCGCAGGGCAGGGGATCAATGCCCTTCTAGGTTTTGATTTTTTGTCAGAGCATTATACTGAAGTCGCTGTAGCGATTCTGTTGAAAATGATTTTTCGCGTATTTAGCTTCTCGTAGTTTTGACTGGCATGCCTCAACGCTAATCCGTTTTGCTGCATGTTCCGTTTTCCGTATCAATATTTATTCATTTTAGTGTTCAAGTGTATTTTTAATGCTTTTAGCGTACGGAAATAAAAGTTGAATTAATTGATTGATTAATGCCGGTAAATTAGAAATATAAATTAAATTGAAAATTCTATAACGCTTTATGGAGACTTCGAAAGGAGCTTTCGTTTTTCAAGTAAGCGTCACCCGTTATGTATGCTAAATGCGATCGGCTCTAGTCTCGAATGGAATCACTATCACAAGGAGTCTACAACCTGCACGTGCTACCTTTAGGCACTGTCTAAACGTGTGCCTGCTTTGAGCTCTGCTTTTAATGAGCGATAACCTTCAATTCAGCTCAAACGGAAATACACAAAAATGAAAAGCACTTTACTAAATTCTAATCCTCTTGCTTTAGCTGGCACTCTAACCTACAGTACGTAACTGTTAATCCTACGCTTTTTTTGGTTTTTCATTAAGTGTTATACGAAACCGCACAACATCGATTTTATTGTCATCATGCTTTCGTTAAGACAACCAATGTTTTGAAAAGAAAAAACACTAATTTTCTTGTACAATTGCAACGAAGCAGAAAATTAAGCTATTAGCAAAAATCAATACAGACTAATTGTTAATGCCAATGTCAAGACTGAGATTTTCAAACTAAATTGAAAATATTTTTGCAGTTTTAATTAAGCTATATGTACTGGCCGTGAAAGCAATGGCAGAAACGAAGCAAAATAGTCCCGCTTATAGATATTTTTGACAACACCTTTTTTTCCTGTAAGCTTTTGGCCTAATCGCAATAATTAGCCTACCATCTAGTTTTTAATTCTAAAGAAATCATTCCAACTTATTATCACCCAGAGTATTAATCTGAATGATTATACAGTATCTTCTTGTCTTGTAGATCCGAGGCTTCCGAACAGGAGCGTATTTAGGGACGGCATTGGGCCATGCCCTACTTCCCATTTTGACTCTGCCTTTTAATAAAAAAGAACAAAATCAATGGTGCCAAGTGACTGAAATATGGATGCCAGACTCTTTTGATGGTTTTTGCAGCTAATGGCCAGGGACAGATACAAAGGTAGAATAATACATCCTCCCACCAGCCATTTTCAAAAATGCTTTTGGTGTAGGCCTATACAATTTTTCTATAATTTCGAACCTCTTTGATAGCAATAAGCCTTACACCTTAAGCACGCATAATCGAAACTGTGCGACCAAAATGCATCATATAAAGCAAAACACTCAGAATTAGGGTCAAAAAATTTTACAAAATTTGCCTGAAAATTATTCAAAAAGCACTAAAATAGCCATTACAGCGTGTAAATTCTCAAAATTTTTCCGGAGGAGCATGCCCCCGAATCCCCTAGAGCTTTCCCAATCAGCTTTCAGTTTGTTCTAAAAATGTGGAAAGTATAGCCACACCCCCCCTTTTAAAATTTCTCGCTACGCCACTGCTTCCGAGCTCACTGCGAAGTTTTAAACCGAAAGCTCAGATCGCAGAGGTAATCATCGCGAAGTGATATGGGTTTCATATCAGTGCTACGCATATAGATTTTAAACATCTTGACCAGTGGCGCAGCGAGAAATTTTAAGAGGGGGGAGGGCATAAACTGCCAAAATCATCAAAAGTCTGCTATGTCTCAGTCACTTGGCAACATTGGTTATTTTTTTACTAAAATGCAAAGTCAAAGGGGGAAGGGGGCCTGACACAATGCCCCCTCTTAAATACGCTCCTGATTTTGACAGAAGTTAATTCAATAATTGATTAGATTTGTAATTTCTTCGGAATCACCACTTGAAACCGAAAAATGGGTCGTTCCGCAGAGTTATCGACTCGAATTAATATTGGAATAAACTTCTGCCAAGATGTTTAAAAATTAGGAAGTGCGGTGCGTTAATTTGCGTAGTCAATTTCGATATATAGTACATCACCACCACTAAAATACGAAATGCACTACAGTGAAAATGGAAAGCATATGGAAAGTTGTAACGAGTAGGTTATCATAAAGACAAGACAACCAAAAAAGAAACTGTCTCGCGACGATTTAGCAAGAATCGTTGCCGGCCGGAGCTACCCATCCCCCCCCCAATTTTCTTATGCTATTGTTACGGTAGCCTACTCACAAATAAATTTGGCTATAGTGTCTGTCTGTCTGGCCCTCAAAACTGATCTGATCAGGCATCATTATAAGCTTTATTAGTGGGGAGCAGTTTAGGCTATGTTTCGGAGTCTAGCTTTTTTGATAAGGCATAAAAAAGAGCAGGTAAGTCATCAAGAATAATAGATTTTATCACAAGGAGTGTTACTCAAATTTTTTTGTCATTAATAGACTTACGATTCAAATGTTAAACTGCCACAGAAGATTGCCAAACCCAATAAGGAAGGTTCCCGATAGAGGTTGATCGCCCCCCGAAACGTCTTGATCAGCAAACAGCTGTAAGTGTCATTTACACCACTTTATCGGTTGGAAAGATCAATGTCGATTCATTATTCGGCAATAAGTTACCACTCCCTTGCCTTAATCGAAATCCTGAATCTGCCTCAGAACTGTCTTCAACATCTGTTGGAATTCAACTATTCACTTTCAACATCACGTCTCCTTTGTGTAAAACTCATCGGCGATATTTTCTGTTCAACAATGTTTTTCAAAAGATTTCAGCAAGAAGATCAAAGTTCGCCACCTTTCATATTTTTAATGTTTTAAATAGTCAAGCAAGCTACTGAAATTGATAAATCTAAGCTGCTAAAAGGCGCTAGCCATAATCCTAGTACTGCGCTTTTGACATCAGTTTTTATGATGTATTGATTGCTATAAGCATAGAAACAAAAGACAGTGAAAAACACTTTGCGCAATTCTCGAGGTTTACAACTACACAACAAATTGTAATAGAAAAAAGACAAATCTTGCATAACTGCGGAGAGAAAATAGCCTAAAATGACATAGCTGAACTCATAGGGACACTGGATCTTTTTCGGGATGAGGTAGCGCTAGATTGATTACGGTTTAGTTTCTGTTGTAATACTTCATTTTTGGCGGCTTCTTCATCTTGTAGACGGGCAACTCTATCCATGAATTCTGGTTTTCGTTTACCACTTCGTTCCAGAAATTCGCTAAAAAATAAATCGGAGTTACCAACTTTCCCTACAATCCTTTACCGCTGCAAGTCTTAATTAACACTCAAGCTTGTTCCTACTACGCTGCACTCACGCTCATCACACACACTATTATCATTTTGCAACGAAAAAATAAAAAGCATTGAGCTCCGAGCGCAGTTGCTTCGAAAGGCTCACTACCTTCCTATTCCAGGTTGCTGTGGCAGCATCAGCTAAAGTGGAGGATAGAATATGTGCATTTTTATTTAAAAAATACCAATTACATATTCACGGTTGTTCCTCTATCACGCACTAGTGTTTATGTTAATCAATATCAAATGCTAAAGCGTTAATTTCGGAAATATGATTGATCGGTGTTACGCAATTTTTTACCGGAAGGCTTTCGCTCCGTGCAAAGGTGCTAACTGTGAATCCATTTCGACACTTTTCTGTTTCGATTCGGACATTTCCCGCTTCGCTATTTCGTCGGGATCTTCCAAGGGTTCATTTTCGGGTCTTACTTGCCACGTGTCAGGTTCCAGGTACCAAGCCCCGTATTTAATCTTTACCCAATTTTGTTGATCTTTTTGAGGTTCACCACCCTGCAATATTAAAATGTATTTCAACAAACAATGCATCGCCGTCTTGGAGTAAGGTAGAGAGGGAAATTTTGAAAACGCTGCTTAATGAAACTAGCGCGAGTGATTACAGATTAAGTTTGTTGGACGAGGACAATGTTTGATGAACCTTGTTCAATTAGAAGCACCATAAGTGCGCTGGTATGGACGTGCCATACCAATGTGGCATAAAAAGAAGCCGAAAAATCGTTTTTTTTTAACAACCAAAGATCGAAGATTTAGAAGACGACGCAAACCTCTTACGTAAAAAGCAGTTTTTGTCTCGCCGTGAATTTCGCGCAGCATCTGGCACTTCCTGCAAGGGATCTAAATGTTTTCAAATTAAACCAATCATACAATAAGAGAACCACAAGCAGTAAATAAACAACTACTTTCACTTCCGATCACGACACGCTGTTTTCTTGTGATGAAAAAAACACTCCGCAACTTACTGATGTTTGAGTTTGAATGGCAGAAGAAGGCTGACTTTTCCGAGCGGATCCCGGAGGTGACAATCCGGCGGATAAACGTAATTCCGCAGGAACATTTGATAATTCCACAACGTGAATAGGGACAGATAATGCTGGCTAAAAAAGTACAAATGCTTGAAAATCCAAAGTAAATAACAGAAAGTTAAATCGCCGAGGCGACATGTACTCGATAATCATGTAGTTGTGATACTGCAATCTACTGTTGATTATATAATTGCTGAGGTTATATTTAGAGTTTTCAACTACAAAAGTCTTATTGCATCGCCTAATGAAAACGATGCTGCATTTGCATGCGAAAGCTCGAGAATACCATTGAAACGAAGTTTCATGCTAAGCTTCCCGATGAATATAGCTCTTGCTATCTCATCGGAATAAAGAACCTTTATCATCCACTCAAACAGCTCATGACGTAATTGCTGCTTCACCCCAAATCTAGGAAATGAATTAGCGCAATGACTTGACAAACATTAAGTTTATTAGTAAATCCATTAAAATATCAGCTGCATTTGAAAGTGAAACGATTTTGCAAAAATACTAAAATAAATTTCCGGACTCCTTAATGAAAAAACTAAGTGAATAGCTACGAAAACAAAAGAGCCTAGTCTACTTTTTCCATCAAAGTATTAATGCCAAAAATGTTATCAAAAATATACCAGACAAAGCCACAAATCATACCTTAGTTTCGTAGCCGCTTGCAAACAAACTCATGATTGTCGATTCCTCCACGTTATTGCTGTCTCCTCCTAAATCTGATACCCAGTCACAAAAATCTTTGGTAACCTAAAATATTAAATAGAATGTGAAGAGTCGCAACTCCATCGTTAAGTAAGATGGCTTGTTTACATTAGCAATTTTCTGATCGATCAAACACTGTATGACGTAATAGGTCAATACCTTAACAACATCCAAAAAGCACATTGCTCTAATCTGTTTAGTTGACCAACTTAGGTATTTCAGCCTATCTTCTATTTTGGTAATTATGCAGAAGATACCTTTTTAATGTGTTCATCCTGCGAAGGAGAAGTAGGTCTTTTTTTGAATCCTTTTTTATCATCTTTTTGTTCGGTATTTTTAAGCAGAACCCATTTGTAAGGATTACGAGGTTTTATTTCTTCAGGGCGTCTAAAGCATCAAAGCTTGGTTAAGTCACAAACCACTCACCAAAGCAGTAGCTTAAATGCACGAGTATAAATGCTCACCTAAGACGTTCTTCGCTGTTTTCTTCTTGGATTGGTATCTCTGCAGGTTCGGTTCTGAAATCACCGGTTGGGTTAAGCTCATACTTTTAACCAAAGTTTCTTTCATAACTCCTGCTCGACTTAATCCTGGCGAAAAGTTGAAGCGAAAACCAAAAAACAGTTTTAGCAATCACCACTGTCTTAAATCAATCTTTTATCTAATTTTAAACAATGAGCCATTTCGAGAAATCAAAATTCTCTTTAATGCATTTGGACATCATACTAACAACGCTACTTTTAAATGCCTCATACAACCGTTGTGTTTTATAACTTTGCGGCAATGCTTGCAGGTTAAAACCCTTCATTTTGCTTTAAGGCTGAAGCCAATAAAAAGTTGCAGAAGACTACTGACTAAAACAATAAATCTCTCTCCCCATGCTTTTCATATCGCTTTTAAACTATTTCCTGATTTACGTATATTCACCCCGGTAATTGATCTGCTGATATATTCTGTTCAACAATTGATTCTGTTTTGTCAACTTCACTTTCTCCTTCAGGATTCATAGCTGGGTCTAATAAATCAACGATTTCTTCAAACAACTGGAAATAAAATATATAAGTTTCGCTAAACAAGTTCTGTTCTGTTAGATTACGCTCTCCCAAAGCTCAAAATACATATTTAACCACTATACACACTAATAGCGAAAGTCATGAAAGGACAATCGAAAATAATAAAATTGAGACTTCGTTTTGCTTTAAAATGACACAGAAATCAACATCAAATGTATCTTAGTAATAATTGATGTTTATCTTTTGTTCTGTTCTGTCACGAAAAAAACAACAGCTGGGCGCACAACTTCAAAAATTGATGATTCATCTTCGCTTTTTTTCAACTTTGCTTATAACTGGTGATCAACAATTAATAGACCAAAAATTTGTTTCACCTCCGGGGTCATCCCTTCCTCCAAATGAGGATACAATGCAAGAGGATGTTGAGTAAGTCCATACTCAATTTCATCGATATAATCTCGCCTCTTCCTCTGTTGTGGAAGTTGTTTGTCCAAAAAGATTTGTGATTTGCTCAAATCGGGACGAGGATTACTGTAGTGAACAATACAAAGGTCTTCTTACACTAGTAGTGTTATAGAATTTATATTACCAGCATAGTTGCACTTGCGAAGGCTGAAGCACTTACAAGAAATTATAACCTTTGTAATTTGGAATGCCTAGATTACCAAATATTGGTATTCGCAATCGATTTTTTAAAAAGCAATTAAGCCAGTTCACACACAACTGGAAAAATGTCCAAGAATTTAAATAATGCAACAATAATAAACATTAAATGCTATCATAGTAACTCGGTTCAAGCAATGAAAAGCAAAGTAAGTTGATTGAAAAGTTCCATCTTACGGTGCAATCACCATAGCAAAAGTTGTGCTAAAAGTTGGAATTTCTCAAAACTTCCCAAATCGCACAAATATCAATAAATCACATCAGAGTTTTGTTAAATCTTTATTTAGTTATTTTCTACCACATGTTTGAGCTATATATAGCTTCAGTGAGCGATAAATGCTAAAATTATTGGTTTATGCTGAACAGAGGGAATTGATTCTTCAAAAAATTTTAAGGTCAGCCATGCATAACGATTCTAAAAGTGATTCTATCAGGGAGTCGAACCGTTTAAAAACATCGCTCCGATTCCGGTTCAGGTTCAAGAAATTATATTTTTAACGATTCAGTTCCGGTTTAGGTTTAAGACTTTTCAAAAGTTGGGGTTCAGGTTCGGCTCGGGTTCAGTTGCACCAAAATTTAGAGGTTCGGGTTCGGTTCGGGTTCATTGAAACCAAATTTTTAAGGTTCAGGTTCGGTTCAGGTTCACTAAATCCAAATTTTAAAGGTTCAGGTTCGGTTCGGGTTCACCGAAAAAAAGCGGTTTTTACCGGTTAGCGGTTCAGATTCGGGTTCACTTCAAAATCTTTAATTTGGCCAAAATCAAATGTAGGGTTTTATATCATCAAAATAACGAAATATATTGCATGCCCGAATCAATTAAGGTTAAATAAAAATGTATAAATTCATTACATTTGGAAAATCAGAAAGAATGTTGCAAAGGTTGGAATAGGTCAGTGCTTTTTCGTTCTGATGATGTTGGTCGTAAGTACCAATGAAACGACAACAAATAAAAAACCTGACTAGATTTAGTTGAGGTTATTGTAAAGTTACCGGAAGAACGAGAAAAAAATCCAAGTAAGCAGAAAGAATGTTACGCGTCGCAATACATGTCTAGAGATTTTTATTAATATTTTTTAAGAATCAGCTCAGATTCAAACATTGTTACTAAACGATTTCTGTTCAGGTTTATGTCCACAAAATATTATAGGTTTGGGTTCGGTTTGGGTTCACTTGCACAAAATTTCAAAGATTTGGGTTTTGTTCAGGTTCACAGATTTGAAATATTAAAGGTTCGGGTTCGGTTCAGGTTCACAGATTTGAAATATTAAAGGTTCAAGTTCGGTTCAGGTTCAATGATCTCAAATTTAAACGGTTCAGGCTTGGTTTGAGTTCATTGAAAAAAAGCGGTTTTTACAGGTTTGTGGTTCAGGTTCGGGTTCGGTTCGACTCCCTGGATTCCACAACATTGTGAAGTTGTTTTACCTAGAAGTGCTGTCATCCTTTAGTACTCTGTTCAAATACGCATTTTTGTGTTCTTTGATAACTGGTGAAATTCCTTTCATGCCCTATAAGATATAAAGCTATAACATTAGGATCAAATTAAAAATTTTTTAAAATATACTTAAACCACACTATTACTACTAATCATACCGATTTTGTCAGATCTTACCGATAATCAGCAATCTTCAGAAGTTTGTAAGTGAGAAGCAATCTGAACTAACCTCAACCACATATTCCCCTTTAAAGTCTAGGGGAACTCCACTGCGAAAATCATCCATTCCTCTTCTTACCAATATCCAGTTACGACCAATCAAGCTTGGAGATGTGTCAGTCTTTTTTCTTTGTTTTAAATATTTGGTCTTTAAACGTTCTTTATACCTAAACATAACAGACACAATTTCTACCATGAGCACTTGCATACATTGTTGATCCAGTATGCCCAGTTTTCACTTCCAACTGTGTTTACTTGGTAGAAAAACACCCACACTGTGAAACACAAAAGGAAAAGGTAAATTAACGCATGGGCTTATGTGGAGGAATACCATACTGTAGTGCGGGTAGCTAACACCCCCCTACAGGTACTAGTTTATTGGTATGGTATGGGCAGATAATCCTTTTTATTTGGTTTCAACCTAGACTATGAGCTGAAACCGGTGACTACAAACATACTACTTACTGTGGGCAACCAACGGTACCGGCGATAGTTATAGTACTGGTAACTGCTGAATACCATGATATCAGTATTAATAAGCTACAGGTACTGGTAACCAACTGTGCAAATCCAAGTGCAAATATACAGGGCTAATCGTTTTTAAGCCGCCTTATACTACAATGGATGGTTCACCTCACAGTGACAAATGGGAATTCTTCAATACGTTATCGCATAAATGAGACACGCATCGAGTTAGAGCATGTCTGTACTGCACATGACGTTTTGCAGAATTCCCGTCAGCTTTAAAGGAAACCATCCACTGTAATGTGAAGCAGCTAAACAATGAAAAGCCACAACTACCGGTATATACCGTACTGAGAGTACAATTGTCAGATACCGTAGTATGCCTACAACATTGCTTTAAAGTTCACAAACTTACCATGGCTGCTGTCTAATAGCGTTATCTGATTTTGTTGGCACTAAAAGCAAATCATATTTGTTTTCTGCCATGATCACACACTAAAAATTTGCTTTGTGGCCAAACTATTGCAGTAGAGTTAGACTAGGTCTACTGGTGCAAAGTTGAAATTCTTGAAACAGTTGAAATGAAAAACTGAAAAACAGTCATTAAAATCTAATCAAATGCCCAAACTTAAACACTTTAACAGAAAGAAAAACGAATAGATTTTAAAAAGATCTAAATTAAGTATACGTGTACGCCTAAAATCTAAAGCTGCAAACGTGTTCTTGTACTTCTTCGATTGTCAGAAACCTCTCCACACATCGCTGATAATTTAGCGGGGTCGCCATGACATTTTAGTTACCTCTGCTGCCGAAAGCGGCTAAATACTTTTTAAAAGTATTTAAAGGTACAAACAACTACAAGGTTTTAATTTTTTTATCTTCTTGTCACAAAATAAGAATGTGCATCAAATATTTTATCATGTCTAAACAGAATTATATTTATCAATTAACTTGAGTAAACATTATACTAGGTATCATCAGGATCAATCACAGCTCAGATGGGTGAGTGGTAAAAGCGTACACCATTAGAGCTGTAGATTCGGATGTGATTCCGAGTCAGGTCAAACCAATGACTTTAAAATTGGTGTGCACGGCTTCCTTGCTTGACTTTCAGCATTAATGGGACAGTGTGAAGAACAATTGAGAAGGTTTATTTGTTGTGCCGTTGAAAAGAGCACTTCGAGCCAGCGGGATTCTCCCATCTTGGTATGGTAGGCAGGTGGCCGGCAACTCCTAAACGAGCTCGTCATAGCGCTGTGATCGCTTTCTCGTGATAGTAGGATAAATATGCAACTAATACAATACAAATGACATTAAGGTGGGTAGGAAGATGTAACGTTCAGGCAATTGTTAGGTATAGTCCTACAGGGTAAACTCCGGATTTGGTTTCGAGTTGGGTTTCTTCAAAACCTCAAAAATAGGAAGTCATGGCATTTCTGCCTGACAATCAGCATTAAAGAGATAAAATGGTAAAGAAGCCTACAAGTTTGCTTGTAATGTCATGTAAACTTGCCCGATGGTTGCACCAAATTGCACCTAGTCGGACTGTTTAGAAGCAATTTTCTGATTTACAGAGGATAAATATGCAACTAATTTACAGGAGGTTAACTATGCAACAAATTTACAGGAGGAATCGAAAGATAAGCATGCAACAAATTTACAGGAGGATAAATACGCAACTAAGTACAAATACGTATAGGCTTATACGAACTACATTTATGTTTGAACAAAACCACAAAACGCAAGACTTTTGCAGTAACTTTCGGCATCGCACTGCTTTTGAAAAGGTGGATGGTGCGCACCAAGGTGGAAGAAAATTTTGTAAGTGTGAACCTTTGGGTGAGCTAAAAAGGAGACGTAAAGCAGTGAATGAACACCAGAGGCGAGTTGTCAACTGATCACCACCTAGTTGTCTGCACTTTGAAAGCTTTGAAACCCTTGAAAAAACGAAAGACTTTTCGACCGCGAAAAACTTATCGAATCAAATGGGAATCATTGGCTGACAAAGAGGTACGAACTGCATTTGCAGACAACATTACATCTAAGTTCAAAGAACTTCCGACCTCTACTGAAGACATTGAAACTGAGTGGTGTTTGTTTCGAACAGCAGTCATTGCGTCCGCTACTAACTGTTGTGGACGTAAGCGTGTTGGAGGGACGAAGAGTAGCGAGAAAAGAACTCCTTGGTGGAACCAAGAAGTTAAAGAAGCTATTCGTGCGAAAAAAGTGGCCTATAACGCCTGGCTTGCAAATAAGTCATCACTTGAACTTCGTTCGCAGTACTCTGAAGCACGTAAGACGACAGCCACAAAAGTTAAACTGTCTAAGGAAAGAGCCTGGAGGGAATTTGGAGAAAGGTTAGACGATGATTTCAAAACGGCAAACAAAGTGTTCTGGCAGACCATTCGCCGTTTGCGTGGAAACAGATCTCGAGCCGCTCTCTTTATCGAAGATTCAAATGGTGTGACTCTGAAAGATCAAGATGCTATTTTGAATCGGTGGAGAGACTACTTTAGTGATCTTTTAATCCCAGTTGATGCTACACCGATACAAATTCACGAAGAAAAGGTTGGGGAAGATATTCAGATAACCGAAGCAGATGTGAATGCAGTTATCAAATCATTGAAAACTGGAAAAGCACCGGGTGAGGATGATATCAGATCTGAAATGTTAAAAGCAATGAACATACATGGTGTGCGTTGGCTGACTCGTGTTTGTAAGGTGGCGTGTAGTACTGGGCAAGCACCAAAGCAATGGCAAACTAGTGTCATAATACCTATTTACAAGAAAGGAGACAAGAGAAAATGCACCAATTATAGGGGTGTATCTCTCATCAGTGTCCCAGGTAAGGTCTATGCCAAATGCCTTGAAAAGAAATGCCGTGAAATAGTCGAGCCTAAACTAACGGATGCTCAGTGTGGCTTTCGTCCTGGCCGAAGCACAATGGATCAGATCTTTGCCTTGCAGCAAATCTTTGAGAAGTCGTGGGAATATGCAAAAGAGGTCAATGCATGTTTTGTTGATCTTAGAAAAGCATATGATCGCATTCCTAGAGACAAGCTTTGGACGGTGCTGTTGTAGTATGGCATTGATGGCCAGTTACTAACTGCCATTAAGTCGCTGTACATGCATTCCGAGATCTGTGTTCGTGTTAACAGTGCAACGACGAAACCTTTCAGAGTAAGTGTGGGACTACGGCAAGGCTGCTCTCTTTCACCTATTCTGTTCCTTATTTATATGGATAAAATAGTTAAGAAAAGTGAGTCTTGTGGCGGAGTAAAGATCGGTGAATGCACTGTACAACGTCTGTTATTTGCAGATGATCTTGTGTTACTCGACTCTACCCAAAATGGTCTCCAGCAAGCTTTTGACAGGTTTTCGGATGCATGCTCTGTTGCCGGAATGAAAATCAGTTCAACAAAAACAGAAACCATGTGCCTGTCCAGCAACCAAAGCAGTGCTCTCTCCAAATTGATGGAGTACCACTAAAACAGTCAGAGAAATTCAAGTACCTCGGCGTCTGATTCACAAGTGACGGCAGACAAAATAGCGAATTGGATATCCGCATCGGAAAAGCAAGTGCAGTAATGCGCCAGCTCCACCGATCTGTGGTACTGAAACGGGAGCTTTGCACCAAGGCAAAGCTATCCATTTTCAAATCGGTCTATGTTCCTATTTTGACTTATGGCCATGAGTGTTGGATCATGAATGAGAAAGTGAGGTCTCGAGTTCAAGCAGCCGAAATGGGATTCTTGCGAAGAATTAGCGGTTTGAACTTGTTGGACAAGGTTAAAAGTGCAGATATTCGTGAATCTCTAAACATCGAATCATCGCTGCTTCTCCGACTAGAAAGATCGCAACTGCGTTGGTATGGACATGTGACACGAATGTCCCAGGAAAGAACAGCCAAAAAACTGCTCTGTTCAACACCGATTGGTCGAAGGCCTAGAGGCCGTCCCAGAACTCGATGGCGAGATTACGTAGAAGATCTTAGTTGGTCTCGCCTTGGCATCCCAGCAGAGCATCTATCCTTTGTTGCAGAGGATCGAGATGCTTGGAGGCTCCAACTTGAGCTGCTGCCCCCGCGACCCCCCAAGGATAAGCGGGTCCAGAAAATTGATTGATTGAGGGTAAAAAGCCGGTCACAAGCAAGATTGCACCGGCGGCAGACATCGTGTGATGGTAGTAGACTGGTACGCACCGTAGGGGAAGGTGTAGTAAAACGGGACACGGGGCAAAACGACAGTGGCGTAGCGAGGGGGCAAGTGGGGGCACGTGCCCGGGGGCGCACCACCTAGGGGCGTACCAAGAAGTTCTTTTTATACTCTTTTTTCGACGTATTCTCATAGATTTTGAAAACTACTTCGTGGATTACTGTATTGTAATGTATGCTGTTCGCAATTAAAGGATTCAAATCACGCCTTACTTCCGACCACAAATCACGCACCAAAGGGGCGCACAAAACAGTGATTTTATACACTTCAGTTTCGAGGTAATCTTTTAAACTTTAAAACAATCAATTTATTGCAATGCAGTTGACACCTGTATATGCTTTTGGCAGAGAAGTGAAATCACTCTTTACACACGATCACAAATCGCCCGTTTACTCTATTATGACATCACAAAAAGGTTTGAAACTGCGCGTACATAGTTATTCGACTTTGCAGCAATTAACAGAAGGAAATAGAAACTCCACTAGAAGAAAAGTAAAGAAGCGATAGGTGTCTACAGTATTAGATTTTCATTATTTTAGCGTTAGATGGATGCTAAAGATTGTTGGTAAGTCGATTAAGATACGCGTATAGAGTCGCTCGCTGTAATACTGTGCTAAACCTACACCACAGTGATCCTAAACTTTTTTAACCAATAGGCCGTTTCTGATAATACAGCGGACAAGTGCCGATCGAAGCATTAACTAAACTGAACCTTTGCCGCAATGGTCTTTTCTGGGTGTTTTCTTTTGTAGTTTGTACTGTTTTGCTACCGTGATTGGTGTGTAGACTGTGATTTCCAATGCGAATATTTTGAATATTTGACAGCAATCACAGAATGAGAAAATAGGGAAAAATCTGGCAATTTAAGGGTTGCGAAGCGCAGCCCCGTTGCTGCTGCTGAGATAATTTCGTTAAAAATGTGAAAGAATTGCAGTATCGTAGGATAAAATTGCAGCTGAGCGCTTGATTGCCCTATATGAAATGCAATTCCGTTTTCTGGATAGCCTTTTTTTCAGATCGACGGTCAAACTTCTTGTTGAGATTTTGTGCGAAAAAGCTTTGCAGTTTGATGTGGGCAGCATTCCCCAGTGTGGGCCCCTAGCCGACCGTTGGGATGTTGTCGTCTCCAAAAAAGAAAAGAAAGGTCTTCACCTACAATTCTCGGCCCTTGAATGGAATCTTGGTCCCCTTGACGGCTAAGTGGTCTCCGAAAAAAGGTCTTCATCCGACATTCGGTGACCTCAAATGGAAACCGGGGACTCTTGACGGCCATGTGGCCTCTCCAAAAATAACAAAAAGGTCTTCAACCATAATTCAGGGCCTCCAAGTGGAATCCGGGACTCTTCGACAGCTAAGGGAATCTCTCACCACACTACTTTGGGGCCTCTATGATGGGTCCCTAAAATGCTCTTTCATGGACTCCTACACACCCATGGGCCCGGGGCAGATTGCTCCCTGTAATCCCCAGCTCTCCTCTTTTAAGCCCTGGATGGGGGGGTCCTGTAGTGTGTCTTTTGTATCCTTGACTTCAGTTGGGACGATCTATTCTACAGTATTAGAGCAAATATTGTAATTTTGGCAAAAAGCTGCCAATTTCGTTCTGCATCTCTCTCCACAATGTCTTCTGATTGTACTCGAGGGATTGCATGTGATAAGTTTTCACCGGCCCGCCTCTGGCTCAGAAAAATTGCCGCAGCGTTAAATAAAATATCTCTAATTTCTAAAAACAGATCAGCGTTTTTAGAGTTTACATTGTTAGCGATTTAACTAGTAGGAAGATTATGCCAAAAAAAGAGTGGAGCTCAGGGTCGAAAACGGCGAGTTCAATTTGAAGTGTTTTTGAATGAATCTAGAAAATTTACGAAAAATATTTAAAAGTAGTGGCTATGCAAAAAGACAATTGGCCGATATACGAAGACAAGACAAATCTGCTGGTACAGATAATCATAGAATTGTAAAACATAGGGGGGGGCAACATTTTTGTTTGCCCTGGGGCGCAGGATACCCTCGCTACGCCACTGATGAACACGACAGAAATTTTGCAATTGCCACCTTCGAAAAACCGGTACTTCATGTACAGGTGCTAACGACAGTTTCTTCCACTGAAGACGACCATTCTTCTTTTTTTGTATAAATCGACAGGTGGAGGTCTTTCTTTTTAACAGACTAACAGTGAAACATTTTTTTGAACAATTGAATCGTATGTAAAACTCATGGAATTGTAACCGAAGTAGCATTTTCGCACTGGAAAAAAACAAAAAATTTAACAAGCAATACCCTAGGGGTCTTTTTCGCAGCGATGCATAAGAACAGTTCAGGTAATGAGTTTGAAATTAAAAACTTTACGACATCCCAACTCACATTTGCAGCTAATGCTTTTCAAGCCTTCCTACAGAGATACCGGTACGCATATTCGGCCATAATTTTTTTTTTTCGCATTCGCAGTCAAGCTTCGTTCACTGACACCTCTAGCTTAAAGTCTGTTTGGAAAACACAACGTTTTTTCAATGAAGCAAGATCGTCTCGGTTTCGCCTAAGATTGATTTTGCTATGTTATAAAACACAACACGCGTGTGGATCTCGAAGTTGTAGTTTTGACAACGAAGATAAAAAACAAATGGAAGAAAAGTAGCTCGAGCGATATTCAAAAACATAGCTAGCTTGCCAAAAGCGTATGAATTTTCCAAAATTAAACATTTTGCAAAACATTATTGATGAATGAGCACACATTACTAAGTCAGCAGCAAACTCCGTTTCTTAACCGTAATCTTAAATGCAGCACAAACGCACCATACTTGTTGAAGCTTATCCGATAGACACGGTCACATTTAGACGATGAGAAGCCCTTGGCTATTTAAACAACGAAGCCCTTGTGATCAATAAACAGACTCGTCTCGTATGTAAAGGTCTTGATGGTCGATCACCAAATAAAAGGTCTGCGTTGTTCGTGACTTGATTCCTTATTTCTCCGAGGCCCCTAGGCTTCGGCCTGCCTAGCCTATTGGCAAATCCGGCCCTGCCGATACATCAGACAAATGCAGCGGCAGATGTTCTTCACGTAATGGTGGCTATGCAAACGCTAAACCTATCGAGGTATGAAGTTGTCTTGGTCCAAATTGCAGCATTTGTCGAAATAGTACAATTAACATAATGCAAATCGATTAGCTTTTTTAACCCTTGGAGTATAATTTTTTTCGATACTAAAACACTAATTCCGGGCCTTTGAGGCCCGGTCCACATTAGGACACCCAGATCCTTTTTTTCCGTTTTTTTTGTTTCGCGGCTTTTTTCAATGCAGCTTTTTCTGCTGATTCCGAAAATGAACTTAAAAAATTATCCATTTTACTTTTGGAAAGTTATGGGGGGAGTTGACCTTCGTTTCTATCTAAATTAGGTAAAAATAAATGCTTGTTTGCTTTTTGGGAGTTACGATTATTAGAGCTATCTTATATCATTTCCATGAAAGAACACTAATATTTACGCAATTTAAAAAAAAAGTGCTTGAACTGACGCAGAAACGAGAGAGATATTAGGCTTTTTGTTACGGTTGAGTGATTTTAGATGGAATTTGGTTATTTACAGCTTAAAACTCGACACTAAGCTATACTATTGGACAAACTTACGGAAGAGCAGAACCTTGGACACCAAGTAAATGTGATTAGAAGACTTTAACGTTTAAATTCAGGAAAACTCTGGTCAAAATTCTTAATTTTAGTCATGCTTGAGTGGTTTTAGGTATTTTAACATTGAATTACAGGTCCAAATTTTGAGGGCTTTGCAAACCATACCGTTAATACAAGCAAATGTTAGTGAAATAATTCCCTTTTTTGCTTTTTTATTCTTCCTTGTTTACCTTGAAGCCAAAAAATTAACAGTACAGTATTTATATATGATCGTGTACTGAGATTGCACCAGAAACGAGCAAGAAGCACATGACTGAAATTAAAAATTTTAAGCAGCGTTACCCTGAATTTAAAAATTAAGGTTTTCTAATCACATTTACTTGGGGTCCAAAGTTCTGCTCTTCCGTAAGTTTATCCAATAATATAGTTTAGTGTCGAGTTTTAAGCTGTAAATAACCAAATTCCAACTAAAATTATTCAATCGTAGCAAAAAACAAGAAACAATAAGTCAAATATCTCTCTAGTTTCTGGATCAATTCAAGTATTTTTTTTTAATATCAACTACTCTACACCTATACGAGAAAAAGCAACATGGTTACTTCTTCGTGCAATGTGGAACTCAGAAACTATATTATCTAAAAACCTTTTGACTAAATAACACCACCGGGCCTCTCAGGCCCCTGATTATTTTATACTTTAAGGATGGGAGTTTAAAAACTAACAAAAAAATAATCACGAACCAAATATTGCTGTTCAGAAGTAACAAAATAAAGCATTTGAAGCTTATAAGGAGACATGACATCTCAACATCTAAAATAAAATATCTACGCTGAATTTGGTTCCAAGCGGGCCTAGCAGGCCCCTATTTTTACTTTAAGGGTTAATAGCAGGTACACTGGAATATAACGTACACATCAGTGAATCAGAGCACGGGGGGGGGGCTAAAGGAACCAATTATCCCAAAAACTTTTAGTTGCAAGTCACGTGTTATTCATTACATTTGCACTTCAAAATTCTCCGCCCTGATACAATAACATAAAATTTTTTAGCACATGATTGCATATGAAAACTCAGACCAGCCCAAATAAGAATAGCTTCCACTTCAATTAGGCTACATCTACACACTAATTTTCGCAAACTCAACGAATCACAAAAAATATGAACTGCAATTAAGCTTTTAGCGCCAACGCAAACTAATCAACTCAAAAAACTGTTTCCAACAAAAACTCCTTGATGGCTTGACCAATTTCATCATAAGAGTCTTCTTGTAGAAAATGCAATCCCTTGACATTGACAACTTTATGGTTTGGCCAGTCTTTAGTGGATTTCAATATGCGAGAAGCAAAAAATCCTGGTTCAGCATTCACATACAGCTTTGGAACGTCTTTAGAAGAAGCAAGCCATTTTGACCAATCAGTTGCAAATTTAACAACATCTTCAGGACCTGAATTTGCAAAGGGATTAAAAATTTTGCTCATTTTCGTTACAAATAAAGATGCCACTACACTCACTGAGACCTTGCGCATATATATCTTATTATGACATCACATCCGCACAAAGTCATTGAGACGTGATGTCATAATAAGATAAATCTGCACTATGTCTCAGTGTGATCTCTCCTCACATGATCACGTAATTACAACGCCAAGCAGTTTTATTAAAAACGTGAAATCGGCTACTCTTAACAGACATTAATTTAGATAGCCCTTTACGCAACGCATTAACTTCCTTCTCCTCATTTGCAAGAATTTGAGCTGACTCAATCAACCCATTTAAAAAGACTTAGCAGTTTTCCTGCTTGACGTTCAGGCATATACATGGCAACATTTGAATTTAAATCATTCAAATAAAACAACGTTTGTGGTACCTTTCAAAAATGCGCACATGTGTAAAACAGCTCGGTCGCACGAATATTTCGTTTCACGAAACCAAAAACTGGCGTAGTGGTTCAAAACATCGGTTAGGCTTGGGAGGCCATGGGTTCGATTCCTGGTCTGGTCAAATCGGGCACACCGTCGTTACGGATCTTGAAACGTTTCTGTGTTGCTTAGGCCGGCCTTCCACGAGCAAGATTCTTGCGCAACTTTCTTGCGCAAGATATTGCTGGTCGCTTTACACGAGCAAGCATTTTTCTTGACAAGATTCTTGCAGCAACAATCTTGCGGGTAATCTTGCGCAAGTTTCTTGCCGAACTCTTTACACGAGACGCGCTTAGCAATATTGCAGCAATACTCAGCAATATTGCTGACAGATTGTTTGTGTAGCCTACGACTGCTACTAGTATCGCATTCATCATAGCAATGGCTGAAATACGGAAGCGGCAGGCAGCGGCAGCGATAGTGATTTTGAACCATTACAAGAAGAAAGAGAAAAAACGTCGATGGTGGGTTCGGCCGTGGCTTGCTCGAAGGAATGCTATGGGGGCCTATAATAACTTAATGCAAGAAATGATTGTGGAAGATCCCCAACAATTTCGAATCTTTACACGGATGAGTGCTAGTAATTTAGAAGATGTTCTCAGACTTGTGGGCCCAATCATTGCAAAGACTGATACTAATATGAGAAACGCAATTTCTGCAAAAGAACGGATGGCTGTCACCCTCAGATTTCTTGCTACAGGTATATTTTAATAAGCTTCAAAATGATCTTGCTGTCAACACAACTGGCTAGACTTAACTGATTTATTGAAATAGCACTGTAGCTTCAGCTAACTTCAGCATTACGCAATTTCAGGTGACTCTTACGAAAGCTTAGCTTATTTGTTTCGAATATCTTCCAGCTCAATATCCAAAATGGTTCCAGAAGTATGCCGAGCCATCTACGATTCCTTGAAAGGAGGTGTCAAGGTATGATATACCGGATTCTTAACACTTTTATCAACGATGGCGTTGATGTTAAATGAGCTTACATCGGCAGCAGGAGTACCGGCATTAAAAATCCTGGCCTCATTAAACTCTTCCAAATATGTTACTGGGGTTGAAGAAGTACAACCCGAAAACACAGATGAAGTATTTTGACTTCTAAAACTGAGCTGCTGTTCATCTTTCTCTTGTGCCTGCATAATGGCCAAGGTTATATCTCGCTTGGTCTTGCGACGCAAGATGTCTGACCTGATGCTTCTCAGCTCTGTTGCTACATATTGACCAAATACACTCAAGTCATCTGTAGGCTCATTTAACACTTTTGCTGCCTGGGCTAGGAGATCTTCTGAGCTGTTCTTTTTCAATTTTTTCGGCTTAACGCATTGAGAATTTCCACCTTCATTTTCGTTTCTTATCGCAAATGAAGTATCTTCGCTCAGCGAGGATGTTGGCGACTCTTCCGAGCGAATCTGTAACAATATGCACAATAAAACACATCATAATTATATAGCGATAAACCACTTTAATATAGTTCTATTATTTTCAGTTCCCAAGCAACGAAGATGAGTGGAAAGATGTTGCTCATGGCTACAATAACCAATGGAATTTTCCCCATTGTATTGGGGCTTTGGATGGTAAACATGTAACTGTCAAAGCTCCAAGTGCCAGCGGTAGTTACTTTTATAATTACAAAGGCACCCATAGCATTGTGCTGTTAGCAATTGTAGATTCGAACTACAAATTTATGTTCGTGGACATTGGTTGTAACGGAAGGGTCTCTGATGGTGGAGTGTTCTATGACACAGCTGTCGCAAAAGGTCTACGCGAAAAAAGTTTATCACTTCCCAAATCGTCGCCTTTACCTGGCCGTGAAAAACCTGTGCCCTATGTCATTTTAGCAGACGATGCTTTCCCACTTCAAGAGAATATATTGAAGCCTTATCCGTTCAGAAATGACGACGTTTTCAGTCGAATTTTTAATTACCGTTTGAGTCGTGCGCGCAGAATGGTAGAGAGTTCTTTTGGTATATTAGCTACAAGATTTCGGGTTCTACTGAAACCCATTTACTTAAATCCAGAAAAAGCTCAGTTGGTCGTACAAGCAGTTGTTGTGTTACATAACTACTTGATGGAAAACTCTCCTCGAACCTACGCTCCTCCTGGAACAGTTGATCAGGAAGATAAAGATGGAAATGTTGCGAATGGCTTTTGGCGAGAAGAATTCGATCCCACCGGCACCCTATTCAATATCTCTCGTCAAAGCAGCAACCACCATTCGATGTCAGCCAGGGATATTCGAAAGGAATTCGCCGAATATTTTTTGAGTCAACGCGGGGCAGTGTCTTGGCAGTATCAACACGCTTAAACTAAATATGATGTTATGATTACTTCCGTAGAAATTCCTTGGCGTCGTTTCATTCCTTGTCGCAGAAAGGAGAGTGCCTCCATATACTGCCACTTCCTTTTCGTCCCACGCTCGGAACCTGACTTCCGCTGCTCTTGGATCTTTAGTTCAGCAGAAAATTGTGTTCTCAAAGAGTGGAACTTTTTTTCGACCTATTGTGCAAGAGCGTGAATAATGCTTTTGATTAACGTACCTTTTTACATGAGACATTTTACAATTACTTTACAAATATGTTCATTTAGTTCTGTGCAGTGCTCGTTTTTTACAGGTAATATAAATGACTACTTCTATTTCAATTCGTAGTGTTATTGCTTTTTATATTAACTGAGGCTTCACCTATTCACAAACTTACCTCAGTTTGTTCTTTTTGAAGAATTTGGGCCACCTCCTTCCAGACATCGCTTTTCTTAATCCGGTCTTTATAATCCACGGAAAGTACATTCCATATACTTTCCCTGGATTCAACCTCACTAATTAGGACGTAAATTTGTTCAGTTGACCACTGCATTGTATACTGTATAATAGCCTATACGTATTTACGTACTCTACTTGCTGCAATATTGCTGGAAAATAGAACTGATTCTATTTTCCAGCAATATTGCAGCAACACTTTCAAAATGATTCGAAGCGGTCTTTACACGTGGAAAGAAATTTCTTGCGCAATATTGCTGTCAATATTGCACAAGAATATTGCTGGCGTATTTACACGCATAAAAATATTGCTGCAAGTAATCTTGCGCAAGTTTCTTGCTCGTGTAAGAAGCGCCTAAGGCGCTCAGCTGCGAAGGTGGGCCCTGCACCTCAAATCACGCTTCTCATACCGACAGTATCATGAAGATTTGTTATTTATTTGAAACCCATGATTTTTTTGGACTCTTTTAGGTTGAGTATTTTATTTGGGTTTCAAAAAATTCAATTTTTTTACTCGCGGAATTACGCTGAAGCATGCAAAGAAGTGGCGATACCCATCTTCGCGGCTTGTGGCGCATGCGCGACACAGAAACGTCGCAGCGGTGGCGAGCCGTTGGTGACGGTGCCAGATTTGAACGACCCGAGAATCGAACCCCAGACCTACAGAGCCTAAAACGATGTCTTGAACCATTACGCCAGTTTTTGGTTTCGTAAAACGAAACCTGTTCACTACCGAGCTGTTTTATGCATGTGCGCATTTTTGAAAGGTACCGTAAACGCAATTGGTGCACCTTAGTAGGGAACAACCGGGGCAACAATTTTGGCCGGGCCCGGGGAACTGCCCAGGGCCGGGGTTTGTACAATGCTTTATATTGTGTCAGAATACATAGACAAGTAGGCTACTTGCGTCCTCACTCCTATTGTAAATGCCGTCAATGGTATTACGTAATGCTTTCGTAATTGTTTTCGAAATGCTTTCTTAATTGTACACGCTTTTCATTAGTGCATGACGAACCTCAAAACGCTTCAAGCTTGTACGTTCTTTATTTTTACGCACCAACGCATTTTTAATATATAATGAAAAAAATCTTCATGTAAAAATTACGATAAAACTTTTATATATCAGTTGTATGAGACCACCCCAATTTTTAAGGGTGGGTTTCTGCACTTCAAAATTCGTCTTACACGCCGGAATATACGGTAAATAAATTTGAAACTCAACCCCGGCCCGGCCAATTTTTATGACCCCTTCGGCCGGGCCGGACAGGGGCAAAAAGTGGCATCCCCGGCCGGGGCACCAGTCGATCCCTACACCTTAGTAACCTTCATTGCAGCGGTTCCATCGAAGTAGCACGCCCAAGGGTGTTCTAGGCCTATAGTATACACCGGAATGAAAAGCACTGATCTACGGTCAGGACAGCTCAACATAACTCTGCAATGCTACGCATTTCATGTTATGAGCTGACGCAATACCGTGATACAATATCAAGCGCATAAAAACTTGTTAACTTGGTCTGATCAAGTTAAAAATTAAAAGCTTAATATGTAAACGTCACGTAAATAACGTTACTGCGATGACAAAGCATAACTAAAACAAGCACATACCGTCTGTTACAATCGGAATTTCCCGAGGCCAAGTAAGCGTTGGGCGTCTGGATTCTCCAGGTTCCTTAAATGGCTCAAGATAATTTGACATTTCATCATCGCTAAGAGTTCTTATGATACTACGAGGTAATAGTAACTCAACAAAAAGATTGTTCTGCAAGATCATTTCATCGCCTGCATTAAAACAACAAGAACTAGCAGCTATGTAAAAAGACACTAAGCTTTTCATACTTTTTCAGCATAATAAGTTTAAATTTATTGCTATTACTTCATTGTAAAATCTACTGTTTATTAAATGACATACCTCCAGACACAAACCAAGTTCAAAAACCTATACATTTGTAAAACATTTTAGTAGAACTAAGTACTCAGTCGTATGAGCGCACAAATTCACTTCATCACTCCCTTACGTCAAGTAAAGCTTTAAGAAGGCAGAAAATTCAAAAAATATAATAAGAAAATTGGAATTACGTATTCAATGGTTAAGGATGCAAAACATTTATTACCGTTAGGAGACCTTAAAGTTTGGAAAAAAGTGCTGGCAATGTCTGGAAATGCATCCCAAGACGGTATAGGGCCAATTAAACTTTCCATGTGAGTGATTGATTCAATATTGTTGGGATTTAAAGTAGCCCAGTGAAACCCAAGCCCAGATCCCCAATCATGAACGACAAGATTAACCTAAAATAAGAAGTATATATTAAAAACATGGCTGTCGGTTTTCAGCATGCATATTTTACTTGAGCTACAACAAGAAGGTACTGGTAATACCAGCAAAGGACAACGATTCTAAATGCATTCAGCATAAACAAAAACTTTATAATACAGATATTAAAGGGGGCCCAAACCTTCGTTTTTGACTTGCCCAAAAAATTGTTTAATTTTTTCTCATTTACGCAAAAAAATTTCGACCTTGAAATCAACGCACTTTTGGAGATGCGTTTTTTCTTTTGGAGACAGCTAACATCACATTCAACGCGTTTTTCCTTTTCAATTTTTCTCTTATTTTGATCCGTTTTTTCTCAATTTCCCTTTTTTCTCTAATAGCATTCCACAATTTGGCTGACCCCGAGTTTCACAACCCTCTGCCGCGGTTTTGACTTCGTCGCATTACGTTCATAGTTTACGCTAGGCATGCGGTAGCCTAAGGAATTGCGGTACAACGCGAAACAGCGTCTTGGATTGCTTTCATAACTTGGTAGGGACTCAAAATCCATTGATCGAGGGGAAATCATTTTCACATAGGCCCATATGGTCTACAGTAGTTATGTTGAAGCATTCAATATTCTGCTGGATCTTTTATATGTTTTGAACATCCGAAGACTGGGAATACCGGTACTCGGGTTATTTTAATAATCTCAAGAATAGGCAAGCAAATAGAAAAACAAATAGGAAAAGTAACTGACTAGGTAGTTTAGGCCTAGAAAGATCAGAAACATTTTGGTTATAATGGCAGATCAGCCTAGTGACAGAATACCATTAGTGGCTTGTTAAGATCACACCGCTGACGGAATTTTTGATCGATTTCATCAAACCTCTGCGCTCAAGATTAGGGTTCGGTAGGGGAATAGATATTAAATACGGAGTTTTCTTACTACTGTAACAAGACCCCACCATTATTTCATGATTGGGTTTTTCCCATAAGCTTAGGCATATTGTTCAGCCATTTGACTAGCCTACTGCCAACAGGACAAATTACAAGTGTTTACCAGTTGTCCACATATCTCCTAGGCCTAGTTCTAGGGCAGGGGTGTGCAACACTTTTTGTCGGCGGGCCATGTAACCAACTGAGAAATCCGGCTGGGCCACACCAAACATATAATTTTCCATTTACGCAACGAACTTAAAATTTCTCACAATGTAAAATATTATTGGTGTAAAATTGTAGCGGGACTTCTAAAATTTAATGCTTTAGCTCAGTTTGTTAACATCAGCTTTGACAGAGGTTGTAACAACCCGTTTTTAACTTTTCCCAACGACACTAGTAAACTGCCAGATTGTTCTCCACACTGTCCATTAATTGCTGAGCATTAAGCAGGGAAGCTGGGACAACCTACATTAAGGTCTCTAATTTGACTGGACTTGGAATCAAACCAGAGTCTACTCTACAGAGACACACGTTGCATCAGACATCTGAGACAAAACACAAATAACAAATGAACCGAAAAAACAATGACAGCTAACACCACCTCCTTTCTGTTGTGAGTAACACATTGTATCTACTGTAAATTTTCCAGACGCAGCTGATTAGTGAACCAGTCTAAACCACAGAGCGGAAGAATGCTTACTACACGTACGATCATAATCAAATTACTGCGCTATGCTACGAAAAAAATACACGATGTGTAAATCGTCACTCTAATTAAACTGTCGGATTATGATTCTATGCTTTAATGGAAAAAAATGAGACTATTGATGAGGGCCACACTAAGTGGCTTGACGGGCCTGGTAGTGGCCTGCGGGCCGCCCGTTGCACACCCCTGTTTTAGGGTATAAATTTGTCGCTACCTCACAGGTACACTACGGTGGCTATTGGTTACCAGACGCTCCAAAAGCAGAGTTATCGCGTATATTCACTACGATTTAAACTTTTTTCATTTCGGTAGGGAATTACGAGAAAAATGCACTTCACATATTTTTTAATATCTTAGGATTGAAAGCTTGTAGAAACGTAGGAGTAGTGCCAAAAAATTTTAAAAAATTTTCTTTAACTAGATAAAATCAAAAAAAGTGAGCGATTTTTGGATTTAGGCCCCCTTTAAAAGATTACCGTATCTTACGGACCATAACGCACCATCAATCAAATGCATCGATTGTTTTTTACAAAAGGCGCTCCAGATTGTCAGAGATGCAACGATTCTTGAAAAGTATCAGGTTATCGTATAAAACTCATTAAACAAAAAAAATTCAATATTTTAACGTGGTTCGTAAAGCTGAACTCTAAAAAAAGAAAAAATACACTTAATAGCACTAAAACCATTAAAACTCAGTACCAGTATAAATCTACTTTATATCAAAATTTAGTAATGGTTCATATATCCGTTCAATTGCAAAAAAATATACTACTGTAAAGCAGTGGTTCTCAAACTTGTCGGAAGTATCGAACCCAACAGGTGTCATGCAAGCATACATCGAACCCTAAATTATAACCAGGAGCGGATCCAGAAAATTTTAGAGGGGGATGCAGTTTTGAATTAGGTTGAATGTTAAATGAGTGCAAAGACGTTAGACGTCTAAACCGGAAAAGGGCATAAGCTCTTCGAAAATGTTTCACTTCAGGGGCGTATTCAGAATATTCTTAAGGCGGTGGAGGGTGGCATAAAATTTTTACATTTTTTAAGCGTATTTTTTTCCGAAAAGTTAATTTGAAGCAAATTGAGGAACAAAAATATGGCTCTGGGGGGGTCCGGGGGTATGCTTCCCCGGAAAGTTTTCAAAAATTTAGACACTGTAATGGCCATTTTAGAGCTTTTTGAACAATTTTTATGGCAAATTCTGTTTAATTTTTTTGCCTCTAACTCTAAGTCCTTCACCAAATATGATACATTTTGTTCGCACATTTTCGATTTATGCGTGCTCAAGGCGTAAAGATGATTGTTATCAAATAGGTTTGAAATTATGGAAAAATTGTATTCATCAAAAACAGCGTTGAAAGAGTATGGTGGGGGGATGCATCATTCCACGCAGAGATAGTCATTTACTACAACTGTATGCCTTTTTGCAAAAACTTATTCTGATTTTAGCCGAACCCCTGCTACAGCCGCACCGAACCCCTGGTGTTCGGTCGAACCCAGTTTAAGAACCACTGCTGTAAAGCATTTCAAAGTAAGAGGTAATTAACACGTCCGGACTCCAGGCCTTGCACAGCCTGAATCATCATACCTAGATGAAGTTTTCACAAAAAGCTGAAAAATTATAATCAAGCAAACGAAAAAACTCAAGCAAGCATCAACTGCAATTATATACTCAAAATAAAGTTTCGCTGATACAACTGCAAAGAAGTATCAGTATACCTTCTCTGGCAAATTAACAGACTTCATCCATTGGTTCAAGTATTTGAACTGATCTTGAAATGTATATTTTAAACCATCAACTTTATCAGATTTTCCCATTCCAATCAAATCAGGAGCTAAACATCGAGCAAAGCTTGATACATAAGGAATAATATTTCTCCAAAGATAAGATGAAGTCGGATTGCCATGAAGAAACACCACTGCATGTTCAGGATGGTTCTCTGTAAAATAGTATATACTCCAACAAATATTTTCCACATCTTCACTAGTGTTTAGATGCCAACTTCAAAACCGAACTGAATCAATTTCGTCTGCAATTCATTAAGGCTAACTCCACCTGCCAACCATGCAATTGCATATCCCACAATTACTTTTCTCATTAAAGCTTTCAACTATAAATCTTAAAATCAAAAGCTTTTTCAAAAAGTTTAGAACAGTTAGTAATGAGCAAACTTCAAAATGATTTTTGATATGAAAAAGTAAAGAATGTAACAACAACAACAAGATTTATTTTTAGCCAAATGTATAGTAAACAATAATATATAGAAAATAGTATTTAACATCGGCAGGTAGACTGCAAACAGACCTTGCAATCGTCGAGCCAAGCAGTTACCCATAGCATAAACTTTAAAAGAGGCAATATAGTGTTTTGAGATCATACACTCAATGCGACAAGACTTACACTACCTGAGTAAATAACCAGTTATTGAACCGATAGGCAGGGTTGGAAATCGATATCCAAAAAAGAAAAGAAATAATCGATATTCGATAATTCACCAAAAAGTAAAGAAATAATCGATTGCGATGGTAGTTTAATTATAAAGTAAAGAATAAAGAATATTGTAATTGATATTTGATATTACACTGAGCATTTAGCAGTGTACGCCAAGCATTTTTTGTGATGTCCTCACATTCATGCGGTAACTTACAGACAAACGATGGACATAGTGTATGCGAAGCAACTTTGCTATTAAAAATCTTTTTCTTTGGCACAAAAAAAAAATTATCAGCAAAAGCAAAGTAATGACATTTTGACGATTGTTTTAAATTTACTAAAGTGAAATAAAGTAACCTTGACAAAAAGAATCGAATATGGAATATCGAATTGCGCCAAAAAAATGTAAAGACAAGGCCATATTCGATACTCATTCAAAAAAGTAAAGGCTCCAGTGCATTCGATGAACAAAAAGTAAAGAATATCGCCATCAAATATCGATTTTTCCCAACCCTGCCACTAGGGCCTACTTGTTGTAGGAAATGAAGTACGATTTGTATTCTATTATAAATTTGGTGAAAGATAATTTCTGAATTTCAGTCGAAATGGAATTCCATGTCTTGACACCATGATGCTTTATGCATCTCTGCAATCTGGTTGAAGAAAATTTTGGTATCTTAAGATTATTACTATTAGATGAAGTTCTTGTAATTCAGGAGGAAATGTTGAAGGTTTTCATGAAATAGTTAGAAAAGGAGGAAGGAAGTTTATTGTGCATGAATTTGTGCATAAATTTAACAGACTTTTCTAATCTAAATAGATCAACTAATTTCAATTCATCGAGAAGAACGAAAAACGGAGTAACTCTTTGGTAGCGGTTGCCACCACCTACTTGTAAAATAGCTCTGTTTTGCAGAACAGCAGTTTTTTTCAAATAACTAGGATACGTTGAGCCCCAAATAATTAATCCGTAAATAAGTTGTGAGTGAATAAGAGCGAAGTTGCCTGCAAGTTGTATTATTAAACTAAGCAATTAACTTTTGATTATTAACAAAAAAGCAGGAGTGGTACTATGCAATAGCTCAAATTACCTGTATCAATGAAACTCATTTTAGCACCATAAACATCAACTTCCTTTCTTTGTGATGCTGCATTAGCAGAAGAAGAATTGCATCGCAGATGTGCACATACTCTAATCAATCGATTAGATGCAACAAGTGAATTCAAAGCCATTGGATTAAAAACCCAGCTATCAGGCTATGCTGCAAAAATTTTGTTTAAAAGTTGGGGCTTGTATGAAAACATTTTTAACTGTTTTAATGAATAAAAAGCGAAGTCAGCTGAATGAGAGCATCATTCTAGATACCAGTACTAGTCAGTTACTTCAACTAAAGAACTGGTATCGCAATTATTATTATTTTTTTTTGGTGTAAGGCTTTGTACAAATGCAACCAAAATAGCTTAAATTGATCTTAGTTGTACGAAGAACATTGCTTGAAATACAGGTACTTCACAAGCCCAACCAAGTTCACTGTTCAAATAACGCAATCAGGCCTACACAACTTTAAATTTTCAAATTTATCATAAGCCTTGCATAAGCAGAGTAGTCTAGTGTTACGCTTTAAATAATTTTTAAGTCCAGCCAAGTTCAGACAGTGTAATAGAGTACAAATTTAAATTAAAATACGAGGCATTACCTCTCGTCGACAATACTACAACACTAACCTACCGCTTGATACACTGGTATCGGTACCTTTATTTGAAGCGGTATTGCTAAAACCTGTAGGAGCACAAGGACCGCCCTCACAAGTGAGTTATGAGCACAAGCGGTCCTACTAAACACCGCTAAGGACCGAAACACTGCAAAGGACGACAAATAACTTACCAAACACCGCATAAGAACAACAAAGGACTTCAAATTGATCTACTAAACACTGTACCTCTGTATAAAGAATGACAAAGGACTTGGCATCATACCATAACAAAGAACGACAATAGACTTAAATTAGGATTGGGGTTAAGGTAATTAAGTCCTTTGTCGTTCTTTGTGGTGTTTACTACATCAGTATGAAGCCTTTTGTCGTCCTTTGCGGTGTTTAGTACCGTAGGACCTGGAGCACAAGGACCTCTACCGGTAGGGAGTCATTGCTTAGGGTTGGGGTAAGAATCTTTAGTAATAACTCGCTTGCACCTCTAATGGTCCTAGTGATCCCATTTCACTAGCAAAGACGATTCGTGTGCTCCTGCAGGTTTTAGCAGGACCCTATTGAAGCACCTAAATGCATGAAAATTTTCACTTAAATCAAAAAATATCTACTGCAACCACCTGACAGAGCTACAAGCTGAAAACTAAAAAAGAAGTACTGGTAGTCTACCTGCCAAAAGGTGTACTGGTAAACTAGATTGAGTACCATACCGGAAATGTCTAGTACGCCTATCAGCACTGGCATAACAAGGGGGGACGAGGGGGGCAGCCGCCCCTGGGCGCAGTCCCGGGAGAGCGCCCATGGCTACTTTTCAAATTTTTTAATTAAAAAAAATGGATGGACCACATAGGTGCACGCAGGGGGGCCACAGTGCCATGGCCCCACCTGTGGCCCTGGCGTTGTTGTGGATACCAATACGTGTTGTTAAAATTTCAGACACCGATGTATCCTTTTTTGACAAAAAAACTTCGCTAAAATGAGTGCTTTTCTTGTAAATTCCCCAAAAAGTTATTGGAGGCTGGTGGCTCTGCCCCCAGATCCCCTTAGCCTCTGGCAGCTGGGGACTTTGCCCCCAGACCCTCGCTTGTGGCCTCCCTTTGCCAAATCCCGAATGCATCACTGATCTCTTCCCTCTTCAGCTCTTCTTGGTTTCTTGCTTTGTTAATCTTTCTCGTCTGTTGTTCTTTTCCAAACCGCGATTCATTAGCAACTCAAATGAAACACCAAATTTCACTGTCATTTTTATAATTTGTGCAAAATTCGGAGTGAAAGCAGGGGCGCAGAATTTCTTTTTGCCCCCGGGCGCAGGGTACCCGAGTTACGCTACTGCTTATCAGCAGATCAGCCCCCACGCTTTTTCCGTCTGCCAACCTTAACTTACCTTATTTATTACCTTTAACTTAATTTACAACCTGACCCTAACCAAATCTAACCCTGACCAAATTTAGCCCAGCAGAACCTAATCCTAACCCTAACCGCACATAGGGGCTGATACTAGACGTTACTGACTAGCCTAGTCTAGATTGATCCAGTTCAGTCAAAACTACCCTGCTACTCTGTACTGGTAATCTTTTTCAAACATTTTTTCTAATGCAGATTGCAGTTACCCTTAACCTGCTAACTCTTTCACTTAAACACAGAACAGTGGGTGAAAGAGTCTCGGTATTAACAATACTGTAACTTACCGGTCCCGCAACTCTGCGAGCTGCAACATAATTGCATTCAGCCTCCAAGCTACCGCATGACATACCGGTAACAAGGCGCCGCATTTTGCAATTTGCAAAAATTGGATTTGCGGCATTTGCTCAACCGGTGTTTCCATATTTATTGTTTTTAACCAAAAATTTGAAACATAAGCATCGACAGATTTAAAGGCAATAATTACAAACCAGTAAGTAACTGCAGAACAATTTTATAGTGTAGGCTAGTCTACCTTGTGAACACAGAAATCAAACTACACTGGAAAAACCTTACGCAAATTTTAAAGCAGTACCCAGAGGTGGGCACGGTACTTTTTTAAAGTACCGGCGGCACCGGTACTCGACTACTCGGTAGTTCATTATAAGAACTGCGGTGTTTTTGTCGGTACTTTTCAAAAAAAAGCTCCGAAAAGACGGTACTGCTATATATTTAGCTGATTTTTAATTAAAACTGTACAGTTTTATAAAAATTAGGTGATATTAGTAAGTAGGGGAGATGTGGGACCTTTGGACCACCTATAGTAACTAGCTCCTTTCAAGAAATATAATAAAAAATTCCCGGTTGAAGTATTCTGTGAAATAACATGGAAACCCTGACTTTACACCTGGAGCGATTACTATTAAAATAATAAAATTAAGCTGTTTTCCCGTGCTGCTTGTTTATTTCTATAAAAGACTTCCTGCGCTCTAGACACTTCCTATTGTCTTTACATTGCCATCGCCAGTGTCCACAACACAACGCTTAGCTGGTTTGATTAAGTCTGATGCTGACCTTGGCAAATATGACTTTTAGGCCTTTATTATGTTTTTGCAATATTCTGTGATGACTATTTTGTTTGAATAAAACAAATTTCTAGAATTTTTGAACTAGTTGCAGATGTAAAATGCAATTGAGAGGTCCCCTTGTCATGGTCCAAAGGACCCCTCTCATATGAAACTTTTTACCAAAAAATAATTTATTTTAAATTTAAAAAAATATATGAAGGTGTTAACGTAGCCCTGCATTTAAAGTGCTAACTAGTGCATGACATAATGTAGTTCATTTGTAGCAATTTTTGTGGAAGTTTAGTTCAAAGTACAGTCACAGGAGTCGAAAAAGCTCTAAATGGTCCAAAGGTCCCACATCTCCCCTACAATCATGGTAGCCTACAATACTAAATTACTGAATGTTGTAGTGTTACCGGTAGTAGCCTACTTGGTGCGGCACAATTCACGAATTATAAACTATGCACCAACCATCAAAAAACGGTACAAAATAAGCTATAGTCAGCGGTTAGTGCAACAAAAATCAGAAGAAATGCAACCATTTCCTTCGCCCATAGGAATGGGCCGCAACGCATAAAGCGAAAACTTCTTATAGTATAGGCTATTGGAGACCACTTTTTGCGCAGAATGCGACAAAAAGATTATTTATGGATTTTGAATGAATGGGAACCCCACAACCAGAAGCGGCCTGCGCTAGAGTTTTTAATGGAAGGAGTTCGTTGTAAATCATAATGACGTCAAATCTTTTAGTGAAGTCATTAAAACCAAAACTGAATTTTAAACATCGAAGTGTGAAGAGCAGGGGTACTAGATTTAATAATGTAAAAGTGCTCGAGAAGTCGAGAGCCAAGAACATTTATTGGCATGCTTCGCTATGTCTAAAATGCTATGTCTAAAAAGTATAATTTACCCCCAGTGCAACACTTTCACCTTTTTATTACCGAAAATTGAAGTTTGTTTTAGTTCATACTTAAAAAAATTTACTTCCTCGGTAGGCAAAATTTACCCCCAGTAAAATTTACCCCCAGGGGTAAATTTACCCCCGGTTAAGAACCTCTAGCTCAGAGCAACCACGGACGAGTACAATATGAAAACTCATCACGAGACTGGAGACCCTGGGTGTAAAGCAGTGATTCTCAAACTTTTTTGTTTTACCGCTTCCTTTTGGAAGTAGTAGACTTTCATCACCCCCTTATCCTGTGGTGTAAAAAGTAGTCCAGAAATCTAGGTAAGTAAAAGTATTGTTACTGATGGCGGAAGCTACTTGAAGTAGAGTAAAAGTAGGGGATGTAAAAAGTAACCAAGTTCAAGTAAAAAGTACAAGCAATTTGAAGCTACTTACGTAAAAAGTAGCCTTTGCAAAACCAAGGCCATAAAGCTGAGCTTTGGCAAAAGATAATTTGTTCACTTCCAAACTTGACATATATTTTGCAGATCCTTAAGTATATTTAGGATAATTAGCACATTTATTGGACGAAAATAAGAAAGTGAAGTGTGTCATAATCTGCAAAATGCAATCTCATTGTCCACGCTATACGCCAGAGCTGTAGTGTCTCGAGACATGTCTCGGTCTCGAGACTCGATTTTTTAAAGTCCGATTGATCTCGAAAGAGTGAAGTCTCGGTTTCGTCTCGAGACCTTGAAGTCTCGGAAAATGAGCGTATCTCGAGGTCGTTTTTGAAAGTTCATTTCAAAACTGAAAGAAGCAATTTAAATTGAACAAAAACCGACTTCCACTGGTATTTTCAACATTCGTTATAGGCCTACCTACATTAGAATGAAAACCTACATCATCTGCTCCGATTGAGAGAATGTTTTACCAAAGAGGCATAATTATTCGGCCTAGTCGGTCACCATGACTGAAATGCAATGAAAACCTTTCATTAACATTGTTCACCATAGACTTTTATTGCATTTTAGGAATGTCGGCATGCTCTTAAGTCTGTGAGTTATGTGCAGCGACTACAAGCAAATAATATTAGGGTAGGCAAAAAATATTTATCCCGGGTCACAAATTAATAGGCTATGGGCCTACTGGTATACACGTAATAATAACTGACTTTTTTCTGGGTAGGGCAAATGTTTTTTTGGAGGGGAGGTTTGGTTGCAGGTCTGGCAGTGACCATGCATTTTATTGTGACGTTTTCTATTTTTAGCTTTTGTCGGAGTACATCGTTTTGTACTGCTGCTGCTGTTTCTTCGACTGCACTGTTCTTGCTTTGTGTTATTGTTCGTTTCTGTTTTTGGTCTTGCAACTAAACAAACTTCAAATTGGATTGCTTTCTTAGATTTTGCTTTTTCATTTTGCTTGTTTTTATTTTGCTTGTTTTCTTTTTGCTTGTTTTGGTTTAAGTGGTCATTCAAAAACAGTGGTTTTTCAGCTTTTTCCAAGCAAGAATCCATTTTGCTACGCATGATAGTCACGCGATTCCCTATGGAAATTTTATGATTCTGAAAACAAAATTTCAAAGTTAGCATTACCGGTATTCAAAAATAAATTTCACAAAAATATTTTTTGTCGGCAAAAAAAATCAAATTTTTATTACACGCGCAGTATTACGCCGAGACATGTAACCAGTGGCGGGGCCCATCTCCGCGGCTTAGCGCCTGGGCTAAGCAGCCTCGAAGTCCGAGACAATATCGCAGTAGTGGCGAATCACTGGCGACATTGTGTTCGATTTGACCGGCCCAGGGTGCGAACCCCAGACCTCCCGCACCGATAGCGATGTCTTGACCTCTGAGCTAATCGGTCGTTTTTGTTTGTGGGCCGATACACCAAAAGTTCTCGAGACCCTAGAAAAAAAGGCAAATGATCCCTAAGTCAAAAGCCTATTGTTCTACTAGATAGACAAATTCGTTTTGTCTTGAGACAAAAAATGTCATCAGTAAATAACAGTTTTTGTCTTAATAGTTTGAGCTCTAATCTTAATGGTTTAGGTTTTTAATGATTTCTTTGAGCCCTTAATGGTTTGTGCTATTGGTTTGAGTTGTATAGATGGTTTGAGCTCTTTGGTACACTAGCGCTGACATCTTTTTTTAAAATGATGATCGCGTGATTTCCACCTAAATTGCATTGCAAAAAGTTGTTTGTACGGTATCTCGTTACTGTGTTGAGATTTGCGATGTTAGTATTCTGTTTAGGAATTTTAATCTCTTCATCTTGCTCTTTTGAATGTTTATTTCTTTTCATGGTGTGAATTAGTTGGATTCTATGGACATCTGCGAATAATTTCATTCATTTTCAGCAGGCAGCACATTGATTCTGGAAAAGATTTGTTTTATCTCATTCAGTTCATTTGGACGTCGCTTTGATTGCATCCAAAATGCCACTAGTTGCTGTCGTAGTGATCTGATATTTCCTATTTGGTACTATTTATCTATTGCTTTTGTCTTTTTTCACTATGTTTCTTTATATTTTTGCTCAACTTTCTATTAGCTGTATTCACCTGACGAGCTCATAATGAGAACGAAACCGGTTGTGGATTGCTATTTCTATCCGCAGCAACATTATTTATAATGTTGTCTTTGTTTTTCTGGGAATTAATCTAACAAACTCCATTTGTCTGTTATTAACTTCTCTTTTACAACTGCTATCTTTTTCACTGTATTGAATGCCCAAACGCCAGATTGACTAATTTTGTTGTGTGGTTTTCGACATGGTCCTCCCTGATTGTTATCACCAGTGTTGTAATGACTCGAGTCCGGACTCGGACTCGAGTCCCCTGTACAAAGGACTCGGACTCGACTCGAGTTTTCAATGAGAATTATGGACTCGGACTCGAGTCATCCACCCGGACTCGGACTCAAGTCCAAGTTGGTTGAAATGCAAAATCCGTTCTGATTTTTACTTTTCCGTGAATGGATTTTCGGTCATCCAATCAATATGTTAATATCTTTCTCGCCTTGAGTCCAAAAACAAATGCGAATTAGATGGTTGGATACAAAGTCCGTATAACCATAACTAACGCATGGATTGGATATTACTGTTGCCGACTACTAGAGACTGCGATGTCCGATGTGACTCCGCGGTGATTTTGCAGTTTTGATTTGGTCTGAGGCATCAGTTGCCAATAGTTTTATGAATAATATTAGTTTACGAATTAAAAAGTTTATCTTAGTTTATGAATTAAAAATTTCGAAGTGACTTGCAGTGTTGTAATGACTCGAGTCCGTACTCGGACTCTAGTCCGACTCGAGTTTGATCGACTCGGACTCGACTCGAGCATTTTCAAATGGACTCGGACTCGACTCGAGTCACAGTCCCAAATGACTCGGACTCGACTCGAGTCCTTCAATGGGTGGACTCGTTCCAACACTGGTTATCACTGATGAGGGACGTAATCCCGAAACAGGATGGCTCAAGTCGTATCTTGTGTCATCAGTAAATATAAATATCGCATTTTTTGTTCTCCGCTTTCAGGTACAATAACATTTTTTCTGGGTTTCCGTAAGACAGTTGCTATGGCTTGCCACATTCTGCCGGATGAAGAAATTCGTCGGAATGTTATATACAGTGTTTACGGTTAAAACATTCACGATCTTTTGAGAACCCCTGATTCCAAAAGTCTCGTCTCGGTCTCAGCACGTTCAAGTCTCGGTCTCGTCTCGACTTTTTGCTCCAAGTCTCGGTCTCGTGGTGTCAACGTCTCGTCTCGGTCTCGAAGATTTTGGCCGAGACTCCAGCTCTGCTATACACAAACAACAAAAGACCACTTAATATCACGAAATTATATGAAATAAAACAATACACCTAATACTAATGTTGCCAATTTTATTATCAAGCATGATTATTTATCATTTGCGTGATACATTGCTTAATATTAACTACTTATCATTTTTAAAGCCACTTAAGTAGCGTTACTTTCTGATTGAACTACTTAAGTAAAAGTAGAAGTAGTCGAAATTTAAATTACTTAAATAAGCACTAGTTACTAAGCAATAATACTTAAGTAGTCTACTTAAGTAAAACTACTTCGTTGCTTTATACCACTGCCCTTATCAGGAAACAAGTTTTAAGAGAGGCATACGCCGTACGTAAGCTAGACACAATATGGGGTTGCGTAAGTGCGAAGACACGTTTTACTTTGTGAGTTTAGGATCTTATGAATTAAGATATAGCAAGCGATTAAGTTTGTTGGAGCAAAAATGCAAATGCGCGTTAGGAGCTAGGAATAAATCTCATAGAGGAACTGACAGATAGCGAATAAACTGCAAAGTAAGACGGTAAGAGCTGATGCAATAGACGGTCATAATCAGCAACGATTAGTTTGAAACATTATAAATACTCGTCAAGTTGACACGATTAAATGTAATACCAGTATGGAAAATGTACTATGCTATTAAAGTACGTCTCAGGCCAGTATTGTAGTGTTTAGGAAATTTGGATGTGGGCTTTTAGCTCACGAAATTGATTTCCTCTTGCTAACAATAAGGTCTACATCGATCGAATACCATCGGATTTACAAAAAATAACACTAGATAATTATTTTATAATTTTGCATCTTTTTAAGGAGATTAACAAAAGAAACAAGCTGTAGCCTATTGCAGAGAGTTGTAAGTCTGTGGAATCATGACGGAATAATAGGTGCAGCGACCGTGCTAATTTAGGTGCAGGCTGCAGCGATCGTGTTAATTTTTTTTAAACGCTTTTGTTCTTTGTTTTCATCTTGAGCATGTTCAACGTATATCGTTTTGTCGCTGTTTCCTTAGTTTTAACCAGGGGCATGCTCAGGAATTTGAAAGCGGGGTTGGGGGGCGCAATTTGAGGCCATCTGTTTTCCGCCCAAAGTCAAGTGAAAAGCAAAAAAAAGGTCATCACGCCCTCAGATTGTCCTTTATACGTATATCAAATTTACACCACGGAAGTTTTGTGCATTTGTCAGCGGGGGGCGCGGCCCTCCTGGATACGCCCGTGTTAACCCTGTTGTTTTTTGCGTTGATGATGGCGTTATTTTATGGCTAAAAATTTAAAAAATCCTCCTACTGCTACTAGGCCTATTACTACTAAATGTTTAAAAAAAGCATATTTACGAGTTTACGAGTCAAAGTCGAAAAAATAATTTTGAAATCTGCAAATTTTTGTCGTCCTTGTTTTTATAGTTAAGTTTGGGTTTTAAGTTGCATTGAAATACGTAAAAATCAACCAATCAAATCCGTAAGCCTACTGAGATAAAGTAAACTTACCGGAATCGCATCGAACAAGAAGATAAAGTAAACTTACCGGTACCATTTCGCATCGATAAAGTAAACTTACCATTTCGGAGGGCGCATCCATTTTACTAAGACTACGCATTGCGCAACTCTGTTTTACATTAGAGAGAGAGAGAGAGAGTGCATTTATTTTTGATAAAAAAAGACGTAACGACAAAAGAAAAATAATTTTAACAGTGTAATTTTCATGTAAGGCAGTACCGTCCATCCTGTGAGAGGCTGCGAAATGACCATTACTCAAGCCACGTTGCACGCAGGCCGACTTTCCTTACAGTTAGGCTACAACCTTATGAACGGAATGTGATGCAAAAAAGAACAGACGAAATTATTGAAAAACTTTTACTGTAAATTGCCATTCGAAAACAAAAGCATTTGGAAATGGTCGTCTGAAAGACCACTCCTCTTCGGCTTCAAAATATCTTTTCCTGCGGAAAAGAATCTTTCTATTGCCGTGCTTGACGGAATGGCAGTATTGTATTTCAAAAACAAATCTTTCAAACGATCGCTGCGGAACCTTTTGTTTATTTTTTAGAGCAGAAGATTTTACAAAGGTACCGAGTATCGCCTAAAAATTGAGAAATTAAAGTACCGGCATTGCGGTAGGCCTACCGGTACTTTTTCCCAAAGTATCGACGGTACCGGTACTCACGGTACCTACCTATGACCCTAACCTAACCTAACCCTTACCAAACCCCACCCCAACGTTAACCCTAATTTTAAGTCCTTTGTCGTTCTTTGTTATGGTATGATTCCAAGTCCTTTGTCGTTCTTTGCGGTGTTTAGTAGATCAATTTGAAGTCCTTTATCGCTCCTTTGCGGTATTTAGTAGGACCGAAATTTTGCATGTTTTATGGCAAGCAAACGCATGTTACGCTTCGCACATTATTAAAAAAGATTGAAACGCCGAAGCGTGTAACGAGGGGAGGCAATAGGCGGCATTGGCAAGAATTTTCAATGGAGGGGTTGAAACACTAAGCCACAATTTAACTTCAATGTTTTCATTCTTTTAAACGCGCAAAAAGGTGTTGATTATTGCTTCAGCCGTCAGCTAACGTGCTTACTTCATTTCAGTGCCGTGTGTGCTGATTTCCTCCTCCTAGCACAGTATAACCGTCGTGGAATGGAAGTTTTTTGCCATCGTTAACCATGCTAACTACTAACTAGAACATTCTACAATTAGGTCAGTGGCGCAGGCAGAAATTTTCAATGGGGGGTTCAAATACTAAGCCTGATTTTAACTTCAATGCTTTTACTTATGATGCGGATGCGCAGTGCGCAAAGCAGGAATTTATACTTGCGTAAGTGAAAGGCGGGAGCGATATTAATAAATATTGCAATGGGCCTATGTGTTCTTAATAAATATTGCAGTAGGCCTATATGTCGCCAATCGCAAGGTCACAGGCATCAGGTAATATTTCGTAGACTAATGACAATCACTTCACCAATGAGAATTGAACGAATGCTGATAATAAAAATTATTGGCCTAGTCCATAGTTTAGTTCTCCGTCACACTAATACCTCATGTCTTGGACTTCGAAATAATATTTGCTAGCTAAATCTGGGGAACGATGTTTAAGCTAACCAATTTTGAGAGGGCCAATGCTCGTAACGTTTTTGCGTATTGAAGACACCTATCTTCACTTCCGGCGCGCTTGTTTAAACGTGCTAATCGTTATTGATTATTGTGAATTTGCATCAGCCAACGTGCTCACATCATTACAATGCCGTTTATGCTAATCTCCTCCTAGCGTATTATAACCGTCGTTAACCATGCTTTCTAGCACTTTCTTCAATTAGGTCATAACTCATAAAATACAAAACCTAAAGCTTCTTAGTATCTGCAACAGTACCGTAGATGTTTTTTTCAAGCTACCGACGGCCATGAACACCAACTAACGCTTTTTGTGATTGTGCAAGAGCGGTAAACACTATTGTGACGCAGTAATGACACTTCGTAATGAACAATGCCAGGGGCAATGGGCTTACGCTGTGCTGTTACTACAAGCAAGGATCTAATGAAATCATTGTCTCTTGCGGCCGATCAGTAAATACCGGTTATAAAGCACAAAAATTACCGAACCAGTGGGGGATGAACCCCCAATCCCCCCCCCCCCTGTTTACGCTCTTGAGTGGTGGGGCCCATCTCCGCGGCTTAGCGCCTGGGCTACACATCTGTTACAAAGAAACGTTGCCGCGGTGGCGAACCGCTGGCGACAGTGTGATTTTTTCGGATCATAGACACGTGTGTGTCATTGCTAATTTGTTAACTCACTGATGTCATTTTAACTTTTTGCTTGATTTGAATTCCGATTAATTAATGAAATAAGCGCTCCAGTAACTCTTTTTTTTTGCTTCAACAAAAGCCAGATTAGATAAAATGACCAATCGGCAGAAGCCAAAGTTGTTGTACAATTTTCAAAAAAAAAAAAAAAATTGAGTAGCCCAGTAGCCTACCTATTCATAATTATTTTTAGGTTGCAAACATAGACAAGCTTGAGAAATTTTACTCTGCTCAAAACTACGCAGGGAAGAGTTAACAAACAAAAAACTGAGGCAAATCAAATAGCGTTATAATAGAAGTTACATACTACAAAATTGATTTAACATCTGTAAAATATGTTGAAGGCGGCAGTCAATGTATATTGGAAAGAATCTTGTATTTGTGTTTTAATTTAAAGTTTCGATTTTTAAAAGCTATACAAAACACTTCATTAAAACCGGAGTATAGCTGGTCCTTAGAGACGTGTTCATCAAGGGTTTCCAGAAAAACAAAAAAAGTAGGTTTAAACGAGTTAAGCAAATATTTTTAATTACATATTTTAAAAATCCGCTGAAACTTGAAGGTGTTAGCAACAAAATGAGATTGAGTAAAATGGTTCAAGCACTGGTTGCTTTCTCTCAGTCGACAGCCATTTTCAGGGTTTCACTTCTGAGTTACTTTAGCGTCTACTTGGTAAAAATGTTTTCAAAAATTAGTTTTTTAATAATTAATTTCTTTGCAGAAATTACCCGTGCAGCTAAACAAGAGCATATATTGATGCACAGGCTTTCTTGCTCAATATTAATAATTTTACAGAGCCTATTTTCAAAGTGAAACAGTGAAACAACAAAACATTCAAAGAATTTAGGCGATTCCACTGAGGGCGATGATTTTGTACTTTTCCATCTTTTTTTGTTTTTGTCATTATGATAATTTTATTTTTGGCGTACCCATTCGTGAAGATCAAAACACATATGGTGATATACTGTATATCTAAAAAGCAATAAAAAACAAATCATGGGAATATCATGCGAAGTTGCTTTGAACCAATGCAAATACGATGATACATGCAGGAACGCTGTGGACAAACTAAATGAGAAATGCCCAGTAAGTCACTAACTCAAAATGCAAGTTTTAAAGTGAAAATCTTCTATAATATATTGCAAAGTAGAAATATTTATCTTGTATAATATTACATTACTGTGTAATGTTTAACTTGTATAATATTTATCTAGTACGATATTGCAAGTAGAAATTTAGTTCAGTCACATCGCAACTAAAAGTTTTTGATAAGGCAAGTATACGACAAATTTTGAACTTTAGACTCCAAGATATTGGTTTACCAAAACTAACTGCTCAAGATCGATCGATGATAATTTGGTATGGCAAAGATTAAATTTTATTAAGTACTTTCTTGCGGTTAGCGTGGGCGAAATCTTCTTCAGGGTTGGATCATTTACAATGGTAATTGCAATTAAATGTAATTAATTACCCATAAAATTGCAACGATAATTTTTCGTTTATATGTGATAGTAATTATTCACTAAGTTTGATTTTAAAAAACTGTGGGCCAAATTATAATAACTTTTTACTTGCAACAAGTTCACTTGAAGTCTTTCACACATTTGACTGAACCGTTCATCTATTATGGCTTTACCATCAAAGCATTTAATGTCGTGCCTTTGTTCTTTTCTTGTGCCTGTTGCAGTTACAACGATAGTTTTCTCGTGCACATTGCGGTACAACAAAATGCAATTGTAATCACTAGCGTAACCAGGATTTTGCAATCGGGGGTTTGAGAATGGCATCACATTTGACCATACGTTGTATACTGGAGCGGATCCATAAAGTTTTGGTGGGGTAGATGTAATTTTGAATTAGTTTGAATGTTAACTAAATGCAAAGACGTTTAGACCCGGAAACGGGCGGGCGTAAATAAGCCTTTTGAAAATGTTTTCATGTCAGGGGCTTAGTCAGAATTTTTTCTAGGGAGGAGCATCAAATTTCGTCACTTTTCAAGCGTAGTTTTTTTCGACAGATTTAATTTTAAGCAACTTAAGTACCAAAAACGTCTCTAGGGGGTCCGGGGGCATGCTCCCCCGGAAAATTTTTAAAAATTTGCATACTGCAATGGCCATTTTAGTGCTTTTTGAATAATTTTTGAGGAAAGTTTGTCATATTTTTGGCCCCTGACTTTGATTGTTTCACCAAATAAGATGCATTTTGTTCGCACAGTTTCGATTATGCATGCTTGAGGCGACAAAGACATATTGTTATGAAGAGGTTCGAAATTATGGAAAAGTTTTATTCGTCCAAAACATTGTTGAAAATGGCTGGTGGGGGAATGCATACGAAGCATACCACAACCCCCCCCCTCCCTTGGATCCGCCTCTGGTTGTATAATAACAAAAGATGGCCTCAAATTTTAAGAGAGATGTTTTAAACCAGAAATACCGAAGGCAGTTAAGACACAATTACTGTAAGGAAGTCAAAAAAATACTTTCTGGTGAAACTGGTAAGACGATACTCAAATGTTAGCGATTTGGTTCTTTTTTGAGCTACAGTTCTTACATCATTTTTGCTTGAAATCGCTTAGCCTTTTTTCTACGGAAGGTCTGAGGGGCCGAGGGCAGTTGCATGTGCAGGAGCGGCACTGCCCTGCTAATAAAATTGCGTCATTGCTTCATTAAGCATAACGGCGAAGAACAAAATTCAGGAAACTAAGCTGCGTAATTCCTGTTATTATGACAGTTACAAAACCAGATTATCAATGACAAAGTATCGAGCACTTCGAAATAAATATCAGAAGAAGCAAGTATGACGTCATGGCTCGATGGGGGGTTGTAATCCCCAACCCCCCCCGTGGCTACGCCACTGACTGTAATTATAATTGTAATTAGAGTTATTCGGTTCAAAACAACTGACTTAATATCATCAAAAAATTGTCAGATGCAATTTTAATTAAATTAGTTCATCAGTTGGTTTGCTTTAACTCATGGTTCCCAACTTGAGGCCATAGTAGCATTTTGCAGTGGGCCACAGAGCTTTTTGAAAAATTGAATATTTGGTTAAAAAAGTTTTATTTGATTTACAAAAGTTTGTATTACTTCTACTCTATTCAACTTTTCTTCCCTGCCCATGCATCTTCAAGAAGAATTTATTGATTTAAAAAATATTTCGACCAAGAAAACCGCATGTGAGAATTCTGAATTAACCACGTTGTGGTGTAATGTCAGTGCTTCTTATCCCCGAGTGGTCAAATCATAATGGGCAAGCTACTTCTATTTGGGTCTGCCTACTTATGCGAAGCCGCTTTTTCATTTCTTGTTTCACTGAAAACAAGATCTAGAATTGAAATGTGAGTGGAAAATGACTTGATTTGTGCTCTGTCATGCATTGAACCTCGTATCTCCCTTCTGGCAAAGAACAAGCAAGCTCAACTATCCAATTAATTGTTGTTAATGTCATTGTTCTTCTTGATTTGTTAATTGTGCTCTAGTCTAGTGTTAGGTTAACCTTTTTCTCTTACTCGTATTATACGCCTTAGATTAGCACCAATTGCTGTATCATGACACTGATGCTTTGTTGCAAAGTAGTAACCTAACTGTGCAAGTTTTTTCGTTTATGTGTGTGTGTGTGTGTGTTTTATTCTTTATTCTGCGATATGGAAATTTCATCATGACCATTTTAAGCAGAATTTTAAAAAGTGGGCCATGGAAAATTCATGAAATGAAAATGGGCCGCGGTTACATAAAGGTTGGAAACCCCTGCTTTAACTGATACAACTCTGTTTGACATTAGATTAGTTCGTGCTGGACTCAATAAAATTTTGAATGATTTCTAATGATAACAGTTGCATGCACAATCAAAGGCCAAAATGTCATTTCTTTTAGAAAAGGGCTGGAAAGTGCAATGCTGAGATGCGGAACTTGCAAGAGTGCGGGTGGATCATGGACACAATAAAACAAAACTTTGATGCAATGCGATTCTGCTCATGTTCAGGAGTAAGTTTACATTAATTAATTAATTATCGATAGGCTTTTTTTGAATTACATTCTGAACGGAAAGCGTGCTGCAAAGGGAAAGCGTCCTGCAATTACAATGGTCAAATCAAAATAGGTTTACTCTTCTGCGAATTTGGCTGCGACTCCATTACGAATTATTGAATTTGAGTCGCAGTGGAGTTGTATTCAATGCGCAGTAATTCGTAACGGCTTCGCAACGGATTCGCCATCGGTTATAAAATTTTCAACATGTTGAAAAATCTGGCTGGGAATTTTGAGTCGTGATGGAGTCGTAATGGAGTCGCAACGGTGTCGTAGTCGATTTGCAGTCAAATTCATGGCAACTCCACTGTGAATCATGGCGACTTCAACGCGACTCCGCTGCGAAGTATGGCGAATCCACTGCGACACCACAGTGAATCAAAAAAGTTGACGTAAAAACGTAAGGTGATTGTTACGTCATAATGGTCAGGCTGTGAGAAAAACCTCACACGCGCAAAATCAGAATGCTAAATTATTGCATTGGACAAGAAGGTCAACGATTGGTATGAATAATAACGAAAGTCCATGCAAAACTGCTTCAAAAAAAGCTCGCAGAGCTCGTATCCATTTGCTTTGGAGCAGGAAACCCAGCTTGCCAAATGGTATCGGGAAATTCCTTGCTAATGTGACAAAAAACTTGAAGGGGGGTGTAGCGGAAATTGACATTGCCTTTTTTCGACAGCTTATGCAAGTAAACTGTATAGACATGCACTTGACGCAAAAATTTCAACAAATTAACCTCCCGTTTTTATTTTATGGGCCATTTTACACCCCGATTTTTAGCCCATAATTTTTTACTACAGAAAAAATCGCCTAACATCAGATAAAGATACTGTGACGTAACAATTGGAAAAACGACACAACACCATCTGAGCTGTTTCCATTGGCTCCGACATCCACGTACAAAAATTTATAATTAGCATCGACCATCGACTAGAGCCAACAATACAACAGAGTGAAATCCTTTATGATTAAAACAAAGGGAGCCTGCATTACTGGGACAGCGAATAACGATGTGTTTGCCATCGAGTGCACCTAAAGCGCTGTGAAAGTCCCACCGAGCTGAAAATTCTTTAGATATCTTTTTTCACTCTTCCGGAGTAGAAGGACAGCGCATCACCTCATCCGGATATTCTTAAATAATTGTTTCGCAGGTCTCTGGCACAATTAAGCTAATGGTGCTTCGAGCTGCTCGAAATCCGCATTGAAGACCGGTGTAAGAGTCACCTGTAGCCAGATGGCGTAAGGTTATAGCAAGGCGTAGCCCTGGTTCTAAAGCTTTTCGCATAAACGAATCTTGTTTTTCGATGCGGGGTTCGACACGACTAACCAACTTTTGAAACAGTCTATGGTCTACTCTGACAAAGTTTTTAAAGCTTCTGGTGTCTTCCTATTGCAGTTCAAATGATAACCTCTCGTACTGCCCATATTCCATGCGACGCAATAGCCAAGGCTTCATCCACAACTTCCTTCGATTCCTCCGACGTTTCTTCAGCTTTTTACCAGCAACTAATGCAACAGTTGCTGGTACAATTATTTCTTCTTCTGCTGACAAGATAGCTTCCTCACTAGACATTTTGCTCCTCAAAATGACTTCAAATCGCAATGGTTTTAGCAACTAGTAACGGATTCGCAACTGAGTCGTTGTGCAATCGGCGTGGTTCTGCGAACTCGTTACGAATTGAATGCATCTTCACTGCGACTCAATTCGTAATGGAGTCGCAGCCAAATTCGCAGAAGTGTAAACCGGGCTTTTTCTCCGAACAGTTACAACACATGGGTGACATGGCACGCATTGTTGAAGTTCTTTTAATAAATATTTTGATTGACTTCTGCACAAAACTTACGTTAAATTATATTTCACTTAAATGACAGGATGAAAAACAATGCACCGCAATCCACTCTTCAATTTATGAAAATCCATGCTTTTGTGAGTATTTTGTTGTAATCAATGTGTGAAGATGCAATGTAGGCAATTTATTATGTCATCTTCAATATTTTTAGCGTCTGTCGAGTTTCTACGGAAAATGAATTTGATGCCGAAATTCGGTAAGTTTTTCCACGTAAGTAAACGTCAGTTAATTGCTCAGTGCTGCCTGTAGTGTATTCCAGGGGTCAGCAACCCCTGGCACGCGTGCCAAAAGTGGCACGCCGGAAGGTTTTGCGTGGCACGCGAAGCGATTCCATGCGCAAGCAAGTTTTAAGTATTAAAATTTAACAAATTTTCTTTTGAATTTATGAGCGAATTTTAGTGTTGTGGGTTCAAAAATCACTCAATTATTGAGGTATTTTTTTAGTAGATAGGACATCTACCGATGTGAAGACTTCCTTTTTTTGGGGGGGGGGTCTGCACTGATATTTTCAGAGAAAAATAGGGCAACCGTTTGGCACGCGGAGAAGTTTCTATCTTGACACTATCAAAAAATGGCACGCTGCGCTTAAAAGGTTGCCGACCTCTGGTGCATTCTACATGTGGTACGTGTTTAGGTCTAAGTTTAACTAGACAGACTTGGGCTTCGAGCAGAATTTAGTTCGAAATTCAACGAATGTGGTTTCCAAAAATTGGTATGACTTTGCTTTGGTGATATCCAATTGTCGAAGACGGCGAAATAGTTAGTTCAGTTTTTCTATAATGCTAGTTACAAAAATTTGTAGCTTTCAAACAAATAGTTTTTTAGCTGCCTATGAAGATCAATGAAAGCTTGTCAATCACAGTAGAGTAGGATCAGCAGCATTTAAACTTATCTCATTTGTCCTGTTTGTTATCGCCGTGATGTTCTGGGTATAAGTTTGTTTAGTAGCTATTCAGTATTGCGCCTCATTTCCATTTCAATTGGCACTTCAAGCTTTGAAATTGTAACCAAATTGGTAAAGTTGTTATTTGAAACTATAGAAGAGTTGTACATTATTCACAAAATTACATTTGACGAAAGGATTAGTCTTTAAAGAATAACGATTTCTTTCTGATCTTTAATAATTACTTTTCAATTAACCAGAACCGCTTAACGTAACTACGTCCGCAAAGTTTGAGTCCGAACGTGACGTCAATGGGTCAGGTGACGTCATTGAAAGCTTGCTGAAGTCGATGCTGAACAAATCAATAACAAATAAAGACGTCATCAAAACGAACTCGACGCTATTAGGAAGAACTTCAAGTAATCAACCAAGTATTATGGATATTTCTTCTTCATTACTGTACTTCAATAAACCGAATAAAGTAAAATAAAGCATTGGGTCTCATTTAATATACTGTATGATCTGGTATTTGAGTTGTGATATCTTTATTGTTTTTTTGATAGTGAAGTGCTGGGACAGTGACAACTAGTCAGCGGCGTACCATGCACAGCTTACAGATCCTGCTTGGCGGGTTCGGTTCACGGCTGGAGCCGATCGTACTTCTGTATGTATAGACTACCCGGTGACTGCTGACCCGAAGAATACTGACTCACTTCGCAGTCTCCCTAGAATAGGTTACTGTTGACTTTTCTATTCAACGTTATTTGAGAATAACCTTAGTTAATTATTTATTTATTTGTAAGACAAAGGTAAAATACACTGTTGAACTTATTCCCAAACATATTGGCACGCAGAAATAACAAATTTATATTACAGTGAACCCTCGTTTTTCGCGGGGGATATGTTCCAAAAATACCCCGCGGTAGGTGAAATCCGCAACGTAGTCAGCTTTATTTTTTACTGTTATTTTACAATGCGATGCTGTACTGCACTGCCGAATGAAGCAAAAAATAAACCCAAAATGTGTTCAAGAAATAGAAATAGCCTAGTAACGTTTTCTTACAAATAACTATAATAATTTAAAGTACGGTGTTGTAAAACGATATTCACAAAACTACTAATGAATATTTTACAAGCCAATCAAAACTCACTGTAATTAAGCACTGTAAAAAATTTATTTTTTTTATTTAGTTGCATATTTATCCTCTTATCACGAGAAAGCGATCAAAGCGCTGTAACGAGCTCGCTTAGGAGTTGCCGGCCATCTGTCTACCACATCCAGATGGGGAAATCCCGATAAGTGCATTTCCCAACGGCACAAAAAGTAGCCTAAACTTGCTGGCTTGTTCTCCGCACTGTCCCTTTAATGGTGAGCGTCGAGCAGGGAAGCTGTGAATACCAATTTTAAATTCCGCGAAGCCGCGGTAAGTGAAGTGCGATATAGCGAGAGACCAGCACTGTATTAATAAAATGGATTTCATTTTTTGGCTCAACATTTCATGCTTATTTGGCTTTGGATTAATGATAATTGGTTTCAGCTGTTTTTATCGACCAGAAATAACACACAAGGAATTAGCATACGAGGTATAGTAACAGAAAAACTGCTTGCAGTTTGCACCTCGAAAATCATCCATTTTGCAGTCTTGTAATTTTATGATTTAAAGTATTAGAAACAAATAAATGCAGAGATAAAAAGCGTGCAAAATCACAGACTTTATTATTTATAATCGTAATCTTTTACAGATCATTATGAAGTAAGTCATGCACCGTATTCAAAGGAAAATGCTTTCACAATCAATTCAACTTATTCAGCCAGCAGCACCGACTACGTAAATCCTATTGAAGAAGATGCGATTTTGCCAGAGCTTGATCACGAAGAGCCAATGATACTTTGTGAGTAAAAAACTAACCAGTGATTTCGCGTTTCAGATGAAAATGATAAAACCGCTCACTTTGTAGAACTCCAAGGATTAACTTCTGGTTGGTTCGTAACTTTTTATAAAGCATTAAGAATAGGCTCAACAAGTTAGTGTAAAAATAAGTGTTGTCTAAGCGTTCAAATCTGTATTGTTATTGCTCTTATCAAATTACAAACACTAGCAAACTCGATGCAAGTATTTGAAAATAACGGCATCTTAGAACGAAAGTGAATTTTTTATTTCGCCCTTACCATTTTTTCAAGAATAACGATAAACTGTACTACTGAAATGTACCCCAGTATACAAAACAAAGCACCATTTACTGTGTCTGTGTGTTTGGTTGTGCAGATATTATTGCTGTAGCTGCTGGATTGTCGGTACTAATAGTTCTGGCGACTGGTTCAGGATTGCTTTTGCGTTTAAGGTAAGTTGTTTTCTATTTTTGTATTACTGTCATTCATTCAAAAAATTTTATTTAGCTGTTTTCTCAGTACTTTTAAATGCTCAGTACTAGTTCTGTGGGTGTGAATTCATTTATTCTGCCTAGATCAGTTAAAACTTTCCATATTTCACAGGTTGTCTTTGTCCAAAGCTGATGACTTCTCAGTTTTATGGTTGTGCCTTCAGTTTTAAATCTTAAAATATTTAGTCAGTTTATGCTCGTGTCAATAAGTCGTTAGATATTTTTCATTATAGGTATAATTCGATGATTTACCACAGAGAGGAAGTAAAAGTAAATGTATTTTCAAGGTTATTCAAAAAAGAAAAAGAGGAAACCAATGCAACTACTAAGCCATGGCAGCACAAGGGCTTAAGTGATCGTCATTAGAAATTGCTGAATACCTTGAGTATAGTTTTTGTCACTGTGCAAAACTGGTTTGCCGCAAACGATCAATTACCCATTAATTTCGGAGTAAGATTAACAAGCAGAGCGATTGAAGTTTACCTAGCAGACTCTGATCGTGCTTTGTATTTCATTTTTTCAAATCTTTAAGATTGAACACTTTTCCCTGTTCCCACCTAGCGGAATACGTTTGATGTAGTTTGCCACCACTGGCTTGTCCTTTTCGCAGACGCAAGGCAATGACTGTGTCCGTGTGTATTGTTATGCCTTGCAACCTGCAATTCTTAAAGTTTTTGTGCTTACTGCGTTTCATGCCGGAATGCAGCTTTATGTCGAGTTTGATAACGCATGAATATACGTATAATTGAATCCTGATCCAAGTCCGCGGACATCTCTACTGCAGAACTCAAAGAAGTTGTAATACCTCCAATAAATAATGCGCATGACCCATCGTTTATGCTAGGATTACCATATTTTCACTGTGCAAAAGGAAGACAGGTACTTTGAAGTTTGAAGGTCATCACGTCCGCAGAAGTCCAATTTTCCGCACAAATTCAATTGAAGAGCAAAAAAAAGGTTATATCACGTACGCGGGCCGTAGTTTGGGTTGAAACTTCCCAAAATTTTCGTGTAATGCTTGATGATTGATTTCATTTTTATCCTCCTGTCAAGAGAAAGCGACGGAGACGCTATGCATAGAACGAATCCAGGCTCGCTTAGGAGTTGCCCTGGTTTCCGAATTTTCCGCTTGAATTTGGCTTCTGACTTTTTCAATTTGCTGCTGGTTAGATTCCACCAAACAGAGATAATTGTGGTGAAGTATCTTATCCAAGGACGCAACTAGGAGGCTTGAATGGAAGTTGAACCGTCAACCTTGCGATCAAGGCCGTTGTAAAAACGACGCTCCGAACCACTCGGCCATGCTGCCGATTTGACATGTTGTCACCATTCAAAATGACGAAAAGGAGGACATTTGGGCATTTTTTATCGTCCTCTAAGAATAAATTATTTTTTGTTAAAAAGGAGGACATGTCCTCCTACAGGAAGACGTATGGTAAGCCCAAGTGATTCTCAGCATTTTCTGAGTCATGCCCCCTTGACTGTGATATTAAAAAACCGTGGCTCCTGGAATATTATCATGAAAGCCCCGGTCAAGAAATAAAAATGTATATATGCACGGCCTACTAGTAAGCCGTGATATATTTTTTGTTAGTGTTAGTTGTTAGTGGTTAGTGGTTCCTTGGTCGCCGAAGACCATGGTTGAGAATCCTTCATACCTTATCAGGTTATTATACGTAAATTCAATCAACCAATCACTTTTCTTTTATTTCAACGCTCTTATGCATGAAAGGATTCAGTTATGGCGATAAGTCATATCTGTTTTACCAATCCATTTTTATTTAGCATCAATTAGTTAAATGTGATGCGGTTTCTTGTTATGTTTGAAGTTCGAAGACATTAAAGGCCTGGTCACATGAGCGAGTCAATCGCGCGACTGGCTCGTGCGAGTTAATCGCTACAAGTGACCACCTACTCGCAGCGAAAAATCACTCGCGCGAGTAGCAAGGAAAATCCCCCTTTGCTACCTAAACTGATGAGGCAATAGTTGCAATTGTTCAAAAAGAAGAAAACACTTATTATTACGTAATAGTTGCAATTGTTCAAAAGAATACCTGGCAGAGAAAAGTAAATTGGAAGTTTGCAGCGCTGTTGGCTTGTTATGAAGTGATCGGATTCTGAAATTGTGATTTTCTTAAACATTTTTCGCAATTTTGAGGGTCTATGGAACATCAGCCATCAAAATTACTGCAATACAAATGCCAAGAAAGCGAGCTGAAAAAGGCTATTGCACGAGTTAACTGATGCTGGTCTCGTGTTAAGTCCTGACGTGAAGGCTTTGAAAAAAAAAATTATAAACATGAAAGATAGAGGGGAGGTTAATATTAGAGAAGTTAATAAAATGAAAAAATCTGTTAAAAGCGGCATGAGCACAGATGAAATCTACCGACCATCTTTTCACCCACTTTCTTTTCTTTTGAATTGAAGCTTGTTCAAGCAATCTTGCGATATTTCGGCACAAGCTTACCGAATTAAACGTTTAGCAACTCGGCGCTTACTTCGCGGCATACCGCTGTACACAATAATTTAACATATCAAATTATCAATAGATACCGCCTTGTCAAAATTAAACAGATTCACAGTAAGCATAATAATGGCGGGAATAATGGCGCGAACGGTTGCCTGGTAACTTTCAGGCGGTAACCTTATTCGCAGCTTAAAACTCGCGCGAGTAGCTCGCTTGTGTGACCACTTTTTGCGAGTAATTACTCGCGCGATTTACTCGGACGTCAATTCTTAGGCACGCAAAATATTGATTCTTTACGAAATACCTTTTAAAGCTTTAATGGATGGCTGTATTTGTAATCAACGGCCCAGAACAACAATATAGCGAACATAAGGCTTTTGGTTTTTGAGGTAATAGCAGTAGCAGTGAATTTCTATTTTCTGCCGTGAAATAACAAACGTAGACAACACATTCCACAGCGAGGCAAAAAATGAGAAAACAGCGACAAAAATCAGGAAACGGCGACAAAACGTTAAGACGTACTTAAATAAGCCTAATACCATGTACATTGTACAGGTAAAAAAAAAAAAGAATTAGCACGGCCTCTGCACCTAGATTATAAACTCACGTTTCATCTACAGTAGTTAAAACATATGATACTGTAGAATGTAGATCAACACAGTTTCATAATTTTGGAGTTTAGGATAAACCTGCAGTTAAACGAGATATTTGCCTAAGACGATGAACAGGTTTTAAACTGGAGCTCATAAAAATTTTCTGCATATAGGTGTGGGTGTTGTTGTGTTTTGACGATTGTAGCAGTCTTTAAACTTGGGTTTAATTTGAGATGTTGGATATTTCAAATCAATTAAAATTCACTCATGATTTTAAATCCATATTGTTTTGAGAAATGGGCTTATTAATCTCTGCAAACACTCTATAAGATGCAAACACAATATAAGATAAATAATTTATAGAGTACGCTTTTTTTTTAATATTCGACAAACGCTCGCTTTGGTGTGGAAAAAATTGAAATAATTTTGAATTTGCTTGACTTACTTGGTTAAAAATTTTATTTTAAAAACAGTGGCTGAACTTCTCAGACGCTAGTCATTTTTGCAATACATAAGTGTTAAAAATTAGGGCTGAATTTATGAAGGCTCATTCCGTTAACTCAAGTCTTAGGAGATATTTTGTAATCATAAACCTTGTTTTTGTAATCAAAATGAAGTTTGAATCATAATAAATATAACATACTGCTGATTTCGCAAGCAAAAAAAAAACTTCGAAATACTTGTAATTGAGCAGTTTTAAAGTTAATAAATTTTTCACCAGTTTCATGCTAATATTTTAATTTTTTTGTAATTTTTACCAAGTTTGAACCAAGCTATGGAAATTTTTCTTTTGTTAAAAAAATACGTTTGGTGCTTTATAATATTTTGAACACAGTAATTTAGTTCGTGGTTTGCAACGAGCAGTTACAGGTATCTTAGGTTATTTATGGTCGCCCAAATTTAACAAAGTCATCAAACAATTTGACAAAACACCCCTCAGTTTTAATTTCAATAATGAGTAATCTGACATGCTGGGGTGGTTGCTTAATTCGATTACCTCACGGTCATTGCAGATTCCCAGCCGCAAATTCAGGCTAAGCAAAGAGCTTGTAATCTTCTGTAATGTATTTATTTTATTATGTGTATGGAGTCGTGTTTTTGTTTATAGTGCGGCTGAAATGAATATGTTCTGTTTTGAACGGAACCAGAATTTGACACCAGACAGATTGGACACCAGAAAGATTCAAACATGCCGCTTCGGTACCAAAAATTAACGTTCTATACCCCAGCGTTCCCCAAACAGTAGATCGCGACTAACCGGTGGGTCGCAAAAGAACTCTTGGTGGCTTGTGAAAAGTTAAAGAAAGCTTGGATGAACTTTACTGGCAAATGGGATTAGTGGCGACTAGAGCATGGAAATCGTTAAAAAAGCAGAAAAACATTACCTACTCTGTGAAAAAATTTCCCTTTTAAGATCTTCTTAACGGAAACAAAAAATCGCTACACAAAGAAACAAAGAATAACCATGAGGCTTTTTTACGCATAGCAGGTTTGTACAGCTCTTCTTAGTTTTGCGATGATTAGCCATTGCATGTTTTATGTTACAGCAAAAGACAATAAAATCAACAAACATATTTTGTGGTGTAGGTGCGCTGCAACTGGCAGTTGTAGTTTTGGCTTAACTCTGAAGTAGTAACTAACAGCCAGTATACATGGAAGATAGGCTACGTATTGCAGTCGCAGACTTTGTTTCATTGCCTTGACACACTTGTGATCACCGCGTTTCTCTTCGCGGCTGCTTTTGGTAACCCGCACTTCGCTCGCATTACGTAATCTTTATCAAGAACAGCTTGTAGTTGGTCATGAAGGTTTGCTTCCAAAGAGGCAGACCTGGATTCGATTACCAAGTCGGGCCAGACCAAAGACTCAAAAACTGGTAGGCCTATAATTCCTATTCATAGCTGCCTGCTAGGCGCTCAGCAGGATGGGATAGAGTGGAAATTTCTCCTTGAGTGGTGGACGGGTTGCGAGTGTTAATTAAACAAAGTTAAGTGGGTCGTCATAAGCTGTGGTAATAAACAGGTGGATCCCAACTCTGAAAAGTTTGGGAACCACTCTTACACCATGAATGGGTTTCGGATTTCTGTTTAGAAAAACGATTTCTGTCAATTAAGGAAGGCGTAGCCAGAGATTCAAACATAAAGACGTTGCTTGTTTGGAGATTGTAGTATCGTTGCATTTTGATGAAGGCCTGTCAATCACGAAAAATATATGACACTCAGTCATTCTTGCAGAAAACGGGAATTTAATAATTCATTTTTTACACGGACTGACGTAGTTGAAAACGACAAGATAAGGCAAAAAAGGGACTAAAAATATTAATTTTCAGTGTCGTTTTTGCACGCACAGTGTAGATATATCTACGGGTTATGACATAAAGCACCTTTAACAAATATTTGGAATATTTGGAAGTTTTCAGAGCTTTTAAAACTTTATACAAATAATCATAAAACTTGTGTATATTTTACGTGTTAAAGAGTGACTTTGTCATTGAACCCTTTTTTTTTATTCGCTTCTCCTTTTTTTACGGTTTCTTGCATTACAAGTTTCAAAACTAAAATTAACTAGCAATTTTGGAGCTTGGCAAAGCTTTGGCCAATTGCATTTGCAAAGGCCGTAACCAAGCAGTAAGTGAAGTGCTTCGTTTCAGTATTGTTTTTAAAAACAGGTGATAGAGTTAGCCGCACGTGTGGGATGAAAAGTCAATAGCTACATTCTAAAATTGGATTAAAAGACGAAGAAAATTTGTTATCGGATTAGTTGTATCAGTTAGTTGTATTTTGACAGCTTCAAGCGAAGTTTAGCGATGGATTAACCTTGCTTCCTCTTGCATTATGGCTTGTTTCCATTAAGATTTGTTTTGTTTGGTAGTGGATTAGGCGAACAATTGCTATTCGTTATGGACAGAAAGGTGATTTTTGCAAATAAATCCCAACCGAGAACACTTTAAAGCGCAAGTTGAATAGACAGCAGCAGTTTCAGTTTTTGATGCTTTAGAAAATAGCAAAAACATTTTTGCAGAAAGCACTGCCCGAGTAAAAATTTGAGAGCTTAAAAAACTTTTAAAAAAAAGTAAGCATGCCTAAAAACTTAAGAGAATATTAAATAGCTGAAAAACTTTTTTATTTAAAAACGTTCGATGAAAGATGAAGGCCTGCTAGACTTGGCATAATCAATTTACTCGTAATCAAAACGAAAGAACAAAAAAATTAAATATTTTGATAAAAAGAAAACTATCGCAAGCAAAATATTCCAAATAATCTTTTTAACGTGTAGCAACGGCTTTCACAAAAAATATTTTCCGTTGAACCAAAAATCTCTGCCAAAAATACCTGAGCCAAAAATATTTCAAGCCTACGTAAGTCATCGCCGATTCTCTAACCTTTCGGTTAGGTTTGGATTTTCAAATTCAGACCGGCTGTGCCTACGGGTTCGGATTTAGTTTAAAAAAACTTTTTGGCGAGAGTCAATTCAGGTTTGGGTCTGATTAAATTTTTGCTTTCGGCTTCTGGCCAAATGAGCTTCTAATAACTACTCACTGAGAGCTCTGTCGCCTTTGCAAATCTTCTCACTGTAACTTCAAAGAAGATGAGAGCTTTCACGGCCTCAAAAACTACTCTTTATTTGCACTTTAACACTTAATTAACATAAAAACAAAAGACAACGCAGAGGAATGAAAAATATGTGAACAAAGGCAACATCATTCTCCCCATATTTCTAAAACTAACTTTTGGGAGGCCTAGATTTTATTACAAACAGTTAGCTGTTAATGACGTTCCCAAGGGATGTTTAAAAATTCTGATAGTTTTAAATGTCAACATTTTATTAACCTTCAATGCGCGAGGTAAATGTAGTGTTCTTCTAATTCTAACGTCTTAATTGCCTGTTAGCTGTAGTTCGTAAGTTTTTTAAACCAGTTTATTTTATTATTAGAATTTCCAAAGTAAAAAGTGATCTTTTCGCGCAGTAGTCATTTTATGAAAATTGGTGAATTTTACAAGGTTTGTTCCATGCTGTAAAAGCAATTTAGTCAAACTATTATTCATTAAAACCTGTTTCCATTAAAGAAGTGGTTACTGCGGCCAGCACCTAGATCAATAAATTAAAAGTTATTGTGGCTGAGTTTATTTAAGCTTTGTGTGTCTTGACAAATGTTTCCCTAGTCTTATACTACCTTTCGAACTCCAGGTGTTTTTGTGGGCTTTGTTACAATTTTAAGGCTCTTATTTCTTTGTTGATTTTTGAATTTCTCCTGGCTGTGCTGTAGCTTTGGTAAGGCGGTAAAATGTAAAGTGTTTACTAATAATAAAGTTGCTACAATCGATTTTCCGAAAATAGAACCTACACCTAAGTTTGAAACTGTTCCAAAACCATTAATTTACTTAAAAAGTGATTTTTATAACTGTTAACATCCCAGTTTGACTTAAACTAAGTAAAATAAGCTGGAACCCGACTGCAAAACCCGCCACTGTTGAGTACAATTTGAGCAGCGTAGCTGAAAGACACAAATTTATATTGCAGAGTTACGGTACTAATATGTTGTAGCGTGTTTTCTGGCTAGTTTCGTTTAGCAATTATCTTGACGAAATCATGCAGAAATTAATGAGTGGTCATGCGATTTTGATGATTCTGGGTTGTTTGTTATTTGTCATTCGCAACGTTTCATCTCATTCTGAGCAGGAATTTGCTGCATCTCGTACGAAACGAAGTGAAAACAAGAGATCATGTCTTCAAGAAAAAAGTCAATGCAGAGGAAATGCTACGTGTAAAAAAGCTTATGACAGGATTTTTAAAAAATGCGCAGCAGTAAGTTTACAGTAATTAAGATGTGTAATTTGTTAAAACATTCTATGATTAATGATGATTCGATAAAAGCACTAATAGTCATGGCGGTTCCAAAAACCATTTTAGAAGTGGGCTAAGAGTCAAAAAAGTACTTATTTTGCAATTTCATGCGTTTGAGAAGAATCACATCAGCAATGTATTATTAAAGATCAAATCAAATCGTCATTACACTCGCGGTATTGCGCCGAAACGTGTAACGAGTGGCGTGACCCTGATGGCTTAGCTGGGCAACACATCTCCGAAGAAATGTCGCAGGGGTGACGAGCCGCTGGCAACACTGCATCCGATTTGACCGACCCGGGATTTGAACCCCAGTCCTACCGCACCGATAGCAATGTTTTCACGACAGAGCTAACCAGTCGGTATTATGTTTAGCCAAAAAACTAGGAAGTTTGGGTTCCCATAGCACTTTCTCTGCATTTGCCAATGCTTTAGGTAAGTTATTTAGCCAAAGTTTCAGCTCATATACCTGAACATGTTTATAAAAATGTAAATACCGTACTGTGTACAATTTATGTAAGGCTCCAAAACCAATGGTCTTCACTTGGGTTTGAACCTGAGTTTTTTGAAATGAATGCGGGACTCTCATTGACTATAAAATGCATCTGTTGTTCCTGTTTTTTCACCATTGTAATGCGATATTTATCAACCAGTTCACAACACAGCGTAAAGTAAGCGAATAGTTTCGTTTTTTCTTTGGCATCAAAAATGGAACTCTTTAACATCAAATGTGCGGACAAATATCGTCAAGTATTTGCTCATAGATTGAGATTTTGATGTAAACTAGACGTTCTAGATTGCCATTTTTCAGTTTTCCAAAATCTCATGGGTTATCAAGTAGATAGTTTTTCCGCATCCTTGGTGTGATTTAGTCACACTGAGCTCATAATTTATTCATGAAGAAATTATAGCGCAGACAGGGAGAAGCTCTTATTGTTTACTGGCAAGACAAATTTAAAGTCTTGCTTTGGGCAATTAAATTGACGGTTGAAGATGACATGAAATCGTTTGCTTTTTAAATCAAAATATTTTGTTGCACTAGAGCTTCATTTTAGAAACCACAAACAAAAGATTTTTTTGAATTAGTCTTTTGAAAATTTACCTCTAGCTAGAAAAAATTTCTGCAGGCCTAATTCTTCTCCATACATAAAAGTTTTTTTTGTAAAAGCCACTAAAGGTTTAAAATATTTAAAATTCAGGAAACAAGATAGCAATGTATTTGCATAAATAATTAATTTTGGGGATCACTGATTCTTTAACGAGACCTCTCTAGGCAAGTTGTAAATTTAAACTATTTTGAAAAGAAGGAAACTGTAGCAAACACTTAAGTTTAGTTGAAATTTTTCTTCAAGCTTATTGCTAATGCAAACAGGTACGAGAAAGTTTAAAAATATGCATGGACAACAAAAACGTATCGGTTAAAAAGGCGCAATATCTCAAACTTCGATGCTGATGCTTGAGAAACCAAATTTCCTTTCCATCTTATAAGAACGCTATACCATCGCGTATACGCAGTCATATTTGTTACGGCGAATCGAAAAAGCATTTCTTTTACTGTAATACCCCTTGTAAATGCTAGAGTGGGTAATCATACATCCAATCCAGATATGCCCTTACTTGACCAACCGATACATTTTGCCCACAAATTCCTACTATTAAAGCGACAAAGTCGAAATAACTATTATTTCGTTCAAGTTTAACAAGATGTAATGTAACCTAAAATGCACAAAAGTTGTTAAACCGTTCCATCAATTTGAAAACTTATGGACGTTTTTTTGTTTTTAAATCATGGAATCAATTTGGCTATTTTTTAACTCAGGAAAACGGAGGGAAATGCTCTGCAGATGAGCAAGATATTGACCGATGTGTGGACGACATTGAAATGTTGCAATCCCATTCATTTTCAATTTACAACATGTGTGAATGTGATTATCATCCCATATCACAAAATTCGGTATGTTGTTGATAATTTACGCCTAAATTCACTTCAGTTAACTTCTTGTTCCTAACAAATTTCGGCGCCATTTACCTACACGCTGAAGCACGCAAAAAGATGCTGGGCGAAGTTGAGGTTGATAAGTTCTTTTTTAATTTTGCTCAAATCTATGCGGGTGTGCCCAATAGGCCCAAGCTTTGCTTTCCTAATTTCTTCTGAAAATTCGGTCGTGACCACGCCAGATTGAGCGTGTTGTGGCGGTTCCAATTTTGAGTCTTATGTTAAATTTTTGGCTGTGCCGCCACATCTCTAGTCTGCTCCATGTTTGACGTCACCATCATGAGGTTGCCAACTCAATACAACTTCCTGTTACAATGACCATGTCCGAGAGTCCAATTTTAGTGAGCTTTAAGCCCGCGGTTTTTGGTTGTAGTTTCTACATCATAATCGATTTCTTGATGTCATAACATAGTTAAAAAAGTGATTACGACGTCTGCAAATTGATTATGATGCAGAAACTAGAACCAAGAAGCATGGACCTAACGCCCACGAGAAATGGACCAGCGGACAGGGTAAATGCTAATTTTTTTTTTGCAGAAACTACAAAGATGCGCTTTGGTTTTCAATAATGTCCATTTCAATCCTTGCTATGGTAAGTTCAATGCAAATCTTTGGTTGACGACAAATGCATTTCAAAGTATAATATTTTTGAACTTTTTTCAGACCTGGGTTTGAAATTACGAAGGCAAGCAAATCAAACTAGCACAACAGCCGCTCAAACAACGAAGCTTGTCTCCGAAACAAAAGAGATACTTTATCCGTTGCACGTGCTGCTGTTAACGTCAGGTTCGTAGCAGTAGCTATCATGCACATTAAAAAAGATGCCAGGATAAAAGATCATTTTTTTATAGTTTTATTTTGTTAAACTATTTCTTTAATTTGTTTGTCCAAAATAACGATACGACCAAAATCGAAATTCAAAGCTTTTCAGTTTTTTTTTTGTCAATTTCGAATTCTGTTTTACCCAAACGTGGGTGTTCTTGGATAAGGGTGATCTCTGTCGGAAAAAAAGGTCGGCAATGTTAACAAACCCTATATAACTATTGCTCTCCAAAATTGATGTCTTATCTTAGCCTATGTAACCTTGTTGGTCACCTGCGACGTCTGGTACCATAAATTTTTGTCAATTTCTGCGAAAGATTTGAAGCGATGTTTTATGAGTGAATCTTTGCGCCACGGTTATACTTTCACAACAGCAACTGTACCAGAAAATAGGCTTTCTTCTAAGACGACAACAGCACATTACTCAGCAAGAGTACAAAACCTGCCGTTGGTAGTTTCCCAATTACAATCTTCAGCATTCTCTCGAAATAAACTGATATAACGCTGCCTTGTGCAATTGAAGCAGTGGGGCAAGAGTCGACGCAACTCTCCAGTTCTGCATTGCCAACCACCTCCTGACTTGTAACGTAGATGTTTGCTGTAGATGGATCGACCGTGCAAACTTTACATGCTACCAAAACCACAAGCCAACCTCTGACTACGAAACAGCAATCTTCTTCTCAAACTTCTTTTTTACTGAAGAATTGTGAGTATTTTGTAATCATCAAACTCCTTAATTAGGGTGGCCATATGTCCTGTTTTCGCCGGGACAGTCCCGTTTTTAGGCCTTGGTCCCGGTGTCCCGCCCAGTTTACCACTTTGTCTCGGAATTTTTGATTCAAAATTTGCTTTTGTCAGTACAGTATGTCAACTATAACGAGCATCAGCCTACTATTAAGACATTATGCCCAAAAGAACATATAAGTTTACAAGTGAACTGAAGCGAGAATTTCCTTTTCTGAAAGACACTGGAAATGGAAACGTGCCGTGCAATCGTTGTGGTTCTGTAGTTTCAATGGGTTATAGTGGACGTGCAGACGTTAATAACCTTTTACAAAGCAAAACGCACAAAGTCTCTCTTGAAGCAGCAGTATCCTCATCTCGAGTGACTTCTTTATATATATAGAACGTTAGTATAGCGTCATGTTGGCAGTTTGCAATTTGCGTCCCATTTTTGCATTTCGAAAAAATGGCCCGCCTATGCTTAATAAAACTGCAAAACACTTGCAACAGTTTATTTTACATAAAAACTTGTACTTCATACGTAAAACATCATTTTTCACTTCATAACAGACATAACCTTTGTTAAATTGTTGCTGCTGTGCAGTATAGACGACGAAGTGGGAAGAACGTTTTCCTGAGGAGCGATAAACTAGAGATTCCAAGACCGGCCAACTTAAAAATTCGAACATTGCGTGTTCACCGCTTCCCTGCTTGTTGTTCAGCATAAAAGAAAGAGTGTAGAAATTTATTCGCAAGGTAACTTTTTGTTAGAGATGTAAAAGCACTTAAAAGTGATTATCCAGCCTTAGTGAGGTAAACAGGTGGCTTGCAACTCCTATCCGAGCTTGTTTAAGCGCCTACGTCGCTTTTACAGTCTTCCACCGATCACTATGAATGTCCTGTTTCTTTGTTCGTAAAGCAAATATCATTTAACGAAAATACAATTTGCCTATAAAAGCTGAAACAAAATGAAACAAAACTACTGATTTGTGTTTCAGTAACGCCACAAGCAAATCATCAAATCGAAGCAACCACTGGTTCAGCTAATTGGCTTCTTTCATGTTCAGGTAAACGGCTTGACATTGAACATTGGGATGACGCGAGCATACAGTCTGACACAAAAATATATGAGAAGGTTTTAAGGTTAGAGTTCTTGATTTTGGGGCGCCACTGCACGTATTCACAGACGTTTTGGGGATGAAGGACTACAATACAACATGTGGCAGCAATATTTTTGCAGTCCATGGTATTACCAACAACACAGTGTCAACTACATAATGAATTTGATATAATCAGACCTATAAAACCTCGTTAATTAACAAAGAAGAGTGAAAGAAGTTTCGGATTCAATTTATAGTTCAGCAAATACTTGAAAGTACACAACGTTTATTCATTTCTTACTGTTTTGGTTCACTGATTTTCAAAGGAAGAATTACAAAAGTTTTTCTTATACTCACTGTATTGCGCCAAATCGTGCAACGAATAACGAGGTCATCTCCGCGCCTGAGCACCTGAGTAAGATAATTCCCAATTAATGAAACGTGGCCGTCGTGGCGAGCCATTGACGACTCTGCATGCGATTCGAACGGCCAGGAATCGAACCTCAAACCTCCCGCATCAATAACGATCTACTGAAAATATTTGTATTGTTTATCCTTTATGGCTACGTCCTTTGCAAGTGCAATAAGCTTCTGTAAGCTCATATGTCATCCAAAAATGAGATATAGTGTCAGATAATATGATTTATGCCTCTCGTAAACAAATCACACGTGTCAATCTCAAAGTGAGTAATAATGATGTGCAACGTGCAAATGGGAGATTGTTTCTTCGCAAAAATATTGCCTTGCCCTGGTCCAACACTACTCTCTTAATTGAGAAAATTACAGTTTATCTTATTTCGTATTTTGTCCATCCATACTGACGTCACGTCTACGTCATTACCTATATCACCAATCGATAGTGATTTAAAGTACGACTAAACAAAAACCTTTTTTCCCAGATAAATTGTTGATTACCGGTGGTGTCTTTCTCTTTGTTGCCGTAGCCATGTCGATTGGAACTTTTATCTATTGTAAAAGGTAACATGGAATATTTCGAACCTGATTGATTTATTGAAATTGTTGCCATTTCAAAAACGTCGATGTCGTTCTAATGTTTTTGTGCCTTTTTTGTTGAAAATATGATTATCGATCTAAATGAGCCATTAGCGTTTCAAAAATAATCTAAAACTTTGCTTGCGTCACAACTGCTCCGCTTATTTAATTTTTTTGCGATTGAAGATAAAAAGCTAGCCTTTTTCAACAAAGCCTTTTTTTGCAATAACCGTGCAAACAACATAAAATTGGTCTTTTAGCAAAAAGTGAACTGCTATACTTAGCAGACGCAGTAGTGTAAGTCCTTAATCTATTTATTACTAACTTGCATTTGCTATTTTGTTTCCACACGTGTTTTATAATGACGTCATGGCTGTTTACTTGTTTTTCAGAAAACGTAACTCTCAATATACGAAAGCAACGGCCCTGAAAAAAAGTTCCTTTCACATAACTTATCAAAAGAATCAAAATGAGTATTGGAACAATTCAAATAACCAATAATACTAAAATTATGAAATTGAAATCGCAAGAATTTCATTGCATAATTTGCCAAAAAATTTTGGTACTTATATATCTAATGAGTTCCGATCAGGGCGAACTACGATAGAAAATATCTCGAAATAGAACACTTGTTTTACAACAACTTTTGATTGTATTTTTTGACTGTTAGAAATTCAGCTGCTATTCGAGTAATGAGATTTTTTAGTTAGGTTGCCTTTTTTAATTTATATTTATTGCATTTTTGAAATTTTGCTGATCAGTTACTTTCACTGTGTATTATTTTTATAAGTTTGAATTCAAAAGTGAAGGTTATTTCTTCATTATTGCCTATTTTAACTGATAGAAAAGTGGCCACCAGTATTCTGGGCTGTTTAACCTTGGGTTTTGCTTCAACTTATCCTTGATAATATTTCTGTGACTTCTATTTATTTCTTTTTTTTTATTAACAAATATTAACAAAGTATTTTTCTGGTTGTAACAGTACATAAAAACGATTTGGGAGACAGCAAATCAGTTGCGCCCTTCTGGCTAATTTAGGATGGATACCGCCAGGCGGTGTTGTTGCATAAAGCAATAATGCTAGGCCTCTATTCTTGTTCGCTGAAGTTGTTGGTCGTAGCCGAACAGCCACATTAACAAACAAACTTCTCATTTTTTTGATATTACACACCTGAGACTACTTTGCTACGCAAAGACTTATCAGAGAATTTTTCATTTTATGAACGATTGATAATTGTTGGCAATCAAGTTTTCAGATTTTTCTCGTTTTTTGTATTTTGTATCTACAGTAAATAAGTTGTTATTACTCGCTTTAATTTAATTCAACTTGCTTGCTTATGAATCGGAAAGTTGTTTTTTAATCGTGCATTGCATGCCATTGCTGTTGATGATAGCTACGTTTGTCTTGTATAAACGTTTGCTAATAAAGAGTTGTTTCCGTGTGGTGTATATTGTTTTTAAATGAATTTTTTTGCATTGAATATGTGGTAGGTATCGGTGCATTGATAATAGCTTAATTGCCCCAATTTATGTTTGGTTGCGTAAAATCTGTTATTTCTTCACGTATAGAGGTATTTAGCTATTTACACCCAACTGACAAAATAACACAATTAGCTTTCTCGTGCTTCAATTTTTTGTTCAACGACCTAGTTATTGGTTGGTTCAGAAATGTCCAACCTTTTCATTAAATGGGCCGCATTGCAAACTAAAATATTAACTGGGCCTCAAAACCACCAGAATCTCAGACCTCCTGTAGTAAAACTTCGGTGAAGAGCAAAAAAAAAGGTCTTCACCTCCTCAGACGTTCTGTTTTCTCAAAAAATATAAGTGAAGAACAAAAAAAAAAGGTCTTCACGTCCGCAGACGTCCTGTTATAGAAGCTTTGCATAATTATTACAGTGTCTTGCATTACGTAACAAAACTCAAATATCTGCATCCCAGATTTCGTGTTGCATAACTGCAAATGACACCACTGCAGTACTGGTAGGCCTATAGTTAATATAGTATTTTGAACTTTCTGCTATTGCTAATGAAGTCCATTGCCATAAAACGTCCTCCTTGTGTCTTTGATAATGCAATTGTAACGTTGGTGGTTCTGGAGATGAAAGCAAAGTTTTAAAGCCACTTTGTACTGTAGAACAAATAAAATAAGTTGAGCTGATTTCTGCTGCCACGCAATAAAATGACCCCCTTCAATTTAGTGAAGAAAAGCTTTTAAATTACTTTAACAAGAGTGTTGTTGTTGCCAGGATTGAATAATTTAATTTCCAGTTTTTAATTCGCGGTTCTCTGATAGTTTGTGATTTATTATTTTATTGATCATCTTCCGCAATAGTTGACATAAAATGAGCAACGTTTTTACTGTGTCTTTTACAGTGTGACACTTCTTCTGCAAATTTATACTTCTTTACACAGCTGCAAGGAGATATAGTTTTTATTACTTAAACACATTATACAACCTAATTTGTTGCTAATTAGTTTTCTTACTTAGAGATTTATGTTGTAGCTCTCGCTATCAAATAATTTATAGAGGAGACATTCTCCCCATAATTTTACGACAACTTTTTTCCATAAAATTTGCTTCAAATTTTTTTTCAAGCAAAAACATATTTTTTAATCTTTGACAAGATTTCGCTTATTGGAGGCAAAATTTTCGATTAAATGTTCACCTACATTTACGAGAAAAACATTGATAAAAACAAAATAAAACCTAAAAATTAATCTAAAGTCTTATATAATCTGTAAACTTAGAACAAAACAAGTTATGTTCATTTTACAAAGGATTACAATATCTTAACCTTCATGACCACCAACCAAGATAAATTACTTTTTCGTACATTAGTAATAATTTGTGATATCAAATTTTGTAACGTTTGATGAATTTATTGATGCTTCGACTTGTTTCTCCATTTAGTACCCGTAAGTAGGTCATAGTATCAATAAATAATCAGTACTTTTTTAAGGTTTGGCTTGAGAAACCATTAAGCAATTTTGAAAGACTGCCAAAAAAACTTATCACGAGTAACACTGCTTCCTACTCTTACTGTAGAAGCAGATTTTGAGCAATGACATTGTTTCAAGAGACCGCTGGAGAATTTTGAGAGACTATTTCGGTTCCTCAAAACGCCTTGAAAAACTACGATAATACGCAAAGCTTAAATCTCGAGAAATTAGTTGTTAGTTCAGAACCATCTCAAATTACACTGTAAAAGCAATTAGATGGTGATTTTCTAAAGAGTATTTTTTTTAGTTTGATTACTTTTGATGATGTCTCATTATTCTTTCTTTTTTTCTTTTCCTATTTGGTTTTTCTTGAATAGAGACAACTTTCCAAGATTAGATTTTCTTTCCCAATGGTGATGATTTAGATTTGCGCTTTATTCAGTCAAGAATATAGGCTTGAAGTGAGTTCTTTTGTAAACTGAATTTCTGAAACAAAAATTGATACATTATCCATTGCTTCATAATGACGTCACTTTTGTTTGATACTTGAGAAACAAACTGTATAATTGATTTATTTTTAGGAGTGTGTTTTTATATAATGCAGTGAAACGCTTTCAGCTGTTAAGCTTTAATTCAATACACACTTAGCCTAATACAGTATATAGAAGAAAAGCCTGACCTGTAAAATAAGTATCTATCCGACAAAGAGTTAAAACTTTGACACTTTTAATAATATCATCGACAAATAAAAGTTTTTTGTTAAATAACGGTTAAAACAGTCGCTTGTTGTTAAAAAAGCTATCAGCTGTAGTTGGGCGACTTTTATCGTTGCAATCAAAATATTTAAGTCAAAATATCTGTAAATTCCGGAAGAATATCAAACTAGCAATGCTTGCACACCTAACCTGCATGTCAGTATTATGAAGCACTTTTTCATTAATACGGAAATTGGGTGGATTATGTGAACATTATTTAAGAACGTTTATTTTCAAATCTAATATAATTAGCAGATATTAAACGGATAGGTACAACATTCTCATAAGCTCTGCCGTGGCTAAACAGTCCATTCATATGTTAGTTTTTACCTATTTTTTGCCTGCAGTTGTTGATCCTTTAAATAGCTTTTATTATCAGTTTCGGAAAGGTATTCTGGCCCGAGATGTTATCTTTTAAAAGCTATGGGTGTGTAAAATAACTGTTACTATTAATTGCCATGTTTCAAGGAACGCTGTGAGTCTGCATTTAAAAATTTTAAGTTAAAAGTCAATTTTAAAATGGTAACATTGAAAAGTTTAAATATTATGTAGTAGATAACGTCACAAACTTCTATATCACCTTTTGCATTTCTGAAAATTTGTCAAATTTTGACTTTTTACCGGTTTTGGCAAACTTTTATGTTTTTCGTCTCCACCGGTTTCTTTTTTCATTTTATGTTTAATCTGTAGTTGTTTCAAAGAAATAGATGAAAGCAAATTGAGCAAAACGGACGAAATACCGGAGTACCAATCTTGCATTGCGGAAGCTCACGTTGGGTGGTAAAACTACAAGTGATTTCAACAAAGCACCTTGAATGGTAATTTCAAAGCTTTTCACAGTTGAGAAAGTTGGTTTACCCGAGCAAATTCACCCATTTTTAGTTAATTTTATAATTTATGTCACAGACACTTCTAGCAAAAATGCGATTCTTTATGAATATGATGGCAGTACTGCCAGTGTCTGATAGTGAAGGCAGCTGCAGTGGCCTATAGGTTAATCAACTGCGTGGTCTTGTCGCTAAGGTACCAAAATGATCACTCCAAGCTTGTACACACGCGTGAAACCGTACGAAAACGACTGCAATAGCTTAGCACGTTTAAGTAGAATTGGACCCAATTTAAAAAACATGGATTTTTAATTGTTGAAAAACATATTTTACTTGTATTACTGTAGGCTGCTCATTTTTGATTGACATTTATGTGATTAAATAGATCAACGCAACAAAATGCAGATACTAACAAAATATTAGTATGAGAATGCGATTTAAAAATGCCAATTTTGTTTACGAAACTGTGAAATGGAAATATCGAGAACTGCATTCTCGAGCTGTATATGCGAAAAAAAAACACCGTAGAAGAAAAAAGTGAAAGGAAAAAAAAAAAGGCGCGAGACTGTGAGTCACACTGAGTGTCAGTTCTATTGTGAGTCAGAAAGAACTGCTTGATTGGATTTAGTTTGATAGTATGATTACCACTTATACAGCTGCAGAAGTTAAACCCTTTTTTCAATCGATATTAAATGTTATATAACTTAATTTTAATAAATTTTTAGCTAGTAAACAAAAATATTGTGTTTACCAACGAAAAGTGCGGTAGACCTATAATTCAGCAACACTGCGAAAGTCAGTAAAGCGAGGATTGTACGAACTACGAAGTAAAACTTTATGTGTTTAGTTTGTGACACATTTATTACAGCCTTGTGGGTTTATTTTATATACGTAATTCTCTTTTATCGCCGACAGAATAAATTTGAAAAGGTTTGCAAAGATTAGCTCAGAGGGCTTTGACAAATATGTAATATTTGTCAAAAAGGGTAAGGTAGACCAACAGTGCCAAGCAGGTTGATTTTTCTTTTTACACAAAATCACTTTGATTTTTAGGAAACCGACTTTTGATGAAGGTATAAAGTCTTTTTTTCTGTCGCTTATCAAAAAAATATCGTATAAAAGTAGAAGGTTGAAAGAACACAAGAGTTTAGCACAGCAACGAAATCTGGTCAACATGTGGATATATTGCAGTATTGCTCTGTTATTGCTATCACAAGCACATTGTTTTTCTTTTGTGGGCAACCATTTCCATGACAAAGTCAATTCGAAAAACATATTTTGTCTTCGATCAGCATCGGAGTGTCGGAGGAACTCTACCTGCAACATCTTTTACCGACGAGTAAAAAAGAAATGTACCAAGGTAAGGGTTGTTTTAAACGAATTTGATTAATAAAGGTTTTACTATACAGCATTTGAATACTTCGGTTTGAAAAATTACTCTCCGAGCCGCACAAATAAACGTATTAAATATTTACCGTTACATTGTTTTTCAAAGTGTTTAGAAAATACGTACGGTAAAAAGTTCACAGTTCCGTGAAAGCATAATATCGTACTCCCAAAAACAAGCGATTTTTTTTTAAAACAGAAACCAAAGCTTACTCAACTTTGATTTACCAATTTATTACTCATTTTTTGATAACCGTCTCCAATTCTTATCAAGTAAGTTACTCTATACCTCCACTGGGCTTTAGCAATATATATTTATTGCTATTCAATGGCACGTATTTTAGCATGAGCCCGAACCAGCTCAGCCCGAGCTGTATTCAAACAACGCAATGTAAAGTACTTTGAAAAGACCCACTTGCGTTAATCTTTGCTCGGCTTCCGTAATTTGATGAGCGTTTTTCATGATGACAAGATTAACGTAGTTAGATTAGTCTTGGCTGATTCACAGATGGATTAGCCTGAATTAGAAGAGGAATGCCTAACTAAACCGCGCATAGTTTAGATCTAAACATTGCCGCATGTATACACACAGTTACGTAGCTAAAAAGCATGTAAGTAAGACGGTTTTTTAGTAGATATGTCTTCAACCTACAGTAGTTTGGAAATGGCATCCAATATAACTTACTTCTCGCCGCGGCGTAATATTTTGATGTACAACTGCACATACTTTTTTGAAATTGAGTTTACGCGTAGAATCTATCTGCAAACTTATTAAAACAAGGCAAACTGCAGACCTAGGTTTCAGGCCCGAATCACCTTAAAAATACTCTAATTTTTAGGGCAGTTATCAAACAAGGTTTTTTAAACTTATCAAATAACAGATAATTTTTGACGATTCGAATCAAATAATCAAATTAAAATCAAACAATTGTTTATTGCTGCAAATGCGAGCGCATGAAGCACAAAATATCAATCATGGAATCACTGAAGAAAGATCTCAACTTAGTAATAAATAGTCCAGCAGCACTGAAGCATCTTTCCGCTTCAACTGAAGATGGCGGAAGGGTGTTCAGACAAATTTTCAGTTTTTTGAGAGCACTTTGGGACACAGATTTTATGTGGTCAGCGTAAGGAATGGTGCATGGATGCGCAATGCGCACTCACACAAGTGCTGTTGTTAAGCTCTTTGCTCAAGTTTGCATCACAAGACGTGTTTTGACGTCTTAAACTTGTAAATTCCAAGTAAATAAAATTGTTTGATTGTTTGAAATTCGGCAAAAAATTATTTGATAATTTTTTAAACAATTTAAATTTTCAGATAATCAAATATTTGATTGTTTCACAACAGCCCTACTGAATCTTTTTTTAGTACGCTGGCTGAAGATAAAAATATGTTTACCCTTAGAGGGTTCTCAAACTTTTCGTCACAAAGTGTACACCTACGGTGCACATATTAGCAATCACAGTGTGACAAAATTTTGGGATTGAAGTAAGTAAGCTCGAAAAATGCATGCACAATCACAAAAATATCTAAATTTATTTTTAGAGTGTAAGCAATGAGTGCTTTCTGGCACAAGAAGATATGAAGCAATGCGCTGACGATATCGACTGGTTAAAAAACAACATTTTTGGAGAAAGATGCAGCTGTGTTAAGAAAGGAGTCAGTGTAAAAGTATGTATGCATTTGAATGTGTTACATGTGTAATTAGACTTGTACTGTATGCGTTTGAACTTTAACTTCTTGTGGTCGATTATAACTCATGGTACTAACGAAAGAATAGTAGAAGTTGTACAATACTTGCACAAAGTTAAATCTCATTTTTAACAATGGTAGCCTTGTTCTTTTAAGATACAGCTTTTGCTTTTTATTCTGGATGATTAAAATAAATGTCTTGGGGTTTTGAGAATAAAACTACTATCATGTTAATGGTAGCGTTTGCCTATCTCGTTATTATCCAAATATTTATTGTTTTTCTTAAATCTATTTGGGGCCATTTCAAAATATAAACAAAATGTATGATATGGGAGAAACTCTTCGTCCATGACGTCTTTGTTATGACGAAGGTCATGAAGCCACTCATTCGATTTTATTATCATTTTGTTTATTTAAATCTTAATACGTAGTTTTGTGGAATTTAGATAATTATATTGATTTTGTTTATTTGTTTCAGAAAATCATGTCCTGTTCTCCGGTTTACAATATGCTCTATGCCAACCCTTGCTACGGTAAGAATACTCTTCTTGTGATTGATTGCAATAGTGCTAATCCATAATGTGTTCAGAATTAAACAGGGGCGGATCCAGAGGGGCGCTTGCCAACTCCCTAATACAATTACATTAGCAAACAACTGCTAGGGCTATTTGCGTAACTTTATGCGTTGAAATGTCCAATATTCATGCATTTTTACTTTTCATACAATCATAAAAGTAAATTGCCCCTACCTTTCACAAACGTTCTCGATCTGCCCCAGTATTGCTGATTTCACAGTTCACTGATGTGAAAGAAATAAGAAATTACATACATAAGTATGACTTAATTTAACACCTGGATAGAAAACGACTGATTACTTGGAATGGACTGGTCTGATGCAGGCTACCTGGGCTAACGTTCCGTATTGGAACTAAAATAACGTTTTGGATCAAATTAATTCACGTCTTGTTCAAATCGAAGGTGTGCTTAAAATAATTAACACGAATTACCTGCAGTAGAATACTCGTTGAATTGAAAAAAAAAGCAAAAAATATTTATGGCTTCACTTTAAAAATTAAATCTTGATAATGCTCGCGTTATTACCATAGCCTAATCAAGTGGTGGGGCCTGTCTTCGAAACTTAGCGCTTGTACAACACAGCTCCGAGGAAACTTCGCAGCGGTGCCAAGCCGCTGGCGACATTGTGTCCCATTTGACCGGCCCAAGAATCGAACACCAAATCTGCAGCGCCAATAGCGATGAGTTTAACCACTATATGCCAACCGGGCGGGTTATGGCTTGACATGAGAGCATAAAATAAAAAACAACTTTAAAAAAATTGGATCACATGTTGTTATGATCTACTACCTCGCTTTTTGACTAATACTCTTGTGTTTACTAGCATGATTCATTTCCTGATAATGAAATCAGAAATCTTCTTTAAATCTGAACAAAATTAAAAAGATTAAACTTTTATTAATTTAGATCATGGAGTCAAAGCTAGAAATAGTTACGTATCAACCGCAATCACCAGCACTGTGCTTGCCTTGGGAACAAATGACGTGACAATTGTGCCACAGATAATTGAAAAAGATGGTAAGAACTTGTGTCAAGATGATATCAGCAATGGTAGACAAATGCTTTAACAATCAAACGTTTGTATAAAATTAAGTAAAATCACAACTTCCTACTGTGAAACATTTTTTGAAGGTTCAACATTTTACTCCAAACTTACTTAAACTTTTATTAAAAAATATACTAAAAAATGGGTGGAGATTTTTCGTTGAACAATCGCCAACAAAATTGCCCGATTACAATAGAAAAGGGTTTTACCGTTTTGCCTAACATCAATACGCTTTCGGATACGCGCTGTTAGCATTACTGATAAATTCTTTATTACTAGAATATGTGACATTGATCAAATACCCAATATTCCCAGATTTTTATTTACTTTGTAGGGACGGAACATTTGGTTTCCATCATGGTGGTTATTGTACTTTAATATCAAGGCCTAATGTTTATATTTCAAGTTATGGATTACTGCATTATTAAATTTTAAGAGTTACTCATAACCAGTCTTGACCTGAGCGTTTGCTTACCAGAAAAATGATCTGGTACTAGGTAAAGACGCACAAAATCGTAGAAAAAAAGGCAAGAAGAGAGAAAAATGTAATCGTACACAGGCTATACTCTAGTAGTAGCAGCAGCTGCAGCAACTATTTTTATTTTTTCTTAAACACAGTCAAACTACAGTTAAAAATCTATGAAGTTACGTAATCCTAAAGCGCTCTCCGAAAAGAATGAAGGACAATTGGGCACCAGACAACTGGGCACCAAGACAACTGGGCACCAGACAACTGGGCACCGGACAACTGGGCACCAGGACAATTGAGCACCTGGACAATTGGGCACCAGGACAATTGGGCACCAGGTTGTCCGGTGCCCAGATGTCCTGGTGCCCAATTGTCCGGTGCCCAGTTGTCCGTAAACCTCCGAAAACTGCGATAGTAACTATGCCTATCAATGAAAACCCATTTACATAAGTGTGAACTAATTTTGCTAACTTTAACCAGGTTCATCATGCACGCACTGTTATCATTTGTTTACATAAATATTGTGTTTCAGACGATCTACTCTAATTTTTTGCAAACTTGCAAATAAAATTCCTAAACCATCAATTTACATTGTCTAGTCAGCAAACTTTATTGGTTTACGCAAAAAAGTTTAAAAACAATCAAGCCTAGATAGTCTTGCTGTTAGTGATGATAATTTCTTGTACGTCCCAACTTTCTCTTCGGACAGATACCGGTATCCCGAAGCTATTACCCTACATCAAAAATTTTACCCTACATCAAAAATTTAAAAAATGCTAAATGTTTATTTTCATTCATTAACTGATGGTTGTTTAAAATTGCTTAGCCTCTCTGCTTATCGTCAAGTCCATCATATGCTTGTTTGCAATACTGCTATGATACTGTACTGTGTAGACAAGTAAACAATTGTATTTTTACGCAGAATCAGAGCCAAACGACGATAATCGCGTGAGCAATAAGCTGAATTTGAATTTGTCTGATCATGCGAATCAAAATGGATTTGAACCGGAACGTGCTTTAAATAGTAAACCACTTGATGAACTTGCAAGAGATCTCAACTCTAAGTGGCCAGGAACAACAGGCGACCTCTTACCCATTGACCGTGAAGCTGTGACATTCAATCAACGTGAAAATGTAGACCCAAATTCTGCCTCAGGCAAAAGTCCAAAACTGAATGAAGCCATACGCATTCTCAAAGAACCTGAAATTAGCAAAGAATCAGATGTCAAGATAAACATTTTGAAAAAAGACATGACCTCGAACGACATTTTCTCTTCTTCTGATGGCTTTCGTGAGAGGGAAGCTGAGAAAAGTCATGTTATTTCCGATCCAAATGCCGAGGAAGTCGCTCGAGTAGTGGCCAAATACATGGGTGATTATGGTATGGAAGAAGTTGTATTAAACTCAACAGGTAGTCTACTTAGCATTTAAGCGCATCATATAATTCTAATTGCAGTAGTTTTACTTAAATGTTTCATAATGTTTTTCATCTTTTATCAAGGTTTATCTGAATACTTTAATTTACTTTTCAACCTGGTGCAAACTTTGGCATGCGTTTGCGAGAAGGCCGAGCTTGTTTCAGCGACAAAAGTGAAACATTAATAGCTGAAAAGAAAAGCTTTGAACAAAGCTTCAACCAAGAATCGAAATGGTTCAGGAACTTTACCCAGGAATGTGGCCCAGGAACTTTACCCTACGCGCTGTAGTACCGCTGAGTCCTAGACCAACGATGTTGCCAACATTGCCTTGAGTCTAGATACTCTTTGAGCATCTCCAGCTTGCTGTTGAAAGGATTAAAACCGTATCTTAATAATTCTCATATCTATAACTTATGCAATGTTTATAGATAGGAATGATGACTCAATTAAAAGCCTCAAGAGTTTAATTGCAGTGTTACGTTATCTGTATTTTTACAGTAATCTTACTATGACAACAATTTTATCAAAAAATCGATGTTTTTTTCTTCAGATAATGAAATTGATAAGAAAACAAGACCGAGGTTGGTTACAAGAACACCACTGAGCGGAAGCGTTGACCTGGAAAATCAAAATAACGCAATATTATGTGAGTAACTTATCACTAGTGGATTATTTTAGCCACATATTTCAGCAATTATCGATTGATTTATAAATCAAAAGTTACAGTAACGAGAAAAAACGCTGGTCCAGGTAGCCAAACCATAATCATTGTACCGTCGTTTGTTTCGCCTTTGATTTTCACTGTATGTTCATATGTGCAGTTGTATAATTAGTTCATTCCTGCTAAGAAAAATTTTATTATTTTTTGTGCACTAAACATTTTGATATCATGCTAGCAGTTTTTAAATTCGTTTTGTAAATATGGTAAAATTTGAACTTTAATTTACCGTTTCTTTTCTGCAGCTTTGGTAGCGCTTGTCGTATCGTCGTTGGGTTTAGGAATTTTTGTTGTTGCAATTATTGCAGCTTTTTGTTACCGCAGGTGAGAATTTTGATTAATGTTTCATTACAGTAGATAATTTTTGAAGTGTTCCGATTTACAGAAATACATCTGAGAAAAGGAAATGAAATCAAATTGGCTTATCGGCTCATCCCAATTTTTTTGATGTGAACTTGTTAGTAACAGAGTTTCATTATTTTATGTACGATTAAAAGTAACTGTGCGTATGAACTCCAAGTCTATGGCAGCGAATGGCGTCATGAGGTCCTCCGAATACGTCACGTCTTTAAGGGCTTTCTCCTTAATGCTACACTGATTTGCATTGCAGGTGGAAAACAAAAGGATACATATCCAAACATTTTGTGAAAAAGACCTGTCAGCATTCCACCATCATTATTTCAGCACTTTATGATAGTCGCGATTCTCGACTTAAAACAAGGGCCGACGATGTATGACGATATAGAGAAATTCTCCAAATTTATGCGTTGGACCTGAAAATAGTGGTCAAATGAAGCAGATGGTGGTCAAGGTTAATCCATTTTGGGAATTTCTTGTCCTCTGAGAAATTAATGCGTACCGAACTGTTGGTAGGAGGTGCAACTCAAACTGTTCATTCTGCAATGTGGTAAGAGTGAATTCGTGTGTGCAAGAACGGCATTGCTTGTTTTTTTGCGTGATGACCTCGCTTTTGAGTTTTCTATTTCCTTGTTGCTTTTGCCATTTTTTGCTACTTTTATATTTTCTGTGTCTTAATTTAAATTGTAGGAAATTGCGCACGAATATATTTATCTGTGAACGTTGGTTTTGTGTTGGTGACAAAACTCGTCCAAGTTTCAGGTAGCATTTTTCCAAATAACCAAAAGTTGATTTTGATAAGATGCACGGGCGCCAACGTACGTGGGTTTACCTACGGCTATTGATTGCCGAGGGCCCGCAACCGCAATTCGAAACAGAATCAAGTTTTAAGATCGATAGTGACCTCTAGTTGCGCGTGTTTAAAATAAAACTTTTTAGTTTTTGCACCAGAACTTTCATTTCAGCTGTGTTAAATTCAACTTTGATGAATCATCGGGTTTTTATTACAGAACATGAAAAATAGAAAGAATTTAGAGCAGAAATGTTAAGAGGTCTGCAGGCAAGCTGACAATTAGAGTGTAGTGTGGGAGGTAATTAGGAATCGAGGGCTGCATGGCCCTTCCAATAGAGGGTATTTTGCATTATAGTTTACAGAATTTAGTTGCGTATTTATTGTCCTATCACGAAAGACCGATGGAAGCGTTATTACGAGCTCGCTTAGGAGTTCCGGCTATCTGCCTACCATTCGATGATTCGAAAATTCCGCCAAGTGCCTTTTCCAACGGCACAACAGATAAACTTGCCGGTTTGTTCTCCATACAGTCCCCGTAATGCTCAGCATCAAACAGAAAAGCTGTAAATTCTAAATTTGAAGTCATTGGTGTAAACACTATTTTTGCTTTCGGAATTTCGAATCTAGGATTGAACGCCAACGCCACTGCAACCAGTGGCGTTGCGAGAAATTTCAAAGGGGGGGAGGGCATAATTTTCACATTTTTTTCAAGCGTAGTTGTTTTTGGCCGAACAAAGTTGAAGCTGATTGAAAAACAAGAAAAGTTCTAGGGGGGTCCGGGGGCATGCTCCCCCGGAAGCTTATGAAAACTGACATGCTGTAATGGCTATTTTTGCGCTTTTCGAATAATTTTCAGGCAAATTTTGTTTAAATTTTTTGGTCCTACTTCTGAGTACTTCGCCAAATATGATGCATTTTGTTCGCACATTTTCGATTATACGTGCTTAAGGCTTATTGCAATCGAAGGGGTTCGAGATGATGGAAAAATTGTATACATGAAAAACAATTTTGAAAATGGCTGGTGAGAGGATGCATACCTTTCATCCTAGCCCCTGGATCCGCCCCTAGTCATAAGCTACAGAAATAATCAAAAAACTAGTAGATATTTCAGTTACTTGGCATTATTAGTTTTTGCTCTTTTTTAAACTAATTGCTGAATCTTGGTTCATCCACTCTCACCCCAAAGTTTTGAGTCGATCTGATGGTGAATCTCTTCCCTTAATATACCGTTCTTTGCTCTAAATAAATAACAATCATTCATTTCATACAAGGAAGATTTCTTACCGTAGAGTGGGACAGCGCTGTTACGGCCTATTAGCCTCCATCAGCCGCCTTCAGGATTAATACATTTACCTTCTAGAACGAATGATCTTGCCAGGATCACTCATCCCTTCGGATAAATATATTTTAAAGAATTTAACTTTTGTGGTACGTATCCACTCGTGTCGTTACGTCACCGCGCTGGTCTAATCCTTTACGTGGCCAGGGTGAAGAACAATAACTAAAAAAGCAATGTCCTTCCTGGCCTACTGGCGGGAAGTCATGACGACTTCCTCCGACCCAACAAGAGGAAGTCGTCATGACTTCCCGCCAGTAGGCCAGGAAGGACATTGCTTTTTTAGTTAGGAAGATTTCTCTTATGCTATTCAATTGTTTATCTACGCATTTTGTGACGTAATAATTACCATTCAGCCTTTTAAATTTTTGTTCTTGCTCATAAACTGCTGTGTAGTGTTATAGCTCTTTATCGTTCTGATGATGTTGGTAGTCAGTACCAACGAAACGTCAACAAATAATAAACCTGACTAGAATTAGTTGAGGTTATTGTAAGCTCCCGGAAGAACGAGAAAAACTCTTAAGTAAATTTGCATAAATGCCCGGTGAAAGCAACACTTCTAGGCCTATGCCTATTCCAACCTATGCAACTTTCAGTTTTTGTATTTAGTTAGCATTCGACCTAATTCAGTGGTGAAAGAAGCCGGAACGGTCCGGCACGCCGTTCCGGTAAAAGATTTGCTGCCGGAACGCCGTACCGGTAAAAGATTTTAAATCTAAATCCAGCCTATAGCACATTCGCAAGTCAAATAAAAAAAAAAAAAAAAAATTCGAGAATGGGCTCACTTTAATAAATTGAATTTATTTTTGTATAGATTTAATTTCAAAACTTTTCATCAAAATCAAAATTCTTTAATGCCAACAGCTTTTTGTTCAAAGTGCCCGTAAGCTAAATAAGCGGGTTTGTTTAAGGGTTTCGTCCGCAACCCAAAAAATTCCCGAAGTTTTCTACGACCCGCCTTGACAAGGCATTTTTTTGTGGAAATTGGTATTTTTATGAGAGGAATTAGGCCTGTTTGAATTATAGCAGCAGAGATGGAAAAATTTACTCAATGGTTAGAGCAAATCAGCACAAACTGTGACATCATGATCTCAAATTTTCCTTCGCGCAAATGATAGCTTCATTTTAATGACCATCTAATTCCCCCCCTTCGAAATAGCTTTTTCAAATTTGGTGTCAAAATAGTTCTGTGGCAAACCTTTTCTCTCCAATATGCAGGCAACAGTGCTATAGGACATTGTTTCGAGTCTCAGATTAGCGATTCATACTAATCCAGAGACAAATTAGTTATTTGCGTTTTAGCCATTCTCGGATTATCTGATATTTCATAGTTCGTTAATATTTAAAGTTTTGGGTATAATTGAGGCGTTTAGGATTTTGTGACTGGATAAGTGGATACCTAAGATCCATTTGCCTCTTTTTATCAGCAACTACGAAAAATTTTTTTACTTTCACCACTGTTCTGGGCTTCTGTCGTAGTACCGGTAAGAAAAATTTACTACTTTTACCGCTGACCTAATTCAAAACTGCATCCCCCACTAAAATTTTCTGGATCCGCTGCTGTTCAACGTACTGCAAAATTTCCAGATTATTGATTTCAAATTACCGTAACCTTAGCTAATTTATAAAGAAAGTCGTATGATTCAGGGAGTCGAACCGAACCCGAACCGGAGTTTTATAAGCCGGTTTTACGCTATTTTTGTCGAACCTTAACCGAACCCGAACCGTATTTTTCAAAATCGCAAAGAACGAACCGAAACTGAACCGAATAATGTGAGTACTTGCGAACCGAACCCGAACCGATTGAAAAAGCGGCTCGCTCCGTGGAGTCACTCGCGTCACTTTGAGGCTGGTTCAAATTCAAAATAATAGTCACTTATGCATGGTGAAGAAGTCTACGTTTGATATGTCCGGTTCCGTAGCACACACGCAACTGACTAAACAAAGCGCTTTAACACTAATTTAACGCTACCTGTGGATTGAATTGGCCGCAGTCGGTGTCAGAACATAGTAACAATTTAATTATCTCGAAATTGCCTTTACTAACTTACAAGTATTTTAGGCATTATATTGGCCTGTCAATGCGAAGAAAAATTGCTTTGTACGTTTCATTTTTTAAATTGTGCTGCTAGAAGTACAGTATATCATTTTATACTGCGAACCTGTACCGGAACTTTATGAACCGGTTTTGTAATATCTTTTACTGGAGCAAACCCGAACCGAAGAGTTTCAATTTATCTGAACCTTAACCGGAACTGAACCGAAATTTAAACCGCTGTTGAACCCAAACCGAACCTGAACTGGAAAAATTAAACGGTTTGACTCCCTGGTTTGATTAAACCGGCAAACCTGAAGCAAACTAAAAAAACAAAAACGTTTAAGTAGAAAGACTAGACCTACCAATGACATAAAGGGCCTACCTAATAGGCCAACAATAAACAAAAGTTTGATTAATTGTATATTGCCTTGCAAATGCACCGTTCGTTTTTGGTTATGTCTGAAAAATTTTTGGCGTAGTCCTCATTTGCTCACTTGTGTATAAGCCTTGGGTGTTCGCAGGGGGGGCAAGTGCCCCCTGGATTTTGAGTGAAAAATGTGCAACAACGTTTGATGCAAAGCTAAAAGTGCCGAATTAATATACACACACAAGTAGGCGTCTGTAGTGTAGAGGGGGCAATTCGGCACTTGCCCCTCTGATTTTGAACGAGAAGTACACAATTGCTCCGTAGCTTGCATGGATTTTATCTTGGTTGTAAAGATGCGCAACAAAATTTGACGTCAAAGCTGAAGGAGCTAAACTACAATAGGCTACCAGTACAGTAAAAATAATTGCAAAAACTTTTGGCTAAAATCAAGCGATCTTTGAAAATCCAAAATAGGCGATACGCTTATGGTGAAAGAGTTTGGGCGGGGAAAATTTTACTGCTAACGTTTTAAAAGCTTTAAAAAATGCTAAGGGTGAAATTTTTTATGGACTCAACCCAAAGTCTCCTTCTTTTCGCTTCATTTAATTTACAAGCATACTTTGAATTATTTTTTGCTTTTTTGCACACGACAATACTATTATTATCATGGAACGACCAGTTCAACTCCTTCTGTTACGTCATTTACTTTTTGATTGATTTTTTCATTTTCATTCTCTTGCCACGAGAAAGCGACGGAGGCGCTATGCGTTGGACGATTTCTGACTCGCTTAAAAGTTGCCTTTGTTTCCGAGTTTCCGCTTGAATTTTGCTTCCGACTTCTTTGATTTGCTGCTTTTTTCCACCAAACAGAGATAATTGTCGTGAAGCATCTTATCCAAGGACGTAAAAAGGAGGCTTGGGTGGGAGTTGAACGATCAACCTTGCGATCACGGCTGTCGTAAAACGACGCTCCGAACCATTTAGCCATGCTGCAAGGCTGGCTTGCAGCCAGTAAAAATTTTAAGAAATAGAAGTTAAATACAGGAGAACTGGCTAAGTGAGTTCATTTTGAGCTGGTAATTTTAGCCTACAGTACATTTAGCAAACATTTAAGTGTTGCCAAAAAAATGTAGTCAGATTAGTACTGCCTAAAGCAGTACTAAACAGCTTTGTATTGCCTTGCATACACTGCGTGCTGATGATGACAGCTGAATCTACTGTATGTTGTCATAACGTCCAGTTTTGAGATTTACTGTGGTTTTACTTTTCCTCCTAAAGCTATTTTCGTCCCATATTTATTGTATTCCGATATATCTTTATGTAACGATATAACTGTTTAATATGTTTTTGTTTTGAATACTTTGTCTACTGCAGAAGGTAGACCAGTGCGTTGTTTTCCGAAGTTTTATTCGTGGGATTGTTTCGTAAGGTTGCATTATGAAGTCATAATTTTCTACTGACGTATTTTTTCATGAATATTCTGGACAGATCTCTCGATTACAAAATTTCACTGGGACAAAATTTGTGCTTGTGACGTCAAAATGGTATACACTATAGTTTGGAGTGAATTTTTGCATGGCGTATGATTTCTCTTGACGTCACAATGGTGTTTACTGTGGTTTCAGAACAGAACAGAAGCATTTATTCACATCACGCAGCACCGCGCATAAAAAAAGGACACATCATTAAAGTATTTACATGTGTTGAAGAATGAAATATGAACCAAGGATAACTTTCTTCCTAAGAAATCTTCTTTGCTTAGGACTTGCCCTCACTTCTTCAAAACCAACTCAAAAGGAAATAATTGTATTCAATTCATAAAACTGATGATAACAAAGAACAGGGCAATTGACTAAGCGTAATCCCGGCTCAGACTTGAACACAATATAAAATCAAAACCAATAAAAATAACTGTAGTTACTCTCATGAATTCTTTGCAAAATGACCAGCAAGGTTTAGAATTTAAAATCCACATAGACCAGTCGCTTACTACGTCATAAAAACAAGAAACTAAACGGAGAAGTGCAATGTGAGCGCGGTGCAGTTTGCACGATGTTAGCAGTTACAATGCCGCAGCGCGAGAAAAGACAATGCTGATGTGAATTGTGAAACAAAATAGGATTAATCTAAGAGACGCGAGTTCGAAGCTGAAACAACATGCATTGAAACTGTCTGTGTGATGAAGGGGTAGGAAGGGACATAGTCATTTAGTTTGGTGCGAGTTTTTGCACGTCATGTGATTTCTCTTCTTTCTTTTTGAGAACGTTGTAGAACGTTCTCGAACTTGAATTTAGAGTATAAACAGGCGTAAATTTTCGAGTGTAGTTATTCGAGTGTAGATTTACTGTGCGTAGAGTAAGCAATATTGTTGTATGCTGAAGGGTATAGCCCTTGCTGTATAGAGTTACTGAAGTGAGCTTTGGTGCTTGTGTTAATTGAAAAGTAGTACGGTGAGTACCTTGGCTAAGTGAGTTAAGTTGGGTCGATTATTATATTTGTTTGGTGAAGAAGGTCTTGGTTTTTTGGTGAGGTCAAATCTAAGAACGAATTAATTCCTACGGTTTGTCATACAAATCTTATCAATCGTCCTGTCAGAGAAGTAATTCAATTTCCTATTTCGCGACCCTCCAAAAAATTGCGAATATGATCATAACTGATAAGGCTTATGCAGGAGCGTATTTAGGGGGAGCGGGGAGCCATTGTACCATGCCCCCCTCCCCTTTTCACTCTGTCTTTTAGTAAAAAAGAACAAAATATGGAGCCAAGTGACTGACATATGCCTGACCCTTTTGATGGTTTCTGTAGCTTATGGCCAGAAACGGATCCAGGGGGTAGGATGAGGAGTATGCATCTTCCCACCAGCCATTTTCAAAAATGCTTTTGATGTAGCCTATGCAATTTTTCCATAATTTCAAACCTCTTTGATAGCGATAAGCCTTTACGCCTTAAGCACGCATAATCGAAAATGTGCGAACAAAATGCATCTTGGCGAAGCACTCAAAATTAGGGTTAAAACATTTAAACAAAATTTACATAAAAATTGTTCAAAAAGCACTAAAACAGTCATTACGGCATGTGAATTTTCAAAAATTTTCGGGGGATATGCCCCCGCACCCCCTAGAGTTTTTCTTACTACTCAATCAGCTTCAAACTAGTTTTGCCGAAAAAAAACAACGTTTGAAATAAATGTGGAAAACATGGCCCACCTCCTTTTAAAATTTCTCACTACGCCTCTGGGCCTATGATACTGTTTTTTCATCTTGTGGTGTTGATTAAAATCAAATCAAGCAGATTGACTGACACCGTAAAACGTTAACTTGACCAACCAAAAATTTGCCCCCCCCCCCACAAAAAACGCCCATGTTATCCCACAAAAAACGCGGGCGCCCATGTTACAAGCTGTCGTTATTTATGGCTGCAAAGTCATCCAAGAAATCGTGAAACAGCATTTAAGACACCCCAAAAGTGTTGCTTAATACACTGTTGCTGTCAAACGAAATAAACTTGTTGGAATAAGGTTTGTTTACATTAAATGCTATTTTAATCCGATTTGATGTGGTACGAAATTTCTTCCAATTTTTCACCTAAGTAATTGATGGAAATATTGATTTCTGATTGATTGATTTCTTCATCTTTGTCCTCCTGTCACGACTCACGAGAAAGCGGCGGAGGCGCTATGCGTAGGACGAATCCAGACTCGCTTAGGAGTTGTCTTTCCAAGTTTTCCGGTTAAATTTTCTTCAGACCTCTTGAATTTGCTGCTTGCCAGGTTCCATCAAGCAGAGATAGTCATAGTGAAGCATCTTATCCAAGGACGCAACAACGAGACTAGGTAGGAAGTTGAACCATTAACCTTGCGATCATGGTCGTCGTAAAAACGACGCTCCGAACCGCTGCGTCACCCTGCTTCCACACAATTCGAACCCAAACGATTTTGCTTTCCCTCACTTGTTTGCAAACCACCTTTCGATTGTTTTCTAGAATGCCGCGCAAAATGACGTAGATTTACGTCATAACCCATAAATGGTTTGCAGCCTACCCCACTTTACGTAGGAAACTTAAGTTTACACCTTCAGAGTTTTTACGTCACCGCCACCACTAACATTACGGTATTGCCGGCAAAATAATTGCACCACCGGATACACAAGGTTGACTGATTGCTGCAATCTGCAATCAAAGCCATCCGTTGGCACAGCACTCAGCGCTGAGCAATGCGAGCATGGAGGCCTAGGCAATGTCGGTGGTCTACCGGTATTAGGCTAGACTGGTTCGCTAATATGTTGTTGCATAATTTGGTACTAGTAGTTGTTTAGTTGGCAATCTAAGGATGGTTGATAGTGATGTAGGCTTAGCTGAAATCAAGCAACGTATTGGTGAGGGTGAAACTTTACTAAAAGATACTGAAAGGTTGAAAAAACATGGCAAGCCTCTTCCTGGATCTTTCAAACTTGCTAATAGAATAAGATCTGAGTTGAAGTAAGTTGCTTTTTTGAAAGAAATTTGGGTGAAGTGTCAGCCATTATCGGTACCTATACTGGTGTAGGCAGATGCAACTGTGATGTCACAGCATAGATGGCAGTGTCCAAAAGGAAACGTTACCCAGAACTTCTTGTTTTGTTTTGTTGCTTATGTTTGCTTGTGCTCTCTAACTTATTTCCATTTGAGTTTCTCAAATATCTTAATTTGTTAAGTCTCTCACCAAATGAAATACGATACCCGTAACTAGGCTACTGGTAGACTAACGCTTTTTCATTACTGAAGCTTGTACACTAGACTAGATAGTACAGGCCAAAGTACGAACACCTGAACCTGTAAACAAAAAAGTTTGCATTTTTTTACTCAATAATTTGACCCCAGAATTACCATCCTAGTCTATATTTTTTACTACTCTGATCTTATATTCACTACAGATTTCTGAGTAAAGTTCATGATGGAAGAGTTCTTTTAAAGTCTTGTCATGTAACCAGCACCAACTTAAGAAGTTTGCAAACACTTTTGGTCGTGGTAAATATACTTGCTTGTGAAAATGTTTCAGCTCTTCTTTATTCTTTCAAAGATGCTTCAAAGTAAGTGAAATGTTAATGAGATTTATTATTCTCTTGGTATGTTTAAAAATAGACAGAAAAAATGCCAAAATTTTATTCAAATTCCTAGTTTCATCTTCCAGCAAGAGGATAGCGAATACAATCTTCATAACTTTCAAAACGAAAATCCAATGTCATTAATGCCTGCCAAAGACGCACAGGATAGAGGGTTGCCCGTAACTTCGCCACATGGTAACTTCGCCACACAAACTTTGTCACATGTTAACTTCGCCACACTTTGAGAAGGTGAGGGGAGATGTGGGGACAGGAAAATGTGTTGGGGTGTTGGGGAAGGGGAGATGTGGGAAGAGGTATGAGAGGAGGTGTAGGAAAGTGTGTGGGGATGGGGGGGAGGTAATGGGAGATGTAGGAAAGTATGTGGGGATGTGGGGGAGGTAGTGGGAGATGTAGGAAAGATGAAGGGAATGACGTAAGGTAGATGTGGGGAAGTGTGGAAGGAAGTGTGTTGGGGCCCCATACCCTAATACACTTCCCTACACTTCCCCCATTCCTCTCCCCACATTCTTTCCCCACTCGCCAACACACTTCCCCACTCACCCCATACACTCTCCCACACCCCTCCCCACACATCTTTCCTTGCCTCCCCCCACACCCCAACACACTTCCCTACACCTCCCCCCACAGCTCCCTCACCTACTCCTACACCCCAACACACTTCCCACTCACCCCATGCACTCTCCCACTCTTTTCCCCACATCTTCCCCCACAGTTTTGATTACAGGGCAAAGTTACCACGTGACGATGTTACCTTCATAAATTTAACTGGCAAATCCTGATAAATTTTGTTACGACGATCGGGAATTTAAAGTCTTTTCTCGGTGCAAGCAATGTAAATTTTTGATGTTTGAAAGTGTGGCGAAGTTACCATGTGGTGAAGTTACTGGCAACCGGATAGAGGAATTTTAATTGAACTACATTTCTTTCATAATGACATTGGATTTTTGTTTTAAAAGTTGCAAAGATTGTATTCTCTTGCTGGATGCAGAAACTACTGTAGGAGAATGATTTAGTAATGTTTGGACCAAGCAATCATTTCTAGCCTTTTTGATTATTTTAGAGTGACCCTTGTGACATCATAATCCATACCTGTATTATTCACTTGATTTTTCATTTCAAATATTTTACCTTGAGAAGAATAAGTAGAGACTTAGAGTTGGGGTCTGTAGTTTTTTGAAGGATAGAATTTTTTAGGAGGGTAGCAGCAGGGGCGTCGGCCTTGGCCCCCCCTGGATATGTAATAGCACTAATTTATTTGTGTATTTTGTCGCCAGGATTGTTTTTTGTTAAGCTGTAATAGCGGCACTGTCAATTGAATTGGCTGTCACTGGGCGTCGACAGGGGGGCTGAAAAATATAATAGCACTAATTTATTTGTGGATTTTGTCACAGGATTGTTTTTTGTTAGGCTGTAGCATGGTCAATTGAATTAGCTGTCAGCTAGGGCCAGTAATCACACTCCTCCTAATCGTCACAATCTTCCTATGACGTAACCCTAATTGATTGGATGATAGTTATCACGCCACTTTATCTTGCATGTTGCAACGACTGGGCTCTAAAGCAACATGCACAGCACAGGGGAAGGCTAGCTGACCAATGACCAGTTTATGTTCATTACTGCAGTTGTTTCGGAGTTTTTTTTAGTGTAGTTAGGCTGCGAGCTTCCAACCGTCGTCAGCAGGAAAGAACCTCTTCTAAGGACCCAACTTCTTTTCAATTGCTAGTCTAAACCGGGGGCATGACAACTAACGAGTGAACTCAGTTCCTCATAAATTAAAAATTGCCTTTGTAGACAGATTAGAATCTCCAAACAGAAATAGCACGGCAAGTGCTGCAGTGCACAAACACTGCACATGAGAGCGATCTCATACATCAATACCATCATGTGTATTATATTATGTAACAGCAATAGCATTGCCATTGTTACATGTAGTCAGCGTGTAGCAGTCTGCTTGGAACGGCGAGTTTCTGTTGAAAGTCAAGGATTGAACATGTGTTATTGGATAAGTAAGTTAGTAAATAAGAAGAGTTTTGTGTAGGCAGTGCAGAAGATAACTTTTTAGTATGTTAGTAAAAGTTTACTTTGTTAGCGTATTCCGCAATGTTTGATTTTGGCTGCGGGAATGGACATTAGAAAGTTTTTTAAAACCAGTAAGCGTCAAGAAGCTGAACGCAAAGTCGACCCAACAGAAAAGCGGCAAAGGTTGGAATTGACTTTAGCAGAAGAATGCAACCGAACAGATCACAGCAAAACTAATAGTGTCGATAGTGCATCAGAGTCTTCCTATCAACACGATTGTTTAACTTCTAGCGTTTCCAGTACCGTTGCGCCAAACAGCACAGGCCAGAGCTTCGACAGAAAAAATGATATTGGACTGTATTTAGACAAAAACGAATGCTCTAAACTTTTCCAAACCGATAAGCTTAATGTTTTAACCAAGCCTCTGCAACCTCGGAAAAATTTCAACTTCCAAGCGGATGTTGCTAATAAACAGAGGCCATTTGTGTGTTCTTGGCTGGAGAAATATTCTCTGTGGCTGGTCTAATCTGAGAGTAAAAAAGGAGCGTTGTGTCTGTACTGTGTTTTGTTTCCTCAGCCAGTGCGACGTGGTGTTCAAGGAGCTTTTATCATTCGACCTTGTACCAAATATAAACAATTCCATGAATGAATTCCATAAATTCAATGAAGCTAAGGATCATTTGCGTACTCAATGGCACAAAAGCGCCGCTGAAGATGCGAACAATTTTGTACGCTTTTGCAACAAACCAGAAGAAAACATTTTTAGCCAAATTAACTCAGTTTACAGGAAAACCATTGAAAGTAATAGAACAAAATTGCACTCTTTACTTGAAGGGATATTGTTTTGCGGCATGCACGACATTGCTCTTAGGGGTAAAGAGGTTGACTCTGGAAATCTCGTTGATCTATACAAGTTAGGAGCAGAAGCTGGAGATGAAGTTTTACAGCATCACCTTGAAACCGCCCCGAAAAATGCCCGTTACACTTCTGTACAAACTCAAAACGAGCTAATTGAGCTCAGTACTGAGGTCCTCAGGGAAAAAATTGTACGGCAAGCCAATGAATCAATTGCAGGGTTTTCCTTAATCGCTGATGAGACTGCAGATTTTAGTGGAGTGGAACAACTGTCAATCGGAATCCGTTATGTCGAAACCACCGAAGAAAGAATGGTCATTCATGAAGAGTTTCTGGGATTTTCTGCTTTGGGTGCGATGAACGCAGAAGCTATAAGGAAAGAAATTTTAAATGAAGCCGAAGAATATGGATTGGACTTGCAAAAACTCATAGATCAAGGCTATGACGGTTGTTCTACGATGGCTGGAAAAGTCAGTGGAGTACAAAAACGGATCAGGGAAATATATCCGAAAGCATATTTTGTGCATTGTGCGTCTCACCGATTAAACTTAGTGATCAATGACCAAAACAATGTCATGGAAATACGCAATGCTGTAGGTGTAATCAAAGCAATTATTGTGTATTTTCGTCAAAGTCCTCTGAGGCGACAACTGGTATCTCACATTCCTTTTTTGTGTGAAACAAGATGGAGCGAAAAGTACAAAAGTATTCGATTATTTTACGATAACTTTCACGAAATTTTTACAAAGTTGCAGGAGATTGTCGAACAAAGAAATTGTAGCTCCGAGTCATGACAAAAAGCTTATCAGCTCATTCACTCAAGCAGCAACACTCGTTTTTTGATCTGCCTGACGATTATTGCTAAATATTCAGCAATGTTTGAACCCGTTGCAAAAAAATTGCAAGCTATTAACTCAAATATTTATGGTGCTCGAAACCAAATTAATTCTTTAATGTCTGTCATAACTTCGCATGAAGAAAATGCTGAGGAGGTGTTTCGAACAGACATTTTTGCCCAAGTCAGGAAAATTTCAGACGAGCTACAGCTGGAACTCAGAATGCCACAAACGACTTTCAGGCAAAGATACAGGACAAACATTAGAACTTCTAATGTTCAAGAGTATTTTCGGCAAGCAATTTTTATACCATACTTGGATTCGATCCAAACATCGTTGCGAACTCGGTTTGATGACTCACAATTTATCCCGGGTTCTTTGCTAACGCTACACCCTGCGCGAGCACTTGCTGTATCGAGGGATGGGTTTTGTGAAGAGATGGAGAGAATTGAAATGGTGTACAAATTGGACAGCTTTGTTTTAGAAGCCATCACTTGGTATGACATGTGGAAAAACATGAATTCTCCCAAACCCATTTCACCTGATTTAACATTAGAAGAGTTAACCATAAATCATTGCCCTTTTTACCCAGCTATTCGCCATGCTTTATTGATCGCTCTGACTTTGCCGTCTAGGACTTGCACTGTCGAGCGATCGTTCCGCACCCTTCGACGGGTAAAAACATGGTTAAGAGCTACCATGGCAGAGAGCTGTACAAGTGGTTTTTGCCTGATGAGTGTGCACCGGAAAAAAGTTAACTCTCGCGTTGAAGAATTCATCAACAAAGTTATTGAAAAATTTGTGCATAAACCACGTAGACTGCAGTTTTTATTTTCCGACGTATGATTTTCCATTTTGATCATTTGATGTCAATAAAACTTGACGATGCAAACTATACCAAGCATACAAGTTACGATCTTTTATTGTGACGTTGGTTACAACAAGCCCAGCGAAGACAAACTGAGCAAAAGGCAAGGAGAGATCTTTTATTATGACGTTGGTTGTATGCTTGGTATTGTTCAAGTGTGAACAGGCCCTAAAGCAAAAAGCAATAATTACCTGTGTCGTATAATCTGTTGTGTGCACACCTCGTAGCCAAACCCAGCATTTTAATTTATTACTACTTTAATGCTTCCCGTTCTCGAACTGTTGTAATGAACCGCTCAACTGCAAGTTAATAGTGTGCTTTCTTCCTTTTAAGTCACTGCAAGTTGTAATGTGTTTTTCTGAGTTACAGCAGTGCATTTTGTTCTTCACACTGAAGGAAGTCTTATTGCAATCTTCAACTGATTTACAGTGGTTAAAGCTAGCATATTAATTTTGTGTTTATGCAGGCTATGGTAAATGTTATGTAGCTCAATCTTTGTGAATTAAAGCCTGATATTCATTAACGTTGTGAGATTGTCACTGCAGGTTACGACAACCTGCAAGTTGTATTCTAATATTCGCGTGCAGTAAGGTACACGTATAAGTTTATTACAGTCTAAGCATGTCAGGAAACACTTTGTATATTTTATATTTCCGCTTGAGTGATTAAATGCTATGTGCTAATGGTGGTAATACAAATACGATGAAGTGTTAAGTGAGCGTTGGAAAGCACGAGAAAGGGAGCACTGCCTATTTTTTAACTGTACTACACCGGTATCAACTTATAGAATATCTTGATTGGCCCCCCCCCTATAAAAATTTCTGCCGACGCCCTTGGGTAGGAGGTTGCTATGTTGCACTGATGAGACCATAATAAGGCGAAACGTGTCTGCAGCTGCAAATGAGTGGGTTGCCCCGGGAGGTCTAATGATGTAGTTAGCTATCGGTGCTTTTTCCTGGGTGTTGTTGTTTGTGGCTGGTCGCCTGCTAATTGAAAGGAACATCTAGAAAAAAAACGAATTTAAGAGGTTCAGGATGGGCAATGTAACAAAGACTCCTTTATATTAGTCTGGATTGAGTCTAGCTTGAATTGACTGTGCATGACAAAGCTGATAAGATGTTTTGTATGAGTAATTGAGTGCTTTGTTGCTGTGATAAAATTAATTTACGGGCAATTCCATTACATTTCAACAAATTTTCTGGCGCTTGTATACTCGACCCTTGTGAAAGTCGTTGTTTTTAACAATGTTGGTGACGAATTAATCACTAATCATCATGAAAAAAAATTTTTTAAATTGCCCTCTGGTTGCGGAGATAATAAAAATCGTCACTTGATGGCATGCGCAAGATCATAAAAACTCAAAGTGACTTTTTGGAGGTCATGCTTTTCATAAAAAACTGGTTTTGGGGTCAAAGTATGTGTTTTTGGAGACGAGAAATTCAATTTTGAGGTTTGTATTAGGAAAATTCATGAAGCAAGTAAGTTATAAGCACTTTTAAGTTTTTAAGGGGGGAAAAAATTTGAGTTCCCGAAACTGAATGAAGGATTGCATGAAAATCAAAAACTTAACTTGTCCCAAAATCATGAATATTAGCACAATACAGATTTGTTATGTTTTTTATGTCAATTGCAATCTTCATTGTTATTCATACTCACAAAGTAAGGCTTATGAACAGTACTCTGCAAGAAACTATCTACTTTTCTATATGTGGTTAGTAAATTGCTGACTATTGTTATGCAATTATTTAATACACCCGCAATGCTACCAGTTTTCTGCAATTCCAGAATATAATGCACTATGCAGTCTAATTCTTCATGTTTTTTTTTTATCTGGAGTAGATAGCATTTCAAAAAAAGTTTGATTTTTTGGAAATTTTTGCTCTTTTAAAATTTGCATAATCTTTATCAGAAGCTTCTGTTAAAAACAGAAGTAATCAGCTCACATAATAACCATTTCAGATGTTTTTCTAGATGTTTATCTGGATGTTAAACTAGTTTAGAAACTTCAGTTGTCATGTCTCGGAATAAATGTTCAATTGGAATTGCATATGACTCGCAGTGTCATTAGCAGAAGCAGAGTGAAGCAAAAGCTGCAAAAACTTACTTTTAATTTTTTATTTACTTTATAAGCAAAAGATTTAATTCACAGGCGCTCCAATCTATACCCACTATTACATTCAGTCAAAAACATATTTTAACTATCATGACAACACAATATGCCTTCACCATGAAACTGCGCTACTGAAAAAATACACGGGAAAACAGCGATATTGCTTCAATACATTTACAGTTTAGATGGACGAGTGGTAAGAGCGTCTGCTTCTGGAGCTGTAGACTGGGGTTTGATTCCGAGCCGGTCAAACCAATGACTTCAAAATTGTTATTCACGGCTTCTATGCTTGACGCTCAGCATTAAAGGGATAGTGTGGATGCTTGACGCTCAGTATCAAAAGGACAGTACGCTGGCAAGTTTACTTGTGTCAATGGGAAAGGCACTTAGCGGGATTCCCCCATCTTGGTGTGGTAGACAGATGGCTGGCAACTCCTAAGCAAGCTCGTTATAGCGCATGATCGCTTTCTCGTGATAGGAGGATAAACATGCAACTGAATACATATTTGGTTTTTACGAAACCAAAGGAAACTTGATAATATCTGTGAAAATGGCCAGACTGTTGCGAAAACGCTTTGCCACTTGTGTACCTGGTAAAAAATGGTGTCCACGCCTAAAAATCTATGCTGAAAGCATACAATCTGAACAAAATCAACTTGCATTTCTGTATGATTTTGGTTGCAGTTATTTGATCCAATTGAACAAAAAGATCATGTCTTAACCTTCACAAAAATATTTTTACTTGGAAGTTTGACATGATCCTTCATAGAGATTTTGAGGCCCCAAATTGCCCCCCAAAAATCATTTAAATTAATTAAATTCTCGAAAACATATTCTTACTTTGACCTAAAATTCGGATTCTTCACCCTTAAAAACATATATTTGACATGAAAACGAAACTTCTACGATAAGCATAACTCCCAAAATTACAATTTAAAAATTTGCACGCTCAACCCTGCCACCTAGTGGTAATTTTTATTATCTCTCTAACCAAAAGTCTGTTTTCAAAAATTTTTTTAGGTTGTTGCTATCGCCCTATATACATGATGTATTATCAATTTTGTTGAAAGTTCCAACCTAGGGTATACAGCATTTGTTGAATTATGATGGAACACATTTTACTTACACTATAATAAGCTACCAATAATTTTATTTCGATCATGAAATATTAAAACTATATCGATGGCGAGCTGTGTGGTGTGATTAAATTCATGTTTACGATTTACGTTATCGTAATAATCTAAGGCTGTAGTTTTGCGTATTGTGCGCAATGCACATTGCTGATAAATTTGATGTCATGTTTTCCAAGCTTGACTTGAATATTTCTATTGTTTAGAAATACTTTGTCTGTTGACGTCGTTGCTGACAATGGTCATTTATGGATAAAAGTAATTGCTCGAAATGCAACTGCTCTTCACATTACTTGGACTGGACAAGGACAGTTTGGTGAAAGAAATTTAATTCATGCTGCTCGTGACTACTTGAGAACTGCTCAATGTAACCCAGTTGATTTTGAAGTACCAAAGATTGCCTTTTATTTTGCAAATGGTGTACCTGCAGGCTTAGCAAATGAATTGATAGAAATGGGAGTTTTGGTGGATGGAGACATAGTTACGTTTTCGGATCAGGATTCATCAGATGAGGAAGTGCTAGTTCATAGTAAACCATTATGTGCTCCCTCTGTTAAAATTACAGATTTGCTGAGTGAAAAGTTAAAGCAAAATGATTGTTCTAATAGTTCCGCTGGCAAAATATCAAAAGCTAATCTTGATATATCGACAATGCTTACTCTGATATCGAATCTCAGTAATGGATATAATCAATTCGTTTATGATGTTCCTGTCCTCAATGAACAAGCGCGACAGGAAAGAGAGACAAAAGTCTTACCCAGGCTTCAAAAATTTATAGAAAATAAAACTTTAATTGCCTGCAAAACGGCCATAAAAAGTTTTAAAGGTATAGTCGATACAATTGGAGGTCCAAATGAAACCGAAAGAGCAAAAGTTTTGCTTGAAAAACTAGTAATTGTTGCTGATAACCCTTCCTTGCGTACTGTAAACCTTATGACAAGTTCAAAGCTAAACCAGCGAGCAAAAGTAGGTGTTTTTAATAATACCTGTGTTGTATTATAGTGGTTCGCTTGTAAGGCATAAATGAACATAAAGTGTTCTAGTCTCCATACTCTATGATAACTTTTGAACCTTTGCTTTCATGCTCTAGCTCTAATTGTTCTGATTCTTTTTCATGCTTTGGTATTTAAATGTTAATTTCAATATCGTTAACTAATAAGCAACACATAATGCAGAATATTTTCACTCAAGTTATAGCCTGATTGACTGTGCTGGGTGTCTACGGGCCACTAAGATGGTGTAAGTCGAACTGTTACATCGGCCATGACCGCATGAGGTTCGTTATTGCGACCTGATGCCGCAAAAATTATGGTATCTATCTCTGCTTGGTCGATAGGAAAGTTGGCAGCAAATGAAGCAGGAAACTTCTGAGCTAGTTTCACTTTGTCCTATCATTTGTGGCTTTCTAGTGACCGAAGGATAAAGGTACGGTGATGAGAAGCTGTTAGTGTTTGTTTCTTGCAACCGCTAGCATGGAATTATTCTTGTCATCTTTTGCCTAGCTAGTCTATGTCACCTTCCTTTTGTGGTTCTACGATGAATCGGTGAGAGCAATTTTGTTGTTTTTCACTGTCGGTATCACTTCGCGTATAAACCTACTTCAGCGATTTTTACTTTGAAACGCCTTGATTCAAATCAACAACTGTAAAAGTTATTATTTTAGATTATTTTTGGAACTGGTGATTCCGAACAAGCCATCACAGTTACTTCAAACAGTGGGTTTGTCCGTGCAGCTCTCCAGAACGGAGTTCGGTTTTCCGTATTTGAACATGAACCTAGAGCTCTTACTGAAAGAAAAGAAAAACATACAGAAATCGGCTAATTCGTTTGTCGTATATTTGCCTTGATTTTTTCAAGACACGCAAATTGATGCTAATTTTCTGAAAATCGATGAATTTTTTTTCACTTCTCTTTTTTTTTTGAAGCTATTTTGTGTCACTGTGTTTTTAATTGTGTTTTGGCTGCTACCATAATTAGTTCTTTTGAAACTTTGTTGGTTAACTAATCAATGTTTCGTTACTGCCTTTGGTTTATTTCGTGTGAATTAAAATGCTGTCACTTGGGTTCAGCTTGGTGGGCGTACAAAGTGACAAAAGATGTTAACTTTTTAGTTAGTTATAGACTCTAATTTTCCAAAAACATATTTGGGCGATATTTGGAAGCTCCGTGCTAGTTTTGCCTCCCCCAAAACAAATTACTCCCTCTTTTCTCAGTTCATAGGTCGTTCTTTTTAAGTTACAGGGGGATTAAATATATTCGGGTGCATGGACTAGCTTTGTTTTTCGTATTTATTAAAAACTTAATTTTGTTGAGCACTCGATGCCTCTGTGTTTACTGAACAATTTTTTTATAGTCTACCAATCTCGTAGCGTCAAAGTAATTGTTATTTCCCATCACCAAAAGAGTCATGTCTCCATTTAGATGGTGGTAGCAATTAATTAATAATGATTATGTGGCCTTGCTTTTGAAATGCAATAACTGGAAGGTTTGAGGCAGATAACGTTCTTGAAAGGTACGCCTTTAAAATCATGAAATGTGAAAAATAGTACTGTAGGCCTACCATTCATTTCATTGATGTGAATAATCAATTAATCTCGTGGCCGTTGGGGCACTACTGATAATGAGTTGTAAACAGAGATGGGCGCGATACTAAAGTTTTGAATTAATCGATACGCGATACTTGAAAATAGAGTTGATACCGATACACGATACTTCGACTAGGTATTAAATCGATATTTGTATCGCCGATACAAGCATTTCTATACAATATCAAGAAAAAAAAAGAATTAAAAAAATCGGTTTGCAAAATTTTGCTGGAGACAATCTTGCTGGGTGACCTGCGTCGCCACCTCAGTCACTGTCTTGCAAAGCGAAGATGCAAGCGTTTGAATGCATTGATAGTGCGTTATTAGGAAAAGGAAAATGCCTGTCTCATGCCGAAAATATAATGACACATTGCAGGTCAATGCTTTGCTAAAATTCATTTCTCGCAGTAATAAAATCTTTTTTTAATTAACTCAATTTTTAGTGATAGGTTACAACGAAAGCGCAACAATTATTTATAACACTGCATCAATGCCCTCATTAACAAGTGCGCCCTGAGCTAACGTCTCTGGCGTGAAATCCAAAACAACTGCCTACTGGCCTGTTCTACAACAACTCTTTCTGCCATAAGCTCTCAAACACGAACACTTTCTTTTCTTCCGAGCGCTTGCTAAGCAGCTGCTTTTGAGTTTATCACAAATCTTTGTCAGGGGCGTGCCCAGGAATTTGAAGGGGGAGGGGCGCAATTTAAAGCTGTCGGTTTTCCGCCCTAAGTCAAGTGAAGAGCAAAAAAGGGGGGTCATCACGCCCTCCGATTGTCCTTTATGCGCATATCACCTTTACACCACGAAAGTTTTGTGCATTTGTCTGAGGGGGGGACGCGGCCCCATTGCCGACAATACGTCGCTTTGAGTCAATGAGGGAAATGAGCTTCAATTTGTTTTCACATTCTTCAGAAACAGCTAATGAACACGCAACAACACCGGGCAAGATTGCTCTTACTCAAAAACAGTATCGAGATACTTGTATCGGCGATGCACAAAAACACGTTTAATCAATACCGATAATGCGGTAAAACACTACATCGATGCAAAAGTATCGCGCGATGCGTGCGCAAACACACGTTTAATCGATACCGATACTGCGGTAAAACACAAAATCGAAGCAAAAGTATCGCCGATACAAGTATCTCGATATACTGCCCATCTCTGGCTGTAAACCAGATCTGCCCATGTCTCTGTTTTCCGCCGCCTCTGGAAACTTTAACCCTGTCCATTCTGTGACGTTGTCCTCCCATCTCTTCTTTTGTCTTCCTCTTGCTGTTCTCTGGAGGACTGTCTTGGCAAGTCCTCTTCTTTTCACGTGTCCACCTGTCCACGTCTTTTGTCTTCCTTACTGTTTTCTGGAGGACTGTCTTGGCAAGTCCTTCTCCTCTTGTCGCGTATTTCAACAAATGGTAAGTAAAAGAATTTTTCAAGCAAGGCGATGGCAAATTAGGGCTGTTTTTTGAACATTTTTTCGGAAGTTTTTGCCTGAAGTACTGTTTAAATACATGTATTGAATATCAATGCATTTTACTGTGGGCCTGATTAGCTACATTTTGATACAAATGGTGCGCTGCATTTGTACGTCATTGTTTTTCTCACTATTTTGGCAACAGTGCAATGTTCAGAGCCGTATCAAAATTATGTGGGTTCTTGTGCTTTCTTGCAGGCCTGATTATTACGTTGGCAACAGACCTATTAGAGGACGCGTTCACCGGGGAGGCTATAACCTCTCTTAATCCGGTCCTGGTAATGTTTCTAATAAATACAACTGCAAAATGTGGCGGTAAAAAGATTTTTAACGTACCAAGCACGATCGGCTGCATAAGTTTGTTCGTAAAGTTCTTTGGTTGTGCTAGTCTGCGTAGAAGACCACGGGACGTCATCTGATGGCCAAGAGTCGTGGGCTTTGCTGAAAGCATGGAATGTTGTTTGTTCAGACAAAACCATTCGCGATAGATTGTTACACACAAGTCAAATCAGGTCATGGTCTTGCATTTCAGTTGTCAGAACTTAACGTTCGCCACATATCGCCTTAAAAGTTCAAAAGAGTGCAAATACGTCATTACGATAATTTAAAGGTCAAAAGGTGAAAATTTTGACATACTTTGCTTTCGTCTGAATTAATGAAGCTCTTAAACTAAAAAATCATCTTCGCAATACTCGCGATATTACGCTCAAGCGTGTAACGAGTGGCCGGGCCGCGGCTTAGCACCTGGGCAGTGGCGTAGCGAGAAAATTTGAAAAGGGGCCCATAAACTGCAAAAGCCATCAAGAGTCTAATTATATTTTAGTCACTTCGCAACATTTGATCTTTTTTTACTACACGATGAAGTCAAAAGATTTTTTTTACATCGTGCCATGCCCCCCCTAAATACGCCTCTCAATTCCTGGGCAACACAGCCCCAAAGAAACGTCGCGGCGGTGGCAAGGCGACACTGGGTCCAATTAGACCAGCCCGGCAATCCGAATCCAGACCTCCCTCACCGATAGTGATGTGCTCGACAATTGGGTGTAGATAATGGCAGAAACTGGGTTGCCCTAAAATGGTCTGCTGCTCAAGGTGTAGGCAATAAGCATGCCTGGAGAGTCTACAGTGCCTGCATTGCATAGGCTAATTAGTAGGACCCCGTAACAAGCTCTTTGAAAATGTTTCATGTCAGGGGCATATTTATAAATTTTTCAGGGAGAGGCACAATTTTCAACATTATTTCAAGCGAGTTTTTTTCGGCAGAATCAAGTTAGCAAATTAAGAAACAAAAAGGCTTTTGGGGGTCCGGGGGCACGCGCCCCCGGAAAATTTTTGAAAATTTATAACTTGTAGGCTAGTGGCTATTGTAGTGCTTTTTGAACAATTTTCAGACTAATTTTGTCGAAATTTTTTGCCCCTAATTTTTCAGTGCTTCAACAAACATGATGCATTTTGCTCGCACATTTTCGATTATGCGTGCCTAAGGTGCGTTTGCCGATACTCGACAAGCGACAACACGATGAAAATTATATTGTTAGTTATTGTAGAAGGATTTGGTGTGATCACTAAATAGTAAAATAAAACAAACAAGGTGCGATAAAAATTGTCGGTAAACGCACCTTAAGGCGTAAGAATAAAAATTGTCGGTAAACGCACCTTAAGACTTGTTATCGAAGAGGTTCGAAATTACGGAAAAATTGTAATTATCAAAAATATGTTTAAAAATGACTGGTGAGGAGGATGCATCCGCCCCTGTAAAAAACGTTTACTGGTGTGTGCTTGGCATCGAATCATTTTTAAAACGTAATTTTCAAAGAGTTCAGTTACATGACACATTTCAGCGTAATTTAAAATTTGAAGTTTTTTAAGTAAATTATATTCTTGCTCAAAGTCAGTTAAATCAAAAATGTTACTGTGCTCACGCTTTCACCATAACAAACTATAGACCACAAGACAGTCACTCTGATCACTCAACAAGGAATGACAAAGACAAACGTTTATGAAGCAAAAAAGAACTACATACATGTTTGAGACTCTTGCGGCTTTTGTGATAACGAATAACCTTTTCTTAAATTAAAAAGTCAACAAACAGCCCAATGTTATTGTAACTTTTAGAATAATGAATTTTATATACAATGCGGCCAGGCCGAGAAACAAATGCGTAGTACAATTATTTCCGGGTTTTCTCAACTGAATTGACTAATTTTACTATTGGCGGATGGCTTGTCCACTTCCCTTGATATGTGTAATGACGTAAGCTCTTCCATACGAATTTATGTTGCGAAATATCGCTAACGACCTTCATCAAGTGTTACATCACATGATTGCCAGCTGATGAGTCACGTGCACTCAACAGGCTTTGCTCATCAACCTTAATAACAAATACGTCAAACATATCGCATAAGCAACACCTAGCAATGAGACATAGTCCTACTACGTATACACAACGTCGCATTCGTAAGTTTTTACTTACAGCTGCAGTAATGCTTCTCTCACAAGTCGCTGCGGCTAACTGGTATCTTTGTTTACTACGTCACGAGCGTGCTGACGTAGTGCGCATCGGAAGCCCATTGATCTCGCTAGCATTGAGATCGATATTACACAATAAGCGAATTGGAAGGGCAAACAGATGTAGATCAAAATGTTTATTCCAACCTTTATATTTGAAAACTTTCAAAGCAATGCGGCAAGTCACTAAAAGCGGTTTTACTTGCTTATGGTAGACTATACTACGTTATTACACGTTACTAGCTCGGTAAAATTAATAGAGTTCATGAGTCAAATTCAAGCTTTTAATTGGTGACATGTAGCACACTACTGGCTAAAACACGACAAAGTTTTGAAACTGATGGTATCTATAAGCCAACTCCAGAACTTGCCATCACCGAACAGTAAGAGCCACCGTAACGCCAAAAAAAAAAGAATGGAAAATTTCAAGCATAACATTTTTGAACTTGCTTTTGCAGGCCACAACATAATTCAGTAAAAACCTTGGGGAAACTTAGAAAAAATTCTAAAGGGATGATTCATCAAGGATGTTACAACAGTGTAAATGAGCTAGCATCTTCTCTACTTCCTTGGTTATACCAAAATAAATTTTCTGATACATAACTGCAGCGAAAACATATATAGATGATAGATAGCACAATGATAAACAGTTGTTACGTTCAAAAGAATAACGTACAAATGGTCCAACATGAAGGACTGCCGGTTCATTTTAACCGGTGTAACGTAAATTTATGTAACAACCAGCCAAAAAATTATATATTTACTTACTAAACGACCATTCGTACATCACCTATAGCAAATAAAATCGTGCTTTGGTATAAAAGTGGAAAAACACAAAAGAAGCAGTAAACAGCAATAGTGAAGTCCACCCATAACATAAACCAGCCAATATAATAAAGCAAAAAAAGGTGCTTCCTAGTATGATGTCTGTTTTCAAAAGTGAGGTACTAAAATTCAATCAAAGCAAAGCGAGGTATAAGATAACACTGCTTAAAGTTAGTACGGTACTAACTTTTCAAGACCCCTTTGCCAGTTGATGCTCATTTTCAAAAGCATCAAAATTCATTTGTAATTTTTTACTACTGTTTAGTCTTACTTCTGTAACTCAATCGAACGCCCGAATGTTTTGTAAGCACCAATTCTTGTTGCAAATAATAATTTTCTTATCATATCACTGAAACCTCACCTTTAGAAGCAAAACATTACAAACAACTCTAAACTGGAAAACAAACACAGAAAACAAAATTCAACAACATTAATACTGAAAATTAAATTTTAAAAGATGTAAAAGGTTCCAGTTTAATTAAGCATTAAAAAAAACTTACATACAAGAACACAACATATATTTACCCCACACAACAAAAAAAGCTCATTCAAGATGTTTACCACCGAAAGTGTTTTCCCCACTATAAGCTATGTACAAAAAACCATCTTCATCTTTATGGTCAGCATAAATTGCTCCCATGGTCGAGCAGGAGTTGGGCACTACTTTGTCTACAAACAAAAATATTGCTTTTTCAGGAGAAAGATCGATACGTTTGCGGATAATCCACATGAACTGAGCCACGGATATGTCAGCCGGTACTAAGTATTTTCTTTTGTCAATGTCCTGTATGGTGGAACCCTCTGCTTTCTCCACTATAACTGGAATGCGGCTTGGATATTTGGTGATAATTTTCGATGACTCATTGCACCGATGTTCATAACTATGATCAACTTTGAATTGCCACTTCATGGTGATGAGTTGTACTAACAAATGTTACACACACAAAAATCAAAACTTTTACAAGAAACTTTAATAAACAAACCTGAAAATTGCATAAAAAGTTATCATCTTTCAAGCATGAAGAACACAACTGCAATACTTAGTAACGACATCTGCTATAGCAGTGAAGGATTTGCTTAACTTCCAATTACCGGTAACCAATATCAATTTATTAGTGCAACTATATCCTCCTTGGCATTCAGCAAAAACTTTGTTGAAGAGAGATAACAAAGGTCACTTTTAAAATAAGTGACAGAGTTCCAAACATAGCAGTTAGACTCTCCAAAATGAGCTTACACATTTTCAAGTCAACAGCCACTAAAAATGTGTCAATGCCTTTAGTTCTATTTACAAATTAAAAACGTTAGACAGTGTTTTTTAACTTAATTCGAAGGCTATTGCGCAGGCAAAAAATAGACATCTTTTTGTTAATTTGTTATTGAGTGTACTTTCTTTAAAAAACAGTTAACTTCACTTGCAAAGTGCTTAACTAAATTTGAAATGCAACGCTTTACTGGCAACATTTGCGTGGTTTCTACCATCATACACTTTATAGTGTGAAGCAACAAACTTTCCATCAGCATTTCCATTTACTAGGATAAAAAACCTAAGTTATTTCCATCCATAATCAGTTATTATGGCATAATTGGATGATGTGTAAAGCAAAGTTGGGGAGTTATGGCTAGCTTGGAGGAGATTAAAGGGTGTAGAAAATATCATTGCTGGAGTAAGGTCAGGAGTTGCATAGCATATAGATTACAATAGAGTATTAATTCTAATAGGCTACTGATTTGAGAATTTTAGAGTGATATTGGTACATAATATATGGTAAGATCTAACATACATCCAGGTATAAAAACGTTAGAACGCAAAAAATGTATGCTGACGGTCAGCAAAAATATCATAGATGAACAATTGTAATGAAAGTTTAAAACACCCAGACACCACCAATCCATCATTTATAGACTAACAGTTACTGTTTCCTCTATAAGTTCGCTCCTTCGAAGCTTCCCGATTTATCTATCCTAACGGATGGGAGATCGGGAGGTGGTTAAGGGAGTGGATGATGCAGAATTGGCATTAGCTAAGACAAGCATTACTCCACAAGATCCGATGTTCCTGAAGTTAGTGGTCCTTTTCAAGTCTGTAAATTAAATGGACATGTCAAGATTGAAAACTGTATTCAGACGACTGCCATGGAATCTCATAGATGTAGAGGGTACAGGTCTAAAACGCGCTCCGTACCGCGGCCGCAAGATAGTTCAGAGGCCCGCCCCTGATCTAGCCAATTGGGGGGGCTGCCTCCGTCAACTTGTGGAAATCTCCATGCAATTGTAGCTCCAGTTGGCGACTGGGTGGGGGCCTGCAGTTGTATTGGGGGGGCATTCCCGAGGCCACTGCACAGAATGACAAGTTCATGGCATATAGTCGACTGAATTCGGTTAGGATAAATTGACGTGGCCATATACCCCCTTTTTTTTTTTTTTTTTCCCATACCGATAACTCTGGTCTTTAGGTTTTTCCCAGCTGAAAAGAAAAACCAAACTTTATGAATGAACAAGGAAAATGAAAAAAAGAGAAAAGTACGGCTTGTACCCCTGTCAAGTGACGCAACACTGTCGCAGCGAACAGTCATTGAAATGTTCAGCGGCAGTGGGAGTACTCCTGAGAAAGCCTCTACTCCGGTTGGAGTAGGGGATGAAGGGAGTACTAAAGAATCGGCCTCTGCATGGTCTTCTCCGCTTGTGGAGAAACCTACTAGTGCAGAGGAAACAGTAAAAGCGGCTTCGTCGACTGAAAAGTCGAATACCGCTCCCGGTACACCTTCTCAGAATCCACCAAAATCTTTGGACAATGGTAGCACGTCTGAGTGGCGTCCGGGAAAGAATTATGAAAGAAACCAGAGGCGGAAGCAGCGGAAGAAGCTGTTGAAGGGGTTGAAAGGTTTAGACCTTAACAACCCTGGAGGTGACTTTCAAGCTTCCAACTCTGGGTCAACAAAAAGGCCGAGGGAGTCTTCTGGCTCTCTAACGACCCCAACAAACCCCAAGCAAAAGCGTGGTCGGATTGAGTCCGAACATGTAGAGCAGAGGGGAACAAAGCGGGCAGAGGAAGCTGGGCCTAGCAATCTAGCATCGTATGCTAGAGCTGTTAAAACCAGCAACCAGAAGCTCGTAATAACGAGAAAAGGATCAAAAGGGGAAGCCCCTATGGTAGAATCCGATTTACGGGTAATCCAAGGGGCCATCAACCAGATGATCCTGAAGACAAAATTGGATTTCTCGGTACGTATCGAGAGAACTTTTATCCACTCGGGTAGAGTTCTCATGATATGTTACGATGAGAAATCCCTGGAATGGGCACAAGAGATTGTGCGGGCCATAGCTCCGACCTCTGTGGATCATCAGGGATACGAAGCAAGAGGCCCAAAAGATGCAATAAAGTCGGAAACCTTCGGTATCTGGCTTCCAGATAACGAAGGCCTGGAAATCAAAAATGTCCTTGAACTGGTGGATCGATGTAACCCAGAGATCCATCTCAAGGACATCAGAAACAAATATAAGTCGAAAGGTTCTGGCGGAATGCTACATGTTGTAGCAGTCCAAGAACCTTCGCTACAATCATTGGAAGAATTGGAGTGGGCCCCCTTCGCTGGTTTTAGAAGGGTGCAGTTCCAAAAACAGATCAACAAAAGAAGGACTACAGGTCCAGAAGCACTCAAAGAAGTGCAGATGGATACTGAAGTGCCTGGAAACACAGGAGGAGGAAACGTCAGTGATGCTTCTGATGGAGCTGAGGAGCCTAAGAATCCAAATGAGGGTTCAAAGGCAACCAGCCCCAAATAAAGTAGCCTGGCAGTCACCTTCTTAGAGCAAAATTGTTGTATTCCTCAAGTTTATACCTTGTATGAACAACAGAATAACAACAAACAATATAATTAATCATAGAAAAATCCCAGCACAAAAAACCAAGTTGAATGGTTTTGAATGCTGGCAGATTAACCTTCACAGGAGTAAGGCAGCTAGCTATAACTTGTGTGAAGTAACAAAAAACATTGGTTCGGGAATTATCCTAGTGCAGGAACCTTGGACCTATGGAGGCGCAATCAGAAGTAAACCACGGGGATGGAAACTTTTTCAAGGTAATGAAAAAGATAAACGTCCTCGAGCTTGCATTTATGTTACTTCTGATATGACATGCTCTCTCATACCACAGTTTTCTAGCGAAGATGTGGTAGCAGTGAGGGTCAAAAGTGTAAGACGAGAAGGGGATAGTTTTATCTTTGTATCGGCTTACATGGCTATGGAAGAACCAGCTCCGCCAGAAATACTGAAAGAGCTGCTGTCATTCAGTGACAGAGATAACATTCCTACTGTGATAGGAACAGATACAAACGCACATCACACAGTATGGGGCTCCTCCAACGTCAATTCAAGAGGTATGGAATTGCTCACGTACTGTGCTAGTTCGAACTTGTACTTCTGTAACGTGGGCAATAAGCCCACGTTCAGAACAAGAAAAAGAGAAGAAGTGCTAGATCTGACTCTCATGAATCGAAATGCAGTGAACTGTATAAGAGATTGGCATGTCAGTGATGTGCCTTCCTTTTCAGACCACATGTATATTAGATTCAGAATTCAGATGAGCACCAAAAAAGCAAAAATGATCAGAAACGTTAGACGTACTTGCTGGAGCAAGTATGCAAGCGAACTTGATCAGAAATTACATGATTTGAATAGTAAACCAGTCAACATATAGTCAGTAGAGGATATAGAAAGATTGGCATCGACTGTTCAATCAGAGATAATCAAATCTTACAATGCATCTTGCCCTCAGCGTAAGACCCGACGTAAGACGCAGAATACTTGGTGGAATACGGAGGTGAACGGTCTCCGCAGAGAGGCTCGTAGAGCTCATCGTAAAGCCATCAAATCTAAACTTGAAAAAGATTGGGAAGCGTTCAGGCAAGCCCAGACAATTTTTAAAAAAGCCGTTAGGAAAGCCAAGAGAGATTCTTGGCGTCTCTTTACGGAATCAATGAAAAGCCAAAGTGCAATTGCACGATTGACTAAAGTTATGGGTCGTAACGAAACGATGCAAATAAGCAACGTTTTAAGACCCGACGGAAAATTTACAGAATCTGATGGTGAAACTATAGATTGCCTCTTAGACATCTTAGCTCCAGGAAGTCGAGAGGTAAGCTGCAGTAAAACAGCAGACGAACCAAATAAAAACACTGTTTCAATAACAGATGTTGAAATTGTTAATTCCATTTGCTCCCTTGAAAAGATGGAAAAGGCAATAAACGAATTTCAGCCTTTCAAGGCGCCCGGACCAGATGGTATTTACCCAGTGCTTCTTCAGAAAGGTTGGAACAGTATAAAAAACATATACCAAACCATTTTCTTAACATGTTTGAAGTACAGTTATGTACCGAAAGCGTGGAAAGAAGGTAGTGGTATTTTTATTCCTAAACCCGGTAAAGAAAACTATCATGAAGTTAAGTCTTTCCGGATGATCACTTTAACTTCTTTTCAACTTAAATGGTTGGAAAGATTAATACTTTATCATCTCAACGATGATTCTAATTTGCAGGCAAGGCTCTCTGCGTTTCAGTATGGATTTAGAGCAGGGGTTTCAACTGAAACTGCACTGCACGAATTTGTACGACGCATTGAGCTTAGTTTGGCAAAGAAAAAAACGACACTAGGGATATTTTTGGATATCGTTGGTGCTTTTGATAACATAACTCATAGCGGCATTGCCGATGCTCTTCGAGAACTGGGGGTGTCCCCTTTTCTAATCCATTGGATTGAGAATTTATTGGGACACTGCACAGTTCAAGTAGAGCTAAATGGTGAGAAGCGTAAAAGGGAAGTGGTGAAAGGGAATCCACAAGGTGGTATTTTGTCCCCTTTTCTATGGAACTGTGTATTAAACTCCTTGTTGATAGATCTACACAACAGGGGCTTTCATGTACAAGCCTATGCCGATGACGTAGCAATTTTGGTCACTGGAACCAATATGCTGTGGATCAAAGGTAGGGCTCAAAAAGCACTAAATATTGCGAATAATTGGGCACATAATCAAGAGCTTCAATTCAGCAGTAAGAAAACAGAAATAGTCCTGTTTACCAACAAAAGGAAGCCGGCTTTCGGAACCTTGTGTTTAAACGGACACCAGCTAGTAATTTCCAAAGAAGCAAGACTACTAGGTATAACCCTTGATAGTAAGCTTACCTGGAAACCTCACATAACACGTATTGCTCGCAAGGCGACTGCGGCGTTATTACAATGCAGACAAATAGTGGGCAAGGCGTGGGGATTAAATCCCACCAACATGCGATGGATATACACTGCAATGATACGACCTGTTATCACTTATGCGTGTACATCCTGGGTTGGTGGACTAAATAAAAAATATCTAGTGAAAAAACTTGCTAGAGTACAAAGACTAGCCTGTCTTATGATTTCTTCAGCATTCCCCAGTACCCCCACAGGTGCTCTGGAAATGCTGTTGAATATCATGCCAATTAATGAATTCATATTGTCAGAGGCGCTAAAAGGTTCATACAGGTTATCCCGTGTGGGCCTTTGGTCAGACGTGACAATCGGTTCAACAGGGAAAACTAAAAGTCATGTTGATGTATGCAATGAAGCAAAGGAAAACTTGTCTTTGTTGAGCATGCCCTCAGACCTGATAAACAAAACAAAGGTATTTGGAAAACAGTACAAATGCCTTATTTTAGAACGCAAGGACGCAGTGCAGTTTGAAAGTGCTTTAGAACAAAGCATGATCAGATGTTACACTGACGGGTCCAAATTGAATGGAAGAGCCGGTGCGAGTTTCTATATAGAATACCCATCAGGATCTCACTCAGACCAAAGTTTTTTCCATTTGGGAAGATATAGTACAGTCTTTCAGGCAGAGGTCTTTGCTATAGCTGAAGTAGCGAAGAAACTGACCATGGAAAAAACTCTAAATGAAGAAATAATAATTTTAGTGGATAGCCAAGCAGCGATATTGGCTATCCAAAATAATACTGTAAAATCTAATACAGTATTATCATGCATTAAACACCTAAATAAATTGGGTGAAAACAATCACGTCACTGTTGCATGGACGCCGGGTCACACCGGCATCCACGGTAATGAGAAGGCGGATACACTAGCTAAATCAGGATCAGCATTTAATTGCTTCGGCCCTGAGCCTTTTGTTCCAATCCCATATGCGAGCTGTCGCGCTGCAATAAAGGATTGGAGTGTTGAAAGATGGAAAACATCTTGGATAGAACGAAAGGACTGCATGAGCACAAAAGAAAACGTGGAGTGGGCCTCGCCCCAATTAACACGGCGACTTTTGAGTCTCAACAGATCTAGATTAAATGAAGTGTTGCAAGTCCTCACCGGTCACTGCAACTTACAGAAACACAGGAAGACCACTGGACGTGACGAGTCACCGACATGTCCAAAATGTAACCTGGAAGAAGAAACTCCAAATCACCATATTGGAGCATGTACTTATTACCAAGCCCTTCGAAGAAAGGTGTTTGGTAAAGAAAAAACCACAATAAAAGCTGTGGTACAAAAGCTAAATATAAATCTACTGGCTAAGTATTTGCAGCAGGCCGGAAGGCTTGCTGAATATGGCCAGTAGACTAATCTGAATAAAAGAAAAGCGGTGAAAAATTGTAATGGGCCTAATTGATGGCCTATACAATGTGCCAGAGAGGTTTAAACTTTGTTGTTCCTCTTTGGCACCACTGCCCACTAATAATAATAATACTGTTTCCTCTAAAGCCTTGAATCCCAATCAGTGAATTCCTCACCAGTGGGGAAATTTTAGGTGTTCAGGTGAGGAGTTAAAGACCCCCTGAAAAATAACACTGTCCCGGCCCAGAATTTCACTCCCAGCAGTGGAATACAGCGCATCTGAAGACGTAAAGACCTTTTTTTTTGGTCTTTTAATACAGGACATCTGTTTTTCAATACAGGACATATTATGTTTTCACTGGAATACAGGACATCTGTAGACTTGAAGGCCTTTTTTTGCTCCAATCGATTGATTTAAGTGAGGTAAACTTCAGTAAAAAATTGTTGTGGGTAATCGAGCATCATTCACATCAAAGTGGGTAATGAAGAAAAAAAGGTTGGGAACCGCTGCTCTAAAGTGTGATTTAAAAAAAATGAGAAATTTTGGGCAAAGTGTTCTTATTATTTTTTTCAGCTTGCAAAGAGGAAAGTCAATTTTTGGCCAAATTTAAATCAAAAGTGTTTAATATTTTGGAACAGAACAAAAGTTTCATACTCTGGAAACTTAACTGTGAGGCAAAAACTAGATCAACCTTTCTCTAACCCCCCCCTAAATCTTTTGGAAAATTTTTTATTGAAATTGACGTTTGGGCAAATTCGCACTTGCTGTCAGGTAATAAAAGGATAAACTGACTAAGTGAAAATTGACCAAAGCAAACTCATCTTTACACATTCAGAAACTTCCAGTCAGTCTAAAATGGCTACAAATGACTGCAACAGAGTAAAAAATAACTAATTATAGTTTAGAATTCAAGACCACAACTAGGCCCATTGACTTACATACAGTCCAACAGCAGCAGGACTTGGTTAGCCTGACAGCCTGATATCAAAAGTCTACTTATTAATCAGTCAATGCATAATTGACTAGTGTTTTGAGGCCAAAACTATCTAAGCTGTAAATATCCAGTTTACCTGTACACTAGACAAGTGCCGGTAGTTTAGGCAATACTGACTACTTACAAGCACCGTAATAGTAGTTCATGAACAGTGTAAAGTGGTTCATGATTCGGGGCTTGCTTGAACTAAGCTGTGGTTTGGGGTTACGGTTTGCGAGGTTCGAGATTAGGGCTAGGCCCTAACCCCTACTAATAACTCACTAGTGCCCCTAGTGGTCCTTGTGCTTGTGATATACCGGCATCCGCCTGTTATAAGATGCGGCTTAATTCAAACAAGCTCCCATGATTCTTCTCAACTAGACTAGGCTAGCTAGCAAGTCTACTTAAGTTTCAACTTGGTATCAGAAAATCGATCAACTGAAATGGCAGTATCCCAACTATGTCATGACGTAATTGAGGGCTTGGAAAATATATCCTGCTTCATCTTATTAGATTGGCCAAAGCATTCGATACCGTAAATCACAGCATACCGATACTCCTTTCCAAATTATATTTATATGAAATACCTGGTCCTCCATACAAACTGCTGCAAAGCTATTTATCTGAAACAAAACAACATGCATGCATCAATAACCAGAGATGGGCATTTATCACAAAAATTTATCAGCGATAATTTATTACCAATTATCGTTATCACTCAAAATATGTTTGATTTATCGATTACCGATATCGCTTTTGTAATATATTTTGTTATCGTCGATAAATTATCGCGATAAATGATTCTTTATGCATACAGCGTTCAAAGTCAGTGAGTTGGTGCTATTGAAAAAATACACGACGTCCATAAAGTCTTGTTGCAGCTTAAAAAACTCTTTTTGTTTTGTTTAATGCCACAGCAAAGTCCGTGGGCTGCTCTCTTTTCTTAAAAAATCTAGAAAAACATTTTTGCAATTTGACTTACAGAAAAAACGTCGTCAAACACATTGAAAATTTGCCACAACATTTATCAAAAAAAATTTATCGGAGATAATTTATGGATTACCGATGTCGCTTTAAAAGATTGATTATCGGTATGGCCCAGGGCTTTTTTGAAATTATCGATTATCGTTATCGCTTTAGAACAGAAAGGTTTATCGTGCCCATCACTGTCAATAATATACTGACAAATTGGCCAAAATGCACTTGTGGAGTTCCCCAAGGTTCAACTCTGGGACCCCTCCTCTTTTTAATATATTTAAATGACTTATTTGCTGTTATTAACCTGAAAGTACGACTATTTGCAGATAATGCAACATTGTTGCACACCGACAAGAGTGCTCCAAAACTACTGTGCAAGAACTAATCACTGTTCCCTCTAAGTTTTTGGCTAGTGTGAATTTTCCCAAATAAAAATTTTAATAAAAATTTTGCAAAAGCTTTTTGGGGGTTAAAAGGAAGATTGATTGAATTCATGTCTCAAAGTTGTGTTTCCAGAGTATGAAATGTTTATTTGACATCAAAATATTGCGCACTTTGATTCAAATTCGGCTCACAATCACAATTTCAGTTGGCAAGCTAAAACAAAAATCAAAAATTTTTGCCCAAAATTTCTCACTTTTCTCAAATTTCGCACCTTAGAGGGAACAGTGGAAATAATCAACAGAGCTATGTAAGGTGGATGAATGGATGAAAGTCAATCAACTCACTATCAATTAAAAAAAAAAAACTATATGATTGCAACCAAAAAAATGACTAAATACCGTACTCCTTTAACATACAGATAGGCCATAACAAAATTGCACATTCAAATAAAGTCGAATATTTGGGTGTAGTGAAGGATAAAAAAATGACATGGAAAGAGCACGTGAATCACTTAGTACCGTACTAAATTAGCTAGAAGATCTTAAGCACTATCCAAACTTAAACCATGCGTAAATCTTAACACCTTGAGAACTCTATATTACAGCCTAATTTATCCACACATCTAATATTGTATTGCCTGTTGGGGAAGAGCAACTAAAACTAGCCTACTCTATAACGTCTAAGAACCATTCAAATATGTGCCTTGAGAATTATAACTGGAAGCCCTCTTCGCACACCATTAACACCTCTCTTTAGTGAATTACAGCCACTGAAATTAGACAACGCTTATAAACTACAAGTCGCTACAATAATGTACACCATACATGATGGAACATGGCAAAGGAACTGCATACCAATAAAATTAAATGACTTACCAATAACACAAGAATAGCATCAAAATTAAATTTTTACACACCAAATATACACACAAATGCAGGAAAATCCCTATCAGCATTTGCAGAACCTCAAATATGGAGTGCGGTACCAAGTGGCATGAAGTCTCTACCAACACATAAATTTAAAAAGGCTTACCAGAAACTCTTTCTTGAAGTTTACAAATAAAGTAGCACATATTAATTGTATTAGCTTATGTCACCTAATTCTGGTCATCCCATTCAATAATTAAATCAGTGAATTTTGATTAGCTAATCAGTAGGGCAAGTTTTTGTAGCACGAAAATTCTTAAAAAGTTGCATTTATTTTTAAGAAAAGTTGCAGTTAAAGTTGTAGTAAAAAGTTGAATTTAGGACTATGCACAATGAGGTTATGCATAACAAGCAACCCTGGTTCTGACACAATGGTACTAGAACTTCTAGGATTGTAGCTGAATTTAAATAACACAAACCAACTGTTGCATCATCAGATCATAAATAACATTGAGACACAGCCCATTCGTCACAAAGCTCATTGTTATACAATTCGAAAAAAATACCAGTACCACAATCAAACTAAAATTCTGTGCTATAGTTTCAAAGCATAATTTTCAAATTACGTTTTTACTTTCACATTTTGCGCAAAAATTTAATGAAGTTGCAATAAAAAGTTGCATGTAAAATCGAAAAAAGTAGCAAAAAGTTGCAAAATAAAAATTATGGAAACAGCTAAAAACACTACGCTACCTAGAGTCTGAGTGTTTTGGAAGCTGTAAAAAAAGTTGCAAAAACTTGCCCTACTAATCACTGTATTTGTCTCCTATCAATTGCTTTACGTGTTGTCGTTTTGTTAGGCCTACTTGTTAAACTGTTAAAAACTAACTGGTACTGTGTTTCCAGTTTAAGACATACCCATTACTTATCCAATTGCCCATGCTTAACAATTTACATTGCAACCTAAATGCTAACACATAATCAATTTACCTAATGTTTTATGAGTAACCTGATGTATTATATTTCTGATAAATGTCTTCTAGTGTTATTTGTTTCAAAGTGTCTATTTCACCGAAAATTGCGGTTACCGAAGTTTGAAAAATCGTAGTTGCGTAATCGTTTTCGATTCCTGTAGTGCGACTCTCACAGTAGGTGAACCATTAGGGGATGTTTCTGGTTCCGCAAACCACGATTTTTGAACTTCGGTAACCGGAATTTCCGGTGAAATAGACGCTGCCTATTTGATTGGCAGGTGGCAGCTGACTTAATGATTGCATGGTCTTTTCGCTATCTCCTGGCCAAGTGATCATAAAACATTGTCAAACTACTGAACTGTTTTTCTGTTAATGTTATGTTTTTCTTCACTAGCCTAGGTGAATAACTTGAACTGAACTGCAACAGTGAAAACCTGACTAGCCTGATGTAGCCTAGGCTTATAGTACTCTACAACTTTTGCCAACCTGTTTGCAGGTTTGCAATTCAAAACTTACACTGTACAACTTACCGGTACCGTACTACATAAGCTGATAAGCTGGAAGGAACAAAGCGTACCACGGACAGATGGACTAGACTACAGTTATTTCACCAAACCTGGCTAACCATTAAGCCTGAGAGTGCTGGTATTTTAGTGCGCGATTAAGGTTAGCAAGGGACTATCACAAAAGTTTAATCATACCGGTAACTTCTAAAAGAATACCAGTTACTCCGCAATAACCGTAGTCTTGCCAATAACTCTTCTTGACTTTTCATTTTCATAGATCATAAGTCTTCATTGTCTTTATTTGTTTTTTTGTTATTGTTTAATCACCTGACTGATTCATTCAAAACCAGTGAAGCGAAACCACCCAAGCTGCCAATTATTCTACACAGATCAATAAACAGAACTAGCTTGGGCAAACGGTACAGTTGGGAGTTAGTTAGCAATTTTATTACAAACAATACAGCCAAGAAACAGCTGAAAATACTTGGGCGGACGTTTTGGCTCACATCTGGTGCCATTGTCAACGCCAAAAAAGCTTACGTAATGCTGGGTCTTAAGCCATGATGCAAAAAAGAGGGAAACTGAGGCAAAACCTGGAGAAGTGCAAATAAGTCACGTGTTAGATAGGTGGAGTGGAAAAGATGTGGAGTAGAGATGGCATGGGCCGCTAAGAGACCCGCCAACAAGCCGTTAACCGGTCTTTTTACTGATCCGCTAACGGCCCGGTTCTATCTTTGTTTATTTCTGGGCCGCTAACGAGCCGCTAACACTTTTTGAAATCTCTTTTAGTGTGATTATTATGATTAAAGATTCATAAAAAGAGTGGGCTTTGGGCGGGCTGGGCTTTATTTTTGGTATGAGTTGCCGGGTCGGTTACGGGGCTAGAGGTTCCGGGCCGTTGGCGGTCCGGGCCTCAAAAAAGTCAGCCCGAGCCATCTCTAATGTGGAGTTTAAGTTAAGATCCGGTTTGAGTTGTTGAATGAATAAGGACTCGAGGATGAGGAGTTTGTATTTATCTGGGGAGTGGGTAAGGATTTGTGGGTTGTTAAAGTCTGCGTTATGGTGGGTGTTGGATTGGATATGATTACTTACTTCCGAGGTGTCACTGATTTAATGCTCTTGTAAACGTTTGATGAGGTTTCATCGGGTTTGGCCAATATAAAAGAATCCACAGGAACAATTAAGAAGGTATAGCTACGTTGCTTCTTCTGAGGTGGCTTTGAGGATCGTTGGTGTGAAAATAGTGCTTAAATTTGCTTGTTGAGTGGATGAAGCGTTATTTGGAGTCTGAAAGTTGTTTCTTGATGAATTGTTGCAATTTCTTCTCGATGTTATGGGAAAAATTGCCCAGGTATAGCAGTTTGAAGGTGAAGTGGTTACAAGTTTGGGTCTGGGTTTTGGGATGTGGGGAAAACTTTTTGTTCAAGAATTGTCTACTGCATCTGTCTATAAAGCTGAAAGGATATCAATTTCTCATAAGGGTTGTTTTGATTGATTGGAGTTCAGAGTCGATTTTCAGGTATGAGTTACAGATGGTGAAGGAGCGTTGGAGGAGGTTGTTAATTAAGTTGCGTTTTCATCATGATAGATTTCGTAGGCCTGGTAATTCTGTGTCATCCAATGACCAAAAAGATGCTTTGTATTCTCTTCGACTATTGGTGCCAATACTGACTGAAATATGCCAGACTCTTTTGATGGTTTCTGTAGCATATGGCCAGGGGCGAATTCAGAAGGGTAGGATATGCCATATGAATCTTCCCACCAGCCATTTTCAAAAACATTTTTGATGCATAGGCCTACAATTTTTCTATAATTTCGAACCTCTTTGATCGCTATAAGCCTAACGCCGTAAGTACGCATGATTAAAAATGTGCGAACAAAATGTATCATATTTGGCAAATCACTCAGAATTAAGGTCAAAGAATTTAAACACAATTTGCCTGAAAATTTCTAAAAATGCACGATAATAGCCGTTACAGCATGTAAATTTTTTAAAAATTTGCGGGGGAGCATGTCCTCGGACCCCCTACAGCTTTTCTTGTTTCTTAATCAGTTTCAAATTAGTTCTGCCAAAAAAAATACGCTTGACAAAAAATGTGGAAATTATGCCCTCCCCCCCCCCTTTTTAAAAATTCTCGCTACGCCATTGCCGGCCTTGGTTGTAGGTAAAGAAAATCTGGTCATTGGTTTTGGGCCCCCCACTTTAGAAATGCTTCCGCCATCGCTGCTTCCAATATATTGTGATTGACATTTGGGCATAGTTTAGGCAAGCTGACGAGGTTAGGATCTATATCGGAATTCCAACTTGAAACTTTCGTAAATTCTTATAGGCTATGTGGGCTACTCAAACTTCCGTGAATTCCAAATTTCCGTAAATATCAATTTTTTATCGGAATCAAACTACAATTGTTTTTTTTTTTTTTTCTGATGTAGGCAACAGAATACATAAGCTTATATATATAGATTCTGCAAACACTGCGCAAAGCCAGCAGTGACTCTTCAAAAAAATTTGCAAGATGAGAATTAGAGATCGAGAAATTATTCCACAATATTCTAGGATTCCTTACCCGATTATTATGTTACGCAAATATCAAACTTGCGCAGTTGCGCAAGCGCTTGCGGCGCAATATTTTCTGGCACTTGCAGAAACGCTTGCGGCGTAATAATTTTTGAATGGTTGCGCTTGCGCCGCAACTTTTATGACTTGCGCTGCCCACCTCTGGGTGGTGGCAGAGATAGGCATTTATCAAGATAATTTATCGGCGATTTATCGTTATCGCTCAAAATAGTTTTGATTTATCGATTACTGATATCGCTCTTGTAACTTAGTATAGTTTGTTATCGCCGATAAATTATCGCGATAAACGATTGTTATGCATACAGTGTTCAAACTCCAAAGCTAGTAACAGGGGCGTGCCCAGAAATTTGAAAAGAGGGGGCCGCAATTTCCTGTTTACACGTTTCCACTGAAAATAGGCTATCGGTGAAGACCAAAAAAAAAGGTCTTCACGTTTTCCGACGTCCAATTTATCCCCCAAAATTAAGTGAAGACAAAAAAAAGGTCAGCGCGTCCTCAGATGCCCTGTTTCCACTGTTTCGATGACCGCAGAGTCCAAATTTATATCAGCTTATCTTTCAGGGGGGGGACGCAACCCCCCTCTGGATACGCCCCTGTGTTGGCGCTATCAAAAAAAGACACGTGTCCATTAAGTCTTGCTGCAGTTAAAAAAATCTCTGTTTTGTTAAATGCAACGGTAGAGTCTGTGAACTGCTCTCTTCTTGAAAAATCTAGAAAAATAATTTTGCAGTTTGACTTACCAAAAAAAACTTCGTCAAACACAGAAAATTTACCTTATCATTTATCGGCGATAATTTATCGATTACCGATATTGCATTAAGAAACTGAGATTTATCGGTATCGCCCAGAGCTTTTTTGATGTTATCGATTATTGCTATCGCTTTAGTACAAAAAGGTTGATCGTGCCCATTACTGGGTGGGTCGTAACTGTTTTTGCAGATAGTGTTTTTAAACTAATTATTTGGGTTGCAAAAACACTGTCACGGCATTAAAAGTAATTGATTTTAAACATCAATGCATTCTAATACCGGTAGCTCCAGACAAAAATCTTCAACATATCGGTACTCGCCATATAACGCTGAAGCGTGTTAGTGTAGTAGCCCATCTCGACAATTTAGCGCGTAGGCATCACAGCTTCGAAGAAGCATCGCAGCGGTGGTGACACTGTGACTGGCGAGGGAATCGAACCCAAGATCTCCCGCGCCGATGTTTTCAACCCTTAGCCTTGCTACCGCGCCGTTTGACAGATAATGCAACTTGATTGCAAATTAAATTCATTTACGCAATAAATAAGATGGACAAATAGCAATGTTAACAAACACAAGTAAAAAAATTTCAGTTTTCAAAATTTCCTATTAATTAGATGTCCATCACACACATCTTCGCATATGGCATTGAGATGAACACTGAACTGACTAAGCGAAAATACCCTCAGGGTCCGCAAGTCTTTCTGTCATTTAAACAATCCCGTTACAGCGTTTTTAATTTTGCCGAAGACCCCAGTTTCTTCTTTCCTTTCGTCATATGTCTCCGTTTTTGTCGTTTCAGACTCATTTTTAACTTCAGTCGAACCTGAAAAAATTTATCATCGAAAGCGATGCTTGTATGTCACAATGCTACAAAAGTGAATATTTACCAACCAAAATAGAAACGATAAGGTCATAGACTAAGCGTTAAGCAAAGCCGAATTGTACCTACTTTTGGGGCTGTAGCCTGTCACTGTGCCTCTAAGATCTTTATCTTCTTTTGCGTATTCTAGAAGCAACTGTTTTTGTCGATTTGTCAAGGATCTAGAAAATGAAAGCTAGTCACACTCAAAGAGTTCGCTAAAAACGCTGAATGGACGTACTAGTAATGCTTTGCAGTTACTCCCTGTCCCCATACTGCTCACTAGGGAAGTAGCTCAGGACAAAATTTTTATTAGGAAATTAACAATTGATTTTTCCATATTACACGTCAACCTCTAACAGTACATTTTATCTTGAAGACATTATTAAAAATTTATGAAAAAACATAGCACAAACGTAGTCAATAGTTTAATTGTTACACCCTGTTGCACAATCGTAGTGTGCAGGGGATTTAAATAAGCCCACTTACGACTGATGCTCTTCTTCAAATGTCAGAACGACAGTTTATCGATTACAAATGAAAAAAAACGATACCATTACACATTTTTTTTATTCCTTTTCTCTATTTTGGGGTCCCCACCACTAAATTATCAAGATAAATAACGGTTCATACCGAAACTGCGTAACCGCATAAGAGCCGTTGTTACAAACACAATGAAAAATTAACTTACGACGGTGCACGAATTTTAACTTGCACGTAATGATCTCCAAAACCATAACTGTTAATTTTCTTAACTCCTTTTCCCTTCATCAAGAAAGTTCGATGCGAGTCAGTACCGGAAGGAATCTGAAAAATCATTGAAAATAAAACTTTTTACCCAATACTTAGCTACGCAGTAACAACGATCGCTTCTTTATCCACTACACACTAAACCCTATGTGATTCACAAAAGCGTATTTGAGAGGGCTTTGCGCCATGTTCCCCCCTGTCTTTAGTTAAAAAAGATAAGATGTTGCTAAGTGACTGAAATATACCACTCTTTCGACGGTTCTGCAGCTTATGCCCCCCTTTAAAATTTCTCGCTACGCCACTGGAGGTTTGATCTCATCATAACCTAAGCCACAAACATGTTTCCGTTTAACCAAAGTTTTTTAACCTACAGCAATCTGGTTCCAATAAGGCGAATAACTGCATTATATCATTAGAACGTAAACTCACTTCTAGTTCTACTTGTTCATATAACCCGGGAGCTTTAATTGTTCCTCCCAGAGCAGCTTGAGCAAGTGATATTTCAACAGTTGAATGTAAATCAGCGCCTTTACGTTCAAACAACTGACTCGCAGCAACCTGAAGATGTACAAGTAGAATGCAATACACATTCAAAAATTAAAGTTAACGTAACAATATGGTGACTTAGAATTAGATCTTCACAAAAAACTTGTCAAGGCTAATACTTTGTCAGGGTATAAATCTGCATTAAAACAACTTACGAAGAGATACTGTTTCAAATATTAGCACCATCAACACAATGGTAAATACAAGTTACCAATAATAAATAACAAGGATCAAAAAACATGTCGCGTCGAAAATAAAAATGAGAAAAAATGCAAGGAGCAATCATGCAATTCATGACTAAAACCAGCAGAATTACAGGCAGTTTACGTCAATAAACTGTATGTGCTTGAGCTACAATACAGTAGAATAGCTGCTTGTCTCGACTCACTCGAAACGTAATAAACACTTCTCTCGTTCCAACTTGCATACGAATTGTCTGCCCATTTTCAACTCCTAAAATAATACGCAAGTATTTAAAATTGCAAAATTTGTAATATATGCATTACACGTATAAATTATATACTGCACTAATCCAAATCTTCATTATACTCGCGTTATTACGCCGAAGCGTGTAACGAGTGGTGGAATCATCTTACTGCTTAGAATTGTGCCTGGACAACACAGTTCTGAAAAAACACCGCAGCGGTAGCGAGCGATTGGCGACATTGTGTCAGACTTGACCGACCCGGGATTCGAACCCCTGAACCCCTCACCGATTGCAATGCCTTAAAGGAAGGGTGTAGCGGAAATCGAAAATTTTCATGAGAAATTTGCAAGGGACAAATAAATGTTTCGACTATAACCAAAGTCTCGTCAGCCTTGCTACGCACAGCCAATCCAGGCTAAACTCATTCAGAGTCTTTACAGTCTGGAATGAGTTTAGCCTGGATTGGCTGTGCGTAGCAAGGCTGACGAGACTTTGGTTATACTCGAAAATTTTCATGTTTTTGGTGTAAGATGGAAGAATTTTTTGTCTATACTAACTGAAACCATTTTGACAAAGAAATTCCGACTACTTTTTGAGATACTGAGCTTTGAAAAAGCAGCCGATTTTTGTAGTATAAAATATTTTTTGACGTCAGGTAAGGCTACTATGACGTAACAATGCCAATTGAGACGATGCATTCATTGATAAATCGCCAATCCACCATTGACAAATTTTTGTCATATGACGCGGACGCTTTCAAATAGGGTTTTTGCAAAGCGGCACTTTTCGAAGGCGTCCTTTCGTTGAAGATGTCTTGATAAGGCAAATTTTGTCAAAGTGATTTATGCTAGCAACGTGTTATGTGACTGTAGCAGTGTTGATTTGAATTTGAGTTGTGACTTAAGCGAAATACGAAGTTAATTTTCTTGCAAGGCCTGTCCCTATTTAGCAACTACAAAAATCGGGGGAGATTCAAGGATATTCGCTCTTGGCGTATGAAGTACGGCTAACCGGCGCGAAGGTTTTGGTCCAGTTATAAAAAAGTACCGTATTCACAGTTTTCTTGCACGAGTTCAGAACAGCGGGAAGCTTCCATGCTTACGTAATGGATATGCGGCAGCTGGCATCGACGCAAAAATCGTCTTTTATTTTACCGAAGCGCTGCCTACCCAAGTGTAGCCTTTTTGTGATAAGTGAGTGGGCAAATTATCTGGTTTAACTACACCCCAGCATTTCTCACGGTTTACCAATCAGAAAAACTAATTATGTAAATTTTGAAATTCACAGTGGAACCCCGGTTGGCGACCACCTCTATAAGGGGACTACCGTGTAAGCAATACCCACTCCAATGACTGCATTGCAACTGAGCTGATACTGGGTTGATACGCGCTGTCTGTTTGCTGGTTCGATCAATTCAAAAAATACGCGGATTTTTACAATTTTAATACTACCTTATAAACTAGTTCTTGACAACTTCGTTTACACGCGCAAAATGAGTGAAAGCAATTATTCGATTAGAAAGAACATGCTTTTTTGACAAGCATCCAAAAATTCGGTTTTCCTGGCTGGCATTTTTGTCGCGGAAGAATTCCGCCTATTTATTGAATGCCCCTCGTACAAGCAGAAATGCTCACGCGACACACAAGAACAATGCAAAACAGGCGCATGAGCGCGCACATACAATTTTGTGCCGAATTCCAATTGTTACGTCACAGCAATCTTATCTGACGTCAGACGATTTTTCCTGTAGTAAAATTTTATGGGCTAAAAATCGGGTAAACATGGCCCATAAAATGAAAACGAGTGGTTATTTTGTTGAAATTTGTGCGTAAAGCGCATGTTGGCACAGTTTACTTGCATAAGCTGTGGAAAAAAGGCTATGTCAATTACCGTTACACCCCTCCTTTAACAACTGAGCTAGCCGGCCGGTACAAGAAAATCTATAACACATATACCAGCAACTGACTTTAATACCTGCAGGAACAGGTACAGTAACGGATTTCATCTGTTTTACGCGTCCACTGGCTTCACACATTACGCATGGGTAAGTTATAAACTTTCCAGTTCCACCACATCTTCTGCACGTAGAACTCATCAGGAAAGGGCCAGTCGAAATTTGTTCCTTAACAGCACAGTATAAACATTTACACTCACACGAAAAAAAATATGAACAAATACGTTACAGTCATACTAACAGTTAACCAAATGTGCTGATTAATACAACAGTTAGTTCGCAGATGTCGTTTAACAGTGAAACAGTAAAAGGCTTTTTACAATAGCTGCCAAAATACAATAATATCTTTTGTATAGGTATAAATAATACGATAAAACACACTAACTATTCCACTTCCGCCGCAATAGCCACATTGAGATATTTTCGTTCCTGCTTCGTTGCCTCGGCCTTGGCACCTAGGACAGGTGTCCATCAATTCTAAGTGAATTGTTTTGTTAGCTCCTTTAGCAGCCTCGTTAAAAGTCAAATTCATGTAAGTCTAAAAGAGATATATAATATCAAGTACTGCAGAAATTAAACTTGTATTGCGCTTTTACAAAATCACACTGGGGGTATTAGTGCACGAAAACTAATACAGTACAGTGGCGTAGCAACGCAATATGCCGCTCTTGGATTTTTGCACGAAATGCCGCCCTTAACACCATCACAGAGCTAATTAAAGTTCCACACAGCAGAAGAATTAAAGTAGAATTTGTTTGACGATATAATTTCTGAGTTTGCTTCAACGAAAGCTCGATGTATTCAATTTTGAACTATTGATAAGAATTAAACAAATTCTACTTTAAAATTATATCGTCAAAAGAGAATGACTAAACTAAATTATTTTTAGTGGACAGTATTGCAAGCGCAGACAGCATGTCTTCTTCCATCGTCGATCTCAAGGAAGATTTTATTAAAAGCTTTAAAAAAAACTTCTTTCGCAGCTTGCGATGGAAACAGCAACAGTGAGGTAAAGCTTAAGACTCATACATAAACTTAAGGCGTTGATTCACATACCTAAGCGATGTTTGCTTAACCCAGTGCTTCTTAACCGGCTAGTATTCGAGGGAGCTGTCTCTGGGGTTCGGTGGAAGTCTTTCAAAATCTTAACACTTTCAGGGGCGTACCCAGGGGGCCGCTGGCCACTTGATTTTTTTTGGGGGGGGAATTGGACGTCGGAAGACGTGATGACCTTTTTTTTTGGTCTTCACCTGTTTTTGGGAGAAAATTTGGACGTTGGAAGACGTGATGACCTTTTTTGAGGGTCTTCACCTGATTTCGTGAGGGAAATTGGACGTCACGCTGTCCGTTTCTAGGATTTGGTTGCGACAGCCACGAAGTTGTTAGGGTTCGGCCGCTTAGCACGGGTTAAGAAACACTGGCTTAACCACTGCAGCACGTCCAGCGCTGTGGCGTCATTTTTAAATGTAAAACCACTGGATTGCTCAAACCGATTAAACCTAGCGATTTCTAAATTTAACTCGGTAATTAACATCATCAGCATACATATTTTCAAATTTGCTCATGAGCTCAAATTTTCAAATTTTGCCCCCGTCACAGAGACCACAAAGCGAGTAATATTCTAAAAAGTTACCAACTAATTAGAGGCGAAGCTTGTCAATAATCAATTGTGCAATTTTTTGGCTTCACTTAGATCAGTTTTGACTTACTGTAGTTCGTTTAAGCCTGAAAATAAATTAATGTGACTGACTTTGTTCGTTTAAAATGTTATCACAATTTGCCGCCCCTGGATTTATCCATAAGATCCAATGGGTAGCTACGCCACCGATACAGTACTGTGTAGACTTTAAATTAAGTTTCAAAATCTTAGCAGAGACATGGCCAAGTGGTACCGCGCGTAGGTGACAGATCTAACGTAACATGTTCGATTCGCACTGGAACCGACTGCGTTTGACATATCTACCGGGTGGCTGCTGACTCGAAGAGCACATGCTCACTTTGCGATCTCCTTTAATGACTGTTGAACTATCAGTTCAATATAATTTGAAAATAACCTCATTTATTCATTTATAACAAAAATCTAATATCATAACAACGCTGTGCCTAATCTATAAAGCCAATTAGATCAACATACTAACTTCCAAAGGTCCCAAATCTCTTAAACCATGAAAAGTGTATGAATTTCCTCCTTGACCAGTACTTGCAAATTCCTCAAAAATTTTTCGAAACAAATCTTCAGGATTCATTTGGCCAGAAAAACCAGTCCTATTCCAAGGACTACCACCTGCCTCCTGCTGGGCCCGATACTTTGCTGCACCCATCATGTCATATTCTTGTCTTCGGCTTGCATCTCCTAATACCTAAGCAAAAAAGTTTTATCGAAAAAGTATCCCTCAAAAGCTTAAGCAAATCCTTATGCAAAAATTTATGCTTCAACACCACTCTCTTTTTGATAACTAACAACAGCATGAGCGTCAATCTCGCGCACATCATAAAAACTGTTCACAGTAAGGATGAGCTTCAAACAAGAGAAAAAGCTAGAAATAATGTTGCAAATATTGTAAATGTAGTGAAGATTACACTGATAAGCTGAAAAAACTAATTTTTCTATCACGTTGACGAGTAGAATCATTATTAATAACAAAAAATAATTGTCATTAACCCAAGAATTTTTACAACAGCTTTTACATAAAAAAGGTGTTTGCATCGGTACCTACATACTGATTCGCAAGTTGCAACACAACTTAATGAAAAAAAAGTTTTTTTCGGGCGAGCACAAGAAATATCGCAGAAAGTTCAATGTTGATTAAATTACACAAACTTTACTTACTTGAAAATACAGGTATTATCTTATAAAAATTTTCATTTATTTTTAAAATCATAGTCACAAAATACAATACCAGTACCAAATCCACTCCACCCTGACTTTTGTAATATTATTTTTGCGCGGGAGCAGCAGCGCGGGAGCAGCAGCTCGAGTTGGAGCCTCCAAGCATCTCGATCCTTTACAACAAAGGATAAATGCTCTGGTGGGATGCCAAATCAACCCAACTAAGATCTTCAACGTAATCTCGCCATTGAGTTTTGGAACGGCCTCTAGGCCTTGACCAATCGGTGTTGAACAGAGCAGTACTTTGGCTGTTTTTTCCTGGGACATTCGTGTCACATGTCCATACCAACGGAGTTGCGATCTTTCTAGTCGGAGAAGCAGAGAATCGATGATTATAGATTCACGAATATCTGCACTTTTAACCTTATCCAACAAGGTCAAACAGCTTGTTCTTCGCAAGAACCCCATTTCGGCTGCTTGAACTCGAGATCTCACTTTCTCATTCATGATCCAACACTCATGGCCATGAGTCAGAATAGGAACACAGACTGATCAGAAAATGGATATCATAGCTAAGCCTTGGAGCAAAGCTCCCATTTCAGTACCATAGATCGGTGGAGCTGGCGCTTTACTGCACTTGCTTTTACGATACGTGCATCCCATTTGCTATTTTGTATGCCATCACTTGCAAATGAGACGCCGAGATACTTGAATTTCTTTAACTGCTGTTACACCAATTTGGAGAGAGCACTGCTTTGGTTGACTGGACAGACACATGGTTTTTGCTTTTGTTGTACTAATTTTCATTCCCGCCACAGAGCATGCATCCGAAAACCTGTCAAGAGCTTGCTGGAGACCATTTTGGGTTAGGTCGAGTAGCACATGATCATCTGCACATAACAGACGTTGTACAGTGCAATCACCGATCTTTACTCCCCACAAGACTCACTTTTCTCAGCTATTTCATCCATATAAATAAGGAAGAGAATAGGTGAAAGAGAGCAGCACATTTACTCTGAAAGGTTTTGCCGTTATGCTGTTAACACAACCTCGGAATGCATGTACAGCGACTTAATAGCAGTTAGTAACTGGCCATCACTGCCACAGCACTGCCCAAAGCTTGTATCTAGGAATGCGATCATATGTTTTCATATGCTTTTTTAAAAACCAGTAAAACATGCATTGACCTCTTTCGCATTTTCCCACGACTTCTCACAGAACTGTTGCAAAGCAAAGATCTTGTTCATTGTGCGTCAGCCAGGACAAAAGGCACACTGAGCATCTGTTAGTTCAGGCTCGACCATTTCGCGGCATTTTTTTTCAAGGCACTTGGTATAGACCTTACCAGGGACACTGATGAGAGATATGCCCTTGTAATGGGTACATCAATTAATTTGGAATAATTTCTTCATTGTATACTACACCATAGTTTATTCACTCTGACACAGTTAATGTCAATTTGATTTTAAAAAATATAACTTTGCTTACCTCATATGCTTCAGCAACTTCCGCAAATTTTATAGCCGCTGCTTTATCACCTTTATTTGTATCTGGATGAAACTTTTTTGCAAGCTGTAAATAAATATGGTACAAAATTAATACATTGTTGTACTGCCCTATATAATGCAGATGATGACAGTTCAATCTAATTAATACATTGTTGTATTGCCCCAAATAATGCAGATGATGACAGTTCAACCTATGCAATCAAAACATCCAGTTACAATATATCGACGTGGTTTTTGCCGTAACTTGGATCTTTCTATAAAACACTTTTTTCAAAAAATTTTATATCTTATATTAATAAGCTGCTTTATAACCCAATTATGGTAAATAGCTACAAAAAAATCATGCTGAATCAATTCAAACTTGGCTATTAAACTTCATAATAAAAGTTAAATGGTCGAGTGGATAGAATGTCCGGCTCTAAAGCAGTAGACTCTGGTTAGACTGAGAGTAGAGTCACACTAATGACAACTTTAAAATTAGTATTCGCAGCTTACCTGCATGACATTCTACATGAAGGGACTGAGAGAAGTCAGCAAGTCCACTCGTAGAGCGATTGGAAAAAGCACTTAATGAGATTTCCCTATCTTGGAGTGGGGGACAAATGGCTGGCAGCTTCTTGGTAAGCTTGTTAGACAACATGTGTTGCTCTTTTGAAAGAAAAGATAAATTTCCCATGGGGGCAATGCAGTCTACCCGCCACAGAGACCCAGTGTTACAAAAGCCTTCCAAATAGACTGATAGAGTGAGCAGCTTATACAAAAGTAGCGTTTTGGTGAAAATTAACACTTCCACCTCTCTATACTAAAATATAACACAATTCACCCAATTAAGTCACAGTCGACTTTTATCCAAATATTTTTTTAAAGCAAATGCAACATAACAAAACAACGTAATACCATGATAAGCATACAAACATCGACAAATGCAAAAAAAATTAATGCACACCTCATAGTAAGCTTTTTTAATTTCTTTTTGTGTAGCAGTTTTTGGAACTTTTAATATTTTGTACAAGTCTTTGATGGCTTCACAACAACCAGTAAGATGAAATGAGCGAATGATAGGATGAAAATTTCCTATAAAAACAATTTTTAGTGAATAACAATATACATTAATAATTGGCATGGCATCACTCTTCTCTCTAAGATTTCAGCACAAAGCAAGAGCAAAATTGCTAGAGTATTTCAATAAAAATTTGCTTTAAGTTTTCAAACACTTAAACATTAAAGACGGTTGATAAATTTTTTGCCTTGATTTGAGCTTGAAGTATGTGATACTTGAACAATTTGTTTCAAATCTAGCTGAATATCATTTGGCTTACTTCAGTCTGGAATCCCAAAGAAAAAATTGACCCAAATTTCTCACTTTTCTCAAAGTGTTGCACCTTAAGGAGCAGTGCATGGCATTTAAACAAATCAAAAGCCAGACATTTGAACAATGAGTCAGAGAGTAACAGCGCTAGTAACTTTAGTATTCACATATTACCTCTACCTAGAATATTCAAATTAAACCAACCAAATTTTTTGAACAGTGCATTTAATGTACTGTCACAGTGCACATAAAATTCTTACAGTGGACCCACTCAACAAATAAGCACTGTTACGTGCGTCCACAAAAATGCTACTTGCTTTCCGAAGAACATCAGATGTTATGTTGCCACTTTTGAATTTTCTGTTTTTGCAATTTGCAAAAAACTTATAAAAATTGTTAAACTGGTTGAACTACATGCAGAAAATAAAAGCAGGCATAAGCTCTACCGAGCTGCGTTCATAGTCTAACAGATAATGACCTGTGACGTTGCTCGCTATTATTGTATCGTAACAATCAAATACACTACACTAGAAACTCCCAGCACATTTCATAAAAAAAATTAAAAACAAAACTAATAAAAGGCAACACAACATCAAAGCTGGGATTTCTGTTCCAGACACTACGCACAGAGTGGTTTCACAGTTAGTAATGTGGTACAGTATATATATACAGTGTAGGAATTCAGATGGTGTTAATGATCAACAGATCCAGCTTTAAACTGGTTAGACTCTGCTATAAGCACACTATTTTACATTTAGTGTCTTTTATATGTATAACTGCATAACCAAGTGAATCCTTTGTACAATACCGGCACTGTTCCCTCTAAGATTTTAAATGTGCAAATTTGCCCAAATACGAAAATCACTAAAAATTTGCCCAAACATTTAATGGGTGCAATTCAAGGTCGGGAGTAATTTTTGTTTAAAATAGGAATTTCTATGGTAAAACACTTTCATTTGACACAAACAAACTTGAGCACTTTCAACTAATTTGCTTTCAAATCATTAGAGCAATGTGCAAAAATTGAAAAATTTTGCTCAAAATTTCTCGTTTTTCTCAAATTTTGCACCTTAGAGGGAACAGTGGGTACCGGTAACAAATCATCATATCGTTATAGTCTAGTCTAAGGCTATTAAATTGTAGCTCTGGAACTAGACAGCTAACCGGCACATACCGCACTGCTTAAATAACGATAAGGTACTGGTAATGTCTAGAGGATCGGCCAGTTTCCATTATCAAAACGATGCTGCATAGAACTGCTTGTTTGTTTCTTTACATGACATTAGTGTCACTCTGATATGATGTCATAAGCAGTAACTTAAAACATTGAATTCTAAAAAGGGGTATTAAAGTACAGTTGAGAGGGAGGGAAATTGGGAATAGGGTTAGAGACCTCTAAAGTTAATATAATTTTGGGGTTGGTGTGTACAAAGAGAAATTTACAAGAAAAAGGTCGCTGGTCCTCTAGGCACTGCCTTCAAAAAAAGACTTACCAGATGTTTTTTCATGCACAGTATTAAATCCCGATGAAATACAATGGCGTTTGATCAAAGATATTGTCAGACATGTTGAAAACTGTCTGGTCTCGCAAAATTTAGGCAAATTCCTGCCACATCCGTCAAATTTGCTGCCTCCACTTCTGATAGCGAAAATACAAAATTTCCTTCCTGCAATCATGTTATTTTTGTACAGTGTAGCCTACCGATATAAGCTAACCATAAAACATTGCATTTCTAAGCTTGCATAACGACTAGACTGGAGTACCAGCGTTTTTTACACCTGAATAAACCAAATTATCATTCAATATTATTAGGGAGTTTTAAGGCACTTTTTACTACCTGCCTAACCGCATTGAATCATGATGACCAGGGGCGGATTAACCCTAAATGGGGCCCTGGGCTAAATTAATTGCGGGGCCCCCTAGTACTGAAAAAGGTATGGCTTCCATATGCATTGTGAATCACTGTACTAATTGTACACATAAAGTAGCGCGCACATCTGAAAAACGCATATATAGTGCCTCTGCCGCCATCTCGTAACAGGAGGATACATATGAAAAAATCAATCATTATTCTGTTCTGTTCAAACTTCAATCAATCAATCATTTATAAACTACAGTTATTTCAGTAATACATTGCACAGGTACTTCAGTGAAATGTAAGCGATTCCCGTTGAAAACAAAAACTTGTGATTAAAAATCTGTGTCAGAAGCTGCTCATATTGCTGCAAATGTCTCGAGATGAGACTGTTTTAAATACGATATTAAAAAAGAATGCAGCTAAATCACCATAAAGCTGGATTACAGTTAGAAGGGCCTTTTTCTTGCTTTACTGGTAGCAAAGTCATTTATCAAATCATTAAAGTCCAAGGAATTCAAGATGTCATGTTCGATGGACATAAGAGAAAGTGCTGAAAGTCAATTTTGCCCCATAGTGCTTCTGAGGTGGTCTTTGATTCTTTTTAGCCGAGAGAAAGACCTATCTCCGGTGCAATTTGAAGCCATCATGCATAGATATATTCGCAGAGCAATGTGGACATTTGGAAAAGTTTTAACACATTGATTATCACTGAGAAGTCTAAGCATTTTTAGCTCATCACTATTTCTCAAGTTGTGCTCATCAAAATCTGCTAAGGAACCACGTGCAGCAACTGTTCTACTTCTCACTTTAAAAAATGCTGCAAAATGGACCATTTCAAGAGGAAAACCTTCCTCGAAATCTGGATATTCCGACATTAACAAAGAAGCTGTTCGGTGAATTTCGTCGTTGCTGAGAGCTGTCAGTGTGGAAAGGAAGCCAAATTTGTTCTCAATGTCGCAGTAGGACTTTAAGCGTTTTTCCAGTTGAGCAGTTAGTTGGTTAATGATCACCAAATACACTTCAACTTTGAACTTGTCTCTTGGGGTAAGAATGGTGTCTTCTGCATCATCTTCCTAAAAAAAATCGACGTCTCACCTCAATTCATTGTGAGGTGCCTCTGTATTCTTTCACTCCAAGACTTATTCCTACCTTTATCTTCATAGATTTCAAAGTCGCACCTTAAACCTTTAACAAATGTTTCTAGAGCTTCAAGCAAATGCATCGCTTTGATTAAACTCGATCTGCTTTTTTGCAGAGACAAATTGGTTTTTTGAAACCTGTCCAAAATAGAATCCCACAGTTCAAGCAGAATAGCGGTTTCCAATCGTTTCAGTTTCGTTAAAAATCCTTTTGCTTCAATTTGACTTTCGTGAGGCTGAGCATTGTCCGATGCCAATTCTTCAAGGACGAAAATGTTTTCTCTATGCCCCTTGTTTGTTGCACGTACAGCGTCATATCGAGCAGACCACCTGGTGTCGGATAGACTAGGGCTTTGGCTACAGGCAACTTATCAAGAAATTTCCGATGCACTTGCCAATGATGCGTTGATGCGACAAGCCATCAATAAATACCGTATTTACTCATTTTGTAGCCCAGGCCCTTATTTTTTTCAACCTTACTCACTGCCGGGCCCTTATTCAAACGGGCCTTTATTAAAGCATGGGCGCTTGTTATTTTCAAAGCAAAATTATGCACAAAAAATATCGTTGAAGACAAATATTTCACGACAGTAATCTTTCTCCATATGATTTATTCACGTCAAACGCAAATCAACATCATCATCCTCATTAACACCAAGCTCGTTTTCTGCTGTATTTTCTGCTGTAGCCTCAACGTCTTCTTCCTCAGTGGGTACAGTCTCAATAATGTTGGACAAGTCACCTTTAATGTTGGACAAGTACAGTCTCAATAATGTTGGAGAAGTCTGCTATCTGTTTACGTAATCAATGCTATCTGTTATGCAATTGGACGCTGAAGGCGCAATTGTTGTCTACCAGCGCTAAAAATTCAACAGCGTTGTGACACAAGCGTTTCTTAGCAGCTTCTTATTTCCTATTGTTCTCTACCACTGAAAAATCAGCTTCTGCATCGGGCGGGTATTACAGCACGGGCCTTTATTTATTTTTATGTTCTGTTCATATGGGCGGCTATTCAAACAGACCCTTAATGAAGATCAGGCGGTAAAACGAGTAAATATGGTAGTTTGCAAAAGGTCAAAAAGTTCGGCTGCAGAACGGCAGGACCCTACTGCATTTTTTCCAATCAAATTGAGGGAGTGCGCTGTGCAAGGTACAAAGTGAGTAACTTCGCATATCTCTCGACTAAGAGTTTGAAGACAACGATATTTCCCACTTGTGTTGGCAGCATTGTCGTAAGACTGTCCGCGGCAATATTTAATGTCGATGTCATCCAAAAATTTCAAAACAATTTTGGCCATTTTTTCTCCGGTGTGAGAATACATTGGTATAAATTTAAGAAATTGTTCAACTGAGCCTTCTTTCAAAACATACCGTATCACAACTGTCAATTGATCTACATGCGCTACATCTGGTGTTGAATCTATAGATATTGAGAAGTACTTTGCCAATTTTATCTCATCGACAATACTATTAAAAACTTTTCGCCCCATAAGGTTAATTAATTCTTCGCAAATCGTCGATGACAAATAACATGGGTGATTGCGGCTTTTGTTTGCATGCAATCATAAGTGCTGCGCAAAAAATGCATCGTATTCGCCAATTAACTTGAGAATACCCAAATAGTTTCCGTCACTTGGGGGAGCCAATTAATTCATTCTTACTACAAAACGCCAAACCTCGAATGCCAAGAAATTTTATGACACCAACAATTCTGACTAGGAATTGTCTCTAATATTGCACTTCAGTTTCGAATTGTTCCACAAGGAGTTATCAATTCGCTAGATAGATTTCTGAGCGCAGATATCTGCTGTAGCGTCAAGATGCTGCTTAGAGAATTCATGACTTGTTAGAGCTTCATTGGCATTTTTCCAGTTGTTAAAACCAGTCGTAAATTTACTCATTTTAGGGGACATCAATTTGCAAACAAAACAATAGTCTATACACATCCCGTTGATTTAGAATAACAAAGCCAGCGCCTTTCATGCTTTTCTCCAGTTCTTGAATGGATTCGAGTAAACAATGTCGATATGCAATAATGATGTTGGGATCCGTCTGTAATTTTACAATCTATAAAATCTCCCTCTTTATGTTGGCAAGCATTGGATCCACGTCGCATCCAATACTGCCGCATATTATCTGCAAGTATTGTTGGTTACAAACCAATGTCGTTTTGAACGGATGGTAATGCAGCAGTACTGGTAGTTGTAATTGCTGAAGCAACGAACTGGGATGATTGAGCTGCAGCAACTTCACTTTCAGGTGTTTTGGGCTCAGAGGGTAAGTGGATAACGGTACTAACTTGCAATTGCCGAGCTTCACCGCCCTGACTTTCAACGATCCCATCACTTTCTGAACTTACCCTGAAATAAGTTGTCAATTTTGCTAATAATTTCATCTTCTTTCTTTTTCTTTTCAAAAGCTGCTCGTTTTTTCGCACCGCTAAGGTAATTACGACTCATGGCGTATGATCACGTAAAATGCAGTAAATGTTAAGCTACTTTCAATTAGGTGTAGGCTAATTACAAGCTATAGTCTATAGCTACTACCAGTATTTGAGTCTAACTCTAAATGCTGTTGTGTATTGATAATAAACTGTTAGTCTAAAGTTCTAGAGCATTCTAGCTAGCAGCCTAAGCTCATCTTTCTACTCCCAACACCTGCCAGCGAACAGCTTACAGCCCACAACCACAATTGACAAAAGCCCGCAAACTTCTGGCCCACCCATTTCTGCGAGCCGGGAAAAGCCCACAATAATCCGTGACTCAGCAATGTAAGTGGGCCCAAAGGCCAAAACCCACGAAAAACGATCATGTACACAGGCTAACTGCTCAGAAAGGGGCATCTAGTTATTTCTCTGGCTAAATTTTTGAAAATAGCTTGTTTCAATAATAGAAATCGAAAAGCAAAACTAGCCCAAAACCCAGCCGTGGCTACCAGGCTACTGGTAGTCTACTCGATTTCTCCCTCCACTCCACACCAAAACCAGCTCAATTCTGCGGTGAAACAGCAGAGGAGCAGAACTGAAAATCCTGTGAAGGCTTTGGAGTGATGTCTGATGGCAGCTACATTGAAAGTTTGCCATTATTACATCACAACTTTTTCTAGTGTCTATTTTGCCGTTAAAGGCAAAATAGTCTAGCTTTTAGGTTTATTTTGCTATGACGTCATGGGTTTTCAACCGCCATTTTCTGCTAGATTGCCACAACTTCTCTATAGCTAGAGAATAGAGCGCTTCATATAATGGGAAGTGCTACACTAGTTTTGGGTTTGATTCTTATCGCGGCTTCGGTTCGTTTTGCTTCGGATCGCTTTGATTTGAATTCGTGTGACCTGGGGTTAACAATCTGGTTTGTGAAGACAGTAGATTAGAATAAGATGTAATATTTGCGTGACATAGGGTTATGTAGCTGTGCCAAAATAGACCTAAAAGCAATTATGCCGCTAACGGCAAAATAGACACTGCCACAATTTCTACTCTGTGTTATAGTGAGTGCATACGAAAATGACGTTCTAGGCATTCTAAACCACTAGCTTTACCATGGCTACGCAAAAGACAATTTCATATTAATTCTGAACCTGTGCAAACTACTTCTAAAGCTAGAGATCTTGGTGTGTTAGTTACCGATAATCTGAAATGGTCTTCTCATATTAGTCACATTCATTCTGTTGCTTCACATCTTAGTTATATAGTTCTGTGCGCTTTTTCTACTAAAAACATTTGGACTTTACTGAAAATCTATGTTACATATATTAGGCCTAAGCTTGAATACAATTCTTCAGTTTGGAGTCCATATCTGAAAAAAGACATCAAGCTCATTGAGTCTATCCAAAAACATTTTACTCGAAATGTTTTTATTCGTTGCAACCTGCCTTTCAATTCTTATGTGGATCGCCTCACTAGACAGCTAAACTTGGAAATAAATCTCTGTAGTACCGTAGATTTGAATTCGACCTGATTCTTATGTACAAGATAAGTCATAATTTGTGTGATCTGAATTTTTCTGATTATTTTGTATTTCAAACTTGTGATTATAATTTGTGTCGACACGATTTTACAGTTCAGTCACTTTTCCATAATGCCAGTCGTGACCAATTTCGTCAATTATACTTTAATTGTATAGTTAGTACTTGGAATCGGCTTCCTGATGTTGAAGTTTCCGCTTCCAATCTGTCTATCTTTAAGACCAAATTGAAAAGTTATGATTTACACACAATTGCTTCACTTGTGTACTGATTGTATTTTTCTGTTAATTATTGGCTGCTTTATCAGTTTATTTCGTTTTTTCCTTGCATGTCAGTGTGCCTGGGTGTTAACCTATCACCATTGTGTTGTAATTCAATAAATAAATAAATAAAACTATTTCAGCTTTAACCTGAGTGGAAATAGGCTACTGTACAAATGAGTTCGAATTAAAAAATAAAAAATGTCAACAATTAGGCCTACCGGTAGTTACGCATGTAGGCTAGTGGCAGAGTAAACGTTCAACTACAGAAAAAATAGTGTAACACTAATTTTGCGGGGTCCTGGGCTTCAGCTCGGTCCGCCCCCCTCCCCTTAATCCGCTTATGATGATGACAGAAACTGCAATTCCCTGACTGCGGTCCATTAAGATGAGCTGAGAGACTGAGGTATCACGATTACGAAGAGTGCGTGACTGCGTGCTATGCTTGAATGGTTCTGATAACTTCGTTTTTTTTTTTTTCACAAACATTAAATAATATAATAATAATAATAAATGCGTACGATGGTATAAGCTAGATAGCTTTTACATCAAACATTGAAAGAAAGTGGCAGGTCTAACACAAAGTGGTATTACATACATAAGCGAAGTGAATAAGCAGTAGATAATACAGTGCAGGTGCTGAAAACAGTTACGATACCAGTACGCTTACACAAAATCAAAAATACTAGCACATACAATACTAATTCAGGCTAAGCCTGTTGGTTGAACAGTGTGATTTAATAGAGGTTTGCTAACTGAGAAAATAGTATACTGGGTAACAACTTGTTACAACACACTAGAACCTAGAAAATATCTGGATCAAATTTTATAGGTAAAACTTCCCAGTGGTCATCCAGAGCATTTTTAAAAGCATTTAGTGAGGAAGCACACACAACATCTTGAGGCAAGGCATTCCAACTGTTGATCACACGAACTGTAAAACTTTTGCCTCTTATTCTTGTACTATGAGATAGTTTTGTTAATTTAAGTCCATGGCCTCGTGTGTTATGGTGTTGCATGTTATTTAAACAAAACAGATTTGACCAATCAACATCAAAGTATCCATTTAAATATTTGTACACTTGAATACAGTCACCACGAAGTATACGATATTGCAAGGAAGGTAGGGACAAAGCTCTTAGGCGTTCTGTGTAACTTAAATTCCGTAACCCTGGTATTAATTTGGTTGCACGTCTCTGCACACTCTCCAGTTTAACCAAATCACATTTATTAAGAGTCCACCATACTGAATTGTTGTATTCCAATTTCGGGCGAATTAACGTTTTGAAAAGTAACAAGAAAGTTTGTTTGTCTAAAGATGTTATACATCTTCTGATTAGTCCAACCAATTTGTTTGCATCTGACACAATATTGTCCACATGAGAGGTAAATGTAAGTTGACGATCTATTGTGACACCAAGGTCTTTTACTGTTTCTGTCTGGGAAAGTTCATATTCATGACCATCTTCGTCTTTCATTTTATATGTAAAGCCAGGGGGATTTTTCCCTAATCGCAGTATACTACATTTTTGAGGATGAAAATTTAGTTTCCATTTAGTTGACCATTCACATAACGCATCAAGATCATTTTGTAAATCCAAGCAATCCGTAATGTTGTTTATTGTCGAGAATAGCTTAGTGTCATCAGCAAATAATCGTAATTCACTTTTGACACCATCTGGGAGATCATTTATGTAGCACAGAAACAAAACTGGACCAAGCACACTGCCTTGTGGCACACCACTCTTTACTTTTGCCCATTGCGAGAATTCACTGTTTATCACTACCCTTTGTAATCTGTTGCTTAAGAATGCATCAATCCAGTTCAGCAGCTTGCTTTCAAATCCAAATGATTTTAATTTCAAGACCAATCGCTTATGAGGAACAGTGTCATAGGCCTTTTTAATATCCATAAATGCAACATCAACACATCTTCCTAAATCATACTCCTTTGTCCATTTTTCAAGCACCTCAATTTGTTGGGTCATGCATGATCTCTTAGGTACAAATCCATGCTGGTTAGCATTAAGCAGGTTATTAACAAGCAAATGTTCCATAATTTGATCTCTAATAATACTCTCAAATATTTTACATACAACAGAAGTAAGGCTAATTGGCCGGTAATTCAGAGGTGAGTGCTTATTTCCTTTTTTGTAAACTGCAGAAACATTGGCTTTCTTCCAGTCACAAGGGACTTCACCTTTATTTAATGATTCAGTGAAAATCAGATGCAGTGGATACTTGATTTGTGCACTGCATTCTTTTAACACCTTGGGATGTAAATCATCTGGTCCCCAGGCTTTATAAACATTTACAGATTGAATTTTACTCAGGATATCTTCCTCAGTAAACACAACTTCTTCCATAGGGATTTGGATATCATATGTTGGGGACGCGGGAAGTGAGTTGATATCTTCATCCACAAAAACCTCTGAAAAAGCTTTATTTAGAACTTGGGCCTTGTCTTCATCAGTCACATAAATACCTTCAGTGGTTTCTAGAGAACTTACTTGGTCATGATATTTCGTTTTAGATTTTATGAAATTCCAAAATTGCTTTGGGTTAGTCTTCACATTTTTTGTTACACTTCTTTCATAGTCCTTCACAGCTCTTCGCACAGATTTTGTAACTAAATTTCGCTTTTTGCAATAGTCATGATAATTTTCACTGCATTTCATTTTTTTCCATTTTCGATAAGCTTTATGTTTTGCTTTAACAGATGCTATAATGCATTTTCTCATCCAGGGAGGTCTCTCTTTGTATTTGTTATCAGGTACAACTAATGGCACGCAAGTGTTTCTGGCTGATAAAATCAATTTGGAAAATGTCCTCCACATTTCTTCAACATTTTTGCAACTTCCAAATTCTTCAGACCAATTTATTTCACCAAGAATTTTTCTAAGTTTAATATAGTCACCTTTGTTATAATTAAAGAAGTGCTTTGGTAAAGGGTCCTTCTTTTTCCCCAGGAAAATTGAAATAATGAGACAGACATGATCACTCTTACCAATCGGAGCATTCACCGTTACATTTTTAACAGCATCTTCACAGTTGGTTAACACAAGATCAAGTAAATTACTGGCTTCTCCATTTTTGACTCTTGTTGGTTCCTCTACTAATTGTGTCAAAGAAGCATTACTACAACATTGCAAAAACCTTGATGAAGGATGTGTGTTTGATGCCTTAGAGATTTTTTTAATCCAATCAATTTGAGGATAGTTGAAGTCACCAACTAGAAGCAAATTTTTTTTGGTAGTATGTAATGCTTCAATCAAGTCATTAACAGTTTGGCTATGTAGTACACTAGCATTAGGACTCCGATAAACCACACCAAGAAGGAAAGACTTGAATTTCCCATTAGAAATTTCCACAAACTTTGTATCAATTACATCTCTAGAAATTTCCGTACTTACATTTGCTTTTAGAGATGAATGAACGTAAATACACACACCTCTTCCACCATCTTCAATGTTGCAGAAGAGTTGGAAATTTTTGATGCTAAGCTCGGACTTGGTTAGTTTATAACGAAAGTTTTTGGGACTTACTTCAGTAACAATAACAACCTTTGCCTCGACTTCAGCAATTTTGGCAAGCAATTCGGGCATTTTATTTGTGATGGTGTCAATGTTCGTATACAGTACAATCATGCCATAGTCATTTACAAATTTGTCCTCAGTGGAGAAGTTCAGACTTGTTGGTTGTTGAAAAAAAACTGGGCAACCATATTGCTTATTTGATTTTGCAGTAGCATCATGCGCTCCTTTAGTTCTAAAAAATTTCCTTTTTCTTCAGATTTACTTTGGCGTTGGTTAGGATAAACAGGGGTTTCTACATTTTTTGGTTTATCCAAAAATGTGTCCTGGGGTGGTGGCTTAGCATGGATTTTCACTTTTTCAGTCCACTCAACTGGTTTTTCATATCCATAATGATTTTGGTCGTACCAAAATTCATTCCTCCTTGGTGGTGGATAAAAATCTCTCATCATATTTGCATTCTTATCATCATGCATTGGTGCAGGTATGTAGTTGTACCTTCTATTTCTAGCAACTTGTACTGGGGTAGGTCTGTATCCATTCTGCATGGGCTGTTCATTGTTGATCGAATTCATATTCCCATTTCCGTTAAACTTGACTCTGGTTGTTCCTTTCAAGTGAGTCAATGTGCAACCTTCATCAAAGCATTGTTTACTTCTCAGTGAGCTGCGGCATAAAACGGGATGGAGAAGCTTACACTGAGCAAAACCATTAGGGCATCCATCACGGCCATACCTACAATAGTTTAGGCACTTTGCAGGATGGCTGAAATTACAATCTACACCTTTGTTACACCTTCCTCTTCTGTATTGCCTGCAGATAGGTGTATCAGAAGAGACTGAATTCTTGTTGTTTTCTTTATGATCAGCTTTTATGCCAGTAGGCCTAGTATCGTCAGAGTTGGACATCAAATCTTTTGCAAATGTTCTTGGAGGTCCTGGTTGCTTAGACATAATAGAATTTTGGGAAGATTTGAAACAGGATTCATTTGAATTTCCAACATCATCCTTTGAAGAACAGGGTTCATTCACAATGTCTCCAGTGTTATTCTTGTTGCTATCACTATCAGTATCTGCTAGTGAAGCAACAGTAGCTGAAGATGCATAAGTGGTAGAAGTAAACTGGTCAATGACTTCCAAGCAAATTTGGCAAAACCATTTTATTCCTTTTAAGTTTTTATCATCCTCAATCAGTGCTTTGTACAGACTTTGATCACCACTGCTTATACAAGAGAAATGATGCCATTTCTGGCAAAGATCACAACCCAATGCCTCATCAGTAGGGTTGACTGTCAAACTACATACAACGCATTCAGCCAACAAATCTTTTGAATGAAGAGAACAAAATCCCTCTCCATTGAGATCTTTTCTTTTACGACACTTGGTAGCTTTACAAGAGCTCATTATGTATTCTTATTCTTATTCAAATAGAATCAGAATCAGGGTCAAAAAATTTAAACAAAATTTGCCTTATTCAAATAGTACCGGTACCTTATTCAAATAGCAAGTACCGGTACCTTATTCAATTAAAGGTGTGAATTCAAATAGTACCGGTACCTTATTCAATTAAAGGTGTGAATTACACTAAATAAGATATATAACAGGGTAAATGGTAGGCCTTGAAGACTTACTAAATAAACGCTGTAAAAACCAATTCTACGACTAGTTTCGCGGTTTGACCGCTCATCAGGTAGACTCTGGTTTTGAACCCAGGACCTTGTGATTGAGAGCGTTACCTCTCCAACCACTCGGCCACCGAGCTGACAGCGTTTTCAATGCAATTTTCAGCTATACACATGCAAACTAGGCTAACGTTTTCAATGCAATTTTCAGCTATACACATGCAAACTAGGCTAACTAGACTAACTGGACACATGCCAACTAGGCTAACTGCTCAATGCTAAGCCTGCAGTTGCAGGGGCTTGAGTATGTATAGCTGAAAATTGCATTGAAAACGCTGTCAGCTCGGAGGCCGAGCGGTGGGAGAGGTAAAGCTCTCAATCACAAGGTCCTGGGTTCAAAATCTGAGTCTACCTGATGAGCGGTCAAACCGCGAAACTAGTCGTAGAATTGGTTTTTACAGCGTTTATTTCGTAAGTCTTCAAGGCCTACCATTTACCCTGTTATATTTCATATATATAGACTTACATCGGCTCCTCTTCATTCATTACTAAATAAGATGTGATTTTTCGTACATTAAGTGACGTAAGCTCATGGGCGTAACCACGACGAAGCAAGGGGGGTAAGTTGACCCCCCCTGGAAAAATAACACGAATTTTAAAATGCAAAGAAACGTTCACAAACGAGTAGTATGACATGATGGGTGAGGGAGGGGCGTCAGCTGTGTACAGTAGGCCTACTAGCACTACTAGGCAATCTCACAAGTCACAACTCAATAGCGCGGTACACAAACCAAAAATGTCGAAACAGCAGGTAGGCCTATTGTGGTGGGGTGCAGACACTGTTATAAAATTTTCAGAAATATACAACAGCTATGAGGTTTTGCGGGACACGAGCCATGAAAATTATTTCAAAAAGAATGCAAGGGGACACAATTTAGGAAAAATGTTCCTTGAACTTCAAGACTAATTTCGACACATGCTAGCCCTAGAGATGGCATGGGCCGCTAAGAGACCCGCCAACGAGCCGTTAACCGGTCTTTTTACTGGTCCGCTTACGGACCGGTTTTATCTTTGTTTATTACTGGACCGCTAACGAGCCGCTAACACTTTTTGAAATAATTTGATTAACATGATAAAAGATTCATAAAAAAAATGGGCTTTGGGCGGGCTGGGTTTAATTTTTGGTATGAGTTGCCGGGTTGGTTACGATTACTGAGCTAGGGTTTTCTGGCCGCGGGCGGTCTGAGCCTTAAAACGTCAGCCCGAGCCATCTCTAGCTAGCCCTATTAACGGAAGTCCGTATGCGGACTTTGCTATTAACCTGTTTAAAAACTTTTGCTGTCCTTAGTAGAGATGGCTCGGGCTGACTTTTTTGAGGCCCGGATCGATCACGGCCCGGAACCTCTGGCCCAGTAACCGTAACCGATCCGGCAACTCGTTACTCGTACCAAAAATAAAACCCAGCCCTCCCAAAGCCCATTTTTTGATGAACCTTTAGTCACATTAATCAAACGTAAAGGGATCTCAAAAAGTGTTAGCGGCTCGTTAGCGGCCCAGTGTTAAACAAACATAGAACCGGGCCGTTAGCGGACCAACAAAAAGACCGGTTAACGGCTTGTTGGCGGGTCTCTTAGCGGCCCATGCCATCTCTAGCCCTTAGGTTTGCTGTAGGTTTACGAACAATTACTAGTTACTACGGATATTCGCTAGCTGCGAATGCATTATTTTATTCGCTTTGAGCTTTGAGTGACCAGCATTCGAAGGTAATATGAGCCAGCTAATATTAGAAGCGAGTAAACGCAGCTAATAAATTAGCCTCGCGTAACTTCGGCTTTAGCTCTAAGGCAACGCAGACATTTTGAGTTTTGACCCTCCCTGGCCAAAATCCAGGTGACGCTTATGCGTAGGCTACGAAACAGTTAGAGGTTATGACGTAAAGCAACGTCACTTTGCGCGGCATTCTAGAACGCAATCGAAAGGTGATTTGCAAAACAACCGATAAAAAGCAAAATTGTTGGGCTTCGAATTGTGTGTAAGGTATTTCGGTCAACTGCCTAACCTGTAGCTGATGTCAAAAGAACGATTGTTCATTTGCGAAGCGCTTCTGGCGCTCGGGCGTTAGATGTGACATGTTTCCGATTGCTACATAAAGTAATGCTTGGTGCGAGATTTTAATTTTGTGGTACCAATTAGCTTGTTAGCATTGCTACACTACTTTCTCCTTCCGCTGTGAGTGAAGCTTGATGTTGCAGGCCTGTTGACTTCGTGGAAGACGTGGATGTCTGTCTGAAGTGCTTGGAGGCATGGTTGCAAAGCATTGTCGTACCCGTGAAGTCTGAAATAGGGAACGGCTGAAAATCTGAAATTCAAGTTGAAGATTGCGTAGTGCGTAGGTTGCGTTGTCCTGATCACGTCGGGTCGTCACCAATGTAGCCGATGTCAAAAGAACGATCGTTCATATGCGAAGCGCTTCTGGCACCCGGGCGTTGTTTATTCAAATTTCCGATCGATGTATAAGTGATTGATGGAGAATTATTTAACGTTTGTGGTAGGGTACGTAAGAGGTTGGTTGCCACAAGCCCACAATACATCCCTTGCTGAGAGTGACGATGGCTTCGCAAGGAAGTGAAGAATTCTAAGGCAAGGCAGAGAGTTGTCTGTTGCTGGAATGAATGATGCATTGCCAGCCTTCGGAGAACTCAGCTCGAGAAAGGGGTTGCGTGATTGCAGATCCATGCGTCAGATGAAGGTTGCGTGTCCGTGCGTCGGGATGTCATCAATGTAGAATACGTCAAAAGAACGATCGTACATATGCGAAGCGCTTCTGGCACCCGGGCGTTAGATTTGACGTGTGTCCGATTGCTAAGTAAAGCAGTGGTTTTCAACCTTTTTCAAGTCCCGGACCCCTAAGTTAAGCTATTTGTTGTTGCGGACCCCATACAAATTAACACAAATAGACACGATTTTAGAATTGTTATTGAAAGTAATTTGAGTAAAAATCAAAGGCTTCCTTCACCAGGGATGCCTTTTTGTTACCGCTTGCCAAAAGCTATCCATTTGAGGATATGATGGGCGGCACTTATTTTTTCAAGTAAAAATCCCTTCTGCACAAAACACGACTCGCTGCTCACGCAAAAACAGCTCAATTTTTGGCGCTGGCTTTGATAACAAGTTGTATTTTGGGAAAGGACCAACATTGCTTATTTACTCATTCTTTTTCTTCTTTCGGCTTTTCCCTATTTGAGGTAGCCTCACCGCGAAAGTCTTCTCCTTCGGTCAACTTCGTCTCTCTCTCTCTTGCTCCAACCATCTCCATGTCTTCTCTCACCAAACCCATCCATCTTCTCTTTGACCTTCCTCGCTTTCTTTTACCAAATTGTTTATTTACTCATAATTACAAATTTATCTCGGAAACTTCATTAACATTGACAGCGCTGCCTGTAAATAATTGCGTCTCTGAGCTTCTTGATCTGCAGGCTGTTGGTGTAGCTATTCTAGAATAGAGCTTGGTGCCGAGACGCTGTAGAGTAGATGCGCGTCAGGGCTGCGAACTCGAACTCGAAAGAACTCGATCATTTTTCCAAACTCGAACTTAACTCGAAAAAATATTTTTTCTGAACTGAAAACTGTTCGAGTTCATTAAAAAGATAATTAAATTGTTGAAAAGAAATAAAAGATCACTACGAAATATAGTTTGTTGTTCAAGTAGTCACAATCCGTTTAAATTGAAGTTATGATGTTACCAATAGAAAAGCTGCATGTCGTTTATTTGTTCATGCCATTGCGACGTACAAAGTCCAGGGCTGCGAACTCGAACTCGAACTCGCCGAACTCGAAAAATAAAATTCTTAAAACTCGAACTTGAACTCGGACTTGCAAATATCTCTTAAACTCGAACTTGAACTCGGTTAAAAATCGATCGAGTTTGCAGCCCTGATGCGCGTATAATCTTTTTGATGCGAAAGTCTAACACGAGTTTGGTACCCACATAATTGCGCATGGAGACAGAAGGCGCACGCACTAGCTGGATGTTTTGCAGAAAGCCCTTGCCAAAAAAAACATCCCAGTCTCTCTGCAGTACCAGTACTTCAGGCGTAACGGGGGTGTTTTTTCTTAAATCAAACACTTATTACTAGCGGCAAAAGATCGTATTCAGTGCTTGACCTTCTTAAATCACGTTTAGATCGTTTCACGTCACTACTGGTATATTTCACACACATTATTAGTAGCATCAGGAGTTTACAAAAAGAAGTTTGAAAAAGTGGAGTAGGCTACTGTATTGCAAAGCCCTTGTAACTTCGTAGTTATACGAATTTTGTTGCATTGCAGTGAGGAAAAAATAAATATTAGAATTTACTTACACTTCAAATGTTTCTGCGGGCGATTTAGCATAAAAATTTTGAGGAGGCCACGGGCCGAAAAATTTTGACTGACTGGCTGGATCCGGGCCGCAGATTGACGACGCTTGACCTTAGCTATGCAAATTTTGGCACAATAAATTTGATATCTGGATCAAAATTTGTGAATGCAAGGCGTCAATTATTATGCAGTAACAAACGATTTTTCGCTTTTGTTTTAATGTGTGGAAGCACTGGAAGCATTTTCAACCAGGTATGGTTTTGTGAAAGGCAAAATTGTATCATTGCAGGCAATAGCTCCAAGTGTGGAAGCATTTATCTATCGTTTTTCTATCCAGAATTTGACATGCCGATAACCACTCCTAAGTAAGAAAGTTTCAGCTCCAACTGTTGGTAGCAAATTAAGCAGTGCCTCCTTATGCGTGAGTTTGCAGAGTTTCAATGATTCAGTCTTACCAAAAAAGGTCGAAAGAAGTTGCTTGGGCCCTAGAACTACCGGTGCCTATTTCATATTCTCATATCGTTCTGAAAAAGATCATTTTTTGAAATGCATTAATATTATTAAACCCCGGTACTTCAATAAACTGCCCTATTTTTGATGAAATTTTCAACACTTTGGCGGACCCCTTGCGGACCCTTTAGACCTAGCGGCCCCCTTAAAGTCATTCGCGGACCACTTGGGGGTCCGCGGACCCCAGGTTGAAAACCACTGAAGTAAAGTAATGCTTCGTGCGAAATTTGAAGTTTGTGGTAGGCCTACAAGTAGCTTTCTGGCGTTGCTACAAGCCTTCGTCAAAAATGGAATGAAATTTTTGTCAGCGACATGGTCTAGCGGTACCGCAAGCACGTGACAGATCTTACGTGACGGGTTTGATCAGCGGCTGGGGCCGATCACATTTGACAAATTATGTAACGGGTGACTGCTGACTCGAATAGCGCAAGCTCACTTCGCAATCTCCCTTAATTACTATTTAATTTTCAGTTCAATATAATTTGAAAAATAACCTCAAATATATAATCATGGGTGATTGAGCTCAGTTTATAGTTAAAGGTGTGTTTAGTGATTACAGTATACACAGTTGGCCTACGATGCGATTTTTAGTACGAAAGTAGGCCTATTTAGATTAGCGGGTTTGATTATGCGGGTTACACGCTTCAGTTTCAGTTAAAAGCGATTTTTTTGTTTAACCCGCTGTTCATTCAACGCGCTTTTTAGCGGGATGAATCTCCCTGTTGCAAGTGAGTAATTTCCAACCCGCAAAGCTTACTGAAGCAAAACGACGTAAGTTTGCGTCTGTCGTAAGCGTGTTGGATTTAGCGGGTTAACCCGCTTAAATGGTGCACGTAAATCGGCTTAGTGACACCGACTGCGAAACACTTAGAAGTTATGACGTAGAGCTACGTCACTTTGCGCGGCATTCTAGAAAGCATTCGTAAGGTGCTTGGCAAAATAGTAGTAATTTAGTAGTTTATTTAGCGACCAGAAAAAACACCGAACAACAAGGAACCAAAACAAAGGCCGAAAAACAGGTTACAACGATCTACGTTGAAACGTGCAGGAGTTAAAAAATAAACACAACTTTTAAAAAAAATGCACGGTCGCTGCACCTTAGGTTAAATTTAATTTGCTATACTTAAAAAAAAAAACAACACGCCACGCAAAGAGTATCAAAAATATAAAATGAGTAGCAAAGCAAAATTTACTTTAACTAGAGTCTAGCTGTAAGCCAATTATAATTTGACGTTTCAATACGGCACCGGTAGGATATTAGTTAAAAAATAATTATAATCAACTTTCATCAGTAAATTCGTTTGAATTGTTCTAGTCCAGTGGTTTTGTTGGTGGGCCATGGAAACATTTTGAGGTGGGCCACAGAACTTTTTAAAAAATTGCTAGATTTATTGAAAAATTCTGTTTCATTTATGTCACTATGGTTAAGTTTACACTTTTGTGTTTGTTTAGTAGTTTTGACGGTAGTGACAATGAATGACGCTGCTGTTTTTTTGCTTCAGAGAGATAATTTTCATTCCAATTATGCAATTAATAGTGTGTAGTTTCGTGGAAAGATCGTGAAACTAATCTAGGCGATTGTCGTAATTATTTCTCTTTGTGTTGGTGGCGTGATGCATGCAATGCCTTCTATCGCGTCATGTATAAACTTAGATTTTAAGCGGCTGCAACTACAGTGTGGTTCTCAAAGCAAGCCACTTGGCTCCTTAAGATGGAGTTTGCAAGTTGAAGGGATAAACAGGGGCGGATCCAGGGGGATGTGAGGGATGCATTCCCTCCCTCCAGCCATTTTCCACAATGCTTTGGATAAATAAATATTTGCCATAATTTGAAACCTCTTAATAAAAAAATGTCCGAGTCGCCTTAAGCAAGTGTAATCGAAACTGGGCGAAAATGTATCATATTTGGTTAAGAAGGCCTACTCAAAATCAGGGGCCAAAACTATAAACAAAATTTGCCTGAAAATTGCTCAAAAAGCACTAAAATGGCCATTTCAGTATGCAAATTTTCAAAAATTTTCAGGGGAGCGTGCCCCCGGACCCCCCTAGAGTCGTTTTTGTTACCTAAGTTGCTTGAACTCTACTCTGCTGGAAAAAAACTATGCTTGAAAAAGTGACGAAATTTGATACCCCTCCTTGAAAAAGTTTCTAAATACGCCCCTAATATGAAACAATTTAAAAAGGCTTATTTACGCTCGTTTCCGGGACTAAACGTCTGAACGTCTTTGTATTTAGCTAACATTCAAACTAATTCAAAATTACATCCCCTCCATCAAAACTTTCTTGATCCGCTCCTGGGGATGAATACTCGTTTAGGAAAGATAAAAAGTTAATGGGCCACAGAACTTTTGTGCAACAAAAAATGGGCCACGAAAGAAAAAAGGTTGAGAGCCACTGTACTAGTCAGTTGAATACGCAGCAAAACTGATACAGATTAAAGAAATGTTTGATACCAGTACGTAGAATTGTTGGGATTGGAAGCTGGAAAACCAAGAAATTTGAAATACTCATCGATTGGGAGATGGTTGGAGAAAATAAAATCTGTAAAAGAAAAACTAACAGCAGATATCTGTTTTTGCTTTTTAAATCAATGAAATGCAGGTACATACAAATACAATTACGGTATGAACTTCTATTATATATCCAATGAATTCACAAGTTACTAGAGTGGTAGGCCAAATCATGCACGTTTTGTTTAATCGCTTTTTTGAAAGAATTGTGCGATTTGTTTTGCCGAATGGTTATTGGAATAGAATTCCAAGTCAGCAGACCTCGATATTTCGAAGATTGTTCTGTCAATTCGATTCTACAAAACCATGGGAATAAATTAGCCTAGATTTAGCCTGTTTTTATGTCCACTCAAAACGTGGGCTTTCTAAACGTGGACCGAGTTCAAAGTGGGCTTTTTCAGCTCACTTTTTCCAAAAAGCCCTTGCTTACTAAAACCAGGTCTTTACTGGCGTCCAAGAAAGCCCATGTATTTGCTGAAATCAGCCCCAAGAAAGCTTGAATCCACCTGACCAGAATAAAGCCCGCGGGCCAAAAGCCCACGATTTTTGGACATGGAAACAGGCTAATTGACTTTTAGTCTGACGACAGGTACCACCAGCTAATTGGTTGTCGTGAAAAGTGACTGGCAAGTCATTGTGCAAATATTTGTACATAAGGCTAGCAGTTTCTAATTCATGAATCGTCAAAATACATCTAAGTTTTTACACTATTTTAGCTTAAATATTAATCTAATAAACTTGTCAACAGAACTTTGAAGTTGTTTAACCAAGGTCTTATTTCCATTGCACCAAGTCATAATGCAATATCGAAGATGGCTTTTTATCATAGAGTTATACAGCATAAGTAAGATACGCTAGCTTAAATGATTTCGAATTTTGTGTACAATACTGCACGTAATCCTAATTTTACTCATCAGTGCTTCCGTATGAGGTTTCCAAGACAAATGTTCATGTACTATAGCGCCCAAAAATTTAACAGAAACGACTCTTTTAATTTCATTGTTCCTCAACTGGAGAGCATGTTGACAAGGACGCTTACTATTCGGAGTGCGAAACACAATGTATTTAGTTTTATTTATGGTAAGAGAAAGTTTATTTGCTGTGAGCCAATTATCAATACTTTTTAACTCCTTATTAGCCACTTGGAATACTTTTTCATAACAACTTTCACTGAAAAACAAATTTGTATCATCAGCAAACATTACAGTTTAACCTTTTGTTATACATCTGCAAAAATCATTTACATAAAATTATATTAAAAACAGCAAAGATCCAAGAATAGAACCTTGTGGGACAACACACTTTATTTTCAAAATATCAGATAATCGGTTGTTGCATACCACTTGTTGAGCCCGGTCATTCAGATTGCTAGAAAACCATTCTAAAGATAGACCCCTTAGCCCGTAATGCATTAATTTCTGTAACAATATTTTGATCTATTCTATAGTATGAAACGCTTTGGATAAATCAAAAAATACTCCAATCATTGGTTGCTTTTTTTCAAAGGCTGTTGTAATACTTTCAACCTATAGCGTTGTTGCATGGCTGGAAGAAAACTTTTTCCTAAAACCAAATTGATTTTCGTGAAAAAAAACTTCGTCCAGTCAAGAAACTAACGAGACGTTTATACACCAATTTTTCCCAAATTTTTCACAACACAGGTAATAAGCTTATTGGCCTGTAGTTATTAACATCATAGGTCGAACCTCTCTTAAAAACAGGTACTACTTTAGCTAAGTTTACTTGAAAAGCATCAATAAATTCACCGTTACTTAAAGATAGATTAAGAAGGTGAGCAATAGTATGTTGTACGGGGTACATTTTAAAGCTTTTGAAGGGATCTCATCCATTCCACTACTATTTTTCAATTTTGAATCAATTATAATTCTTTTTATCTCAAAAGGAGAAGTGGGGTTAAAGTAAAGGGAATTTGAAGTTGGAAGATGCAAGTATTCCTCGAAATCATGAGAAGTAGGAGAAAGTTTGTTGACCAGCTTCGTGCCAACTTCAGCAAAGTGAAGATTAAAGTGATTAGCAACTGTTGCAGCATCACTGGTCAACTGGTTGTTAATTTTAAGAGTAGAGCAGGGATTTAATTTCTTTTTGCCGAGAAGATTAAGTTATTAACAATTTTCCATGGTTGTTTCGAGTCATTTTTATGTCTCAAAAACTGATAAATAATAAGCTTCCTTATTTTCTTTTAAAGTACGAAAGTAGATGTTTCTTGCTTTATTATAATTAATTTTGGATACTAAGTTTTTCTTAGCGCAATATTTTTTGAACATCTTTATTTGCAATAGCTTTTGCAAATCTTTATCAAACCAACTGTTTTTACTGTTGTTATTTAATAGTAATTATGGAAACGATTTTGATACTTATCTGCCAAAAGCATGTAAGACTGATTAGTTTTCGTTTCGTTTAAGATAGGATTTACATCAATATTTTGCAAATCAAGATTAAATTTTCTCATATTAGCATCATTAGGCCTAAAGCTTCTGGTGAGGATATTTGAAAAGGTAGCTTTACAGGCAAGTGGTCTGATACAGAATGGAAAATAATACCAGATTTAATATGATCAGTATAAGCATTAGTCCATATGTGATCTAACACTGTTGCACTAGTGTCTATAATTCTAGTAGGCTAATTTATTATAGAGCAGACGTTATGATTTAACATTACCTCAGTGAAATCACTGACATGAGTATTCTCATTTGATTTGGCTAGATCATAATTAAAATCACCAAATATATAACATCTTCTTTTGGCATCAAGCTTTTCAAGGCATTCTGTTACTGTTAGTTGAAGTCTAAAATCTAGATGTGCTTAAACATGGTCGACAGGGGAATGATAAATTGCATCACTAACAACGGTTTCTTTTCCTACTTGCACATCAAGAAAAAACGATTCAAACATTTTATCATCCATTACAAACAATTCATTAATGACATTAAACTGAAGACTGTTTTTCACATAAAAGGTAACCCCACCCCCCTACACAAGCTATACGGCAATTTGATACAAATTTGTACCCATCTAAGTTATTGTAACGTCCAGAGTGCGTTGGTCTGATCCAAGTTTCACAAATAGAAATCACGTCAGGCTTGCATTGCATGCTCAAAATCAGGGCTTCCAATTTGCTGAAGTTGAACGGATTTTCTATAGATCTAATATTAACGGCTAAGGCAGTGAAGGTATTTTTAAAGCTATTGTTACAATAAAGATTTTTGATTTCACAGGATTCCAAATATTGCTCATTTCGAGAAATATCCGACAAAAAGCAAAATAGTTGGGGTTTGAATTGTGTGGAAGGTATTTCCGTCAACTGCTCACGTCAAAAATTGAAGGATGAAATTTCGTACAACGAATTGGATTAAAATTGCATTTAGTGTAAACAGACGTTAAAGCTAGCGCTCTAATAAAGGTGTGTTTGCACAGAATACGTCTACGATGTGATTTTTCGTACTTTAAGTGATATCAGAGGCTAACGGCCTAAAATTGTCGGTCAGACTAGGTCTACTATTATTCCACAGCGTTTTAAAGAGGCCTTACGATAGCCCATTCTGTGTTGTTTCGTACAGATACCATTTCATATACTTAAATTCTTTATTTTTCATAATGTCGTAACTTCGTATACCGCAAAAGGCTGTCCAATGCCCAGGCTTCTTTTAAAATATCAAAAATGATACTAATTTTGACGAGTTTTATTGCCGTTGTGAGTTTTTTTCAATCAAAAAGAAAACCACATAACAAAAACAATAAAATTAAATACACTGGCATTTCAAAACTATTTACAATATACTAATCTATTAAATTGTACATACAACAGCAACTATATAGGCCTAACGTTGGAAACATGCAGCTGTTAGACCAGTGGTTCTCAAACTGGGGTCCGCGGTCCTTTTGGGGTCCGCGAGACAAATTTTCTGGGACCGCGAAGCACCTTCCAAAAAAATTAAAACGACGATCCTGAAGAAAAAATTTTGTGTAAAATTAAGTTTTCAGGCAACTTTTCTTCCAATCAACTTAACAAACACAATTTGTCATGAAACCTTACAGGCTACATAGGCATTTATGATATCACAAGAAGCAATTTGATGTCACATTAGTGCAATGGCTCCTTTAGCGTGAAGTCTGCGAATGATGGAGAACGTGCAGTAGCAAAAAGGATCAAGTTTTTTTGCGGATGGCTTAAAAGTAAAAACCTGGTGGGTGGCGGCAGCAGTATTGGTTTCAGAGAAGGATACTGCAATGTGTGATTTTAGTCTAACTCTAGTAAATTGTTCATTTTCCTTGAATAAGTTTGCAAAGAAGCAAGTGCCCTCGTCACATTGATACAATAAAAAATCAACGTGTTGTTTTGAGTTTATTTGTGTTAATTTTTCAAGGGGACCGTGAGCCATTAAAAAAATTGCTAGGGGACCGTTGCGTAATTTTTTTAAAAAAGTTTGAGAACCACTGTGTTAGACGATGGAGCACTCACAATAATTTACACCTCTGCCGGTATTCGTCATTTAATAAACAAATTTTGGTAAAGTTGAAGTCGAAATACTTCAAGCGCTAGTATCCATTCAAATTTAAACTTAATTATTGGAAACGACCACTTCTATTCCAGCAGTTAACAACACCCAATTTTACTATGCAAACGCGAGTAGGCAGGCCCCTACAAACCTATAAAGCCAGTTGGAGAAGTTTATTTCCAAGAAATTTATCACCTTACCTATTATTCCAAAATGCAAAATTATCATCATTTTAAAATCGTTTTTTAAACAGATCAAAATGGTTCATACAATCAATGCAAAACGCCAATATCTAGCAAACAGCTTATAATTTCCAAGAAAGAGAATGATTTAGCAAAAATACACACAAGTTTTTTTACGTTTATTGCAAAACTTCGAGTTCAAAAAACACGAAACAAAATTTGGAGATTTTCAATTTATTTCTCCCCTTGGCTAATCTAGCCACGAATTCGCATATCCACTTTCCTTCTTGTGCGCGGTGTGGAACTGTCATAAATTTTTCGTAGAAGACATTTCGACACTTTTCCTACAAACCGTTCGCAAGTGCGGTTATGGTTATCCACGCTATTCTATATTCTAAGATGTTCCGTTGCCAGTGTGGATACAGGGTGCCTGCTTGCTTGCTTTGCTGAAGAAAGACTTCATGGGTGTTCTCTTCAAAGCCAATGCGGCAATGTCCACCCTTCCTGGAAATCTCAAAGATGGTGTATCTTGTAAGCTGGGATTTTAGAATGAAGATTAAGAGTAACATTTGTCGGATTCATCCAGGCATTAAAGTGTTTCAAAAAGACTTTTCTTATCACTTCCACCAACTCGTTGTCGATGCGCTTATAATCAAGTAGGACATCTCTCAAAAAAAGCATGTTATTCGGATCTTTGGGAGCATGAGGGTTCAAGTGGATTGGAATGTTCAAGCGGTGTACGTTCCAAAACATTGGAACGTACACCGATACAATAAAGGACGCGATTCCCTTCAATTTGGCTGCTTTGTATGGTTGTGAAGAATTGTTATCGGCACAAGCAGCCAAATTGAAGGGAATCGCGTCCTTTATTGTATCGGTGTACGTTCCAATGTTTTCTCGTATCCACTTGAACCCTCATGCTCCCAAAGATCCGAATAACATGCTTTTTTTGAGAGATGTCCTACTTGATTATAAGCGCATCGACAACGAGTTGGTGGAAGTGATAAGAAAAGTCTTTTTGAAACACTTTAATGCCTGGATGAATCCGACAAATGTTACTCTTAATCTTCATTCTAAAATCCCAGCTTACAAGATACATCATCTTAAAGATCCCGATCAATCCCTTCCAGAAAGGGTGGACATTGCCGCATTGGCTTTGAAGAGAACACCCATCAAGTCTTTCTTCAGCAAAGCGAGCAAGCAGGCACCCTGTATCCACACTGGCAACGGAACATCTTAGAATAGCGTGGATAACCATAACCGCACTTGCGAACGATTTATAGGAAACATGTCGAAATGTCTTCTACGAAAAATTTATGACAGTTCCACACCGCGCACAAGAAGGAAAGTGGATATGCGAATTCGTGGCTAGATTAGCCAAGGGGAGAAATACATTGAAAATCCCCAAATTTCGTTTCGTGTTTTTTGAACTCGAAGTTTTGCAATAAACGTAAAAAAAAGGTTGGGTGTATTTTTGTCAAATCACGTTTTTTGCTCATAATGTTTTTTTTCTGTTGTAGATAGCCTATAAAAATGTATTTAAGACACGTAGGAAATCAGGTATTCTGCATCGTTTGACACCACACTCGACTTTTCGTCGGAAGTAGCTTTCGAGTAACTTCAACAGCTGGCTTCATGCCCCTTAAAATTTTTTGCGTCCCCCCCAGAGTATCGAAACATAAATACTTTCGAAAAAAAATTTTGCTTCAAGTTTCTGTGATGATATGTACCCTGTAAATCGTATAAACTCGTGCAGATCCAAAAAAAGTGAAAAAAGTTAACACCGTATTAAGTATGTGCTCGATTAACCCCATTTCCAGCCCAAAAAATTATAGATCCGCTACAGTTTTACATTTATTTAAAATACAAATGTATCCATCATAAAGCTGACTTGGAATTACAATTGGCATTGCCAGCAAAATATCAAGAACGATTGATTTTAAAACATTAACTACAGCCAGCTTGCTCATTGTAAAATCTAGTCACAGCAAAACAATCAACTCAAAATCAACAAACAAAGTTAGGACTGATTTATGCTGATCAATTGATAGAAATTCAAGAAGTTAAAACAGGTGAAGATAGAACATCGCAAAAGCATATTGCCTTCCGAGTAACAGCAAACCTATCCTTGCTAGAACGCTTTTGAACAAATAAGACTATTTTTAACCAATAACCCATTTGGTGTTCTGGGGCATTTTAAAATAGACTAGCACAAACCGGTTTCATACAAAATAGTAGCAACCTTAGTTGCAATGTAAGCCTTTTACAAATGGCAATAGCAGTTAGTGTTAAAAACCTCTATCAGAAATGGCAATTGTACATCACCCTCTACATCATGCTCAATCAAATCATTAGCTTCAAATTATTTTATTTTAGATTTTATATTCATTAGTGAACACTTCTGCTCCAAAAACGGAGTAAAATATATTTTTTCACCACAAGCAAAGGCAACCGATGTAAGTGTAAATGAATACAAAACAATAAAAACAAAAGTTGAACAAGAAAAAATGATTCTCAGTTAACAATCATCCGTAAAATATTTCTGTTCACAAGATAAAATTGAATTGCTGAAATCAAGTGCACAACACACAGGCCATGAGGCTTGTGGTGGTCATTTCCACCAGTATAGATTGACGTAGGTTGTCACATTGCTTAACTTCTTATGAAAAAGCTTACTCGAGATTAGCATGTTGAACCTTGACTAGGGGTTAGCCAAAACATAACGCAATTAGTTTAAACATTTTACACATATAACTGATTGAAAAGCAAAGGGTTCATTGTTCCATGTTAACGTCACACCATCGGAAGGGTGTAAATACGAGAATATCGACGATTTCTCGACAACTGACATCAATAAAGATGGGACAATTCCTTAGCACTGAAACCCTTGAACACAAGTGCCCAAGGAATGACATGTGGTTGTATTAATATAATTTAATCAATAGCAAGCGTGTGAATTTCACGTAACCAAAACGGAACCGTGCATAATATGTGAAAGACTTCACCAAATCATGGAAATACAATTTTTGCAGCGTAGTTTCGTCAAAGAATCGGTTTCGACAAAAAATTGAAAATCGATACATCCTGATAGGCTACAGTATCTTTGTATATCACAAATCTTCGTTTTTATCAGCACTCGTGCGGCGTTACCACGTAAGATAAGCAGTTGAACATTAACCATATTACAAAAAAAAGTCAATTGTATATATGGTTATAGGTTTATTGCAAAGCATTTTTCAAACACTGATGAAAAATGAAAAAATGCACAAGATCATCAACGCTCAAGCAAAGATTAAACTTAAACTTAATGAAGAAACCGCAAAAAGAAACTTTTAGTACGGAGGCACGTTTTCATAGATGCTCCTTTGAGCACAAGAAAAAACAGTGCAAAAAGCAAAAAAACAGGACCAACAATTCAGGGAATATAAACAGTTACTCCCTAGTTTGATAAAAGAGAATATAACCGGATTCAGAGTTTTTATCCGTGGTTACTCCGTAGAAGTCCTCCATGTTATTAGGCTGCATTCTCTCAACCGTATCATCATCAAAAACCATCCACATTCCATGGCTTTTAACAACAGAGATATAATGACCCCGATATGGTCCCCTAAAAAAAAACAAGTTTAATTTAGTTTTTTTTTGTAGAAGACATAAAAAAAAAAACAAGTTTAATTCAGTTTTTTTTTTCATATATTTTTTTATTTTTTCAGTCCTAATACCTAAACTTACTTTCACCTGCGGTTTTAATAATTTAAATTATTAAAAATTAATAATGAATCAAAAGTTTCAACACAGATCAAGTAAACATGAAATTAAGAATAACAATAAAAATATATCAGGATTCCTATGACGAAAAGCTTTTGAAACGATTATAACAATAATCACCACACGCATATTTTATATTTATCCAGCTGAAATGTAGATATCAAATTCACTATTGTTTATACTACTAAGGGTCAGTTAAGCAAAAAGAACTGAAAATGCTGATGAAAAAATGTAGATAGATGTAATCATGTAAATTTGGAAATCGACAACTGTATTACTCAATAACTTGCAGCGGAAACTAGAATTTTCAGTTCTTTTTGTGGCTGTCAGGCAGTGGCTAACTTTGATGGACGAATAATATCAAGTAACAAGAAAAACTACGTAAGTTGCTTGCTTCATAGCAATACAATCGGACAAAGCACATACTTCAGGAGCAGCACACTTTAAGGCTCGATTCAGATTTGGGTCAAATCAAAATTGCTGAAATAAGTATTTAACTTTTACAGCTTGACATTTCGCATAAAAAATAACTAAACGCAGTCAGTACACTTGACTGTTGTGCTTCGGAAAAGACACCACAAAAATTTTTTGAGGAGATGGCAGGTGGCTGCCAAGTCCGAAGTGACCTCGTCGAATTCCTTGTCACTTTCTGCAAGTCAAAAATCTTTCCTCACCCTACGTTAATGAGTTTAACTGTGTATATTTTAACCTTATTTAAAACCAAAACTGGAAGTCATTCAAACTGGAGCAAAAGAAGACCAAAGTACTTACGAGCCACAATGAACAACGACACCAATTAAGTCATAAAGTCGAGGAACGTTGCCTGCATCTTCTGTGGTGTTAAAAAGCCGCAGTTCAAACGGGAAAACGACACGATACGACAACTTCGTATATTTGTTTAACGTGTCACAGTATTTGAAACGTTTCAAATGTAAAACTAATATCGTCGGCAGTTTTTTAATTTGCATTCTAAACATATAAAATGCTTAGTCAGCCAATAACACACACAGCGTACAGTATCAACAATTACAGAATGGCATCTTCTATGCGCATATTTGGTGTTGCAAATTACCTACTTAATGCGCTTCAAATCACAATCAACAAGCTTGCTAGCATTCGATTCTCAAATGATTTGCATTGCATCTTTGAAAAAGACACTTAACGCTTACATTCTTCGTCAGACGATTTTAAACTATCAATACATACTAACTTTAGTCAGTCAAAATATATCTGAACAGTAAATACTGACAGTGAAGGTTGTGACATCGCTGTAAACTTAGATTACCACTGGTGCAGTAAATAATCCAAAGAACACAAACTAAATATATTTTCGCCAGTTTCGGCAGAGAAAAGCAAGTCGTTATACCTATAAAATTATTTTTATCTTCTGGCAATCGGTGTGACTGAACTATTACCATATACTAAACAATATTTTTGGCAGTGTACAAACTGCTATTCCTGCCATGAAGATTAAAGACACCTACGGCACTGCGGACGACAGCAAATTTATTTCGCGAAATTTGGACGAATGTAAACTTGTAAATCAACTGTCATCAACACTACTATAGCTGCATCATTGTATAAAGTACAATATTGCATAGTTTTGGGTATAAACGCTTGGCTTACAATTGATGTAATAAGTACGGAGTTTTCTAGACAAGAAAAATTGTTTTTACAGCACTAAGCAGTTTCAGGTGAGAGTCAATCACATTGTTCTTTGTGATAACAAAAGCGTCATAGCAGCTGATTCACTGTTTTAGGTAGGACCACAACGTAGAGCACGTTGACGGTTAGTTTACACTGCAGTAAAATATTCAAAACTATGATACCCAAGACTCACTCAATTTCAGCCTCCTGTTTGCTGCGGCAAACTTCACAAAAATATTTATGTTCTCCGCCTAAAGTCTGTTGATGGCTGAAGACGCTATAACAATAAAAATTGTTCAAAATTATCGTATAAAAGAAATTTGCTCGTAACACATCCACAGTGTCTATAGCGACTTTTTACAATCGGCACTGTGTGTGAAAGAATTAACGGCAATCGGCCAATAGAGGACAAAAATTATTGCATTGTCATATCATTACTCAACCTACTAAACGTAGAGCTAAATTTTTTGCAAGCATTAACAAGAAGTATTACGAACGATACGGTTTCGCAACAATAGCTTATTCTATTTAAAACTACTTTTGTTAGAACCGCAAACGTAGGTTTTTTTCAAACAGTAAGAGTAGACAGAAATATAATTAGTAATGCACATTTGTCCATGGATTTATGTTGAGAGCTTACAGATTATGATCAACGATAGTAATTTCCGAAATATAAAGTGTATTTCCTCGCTAAACTTCTGTATACGTGATCACACACACTACAGTCACTACGCAGTATCTAAAGATCTTAATACCGTAAACAGTGCGTGATTGACGTATTCTGTTCGATATCAACGGAAAGGTCTAAAAAATCTTCGTCTTTATTCTTGATCTGAAACGATTAACTTCAAACATAAATATAACCAAAGTCGTAGTTGAAGAATATGTTTGTTGCAATAACATAATTACTGTATTTGCTTTGTGCTATTACGTACCACAAGCTATCTTTGTGACTGAGCGAAACATATTGCATCTACTGTAACCAAGCACGAAACTGCAACTTTGGTCACTGTTTCAATCTAACACACCAGGAAATCACTTGGTCCGTACAAGGGTTCGCCTTTTGACCAGGTCACAATTCTTACAAAATTATCGGCATTTTAATGTTGACAAAAGATAAAGAAAACTAGAATCATTTTCGGTAATAGCAAAAATAAACTCAAATACTAATGATTAATTTTACATATTTCTAACACACTAGGAAATCACTTGGTCCGTACAAGGGTTGGTCTTTTGACCAGGTCACAATTCTTACAAAATTACCGGCATTTTAATGTTGACAAAAGATAAAGAAAACTAGAATCACTTTCGGTAATAGCAAACATAAACTCAAATACTAATGATTAATTTCACATATTTTGGAGATGTAGCAGCGTGAAACCCTAATCCAGCTAATGCATTAATCAAAGCATTGCCGCTGTAATACCCTATCTTCAATAACAGCGTGGTGATGTATATCGTAATCGCTACAAATATCTTATCATTGAAAAACGTGATATCGAACAGCTCAGTAAGTAGTAAAAATTGTAAAAAAGGCAGTTCATACTGCTTCCTGGACAATACGAGAGATAAGAGTAAAAATATACTAACCGTTTCGCAATTTAAGCATCGAGTAATAGTTGTATAAGTTCCCTGAAATATGTCGTATATCCATGTTCTACCATCTTCCTCACCATCTGTCACCTGTTTCTTCGGTGTGTTTGGAAAACTGGTATCACTTTCTTCAGACAACTTTGTGTTGGAGACCTTTTTTGATCTTATTCGGTTTAATATTGATAAACTGGCACTTTTAGTCGGACTCGTATGATTGATATTGGACGTTGATCCTGCAAATGTTTTGCCATTCATAAGAGTGGACTTGTCCTCCCGGTGGTTGGCACGACTGTTCAACACAGCTGCGTCATCGGTGAACGCTCGGGACTCGATGGAACAATCCAAATCCGGTTGAGGAGCTAAGGGTTCAGTCAATGCAAATGACGCGTCTAGACCGTTTCCACGCATTGCCTGCAAATGGTAGTGTAGTTTTTTGGCTTTTCTGCCTCTGCCAAAAATACTTGAGCGTTCCTTTTTTATTCCACTACTGCTGCCGCTTTGTAAATCCAATCGTCTTTTCTCAAGATCAGCTCTCTTTTCTTCCAACAGATAAATGTGAATTGAATTAAGAAGATGATTGAAAAATTCATGAGCATCATGTTGCATGTAATTGTCGAATGACTCTATAAAATTAAAGCTTACATCATTAATTCAGCAAAGGAAATTGCAACAAGATAATGACTTTTTCGATCAATCAAAACGATAACAATTCAACCAACAGTTAGTAAAATTCCAGCATTGTCGTTGCCAATTACAATCCGAGAAAAACCCTATAGATATCACAGCGGCATGCAATCTTACCATTTTCTTTGCGCAATCTTGCCACAAATTTTTTTGGCTGCATTACACCCATTTTCTTTTTCTGAGAAACTATGGAGTGAAATAAATCGCACAGACAGGCCAGCAAGCTATCTTTCTTGCCAGCAGAATGTCTTCCACCGTGTTGGGTCCTATATTGAAGAACTTGTTCCCGAAATGGTACGCAATAAAACAAGGCTTGAAGTACCGAATTGCAATAACACGTATTTCCAAACTAAAACAAAGTAATTGTACAAATCAGATCTTATAACTATAAGTCTAACATAGCCGACCATGCTTCAACGTCAATGTCACTACACAATAGCCCATGTACACAGGCAATGACACCAAAAACTTTGAATAAACTCATTCTATCAATCACCATAAAAATCAAGTTAATTAACCATATACTAAATCATCTGTTGCAAAGATACCAACCAACATGAAAATCGTGAAAAACCTTTAAAGACTATGCATTTTGTAGAGCAATACGATAAGAGTAACCCAGTAACAGTTAAAAAACAAACACTCCCCCCCCCCCACTCTACTGCAAATGGTAATGGTTTGAAGTTATACATAATACGGTTGAATTTTCAAACGTGGGTAGTTTAAGTATACATATTTTAAACATCTCATTACTCTACAGTACAATGAGCAGCGAGTACTTCACAGCACGATGTCTACTACCTAAATTAAAACATTTTAAGCAGCAAGATTGAGAACCATTGCAGTCAAGATTATCATTCATAAAATTTGGCAGATAACTCAAAAAACGATTCAAAACGCTGCTGCAGCCAACTTTAATGCATAGAGGAACCTAATTTTTTAAGCTGATTTGCTTTAAGCAGTTATTACATTTACGACGTAGATTATGATCACACGAAGAGTTCTTTCAATGAACATGAATACGTAAGACGTCGTTCCCACGCCTCCATTAAAAAAATGAAAGCTCACACCACATCTCACATTACCAGCTAGCTTATAGGCACAATAAACATTTATATATAAAAGTAACACAAAATGCCATATCACTAGTAGAAAACGTCACAAACAAGGTTTCATTTTAATTTTTTTTTATCTTAAACTTCAAGCCAAGCTGCTTTTCAGAATATGATAAGTCTTAAAATGTTTAGAACATAATTTAAGTTCAAAGGATATCGCATACCCATCTTTTTAATAGAATTAGAGAATACCAACTCGATAGCTACGCAAAAGAAAGCTTTTTAGTAAAAAACAGCAACTGTTTAATACTTTATTTCTAATATAATACTTGATTGAGAAAAATTACTGAAAAGATTTAGCTTATGATAACCGCAGCACTAACAAAAATATACTGCTATACATTATGATTGCATACTTTCTACAAGACCATATGCTTGCTCTAACTGAACCTAGTTATCGAGCACTTTTTGAAGTACTGATTCCCATTGTTATTGATGTTAAATATACCAGTACCGGTACTGTTAATTTGTAGTACTTCCCAAACAAAATGAACGAAAAACTTACATTATGAAGTCCAAAATATCTTGCATTAGCTGGAGATAAATCCATGTTTTTTTCTTCACTCATCATAGCCATTGAAGCATTTGCTCCCTGCACAACAATCACGAATAAGATGCGACCTCGCATTATCAGACAAAATACTTCTGGTTTAATATTAACCTTAAATCAACACCTTGTGCTGTTGTAATGAAAAAGTTAACCAAAAGTTGAACAAGCCAGCTTGAGCAAATAAGAAATCTTTTTAGTTAAAATTAAATACAATTAAAAAAGAGAATTTTCAAACACTTAGTTTATTCAATTTAGATATTATTCAGATTATTCAATGACTTCAATGGCTTAGTGCTTCAAGTATTATGTAGTAATTAGGATTTAAGCATTATAATTGCCTATGCCTATGAATAGCTAATCCACGCAAACGATTTAGAGATATCATATGAGACGTAAAATGAGTTTGCTAAAAATACGAAAAAGCTTTGGCTATCAAAATTGAAGTATATGGGAAAAATGCAAGTAAGCTATTGGTCAATTAACTCATTTGCATGAGTTTGTCAAAACTGCCACTTCAATTTCCAAAATTGAATAATAGCCTGTGAAAGAAGGCAAGTAATTAAGCATAATGACCATTACAGAAAATGGTGTGCTTCATAAAAATTGAGGTACCAGTGTTCAGTGCTTTTACCTAATATAATATCTGATATCCTACTAAAACATCAGAATATTTAAGATATGGCTTTTTACTCAGTCAGAAATTTGATGCATAGCATTTTTTTCCCAAAAAACTAACATTTTTGAGCCTTTACATTTTTTTTCACTCCACTTCAAATAAAAAGCATTCTTTCTAAAAAATTTGAAACAAAATAATAGCGCAGAAAAATAATTTAAATCTACTAGCACAATAGTTTTTGGGCACATTCTTTCTCGAATTCTGGTTAATTTTACAGCTAGAAGAATTGAAATTGCATACTGGTACAATGGTGGGAACTTAAACAAATTGAAAAATGCAATTTGAGCAAACTTGGTTCAAATTTTACAGAAATCGTGAACTGTTAACTTAATAACGGAATCTATGTCAGGAAAGATTAGCAATTTTTATCAATATTGGGGTACTATGTGCAAAATCTTCCGAACAAAAAGGACACTGAATGAAAATCAAAGTAAGGAAATATGTTGTTTGCAATGACTACAACATGCAGAAATTTCCAGTTTTCATCAAGAACTTGAACATTTCAATGAAAATGAATAATAAACTATAGAATAACAATTTAAAAATTAGTTAAAACTACAGGTAAGAAGTGTGACTGAAAATTTGCATTTTTGTCTTGTTTTCGAGTGCAGGCACCAGTAAATAATTACCAAAATCTTTGAAAGAGGAAACAGATCTTATAAATAATTTATAATCCAAACTGAAGAATCTTCTTAATCACTACAGATCTGCTTGCATTAGTTTATACAGTTACATACGACATTAAAGGCTTTGTCATTGGTTCCAAGAAAAACTATTTTTTCTTCAAAATTTTGTGCATGCATGAACAAGCCAGTAGACAGGTGATCGGTTTCAGAACTATACACTCATCAAACATTTATTGGATGACGATATGCAGATAAATAATATTTTCCTTTAAAAACAAGGGCATTAATGCTTCAGAGACAAAACTTGTTGGCCAGATTGATGTAAGTAACTTGCTATCACCATATGAGCACTAAGACAGAGTTTTAAGGTACAGGGTCAAGTTAAAGCTCAAATTTTGTTTAAGACTTGTTTGGGCCAAGATTAGGCATTTCAACGTAGAGCTGTCCACATGCAATCACACAAAACAATTATGCACTCACAGCTATTGTCATTGCAATGATTATAAAATTCCAGCAGCTAAGTTTTATCCACAGCCTACCATACGATACTTGCTTTTTATCAGCCTAACACTAAATTGTACCTTTGAAGCATTATGAACGATCACAAGCATAATCATATCCCAACAAGTCAACAAAATATTGATAACTACGGCAAACTCACAGCCACAAGCATTACAAATGATAAATTTTGGAGCACCAACTCCAGCGTTACTCACCATGATACTAGGTAGGCACCCCTTCATGAACTAAGCAAATAGTATTAATGCAGTCATCAAAATATTAATAGAAAATACGAAGAACAGACCAATGGTATGTCTAAAAATAATATGTAATCATGTTAGTAAGATGCATGCTAAATAATTAATTATTGACTATATACTTGCACGAAAAAATTAATAAAAACTGGTGGTAGATGCCAATGTTGTCTCCTACAGCCCTCGCTCTGTTTCCGATACGATTGACATTGGGAAGACTTTTTGTAAATGTAAACTGCATTTCAATTAAACTCAAACAGCACAAAATCTGCCAATCACGGTTTTTGGTAAATGCTTCCAAATTACCAGAAATTTCGATTATTAATTTTTCAGCATGCACACATTTTTCAAAAAACACTTTCAAAAAAAAAACTATTTAAAAAGCTGAACTAAACCCCTTGTCATCAAACATTTTAATTCAAACAATATACACAATTTTATGATTTTTTTACCCCACAGCATTGGGTAATTGCCCTGCCACAAAAAAAATTTTGAAATGAAGTTTTGCACTGGAAAAGAGTTGATCAATTAACAAGATGTACATTAAACTAATTCTACGCATACACATTGTTTAAACTTCCAACTAGAGAAATGCACTTACAAAAATAACAGGACAGGCACGCATTCTACTCAATTGTTTGTCAACTAACACCATAATTACTTACTCACTAATTTGCTAATTGCTATTTTGAGGGAACAAAGTTATTTTAACAAAGTTCAGATTTCAACCAAATGCTTAGTGCCCTTTTCCACTATTGTTGCGTACTTGCACATAGATATCAGCTTTTTAATGAGTTAAAAAATTACGCTGCATCATCCCATGTCCATAAACAAGTATATACCTTTTAAAAATAATTGCATGGCTGTAACGATAAAGATGACAGCATGACCAATTCAATGCAACAACTGCATGGCGCAAAACTGACAACATTTAAAAAGGCAAGAACTGAAACACCGAATTCCAGAAAGCAAATATGTTTTACAAGTTGGTATCATAGTAAAGACATGGGGCACTAATTATCACTATATGTATAGATTTTTAATGACACTGTTTCCCGTCATTACGTCAAATGCCATCATACTCCAGATCATCTAATTCAGTGATCACAAAACTTATGTACCTCAACAAAACAAAGGGCTCACACTTTTCATACAATAACCCCGAAAACGTAAACATACTCACTTGTTGAATTTACTCAAAATAATATATTATAAAACTCCAGGTTAAATCTCACCGAAATCCCTCCATGTGACAGCTGTTTCGTCCAATGGGACTCATCAGACAAGTCACAGGACTGCAGTAAGGAACGAACACAAAATTAAAATTCAAAAATCGAAATTTTTTCACCCTGCACTGGACGAATGAGCCAGTGCATACTTCCAGCTCTTGTTATTAGTGTCCTTCAATGTATTAATCTTATCGGGTTTGGGTAGAAAAAATTCTGATGTTTACCGAGCATTCGGTCGGTGTTGCATGATGCCACCGCTGTCCACTCTATTTTGATCAGTAGCCCACCTCGCGTTGGACAGATGAGCTGGTGCATGCTTTTAGCTCTTGCTATTAGTGTTCTTCAATTTAATAACCGAAGTAACTTGGCGAATGGAACATTCACGGTATTTTTTTTCCTCACGAATGCGAATGGACCAAGCATGGGTTTATAAGCGCCATTATTTGCTACATCTCAGCGACTTCTCTGGGGCGCAGTGTTTTACAGCGCAGCTCCTAATAGGAAGCGCTACACTAGTTTTGGATTCAGTTCGTGTCTCGGTTTTGTTTTGCTTTGGTGGTTTCGGTTCGAACATTCAGCTTCAGTTCGGCAGGTAAGGACATTCAGCTTTGGTTCATAAGGTTCGGCAGGTGGCGGTAGTGTGATAGTGTGGTGGTGGTGGCATAAGCATATAGGCTGCTGTATGCATGAATCTGCATGATCCATTCGTGAGGGGAAAAAATACCGAGAGTGTTCCATTTGCCAAGTCACTTTGTTTACTAATTTATGTACCATGATTAAACTGACTTTTTTAAAGAATGTCCTTTAATCATTCCTGTCTATTTTGCCTCAAAGCCCGAAAAGTCCAACTACATCTAAAAGCATCGTAGAAGTTTGGGTTTGCTTTCCAAGCTAGTCAAATCAAACAAAGTGTCGCCAATGCTGAGATATATCTTTGAATCTGTATTGCCCAGGCACTTAACAGCAGAGATAGACCCTGGGCCGCCACTTGTAACAGCATAATACCTTGAGTGTAATAAAGATTTGTAACACAAGTGCAAAAGCGCAAGTATGTGCATATAAACTTGTGGTTATGAACAAAGATTTGATTGTTTTTATTGTTTTGTAGAAAGTGTGGTGCAAATTCTATCAAATTTTTTTAGTGTGTGTTCCAAGATGAAAAAGTTTAAGAACCACTGCTTTAAATCATTACATAGTGACTATTTGCACAGGCCCGAAAAAATAACCACTTTGCTACTTTATTTGCACAGGCCCCTTCACCAGTTTGCTCTGCCCAAGTTGTACTTGGCAAAGTAATAAGGCAGTATCTATTTTGCCGTTAATGGCACAATTTCATTTAAGGAAACACACACAATGGGGCAGGGTTTCCACCTATGCACCCTTATACGTGGAGAAGAGTAAAATACTCACACAAAACAGCATTTTAGTTTACACTCAAAGCTAAAACAAAACAAAAAAACAAAAACAAAAAAATTGAAGGCAAAAAGCAAGCAGACAAAGTCAAATACACAGTATACTGTTAACTTCAGAAAATCAGGCTGACAATATCTGTGCAAATCAAGTTTCTTCAGTCTAGATTTAAATGCTGGTAAGGTATTGGCACATACAATACTTTCAGGCAAAGAATTCCAAACAGACAGGATACGAATATAGAAAAACTGCAAATATGAATTCAGCTTGGGTGATTTTGTACATTTCACAGTGAGTGTATGACAACGTAGATTATACCAAGTTTGCAATGAATCAATAAAGTCACTAAACTTGACATCACAGAGGTCATAACAAATTTTACACATATATATCACGTCAAATTCTAGTCTTCAATATTCCAACAATTTAACATTCAATTTGTTCAGTCAATTAAAATATGCATCTTACACATATGTCTTTGGTGAATTTTATCTGCACAGACTCAACAAGTTTGATGTATTTTTTTATAACAGCTTTTAGTTCCCAATAAGTTTGATATGCTATCTTTATAATAGCTTTTAGGTCTATTTTGCTGCAGCTACATAACCCTATGTCACACAAATATTACATCTTATTCTACTCTACTGTTTTTACGAACCCGATTGTTAACCCCAGGTCACACGAATCCAAATCAAACTGAAGCAATCAGAACCAAAGCCACCGAAGCGAAACCGCAACAAGAATCGAACCCAAAACTAGTGCAGCGCTTCCCCTTATACGCTGCGCTCTATCCACTGAGCTATCGAGAAGTCATGGCCATCTAGCACAAAATGGCGGTTAAAAACCCAGGTCACTTACGACGAAATGGTTTTAAAAGCTATTTTGCTGATAACGGCAAAATAGACACTACCAACTACCAAGTAATAAAACAAACCCAAAGTGACAAATGTTAGGGGCCCATAACAATAGCCACTTCAAAATCATTAACATATTCACATAATGACTTTAATAGATTGGAATTGTAATAATGAAGAGACTAGGCCGTGCCAAGTAGACTAGATTAACTTGATTTCATCACATTTCAAAAAATATTAATTTGAGATAGAGTAGGCTACTGGTAATCAAATGTCAGCGACATGGCCTAGCGGTACCGCGCGCAGGTGACAGATCCTACGTGACGGGTTCGATTCGCGGCTGGAGCCGATCGCAATTGACATATTTAATGGGTAGCTGCTGACTCGAAGAGCGCAAGCTCATTTCGCAGTCTCCTTCAATTACCGTTGAATTTTCTGTTCAATATAATTTGAAAATAACCTCAGTTATTTATTTTATTTATTTATCAAAAGCAGGTTTTCACCAGAAAATTGAAATTATGCTCAAATTATTTTACTTTTCATTACCAGCACTCTTCCCATTAAACTTAAAAAATGGTGGAAGACTAATAAAGCATTTCAAGGGTTTAGAAAATATAGCCTACTGAAGAGCAAAAACTATCGTAGTTTACGAAAGAACTTCATGCAAAGTACCAGTAATTCAATTGTATGGGAGTGAATTTCAAAAAACTTCCAACAGATAATACTGGAAAACATCGAACAGTATAGTACCCCTACTGGAACACATTTAAGCTACCAGTAGCTGTACAGTGTACTACTGATACCGCTGAATGGTATGCATGAACAATCAGCAAATAATGCCAATACAGTTGTACAGTAGAGTCTGTTACTGGTTATTGTTACACTAGATAAGATTGAAGAGCGCAACTGATCATTAAGGTTTAAAACACTGAACAAGGAAGTGGCTATTCTTACGTGCACACAACATTTGTCTCTTTTGTTTACCGGTATTTTATTACTTTGTCATGCTCTGATATCGTACAACCAGAGAGAGCGTGAAGGGATAATAAAATGAATTAAAGAGACAAATGTTACAGTTATGTAACTTTAGCCTTTGCCTTAAAACAAACTGACAAATGCTTTCAGGAGTTCACTTCAGCAATATGTTCTGTTTTAGCTAGATAGCCTAGACTAGTCAAGTCTACGCTCAGTGCTAGCTGCTACTTCAACCAACTTTTGGTCCTACCAATACGAATTATCTTACAATAATTTTGTATACACTAAGGCTAGCCAATTCCAGTTGCAAAAGCATACGGTACAGTACGGAACCGACGCTTTCTATTCTAACCAGTACAAAAGCATGACATATTAACGCTGAACATACCAGTGAATACCAGCATTTTCAAAAAAATTATTTTCCAATATCAGCGAAATTTTCTTCTCAAATCCTTTGACACTGAACAAAATGAATCCCAATCGTAGAGACAACCATTTGTCCACGCCTCTGGCTTATTCTGTATCGCATTACTCCAACAGCCAGAGCAAAGAAGCGCGTCGAGGATTATAGAACCGGACCACAGCGGACTTTTTCATCCTGTATAAAGGTCTGTTTACACTAAATGCGATTTCAGTCCGTTTTGTTGTCGTACGAAATTTCATAAAATTTTTGACGCAAGCAGTTGACGAAAATATCTTTCACACAATTCAAACCCAAACAATTTTATTTTCTACCGGTTGTTTTGCGAAGCACCTTACGATTGTATTCTAGAATGCTACGCAAAGTGACGTAGCTTTATGTCATAATCTCTTACTGTTTTGTAGCCTACGTCACTGTACGTACGAAAATTTTCATCGTATTTTGTGTAAACACACCCTAATGTATATCAGTGTTTTCTTCACAGTGGTTTCTTAACTTTTTTGGGCTACGGACCTTTAAAACATTTGATGAAACCTGTGAACTCCTTTATACGAAACAACTTGTAACGGCCAGTTTTATGTAGTCGTGCCAAGCATACTTGACTATGACACCGTCTTTATGCTTTGGTTTGCAGACCGCTTATGGGTTCATCAACACCAGGTTTAGAACCCCTGGTGTGCCTGTACATAAAGGGGTGTTTATTTCAAATGCTTTGCAATTTTATGTATGAAATACCGCATGATGCGAAAAAGTTTGAGGTAATGGCGTAAAACTTCGTCATTTTCCTCAGCATTCTAGGAAACAATTGTAAGGTGCTTTGGAAACCAACCGATAAAGATTAGAATCGTTGGGCTTCGAACTTTGAGAGAAATTTTCGTCAAGTGTTTACGTCAGAAATTGGATCACATTTGGTGCGGCAACTGATCCGATGAAAGCCGCATTTAGAGTGAACATACCTTTATACCTTCTAGTGCAAATCAAATTCGCTAACTTACTAAATTTAATGAATGAAGAGGAGCCGATGTAAGTTTATATATATGAAATATAACAGGGTAAATGGTAGGCCTTGAAGACTTACTAAATAAACGCTGTAAAAACCAATTCTACGACTAGTTTCGCGGTTTGACCGCTCATCACGTAGACTCAGGTTTTGAACCCAGGACCTTGTGATTGAGAGCGTTACCTCTCCAACCACTCGGCCACCGAGCTGACAGCGTTTAAGGTAATGGCGTAAAACTTAAAGCTGAGGTAAAGGCGTAAAACACTGTCAGATACTGGCGTAAAACACTTGAAGTTGAGGTAATGGCGTAAAATTTAAACGCTGTCAGCTCGGTGGCCGAGTGGTTGGAGAGGTAAAGCTCTCAATCACAAGTTCCTGGGTTCAAAACCTGAGTCTACGTGATGAGCGGTCAAACCGCGAAACTAGAAGTAGAATTGGTTTTTACAGCGTTTATTTAGTAAGTCTTCAAGGCCTACCATTTACCCTGTTATATTTACTAAATTTAGTAACAGAAATGACATAAACTAGGGTTACAATTTGCTTAAAGGTGTGTTTACACAGAATACGATGAAATTTTTTGTACGTACAGTAACGTAGGCTAGGAAACAGTTAGAGGTTATGACGTAAAGCTACGTCACTTTGCGCGGCATTCCAGAATACAATCGTTAGGTACTTCGCAAAACAACCGGTAGGAAGCAAAACTGTTTGGGTTTGAATTGTGTAGAAGATATTTTTGTTTACTGCTCACGTCAAAAATCTTATGAAATTTCGTACGATAGCAAATCGGACTAAAATCGCATTTAGCGTAAACAGACCTTGAATTTAGCAATTTATATCTTATACTTCCTTAAAAAACATTCCGTTTTTTGGTATAATTTTTATGAATCATTAACTCCTTAATTATGGAGGTTATATTTTCGTATCTTTGGAAATTGAAAATTTTAAGTGATGTTAAGCCAAAAGGTATTTTTACCGGAATGGTATTTTTTTGCGTTGCCTGATTTCCATATTTTATTTCATCCATTCCATTTTTCGCGGTTCATTACATGGTCACAATTTGGCGCTTAAATTGGTTATTTGCACATGTCATGGTGTCATGCGTCGATCAGTTGGTGGATGACTTGGAAAATCTTGGAGAGTGGTCGTTGGATTGTGGAATAGCTTCGCTGAGTAACTCTAGCATTTTGATGCTAATTGAGCGTTGAGTTTAATCACAAGACTACATGTAATTATTGAGTTGAGTGTCTTGAAGTTTGACAGTTTGAGGGGTTACCGGTATCGTATGGTACCGTACAACTCAAAATGTTTGATTGGTGTGGTGGTGCTGCCTAGTGCCCATAGTCAGATAGTGGTAGCTTTCGGTTTGCAGCTCTTAACACTGAGACATGGGTGTCATGAAACAGCACTGTTTCTGAGCCCAATGTTTGGTCAGGTTGTAAGCTTTCATACTGTCAGTCAGTGTGAACTGGTGAAAGTACCGATACCTGTACTGATAGTATTTTAGTCGAGTGCAATGCTTGGCAGTGAAAGGTTCTGACAATCTGAGCTGTTAGGTTTAACTATAACATTAAGATTAATATTGAAGTTTGAAAAAAATGAAGCTCACTACAGCTGCTCAGTATCAGACTATGCTATTGAATCTTATGTCACTTCAGTATTAACAGTGATGCAAATCTTCCGCTTTTCGGTGAGTTTCGTTGATTTTGTTTAACAAGTCATTTTTGTAAATACCCTAAATCTGCTAAGAAATTTTGAGGGGTATGATTGGGGGTTGAGGGTGCACTCTACATTTTCAGACTTGCAATTTTTATTGAGCTTTGTTGGTGTAACCCAGTACTGGTAGCTCTTTGTTGAAATCTATGCTTTGGAGTAAAGCGTAAAGGAGTACGAGTATATTTGTGTGATCGTCACGTTTTTGATGCTGAAGTCAAAAAGTTTCTCTCAAAATAAAGACTCGATATGTTTACCGCGCATCTTCAAGCATGATGTTCGCATTGTAAAACTGTTTTTACCTACAACTATTTTTTGGAAGTTTAGAATCCTTCCCTGACGCTCACGTAAAATTACATCTTCAAAGTTCGTCATATGTAAACTTTTGAACTACGGTAATGGTAACTATTTAAATTCAGAGAGAGTCTATTTCACCGGAAATTTCAGTTGCCGAAGTTCGAAAATCGTGGTTTGCGGAACCGGAAACATCCCCTAACGGTTCCCCTACTGTGAGAGTTGCACTACAGGAACCGAAAACGGTTACGCAACTACAATTTTTCAAATTTCAGTGAAATAGGCACTTCGTTAAATTTATTCCATTTCTAACTTTGAATTATCGGCATTTTGATGTGCGCTATCTTCAAAGCTTTTAGTGAGATAATAAAGTAAAATTAGGTCAACTCTACCATCATTTGGCAAAACCCATAGCTCCAAAATTTTGAAATTTTGTTCTTTGCATTTTTTCAATCGTTACACCAATGTCCTTCTTGTGCACAAGTATCGAGTTTGTACTCCTAACCGATGGTTGCCAGTAACTTCGCCACATGGTAACTTCGCCACAGTAACTTCGTCACATGGTAACTTCGCCACACTTTCATACATCGAAAATTTGCATTGCCTACACCGAAACAAGACTTTAAATTCCCGGTTGCCGTAAAAATTTTTTTCGGGCTTTTCGAGTTACTTGGTAACTTCGCCACATAATCGAAACTGTGGGGTAAGATGTGGGGAGAGAGGTGTGGGAGAGTGCATGGGGTGAATAAGGAAGTGTGTAGGGGAAGGTCAGGGGAGCTGTAAGAAGAGATATGGGGGGTGTGAGGGAGATGTAGGGAAATGTGTTTAGGTGTGGAGGGAGGTAAGGAAAGATATGTGGGGAGTGGAGAAGTGTGGGGAGGGTGTGGGAAAGTGTATGGGGTGAGTGGGGAAATGTGTTGGCGTGTGGGGAAAGAATGTGGGGAGGGTAATGGGGAAGATGTAGGGAAATGTGTTGAGGTGTGGGGCCCCAACACACTTTTAATTCCCCACATCTCCCTACCCTCACCTTTCCCTACATCTCCCCTTACCTCCCCCACACCCCATCACACTTTCCTACACCTCCTTTCATACCTCTTCCCACATCCCTCCTTCCTCCCCCCACACCCCAACACATTTTCCTACTATCCCCACATCTCCCTTCACTTTCTCAAAGTGTGGCGAAGTTACCATGTGACGAAGTTACCATGTGGCGAAGTTACTAGCAACCTAACCGATTTCGAGTTACCGATAGTGGCAAAACCCATTAACTCCACTTCAACATTTTGGGGGGTAGCCGGCTGGAAAATAGTGGCAATCCCCCTAAAAAAATTTTTAAACCAGTTTTAGATCATTTGCTGCATTTGAGAACTACACTTTTTTCAATTTCCAGAAAAATTTTTTTCACTCCACCCTTATGTACACTTGCACTTTTTTGACGTATTAATGCTTCAAGTCCTTCACCTATACTCTAAAACGTAATTTAAATCTTAACTAAATGAGTACTAAATGGTAGGCTGCAGTAGATAACAAAAGTATTGGTTTAACCATTGAAAATAGAATGATCATTGACAAAACTGTTCTTTTCAATCTGTTAATTTTCACCTGTGTTCTCATGCAACAGTGCGAAAATAATAAAAAGGCAGTGGCTAAGGTTACGTGCCCGAAATTTTCGTTTTCTGCATTCAAAGTTACGTGAGAGTTGTGCGACAAGCATCGGTTTATAAACACCATTTTGTACTAGATTGCCACAACTTCTCGATAGGTCAGTGGATAGAGCGCAGCGTATAATGGGAAGCGCTGTGCTAGTTTTGGGTTAGATTCTCGTCGTGGCTTCGAATCGTTTCAGTTCGATTCAGATTCGTGTGACTTGGGATTAACAATCAGGTTCGTGAAGATAATAGAATAGAAAAGAAATAGAGTAAAATTGCTCATCACGTAACTTTGAATTCAGAAAATGAAAATTACGGTGACGTAACCTTAGCCACTGCCTAATAAAAAACGGGACATCGGAGAGAAATTCGTGACACTCAAAATTAGGAGAAAATACAGGACTGTACAGTTCAAAACAGGATGTCTGGTCACCCTAATTATGAGAGCTTCATTGGAACTAATATCTGTTTAGCTTTGTGTACAGGAAAAATGTCATTTATAAAGATAGAAGATGACTTTGATGGCTATGATATTGATAAATTTTGTATCCCAAAGCATTACGAAGAAGATATTGAGAAAGTTGTGATTCCTAAAGGTCTTGTTTTGGATAGAACTGAGAGGATTGCTCGTGACATTTTCAAAGATCTGGACCCTAATCAACCAATTGCAGCACTTTGTGTTTTAAAAGGTGGATATCAATTTTTTAATGATCTTTTATATTATTTGGGGCAGCTAAATGCTAATATGAATCGGTCCTGCCAACTGAGTGTTGATTTTATTCGATTAAAAAGCTACGCAGATGATCAATCTACTGGAAAAGTTAAAGTGATTGGCAGTGATGATCTGGATAGTTTAAAGGGCAAAACTGTGCTGGTGGTTGAGGATATTGTTGATACAGGACGAACAATGACTAAATTACTGTCAATTCTGCAGCAGTACAAACCACATACAGTTAAAGTAGTTAGCCTCTTGGTAAAGCGTACGTCTCGTAGCTGTGGTTATAGACCTGATTATATGGGCTTTGAAATTCCTGATAAGTTTTTGGTTGGATATGCTCTGGATTATAATGAATATTTTCGTGATCTCAACCACATTTGTGTCATTAGTGAAAATGGTAAAAAGAAATATGCTGCCAAGCCTGCTGGAAATTGATAAGATCGTTTTGCATCATGAAAGTTGGCTGTGTAAAATAACTCAACTTTTTTTCTCTAGTTCATATGTTGACGATTTAATGAAAATACTTCTTTTATGTTATTAGTGAAAATGGTATCGTAAATGGTATTTTATGTTATTAGATCTCAACCTGAAAATGGTATTTTATGTTATTAGACCTCAACCACATTTGTGTTATTAGTGAAAATGGTAAAAAGAACTATGCTGCCAAGCCTGCTGGAAATTGATAAGATCGGTTTACATCATTAAAAATTGACTGTGTAATAACTCAACTTTTTTTTCTAGTTCATGTGTTGACGATTTAATGAAAATACCTCTTTTAATATGAAGAAGCAATTGCTTATGGTTTCAAATAGGATGGTTATTTTCTGAAAAAGCAACTTATAGTTTTTGAAAGCCTGAGTAAAAGTTGTGTTGTTTTTCCTAATGTGAAGTGAACACTTTTCAATGAGACGCCAAGCATTGCAGCACAATAACTCAGCGTAAGGCACTCTGGGTGACCCCAGGGGCGCACCCAGCATATTTCAAAGGGGGTTCCTAAAAAAACCTCGTTCTCGCACTCAGGAGCGGATCCAGAAAATTTTGGTGGGGAGAGGATGAAATCTTGAATTAGGTTGAGTTTTAGCTAAATAAAAAGACGTTACATCCAAAAAGGCGTAAAAAGCTCTTTGAAAAATGATTTCATGTCTGCGGCGTATTCAGAAATTTTTTCTGGGAGGGGCACCAAATTTTGACATGTTTTCAAGCGTATTTTTTTATATATTAATTTTTCAGTAGAATTATTTTGAAGCATATTGAGAATGAAAAAGGCTCTAGGGGAGCCCGGGGGCATGGCTCCCCCGAAAAATTTTTTGAAAATTCACATACTGAAGTGGCCATTTTGGTATTTTTTTAACAGTTTTTAGGCAAATTTTGTTTAAAATTTTTGCCCCTAAATCTGAGTGTTTCACCAAATATGATGCATTTTTGATTATGCGTGCTTTGGCTGTTACGGCGTAAGGCTTATTGTTATCGAAAAGGTTCAAAATTATGGAAAAATTGTGTTCATCAAAAACATGTTTGAACAGACTATAAATAAATAACTGAGGTTATTTTCAAATTATATTGAACTGAAAATTCAACATTAATTAAGGGATACTGCGAAGTGAGCTTGCGCTCTTGGAGTCAGCAGCCACCCGTTACTTATGTCAAATTCGATCTGCCCCAGCAGCGAATCGAACCCATCACGTAGGATCTGTCACCTGCGTGCAGTACTGCTAGGCCATGTCGCTGACATGGATGGTGGAGGGGATACATCCCCCGCATCCTCCCCTGCTCGCACCGGTAACAACGTCTCTCACTATACACCAGCCAGCCGATTTGGCTTCAGTATGATGTGGAATAAATTCTGTCACAGCTGTTTTGAAATAACATTACGTACTGCCCTTGCACAGTTTGAACACTTCACTTTAAAAGCAAGGGTTCGGTTTCAAAAGGGGGGTCGACCCCCAAAACTCCCTCCCTGGGTGCGCCACTGGGTGACCCACCTTGTCTTTGGGACAATTTGCCCTCACCTTTTTGTCAGTTTTGACTGGCAAGGTGACATGCATTTTTTACCGTAAGGCATATTGCACGATGATGATGCTTTATAAGTGCTAAACGTAATGCTCCTACTTTCTAACCGGCATGTTAAATTGAGTTTTACGCAAATGTGTGAAAACTGGAAACACAATTTGTTGCTTTGAATTTTTAACAGTGAGGTAGTCAATGCCGTTTGCTTTTGAATTATTTAAGAAATTATTGTGTTTGGGACAAGGGGGCAACCCTTTTAGTTTGTATTGCTTTGCTTTTTACGCTTTTCTTCAAAGATTTTGTGCTTCAGCAGTTATCTATATTAGCTGCGGCTAAAGTGATTAAATCGTTTGATTGCATGATGGCAGCCTACTAATTTTAAAAGCAATTGCTCCATTATAAGTTCATTTTATTCGAGTGAGTATGGCATCGTTTCTTCAGTGATAGACTTGTGTTTTATTTCTGAAAAGTTACTGATCTTATTGAGTTTTTGTGTAGAAACCTATTACAATATTTCTTGCCAATTTCTTTTATAAATTAGGACAACGTTGCTGCTCGTAAGGCAACGATACATGATGATTTGACACTGCCTGTTTAATTTTGACACAATTTGATTGGCAGATCGCTTGTATCAATGTTGTTACAAATGTGAATTTTTTGTTTTTGTGTCTTCGTCATTTGATTCTTTTCAAAATAAATGATGTGTTGGATCAGTTGTGCGTAGTATTGCAAATCGTTTTTTTTTTTGCTTTGTTTTTTTTTTTTTTAAATGTTTTTTTGCAAAAAAAGACATAGCTTAAAAAAACTTGTTTCTTGAAAAATTTATTCTGAAATAGCCTAATTATCTGTATTGGCCACCGAACTGTTCATTGTTTGGTTTTAAAAAATTTATTCTGAAGTAGCCTAATTATCTGTATTGGCCACCGAACTGTTTATTGTTTGGTCTTTTCATGGAGATAGATCTAATATGTAGCGAATGGAGCGGCGTTTGATTTTGCTCCTCAATCTGTAACTGGAAGAACCTTTCACCAAAGCTAAAGCGGAAATTACCATGTCCGTGCTTAGTTTTACAGGCTTAGGCTTTATAGGTTAACACCGCAGTAAAATATTTCACCGCTATGCAAGACTACAAAAACTCTCCTTTTACTCTACGACATTCTCGTTTACTCCACTATGCGAAAGCGGTCGCTCACCATCACTGAACACACTTCCAACGAAAGTATATGCAAACTTGCAGAAACCTCAGTGATTGTTAAATTTAACAAAGGTTGAAAAATAAAGCATAAAGTTGCAACACATCACTGCCACAAAGAAAATTGAAAACGCCAGAACAAATTCCTCAGTGAATGTAAACTAAAGTTGCATATTTTGTGATACAGTAACTGCCACATTCATTTTTCCCAATAATGCAACTACCGTATGTGCGCTTGCGTCAATTGCACTTTTTACTAAGCTCTCCTTTTACTAAGCTCTCGTCATGTTTTACTAAGCTCTCGTATCTTGGAAACAATCGTGACTAAACCAGAAAAAGTTTTCAAGTTTGAACTTTCAGCCAATATATGTGCAATATAGTGCTTTGATTCAAATAAAAACCAATAATACGTCCGGTACAGTCTACACAGAGCCGGCGGCAGAGCAGTCGACTTACAGGGGGGTCAAGCGTTTATCAGGGGGGGCCAACGTTTGAAATTAAGCACAATAGCCGCTGACTTCAAAAGAGTAAGCTTGTTCATTGAAGGGGCCAGGCACCCCTGGCGCCGGCCCTAGATCTACCCTAGTGGTTGGGCTACGGAACTCAAAATTTAGCTCAGCCGAACCGTGCAAATCGAAAAATAGGCTTACATGGTAAGCGTTAGGTAAGGTTCACACTAATCTAAGCTACAAATGAAAATGAAGCAATATCCTTCTACCACCTACTGTCATGTTCAATATGTTAACGCGATTTCTGCTACTTACCCAGCTTTGTATTAAAAACAAACTTGTTCAGACTTATCAAGTAGGAATGCATAAAATAACCGATTTTTTACATCACTAGCTGTGCGAGAGTTGTATAAACTTAAATAAACTCAATGTTAGTTGATAGAGAGTCGAATTTATTTTCAGCCGTACACAAGTACATGCATTTCTCACGCATTATCAAATTTGTGGTTAAATCGATTTTCGCAAGCCCTGCTATCGATAAATTGTGACATTGAAGCTGTGGTTCGTCGACTGAACAAGATGGAACATTAATGGAAAACACGTTTTGCTCTGACCTTCAAAGATTTGTTTTAAAATCGAAGAACTACGTAGGCTATTAAAGAGGATTATTTCATAATTACACCATTGCTTTTATGCAAAATGTCATTGAACAAGGAGAAATCGGCTCTTGCAATCAATAGGATTTGATTTACAAATACTTTTGACCTTTCGTCATTTTTCGTATTGAGTAAGAATATTTTTTCTGCAACAGCTTGTTAGTTGCAAAGCGTTAAATTCGTTAACCAAAAATTAACAGTATCATATTAATTAATATGCCTTTTAGTAAAAAAGAACAAAGTTAACGGTTCCAAGTGACTGAAACATGCCAGACTCTTGATGGTTTCTGTAGCTTATGGCCGGGAGGGGAGGTAGGATGAGGGGTATGCATCCAGTTACCACCTGCCATTTTCAAAAATGTTCTTGATGTATGCAATTTTTCCACAATTTCGAAACTCTTCGACAGCGACAAGTCGTACGCTTTAAACACGCATAATCGAAAATGTGCGAACAAATGCATCATATTCAGCAAAGCATTCAGAATTAGGGTCGGAAGTTGAAACAAAATTTGCCTGAAAATTATTGAAAACGCACTAAAATAGCCATTCCAGCATGTAAATTTTCAAAATTTTTCCGGGGGAGCATGTCCCCGGACCCCCCTAGAGCCTTTCTTGTTTCTCAATCAGCTTCAAATTAGTTCTGCCGAAAATACGCTCGAAAAAAATGTGGAAATTATGGCCCCCCCCTTTTAAAATTTCTCGCTAAGCCGCTGGTGGTAGACAGATAGCCGGTAACTCCTAAAGGAGTTTGTTATAGCGCTTTGATCGCTTTCTCGTAATAGGAGAATGAATATGCATCTAAATAAGTACAATAACATTTCCTGGATGCCCATTTTCAGTTTCAAATAATCACTTCAGGTTCACAATCGCTAAACAAAATGGGCTCGGCTGTATTATTGATCATTATTTGGATTTTGGTCGAAACCTGCTTCCCTTGTTTTGCGTTTCTAGAACAAATTGCAGCTTTTTATTACGAATGATTTATTTCGGTCCATTGCATTTCTACACAAGCACAAAATAAATACAAAAAGAACAAATTCAAGACGCACAAAACAACGGACAAACAGTCTTTCTGCTCCACCTTCCTTGCGGCCGGTTAGTCAAGAAAAATATCATGGGTTAACATGTTGGTCCTGCGAGAGACGTCTTTCTTGTTGCTCCAGATGATCAATAGCCTAAATACAGTTTTGATATCACAAATGCAGAAGCGCAAATTAAAGTACGCAGCGAACGGCGTATACACTAATCACACTAGGTCCACGGAACGAAGAATCAGAGTATTAACAGATTATAAACCAGAAAATTTTGGACACCCCAGTGCATATGAATCGTTAAGACTTCCGTTTGCGTGCATGTATTGTACGTATGTGTAATAGGGTGTTTCATTTTTTCACCATTTTTGAAATCGAAAATGCTTGGGTCGGCATATGATGGGATTTTGGCCACTGATTTCAAATATGTAATTTTTTTTCCATTATGACGTCATTTTGAGGTGGCACCTCGCGTTTGAAACTCCGGCGGGGCGTAAAAATAGGGATTTCCCCTAACTCGAAAACGCTTGGGGCTAGAAAGTCAATATTGGTATCAAATTGTGCGGAAAGGTCGATTTCCTATACCTTCCCAAAAGACTTCATAGCCGTATCTTCATCAGAAATTGAATAAATCTTAAAAAACGTTTTTTTGATTTGTTTTTGCTCTTTCTTCCATATTTGGAATCAGTGACTGTAGTTAAAAACGAAACTAAAGTTTTTTTTGTAATTATCAGGCCATACAAAAAATTATGACAACACTGTTGTAAATTTTAGTACGCGTTTTAACTGTGTCGTCATAGTAAGCCACACAAGAAACTATGACGGCACAGTAAAAACGAGTTCTAAATTTTTTTGAAAAGGTACCGGTAATCTTCCTTTTCTCAGCAGACTTGAGAGTGAGTTTCAAGCATTAAAAAGAGGATTTACGTCAGATAAAATAGCCGCTTGTACGAGGAAGTTAGATTGTTTGAGAAAAGCAAAGGAATTGAAAAGAAACACCTTGCCTTTGCAAAAGGAAGTTATTTGGCATTTTGAGTATTTGAAACAAAAGCTTCGGGAAAAGTCTATTAAATTTGAAAGGAAACTTCCAGTTTATAATGATGTAGAAGAGCAGTTGTTGGAAGACGTAAGCAGCTTATGGAAAAAATCCAGTCTGCCGGTTTTAAGTAAAATCAGGACCGAGGCTAAAATCAAAGATTTGATACAGAAGTGGAAGCTTGCATTAAAGAGAGCGAGGAAAAGCAAGAGTGAGTTGAAGGAAGATGGGTGGATGAGTCAGTTGTTTGATATTTGCAAGTGCAAGTGTAAATACGATGAAGTTAAGGTGCACCAGGGCAAAGTTCTTTTGTTCATGTCCCTTCGAAGATAGAGTGGCAGGGGCTGAGATCGAATTCCTGATAGATCAGCGAGGCAACAGAAAAATGATGCTAGGGTGGAGTAAAGATCTAAAGTTTGTCAAACGAGCTATGGAAAAAGTTAGTCGCATGGTCAAAGGTCCTGACACGGGACCGCTATCTACTTTTGGCATAAAAATCGGGTCAAGCCATACTTATCTCACGGCCACAAAGATGAGGAAACGAAGCGTTGCTTCTGCTTCTGTAGTAGGCCTAAGCAGCACTAGTGACTCCGAAGATAAAACAGCTGACTGTGCAATTCTTGATCCAAGCTTTTTCCCAAAAGCAGTTACGGGGGGCAAAAAGTATAAAAAAATAAAGACTGCTGAAGTTAGTTCCGAAAGTTGCACTCTTGCTGACCGTCGGCTGACCAGTATTCGACAGCAGTCAGACCAACTCTTGTCGGTAGTGGGGTCGGAAATAGCTGCTTCGCCTTCAACCAGTTTTCGCAAGCGTGAGAAAGTTCGCATGTCGGCATTAAGGGATGCTGAAGCCCAGTTAAAGGGGACCGATTTCTTGCAGCTTTGCTACGATGGGCGTATAGTTAACAAGTCAGATAGATATGTTTTTCTTGGTCAGTTTTTAACACTGCTGGTTCAGAGACAGAAGCAGTTATTGCTGTTAAATCTTTTCCATGTGGGACATCGGTTACAAGCGAGGTTTTGTTTAAGACCATCACTACTGAAGCTTGTGAAGGGTTTTTGACCAAAATATACTCCTTGATGGCAGACACAACAGCAGTAAATACCAGCAAAATATCCGGAGTTAACAAAAGATTGAGAGATTATTTTGTTCAAGAAGTTGGGCATGACATCCATGCGCTTGAATGTTTATTTCATGTTAATGAAATATACTTCACGCATGTGGTGTCATTAGTTGAAGGAAGGAAGAAAGGTCCTGGGATGATGCAAGAAGGAGCTTTATATAATAAAATTAAAACCATCCAAAAACCTGATACCATGGCTAATTTTTCATGTGAAAACCTGCCGAAAATTTCTGTCACTAGCATTGCTTCACTTCATCTTAAAGGCAAAATTAAGTGGTTTGCCGATCAAAAGAGTAGCGGTATTTCAAAGCATGATTTTAGGACCGATCAGTTGTGCATGCTGGTGCTGGCTTGTTTCACTTTTATGGATGTGCCCAATTCATTGAAATCTCTTTTGTTTCACAAGCCAGAAACTATGTGCCATTCCAGGTGGATAACACAGCAAATGGTTATCTCCGTTTATTTCTTTTCCATTCACACAGGCTTTCTGTTGAAGATGTGACCAAACTGACAAAGTTAGTTTCGTATATCGTGTCAGTATACGCTCCATCTTTTATAATGATTCACTTGAATCCAAAAGCTTGTGATGGACCTTCGTTAACGCTTTTTCAAAGAGATTTGCTCCTTGCCTATCAAGATATTGATAAGGAAGTGGCCAACGTGGTTTTCAAATATTTTGTGGAGCACGGGTCACAATGGTTGTCCCCCAAAAATGTTGCTTTGAGTCTCTTTAGTGGTTGTCCTCCATTTTCACTTGAAGCTGTAAAAACTTCCTCCTCTTTCCCTGCAGCTATCGATATTCGTGAGCATACGAGGTGCCGAGCAGCAAGACTAAAAAATTTCTTCACCATTCTTTCCCGAAGTGCGCCCTGTGTTGAGCACAGCGATATTATACCGCCAATGTTTTGGAGGTCTATTGACAACAACAACCGCTCAACTGAACGACGAATAGGGAAGCTCAAGAACATTATCCAGGACCGTATATGTGATGGTATCCACAATTCTCGTACTGATTTGCGATTGCGCTCTTACTTGTGTAATGTGGAATGAAGAACCGGAAGGTGCTTATAATAAATTTTTAAAACCGTTTGGAGTGGGTGTGCTCAGAAAACTTACTATTGAAGTTCAGTATTTGCTCTAAAAGTTTGAGTGAAGAAGTTAGGCGACAAACCAAAAAAGCAAAATAGTCACAGAAATTCTACGGCAAATTACCAATCGGGTTATTGCGTAATGAAATTACGATAAGATATTTTCGTTACCGTGAGTTTGACTCTTTGCTGGATGCGTTGCAGCATGTCTAGTAACTTGATAAAAACAATTCTTTATACGGAAAAATTGCATTTAATTGCGCGGAAAGTAATTTAAGCAGTGCATAAGAGAATAGTATTGCATAGAAATGAAGTCCATTTTGAGTTTTTTTAGATTTATTCAATTTCTGATGAAGATACGGCTATGAAGTCTCTTGGGAAGGTATAGGAAATCGACCTTTCCGCACAATTTGATACCAATATTGACTTTCTAGCCCCAAGCGTTTTCGAGTTAGGGGAAATCCCTATTTTTACGCCCCGCCGGAGTTTCAAACGCGAGGTGCCACCTCAAAATGACGTCATAATGGAAAAAAAATTACATATTTGAAATCAGTGGCCAAAATCCCATCATATGCCGACCCAAGCATTTTCGATTTCAAAAATGGTGAAAAAATGAAACACCCTAATGTGTAATATGGATTCAAAATCTTTAATAAAATTGAGCATGTTTTGTGTCTTATGTCCTGCCCGATCCCATCAATAAACGTTACTTGCTTAGCAAAACTTGCATTGGGTTTTATTTTCTTTTTATGATTTAAGTTGGTTTTTGTAAAATTGCAGATAGAACTGTCACATCTCTACATTTCTGCCAGCTTAGCGTTTTTGTAAAAATAAGAGCAGAATCGCATTTGGCTCGAACCTACCAAAAAGCAAAAACAAACATGATACCTTAAAATCTTGCGTCCATTGTAAAACTTTAGGTTGTAGTGTTGTTTTTGTGTATCGAGTTAAATAAAAGTGCTCTGATAGCTTGTAATGAGAGTACGGAGTGGTAGCAGCTTAATGATAAGCGCTACAATGCTCAAAATAAAAAAATCGACTAATAAACGATTTTTTGAAATAACTTTTTCCGTTGTCATTAGAGTCAAAGTCTCTCTCAAGTACAGAAAGAAAACCATTATCTTCCGGTCATTTTGACAACAGTTTTATTGATCTAAGTCAACTGGTTCCGGAATTATACAACATTCACGAAAATTTGGCAACTTGAAATTTCAATTGACTCGTGCAACCTCAAAATGACGTCATAATCGAAAAAAAAAATTGGGCTTCCAATTTTTTTCTCAAAACCCCACCCTATCGCAACCTGGGGATTTTTGATTTCAAAAATGGTGAAAAAATCAAACATCCTAGCATACAGTGAACATTATTAACAATTCCTAAAAGTCGAATAATGTTTTAAAAGTAAAAATAGTTGTGCAACTATTTTTGCTATTGGACAATAGCAGTAATTTTTACATTCCTTATTCCAATATTGATGTTAGAATTGGCAATTCAAAGTGGGAGTTGGTGTATTTGCCCAGTCCCTTGGAGGGCCATAGTCGCCACAGCTCTAGATTAAAATGGAGATTATTGATATAAGAGATGCAACTAAGCATCGCAAATCAATAATATTTGCCTTGTTATAGCGATAATAATGCATCAATCTGTAGCAGATTAATAGCTCCTACAATGTCTTTGATTAGAACTAAGTTTGTAAATGAAACAGAACGCAAAAATACTTATTCCATATTCCAAGGCGAGCAGAACGAATACAAATTGAAAGGTACGAGATTTTTCAATATTTTTCACTTGTAGAATTTTCAAGAAACAACACTGCAGTCCGCAGAATTAAAGACTTCTATATCCATTACCTGTACAATAGTTTCCAAATTGCGTCTGGTTGCAGCAGCATCTATTTGTCGGTAAAGTGGCGAACCAGGGCCTTTGGGCAGAGCGGATAAATTGGCGGGGGCAAGCACTGAGCTACTGGGGCTGCACAAAACAACTTCTTTAGACTGGAGTTCATGCAGAGAAACTCCTGGATCCGATTTAGTTCTTCTTGAAGATGCGGATGAAGGATTCTGAAAACAATTGTTCTCACTGATACCGGTAATTAAACTTGAATGATTGCATTAACCTGAAAAACTTCACATTTACCCAGTAGCCTGGCCGAATAAGCACAACTAGTCTTGTTTTTACGCCATAACGAAACGAGTTAGTACACTCCGTTCGTAAAATAACATGGATGACTGCGTAACACATAAACGGAGCCAGAGAGGAAATGGGGGGAGGAGGCTATCGCCTCTCGCAGTAGTCCCTTCCCGGGGAGCTGCGTTTAGGTTATGGTAGATCCACAAAAACCAGCTCAAGATTGCGATTTTCGAATGAAGCTCATACTATTTTACACATATCTCTATCCCTTACAGAACTGTTCATATACAGCTCGCTTCTAGGGAATTCTCTCTCATTCATATTCCAGTGAATTACGACTTACTTGGATAATTCGATGAAGAGGTCGATCATCGGCACTCTTACTCTCTTCGTCACTCGGTGCGCTGTCCGTAGTTGCATTTGACATTCGTCTTTCGGATTGATCACCCAAGACTGTGTCCATGGCAACAACTGGCAGGTAGTGGGTTTGCTGGAGTCGGGCATTGGAAAGAATAGCTCCACTAGGTGGCACATTGGTGTTAAGTCGCGCCATGGTGGGACCAGCGTTAAGTTGAGTTAAAGTCATCGAAAGAGAAGGCACTGTATTTAGTTGATTCAATGTTATTTCATCTTGATGTCCGTGGATTCTTGCTAGAGGAGGCTGAATTACGTATTGAGATTGGACGTGAGGAGCAGGCTGGTTATTTGGAGTAATAGCAAAAGAATAATTTGGAGCAGGCAAAGTAACTTGAGTGTCTGGCCAAGTGGCAGATGCTGGAGATAAGGTTATGTAGGTAGGAGTCGCAGAAGTGGTACCAGACAACAGAACAGGTTGTTCTTTTATATTGGGCCTGATATTGACAATACCAGCAGTTTGCAAAAGTTTATCTTTGTGGACGCGACTGGCAGCAGCCGGCTGTAATGTCACTGATGAGTTTCCGTGGACGGCAGGATCACCAACTGTATACATGGACGAAGTTCCACCATGTCGGACCAAAACGGTGGCTTTCGGCGCAGCTGTAGGTGACATAACCACCGGTTTAGGTGATGAAGTATCAGTCAGACCATTGGAAACTGATACGTTGACCTTAAATACAAAAATATTTCAAAGTTATCGATAGATCAAAAAGTCCCATATTGCAAAGCACTCAGTTTAGCCAGCTAAAACACACATTAAAATAGAGAGTAACCTCAATGGTAATCAGCAGCTCCAATCAGACTGCCCTATGTTTTTTTCGACTTGTACTAATAAAGTTTACACTACGAAATAAAACCTTTGATCAAGAGTATTTTTCAACTCCAACCGGTGCACTTCAATTACCTGAACTTTGGACATTTTCGACTTAGGTGAATCGGCATCAACAATCTCTACGGCACGTTTTTTCAAAGGCTGTCGCGACCTTGGTAAGGCCGCAGTATTTTTGCTCTGAAAAAAAAAAGTAATAAATCAATGCAACGAAACGATGCGAAATATGATTTTTGTGCCGCAAATTCAAAGTGCACATTTCTGAATTTGGGATTAAACAGGAAGCCACAGGACAAAAACATTCTGCGGCGATAGCATTATAAAAATAACAGCAAGTCAGCAACTATATCTAGCACTCTTTTTGAAAATCCAAACACAAATCTAATACTAACGATCTAGTCTTATTGCTTCGGAAACGCTTGATATTGTCATAAAATTTTAACTGGACAAGTTCAGTTTCATTTAGCAATATTGCAATACGATCTTACATGAACTCCCGATGATTTCGCCTGGTCTTGAATGGTATAGGTGCCAACCACTGACGGTTGTGCACTCGTATGAGGTGACGTAGGCAGATGAGTTGCATTATTGGAGGACACAATCACCTGATTTGCTAAATCAGAAGCTACAGCCAACGGTTGCTGAAAAGAAAAAAAACAATTTTATGCTCATAAGAGCAGTAGCATAGAATTATAATCAAAACTTTAAGCAATGTTTAGCACAGTTGTTAAGACATTGCTATCGGTGCAGGGGGTCTGGGGTTTGAAGCAGGGATGTGGAAGCGGAAGCTGGAAGCGGTCATATTTTAATGGAAGCGGAAGCGCGAAAAATATGCCGCTTCCGCTTCCACATCATTCAAAAAAGTATACTGTGAATAACCTATTAGATATTATATTTTATTCAATTTATTAGACATTATATTGCAATGCTACCATCACATGGATGCCAAATCTCACCACAGGCCATTACTCCTCGTTTGACTTTTAGATAGTAGGCCTACTAACGTAAAATCGCTTTTTCTTTCAGTTTTCTCTAAGTTTTAAAATAAAGCAACTAATTTATCAATAGCGCTAAAAGCAATAGTTGACTCTTTTTTAATTATTATCATGTCACGAAACCGATGGAGTGCTGTCAGGAGCGTATTAAGGGGGAGGAGCGTTGTGCCATCCCCCCCTCCGGTCTTCTCCTCTTGACTCTGTCTTTTAGTAAAACAGAACGAAATTAATGGTGCCAAGTGACTAAAATATGCCAGACTCTTCTGATGGTTTTTGTAGCTTATGGCCAGGGGCGGATCCAGGGGGGTAGGATGAGGGGTATGCCTCCTCCCACCAGCCATTTTGGAAAATGTTTTTGATGTATACAATTTTTCTATAATTTCGAATCTCTTCGATAGCAATAAGCCTTAGCCCATGCCATAAGCACGCATAATCGAAAATGTGCGAACAAAATGCATCATATTTGGCGAAGCACTCAGAATTAGGGTCAAAAATTTAAACAAAATTTGGCTGAAAATCATTCAAAAAGCACTAGAATAGCCATTACAGCATGAACGTTTTCAAAAGTTTTCGGGGAGCATGCCCCCGGACCTCCCTAGAGCCTTTCTTGTTCTCGATGAGCTTCAAATCAGTTCTGCTGAAAGAAAACACGCTTGAAAACAATGTGGAAACTATGCCCCCCTTTAAAAATTCTTGCCATGCCACTGAGTGCTTTGTATCAACATTTTCCTAATGAAAGGAGTAAGTTTCGTAGCAAAGTTGTAGTAAAAGGCTCCTAGAATTGGGACGCAATATTGTGACTCAATCATTCATTTACACTTTTGTTTGCTTTTTGCAAGTTATTATCTTTCAAAAAACGCTTGCTAAAGTTTGACCAAGAGCTTTCAGCGTGTTGGAAAAAAGCTACGGTTTGCGCTATCGGCTACCAACGCACTGGTCACATTTTACTAGCAAAATTTCGGTGAATTTTTCTTGGAAGCGATAGGTGTGGAAGCGGAAGCTGTTTGCAAATATACCGCTTCCACATTTCTGGTTTAAAGCCCGGGTCAGTCAAAGCGGACACAATGTCGCCAACGGCTCGCCACCGCTGCGGCGTTTCTTCGAAACTGTGTTGTCCAGGTACTAAGCCGCGGAGATGGACCCCGCCATTGGTTACACGCTTTGGCGTAATAACGCGAGTATAATGAAGGTTTGGTTTTTTTGACACTGTAGTTAGTATTTAACACGAAGTTACATAATGTCTAACCTTGTCTGGAACAGCGACAACGGGAGAATCTGGGTTAGTTTTGGTCGAGTAAACTCTGGGCAATGTCGTCACCTCAGCTGGAGAGGATTTCGGCTTGATAACTAGACGAGAACGGGCGTCTATCATGTAGGGTGGGTCTTGATGTAGTCGGATTTTGGCTTCTAGTTCACGCACCTACAAAAAAAACAGAAGCGGTGAATCAAATTTTCAACTTTGTTAGTACGCTTTTAAATGATCTACCAAATAAAACCATAATCAATCTGTATAACAGCACATAACTGTGAATAACAAATAACCAGTGGTGAAAAAGTAGTCCAGAAATCTACTGAAGTAAAAGTATTGTTACTGATGACGGAAACTGCTTGAAGTAGAGTAAAAAGTAGGGTGTGTAAAAAGTAACCATAAAAAAGTAAAAAGTACCAGCAATTTGAAGCTACTTAATAAAAAGTAGCGTTTGCAAAACCAAGGCCATAAAGCCGAGCTTTGACAAAAGATAATTTGCTCACCTCCAAACTTGACATATATTTTGCCGATGCTTAAGTAAGCCTATATTTAGGATAATTAGCACATTTATTTGACGAAAATATAAAAGTGAAGTGTGTCATAATTTGCAAAATGCATCCTCATTTTCCACGCCAAACACAAACAACAAAAGACCACTTAATATCACGAAATTGTAAAAATTATAAAATAAAACAATACCTAACACTAATGTTGCCAATTTTATTATCAAGCATGATTATTTATCATTTGCGTGATACATTGCTTAATATTAACTACTTATCATTTTTAAAGCCACTTAAGTAGCGTTACTTTCTGATTGAGCTACGTAAGAAGAAGTAGTCGAAATTTAAACCACTAAGTAAGTACTAGTTACCAAGCAATAATACTTAAGTAGTCTACTTAAGTAAAACTACTGTGTTACTTTACACTACTGCTAATAACCAATATAATATTGCCATAGTCCTTTAAAATTGCAACGAAATTTTACGATCGCTGTACTAATCCAAAGCCGGCAAATCTGTTTTCTTACTTTTTCTTCATATTCCATGCGTAGTTTTCTTTCTTTGTCTAACTTTAATCGAATTTCTACAGAATCTCTATGAAAATCTTCCAGCTCTTCTTCTCTGGGACTGCCTATTCCTTCGTCCTGCAAATCACAAGTTTATTAACTATAAAAAGCAGGCGATTGTCCAGATGGTAAAATCAACGCGAATACAATTGATCAACTATGCAACTAAATCAGTTGTAGACTGACAACTTTGCATGGTAGTGCAGTCAAGCTTCACATCTGAGCGAAAAAGCAAATTTAAACAAAACGTAAGCATTAGTTGGTCACAAGAGGGTCGATAGCCTACCTGCTCTAAAAAGTTTTGTCAATAATTTGACCCAGACGTGCTCCTGTTACCATAGCTGCTCTTTGGAGATGCCGATTCTGATGTATTACCAGGTCTATCCATCAAGATTCATGGATTTTTAAAAATTACGCTTAATGGATGAAATAGCTTCCGGTAAGTCGCCTCTAACGACATGCATATTACTTATAACATGTTTTAACTTTTAACCGTGGTGCAACGTTTACCTTATCCAAGCCTTCATTGAACAGCGCTCTTCGTTTTGAATTATCGCACTTGCATTCTGCCAGAGCTGACCGATAACGTTCATTTAATGTTAAGAGTTTGGTTTTGTCACTGTCAAGTTGGAGAATATACTCGGCAGTTTGTTGCAGGATCGCAGCCTAAAAAAGAAACATTATTACACCTCGTGCGTGCTCTAATGCAAGCACTGCTTATGTTTTCAAGTCAGGAGATTAAATAAGGACAAAGTTTAAAAAATTATGCAAGGTGTGACACATAAACGTGTGTTGAACTCTCATTGCCTGTAACATACAGAGAAGGTTATAACTGTAATTCACGTTCATGGTTCAAGTCATTCTGATTAATTTGATGATTCGGACGAGACAGAAATTTTCGAATACTGATTGAGCAAAACAAGCTACAGGTGAAGATGCGCAGTTATATGCAAAGTGAAGCTCATGTGGGAAGATATAAAACGAAGAATGAAACGACCTAAAACAAAAAATAACTTTGGCATCTTATGCTTCAGTTGATTGAGTTCGTAAATGTTCAAGTGTAAAAAAAAAAAAAAAATTGGTTATTACAGAAGCATTTAACTCAATGACTTTTTCAGGTTAATGCAATCACATTGGTTATTACAGAAGAATTCAACTCAACTCAATAGAAAATCTGCTTACTTTGCTTAATTTTTCTCCGGCAGTCTGTGGTAATATTGTTTTGAGTGATTTAAAGCCAGCGTTGATACTTTGCATACGTCGACGTTCATTGCTATTTGCAATTTCTCTGCGCACTTTCCGGTCTTGTTCACGTTGACCGTATATCACGTTCATGTCAACGGCCGTCTGTTGTGGTAGGCTCGTCAGGACGCTAACTTCACTGAAATTGATAGAGTTTATGAAACGGATAGAGTACATCGGCGCTCTTTACTTCCTGCAGCGGTAACGTATACTGTTGCAGCCCATACTACGACCTTGATTTGCAGCACAACAATGAGTGCTGCATATTCAAATAACCCCAGGTTAAAAACTAGGTCAAAACAAAAGCCTCACCAGTTATCACATAAGTAAGCGTAGAAATAAGAACTAAAATCAGGCCTACCACACAACTTCACCTCCTGATATTGCAAAAACTACAGCTACACAGCCGCAAATTTGAAGAGACAAATACAAATGTCAGAAAAAGTGTTAGTGCGCAAGATTACCAATAATGAAAAACCATACTCACACTTCTTGGTTACTTAAAGGAGCCAAGGACGGAAGTGTGTTACACTCTGATGGTGCGGAACTGCTCACTACAGCCGCAGGGGGGCAACTGGAAACCAAGCTCTTACTGTTTGGAGCGCTGTAACAAAAGCATTACAACTTAAACACGAGGCAGACAAAAAAGTTAAATGTTGTAAAACCGTTATATCTACAAAGACACCTTCTGGTACACTAAAATAAAAGAGATTTTTAATGAATAAAATGGCCATAGTAATTTTACTCAGCCAAGCGCGGCACAATTGATTTACTATATTACATCGATTGTAGGAAGCTGTACGAGCGCGAAATCCGTTATATCACCTGACTGCCAAGCCCTTTGTCAAGCAGTCTTCGATGCTTAATCATAAAGGCCAGCCAAAGCATTCATTGCGTGCGTGTTAAAAAAGAAACAAGAAGAGCAAGTCTCGTAGACGAAACGCGTAAAACTGGCTGGTCTAGGTTCTCTTAAAGCATTTCGAAGCTACCCATTTTCTTAATGAAACAGCTGGTCAGCGACAAAATCCTCCTTGCCAACTACCTAATAAGTTGATGGGTATAACACAATTTAAGCTTATACACAAAATGCTGAGCGACAACATAAAATCACATAAAGTTTTGGAGCAGCGAATGGCACTATACTATAATACCTTGACAGACTTCAACATTAAAATACCTGTCCCACATCATAAACATACGTGGTTCGTATTTCACACTCAAACTGCTTTAACCCAAAAAAATTAACCAATACTGTGTAATGCAAGAAAAATACGTATGAATCAAACTCAAGAAATAGCAATACCACATTCTCTGACTCTGGCTCATCAATTGTTGACGTGGAGCCCAGCAGCGCAAATAAACACTCGAAACCCATCAACGTTCCCATTAACCTAAACCTTACATGCACAAGTAGAAAAAGTTACGTCCATAATTAATTTAATTTACTTCATCATTTGATTAAAAAATTATGTGCTATTAAATCGTTTAAACCAAGAAAATACGCGCGAGCCTTAGGCTAAGGCGGGCCAGACAGCGGCGCAGACGCGGTTCTTTGTTACGTGACTTCAGCAACGCTGGTCAACTCCGCTCTCACTCTCGCTCCGATAGACGACAACAAAGCGCCGCGGAAATTTCCACTAACAGTTAAATCGCTCTCTAGTCGCTCTATTTGCGTTGGGAAGAAATATGAAGGGAATAAAGTATTTGTCCACGAAAACAACAAGCATAGGAGCTCGGCACGATGAGGCACGCCCAAATAGAAAACGCTTAAACCACGATTGATTATTAAATAGCAGGTGATGATAAGAACAAACAAATTTGCGACAAATAGGTTCACCAACAAACAGAGCAAACAATGACCTTTTACATACAAGAAGGTCATTCCGTTTCACATCCATTCAACAAGAGAAAATAAGCAAACAGCTGCGCGGAAGTTTACAAGCTTATATTTCTGCAACATCATGATCTGCTGGCAAAAATAGTACCAACGAATCGCATCGCTTGCCACTAATGCAGCTGCATATTTACGTGGCATACCAATAGATTATTTATCTGATCGAGATTTACGGCTTGCGACAAATCGTGCGAAAGTTTATGTCAAACCGAATTACAAAGTCTCTAAAAACTTATCAACACTGCGCCTCACAGACAAAGCAGCTTTGAACTTAAGCTATATTTTCAAGTTATACTCGGAGTTAAAAGTATCGATGACATTGCATAACACGAATTTCACGTAAGCGCTTCCAAAATGCGATACCGCTATGGAGACTGACACATTGAGTGATGGAATTTTGAATGTAAGTGTGTTGCATAACCGCTATAGTTGCAGATTTTCGATGGTGACCAAATTTGCAAGTCGTGATTGTAACTGCAGATGCCATAACTCAACCACTTGGTCATTTCCGATTCTTCGGTGTAATAGGCTATTTATAAACGAAATCATATGTCGTTTGCCTCACAAATCAACACGAAAATTTATCGAAGCGCTCCTAGCAAACTAATTAACAAGCAAAATTTTGCATCAGTTGACTAGGATTTGCATGCGCAAACTTTTGTCCAAAAACGTGACATTTGCAACTTCAAATCAACAAACCCATCGATTAAACAAAAGCCAAAAGTTTTAGTGATTTTAATTTACTTAAACACACTAGAAATTGTGTTTTTACAAAACCAATACTGACACAATAGAAAATCTTAGTCTCGTAACCTACACCCGTTTACTCCAATCAAGGTTCATTTTTCAATTGATGAGAAAACTATATTTTGTAAAATTGCTTTTAAGTATTTACTTTGTAATGTTGGTAGAAAACTGTTGCAGCACAATATATTTCCTGCCATTTTTTTCACTGCAGCAATGGTCAAACATCACCGATTTTCCACTAGTCTACACAAGAAACACTCTAATACAATTTTGTAACTCGTCTACTGTAAAGTATTACAACTTAACATGAAAAACTGTCGTAAATAAACTAGTTTGCAACTTAACTAGGACAATTTCTGACTCAAAAGACCATATGTTATGATGCAAGTACACTAGGGCAGCCATGAATACACATAATAACATTCGTAATTGCATGATATCATTTCCACATAGCAAAAGTTAACTAACTTTTAAAAACTCGTCATTTTGTCTCTCCTGCATACGCGTTTCCAACTTCTACATAAATTGATGTTTACCAACAAAAACTTGCACAAAAATCCTAAGAATGGACTTCAATCGCTATGAGTCACATCATCGTGACGCCCGAACCGTTCGCCTCAAGCCCAGGTTAAATGAGTACGACACAGATTCGGCAACGGCTGTCGGTCAGCTGATAAGGCCACAAGAGACTAGCCAAATAGCCACTGGCTGTCTAGTTCAATCAAGGACGTTTTACGAACTTTCAACGGATATGAGATTCTAAAATAACATTTTCGAGACCTAATGGTGCAAATACCTATTTCAATGCAACGATTTAGGATACGTTGCACACCATTACCAACAAATTGTAAAATACTTGCCCCAGTCATAAAACGTAAACTAAAAAGTCTAATTACAATGACACTTTAAGAGGCGTGGTACACATCGAGAAACAAAATATTGGCAATTTCAAAAGACGAACCTTACAGAATAAAAAGAAGCTGTGTAGGTTTGGATTTCGATGAGTCGCAGCACAACGCATATAATGAAGAATATTATACCGGAAATGAACAGAAGCAAAGCGGAAATCGATACATTTTGTTGACAAGCCGAGACTGCAGGTTGTATCTATTGCGCAACAATGATTCTGCTTTACTAATAACATGTACAGTAATACGTTTTTTGTACGATAAATCGTGGTAGATTAAAAAAGCAGTAGATAGTATAAACACAATTACATGCACTTTAAATAAAAATTGACGCAACTTTTTTTGTTTAAACAATAGACCGAAGTTGAAAAAGATGTTATTGAATGCGTGTAATCTGATCGGCATGTGAAACGACAAACAGATAGCGCAGTCACGAGAATAACGACTATCTACAAAAAAGAGAATACGCGAAAAAAAAACGAAGGTGGAATGTTGCGCAGTGCGTAACTGCGCACTACAGGAGACACAGTTGCGCCGCCCACGAAACGCTAAAGCGCTTTTCACGAGCACATACACGCATGGAAGTGCTACGACAGCAACATGCACCGCGAAACCAATCAAAACCCCCTTTTACTAAATATACAACAGTCTTCTAAATGAAAATAGAGGGTCACTCAAACCAAGCTTAACCTGCTACCAAATAGTTTGCACCGCATCAAGAAGCACTTTTTACTTTATTGCGCGGTTTTGTAATGATAACGCAGAAAAACAATTCGCATTTGAACATAAGCCTATATACTGTAACATTAATCTCACGTCGGCATCGCGAACTAGAGCAGCCATCCACGAATACTTGCACAGAATCAAAATAAAAAAATTACGCGCATGCAGCTCCAACATCGAAAATAAAATGCATTACCAATAGCTCAATCTCACTTTTCCACATTAACTCTATTACACCTGCTTAGGTCTCCTCGGCAAAAAATTACTTTTTTCATTTGAAAATACACAGTTTTTACATAGTACTTCGTAAGCTTATATCGCTCAATCACCTGTCATACTCAAACAAAAAGGGTAAAGATTATGGCTTGCAGTGGTGAGAACCGCGATAGTGATACCATAGTACAGTGGCGTAACGTGTCATAACTAAAGATAAAGGTTCAAACAGCCAGCAATTTAATTATCTTGTCAACATCATCATAATAGCAAAACGTCAACATGAAAGATAAAAACTAAACAAGTTTATTTACTCGCTGTTACACAGTAATCCGAGTAAACGTTAGCCTATGCATAAAAACCATAAGCCCTGTACCCATCACGGCACTACAATAGTAGGTCCGTGCTATTTTCTGCACTGTTGCATTAAACAATAACTGAACAGTAATAACAGCAACCATTTTATGGGAAGCAGGCCTACATGATGGGAGGTAACAACTTGGTCAAAACGTCAATCTTACATTAACACATAATATGTAAGACAGCACATGCCGACATAGGTAAGGAGTGATAAAGGTTAACACAGAGGCTGAAGCAGGTAAGATGCCACACCGTAAGAATTTCGAAAAAACAATACTATACTACCAAGGAGGTATTGCAAAACACGAAGCTGGTCGAGAGCAACCAGATCGTTCATGATCTAACAGTCCGAGGATATCATTACACAATCGCAATAATCTGCAAATTTAAGTTGTATCTATAAACAATCTAGATTACTATATATTACACGCAGCATTCAATGCAACTATTCATCAGTTAAATTAGCCGACTGAAAAATATAAAACTGGTACATGCCCGCAAACGATTGTTACAGTTCGCGCGTTTTCTTCAAGCCAGTCAGCTGTTTCGCAAAAACATTCAGTTGTTGCGCAACGCCACGTGATGACGATATTAAAGTTAGTTTAACCAATTTAGATGAAACGCTAACAAGCACTTTCTAACATTTGCTTTCCGCAGTAATTAGCCAATAATTTTCAGCAGTTTCTTAAGATTTATAAGTTTCAGGCGAAGTAAGAGTACGGTAGGCCTATGAGCAGTTATAGTTTTGAACTTACTTCTTGTGAAGCGTTTTCTGCACTTCGGGATATTCTGTAGCTACACTTGTCAACATCGACACTGGTTCTATACTCCAATTGAGGTTCTTTTTTGTTAAATAAGCCATAAACCGATAAAAACCTTGTTATTTGGCTATATTTTTCAGCATTACGTATCTCAACTCATGTACACGGCAATGGCGGGAAATCTGCAATCACAGGCTTATTTTGATCAATGCGCAATACAAAATACTCCCTAAGCTGAAATGCTTGAACAAATATCCTCAACTTGTCAAAAAAAACAACAAAAAAACTAAAAATCCTTCAAATTATAACACTAATTTCGAAAACTGCCTTTAATTGCTACAAATACTTATTATATCAGCCAATTTTTTGCGTATATTTTCAACGGATGAATAAAAAGATAAAAAAAGGAAGTAACCGGCCGGTCAGCTGACACGAAAAAAGAGAGACTAAAACAAACACATTACGTCATCGTAGTAACAGCTGTGTCAGAAGTGCGCGTCAAGCACACACGCACAAACGTCTGGCGAAACGGTTGGAAAGAAAACTGCAAATCCCATTGACTGACTTTGAGTTGTAATGGCGGTTTCTGAAGTAAAATGCCTGCCAGCTGTTGCTCTTGTATTTCGTTTTGAAGCACAGGTTAATGCGAATAGCGTTGGTTTATTACCGATACTGCAAAATAATTTTGAGCTACAGATGAAAAATTTTTGACATGGGCATTTTTCTACAATTTTCAGATACTATTTTATAAAATTCAAGAGCGCGAAGTGTTAGCATTTTTTTTTTCTGTTATTTGTCACTAAATACTAACTGCCTGCATTCAGTGATGATCAACATATTTATAAAAATGATCGAATAAAACTGTCCTCAAAAGCAACAATGAAGACTTGTCAGTCATTCTAACTGATGTTCTTGGAAAATAAACAACAAAAATGCCAGAAATGTTTTTTCTACTATTTATAGGCAGGTAATAATTTCTCCATGACTAATAAACTTAATCATACTTTGCAAAATAGCGTTATAAATAGCAATTCAATCTCTTTAGCAGGTGAAATCATGTTTAGCCTTTGCAAGTTTACAACAGGCGATTTTGTTTTGTTTGCCGACAAATGAATACTTAAACTACCGCAAAAAAAGCGGTGGACCAATGTTTTTTTTTTCTAATTTTTCACCAAGTGCGTATCTATTGGTCGACTTACAAGAGGTTTGGAAGCCCCAATCAATGAATCATGCCGCGTTTATGTTGGCCTAACTTTATATGCGCCATAACCCTGCTCAATCTTTTCCGAAAAATTTTCAGAAGCAAGCGAGCTGATAATGCAGATGGGAATGATGTCCCAGCGTAGCCGTTGACTTTCCGGCTATTGTCAATTAATTCAAGTTACAGGGTGACACAAAAAAAAAACGTTCATCACCTAAGCTTGAATAACTCCAAAAATAACAGACCTATTTTTTTGTTTTTTTAGAAATGCTAAATAGAGTTATTGTTCTAAAAGTATACCAAATTTGTCCTTCAAGATGCCATGGGTTACTGAAAAGTGAAAAGGCATTTATAGTTGAGGCATACTTTCGCCATAAGTCTATCCATGCAGCTCAATTGCAATTCAAAAAACGGTTCGGTAGTCATGCATTTTTTGTCCACGCAACGATTTATAGATGGGTCAACAAGTTCAGAACCCAACAAACTCTGCAAAACCTCAACTGTAAAAATACTAACCGATAATCAGACTCTAGACAACCAAAATTGTTCAGGTCACCGCACAACGTTGCGGCTCCCAAAGACTTTGTTGTCCGCAGCCCAAGCAAGTCTGTACTTAGACGAAGTCAGGAGCTTGGAATCAACCGTAAGACTGTGCGTAGGCTTCTTATCGCAGATCTCAATTATTGGAGTGGCTACAGCAGGGCTTTCCTGACCGACTGATCAGTTGCAGGTGTGACCCAGAGTGGTCGCCGCATTCGCCAAACTTGAATCCCCCAGATTTTTATCTGTGGGGATACCTTATAAGGACAGGGTGTATGGCAACAACCCTCAGACAATTCCTGACTTGAAGGCAGAAATCAAAGCAGGAACAAGAGCGATCACAAGAGAGGAATGCGGGAGGGTCATTGAGAACTTTGCCCGTCCGATCCAAGTGTGCCTGCTGCGACGGGGAGCTCATTTCGAGCACATTTTTGAGCTAAGTGAAACAAAGACTTTTTGAACTGGTACAAACTTGAAACCTAGGAGATGTTTGCTACACAGGCTTTACCTCACGTAACCAAAATCTCTTGTAAATTGAACTAAAATTTTGGAAGTTAATCGATTTTTGGCGATGAACGTTTTTTTGTGTCACCCTGTACAAAGGATTTTTGCGATATAAGAGGCCAAATTTTTGCCGGATAAACAAACTTCTCGTCCCTGTAAACACCAAATAATTCATCCGACTTTTAGAACAGCGCTTCAAGAGCTAACACAACACTTGGGCAATTGGCATATATAAATTTAGTGATTACGGCGTAAGCTGTGAATTTCAACAGTAGCCAAAAACATCATAACAGAAGTGTTTCGTTTCACTGCAACAGTCCTCAAGTAAATTTTCATGTTTATTGCAACATTATAATATACAACCATTGATGCGCACAATAAAATGCCAAAAAGTTAAAAACTACAGTGTACAATGCACAACATAAAGAAAATAGCCTACAAAAAAAACAAAAAATTAAGAATAAACAGGTTGTGCAAAAAAGGATATGAGAGTTGGCAGTTCGTAATTGTCAAGTATCTCCAGCAATCTTGGGACTTTATTTTTGACATTGATTCCTTTGAACTTAAATTTGTCAATATACAAATCCGTGATCATCCCTAAAATGCACGCAAAAAATAATTTACAGCAGTAATGATGTTGCACAAAGGCAGGTTGGTAATGTTAATGGAGTAAAAATCACATCATGCAAAGTTAGGTGAAAGCCTAGACCAGGGTTTTTTAAACGGAGCTCTCAGCCCCTTGGGTCCACGAGATTTTGATGAGGGTGCGGGCACAACCTGGGACACATAGGCTTTTCTCTGGTTAAATGTTGACTTAAACACTGTTTTTGATTGCAGTAAAATACCTCTACATATTTTCATAAAAAAATTCTTATTGAGGTGCTGGAAGCCACACGTGGTGAGGTCTCGCTAGAGAGGGCCAAGAATCATAAAATGTTAAGAACCGCAGGCATAGACCAAAGCAGGATTAAATGATTCTTTAAATCCATTACATACAACTTGTGATAACTGCGACGTAAATTATTCAACAAACACCTAGTCCAGCGCTACTTCTTAAACTACCAGTGAAACTGAAAGACGCAGAAATCCGTTGATTATCAGGTTACTGTAGTCTCATTTAATAACTTTAAATACCTTTTTAATATACATCAAAAAACAATCTCAATACTTAAAGGTATTAGTAAAAGAGTAACCAAAAAATTTCAAATTGTATGTTTTATGCGCAATGCATCTATCGGTCAGGCAATGAGAATCAAATCGTTCTCTTTTGCGCAGAAATCTTATCTAAATTATTTGTAGAATTTCTCACGTGATTAGGCATGACCTTTCACTTTATCCAACTCTCACATCTTTACACGTTTAGAAAAATGCCAAGATAGTCTGTCGGGAAGATATGCTTTTCAGTTTGATGAAGAATGATTTTTCAAAAAAAAAAACTTGACAAATCATTGCTCTGAACGTTACACTGCTAGTCCGGTGCGAGTATTTATAATTTAAATGCGGTGATAAAACTCCAAATTGAAAAGAAAAAAAAGAAACCATTTTGGGAAAAGCGTTCGAAATCAACCATTTCATTCAAGAGCTATTCATCAAAAGATTTATGCAATTACGGGATATGGTTGCTTCCAGTAATGAAAGAGCTCATTGACCAAGGTCAGTGCATATATTTATTTAAAAACACAAAGTAAAAACCTCTACAGACTGTTTCACCTCAGCGGATCATCAGGAGGTATCTAAAATTTTAAATTCTAATTTAGATCCCTCCTGATGATCCGTTGAGGTGAAACAGTCTGTAGAGGTTTTCACTATGTGCATCAAAATATTCATAAATTTTAAACGCAGCTGATGCAGCTCAAGTGGAGAGAAATGTAGGCAATTTATTGCTAAAAATGATCTCATTACTTCCAAGAACGCAAGCGCTGCTTTGTTGAACACGTCATCCCAAAACTATTAAAGAACAAAAAGAGAGTTGAAAGCGCAAGGGCAAATGAGGCCACTTCAGCTCTTTAACCGAAGATAACCCCAGATAATTCAACAGAGAAAGATAGCAAGTTTACACAAGCATACAAAACCCAAGCACTAACCGTAAAGCCGCTCCAGACGTGACGGTTGCTTCAGGAATTCACTTTTCAACTCCGACGCGTTCTCCAAAATCATCTGATATTCGGGTGCCAGAAACTCCATACTGCCCTCGTGTGTTTGAAGTTCCTACAATGTAGAGTAAGTGAAAACAAGAGAAGCGACTATAAGTCGCTTTTTCGTTGGCCTTTTGTGTACCATAACTTTTTGTTCGTTCAACCTGACAATTTCAAATAATTTGTGTCTTTTTCATTTTTGAGAGTAGGTGCGAAGACTATTTCTAAAGAACGAAGAAAGTCTTTGTAGTTTCATACTTAGTTGCAAATTGTACCACAAGACAAACAAAGTTTGCGTTTCCCTTAAAATCCATTTGAAACATTCAAAAAAGACTGTTCACTCTTCCAGTTCCAGAATAAGGTTTATGATGGAATATTGAAGTATTTAATTCTCTAGGCCACGTATGCACAACACAAGGCATGCGTACCCAATGTGGCACTTCATAAGCTCGAACGAGGGACGCCAACACTTTGATAAAAAGTAATTCTTGTAGTCATAATGAATCGTAATAACTCAGATTTATATCGAAATACACTCTAATTACAGTGAATTGTGTCAGTAAATACTTTTTCGTTATTTTGTGTTGTAACGTTGAAGTTTGATGTTATTCGTAAGTATTTATACCAACAATTACTCGAAAGTGACGCGGCACGCGACAAGATTATTTCGAATGCTTTGGCACCTATCCTCATTTGAGTGGCGCACCCCAGCTCTATGCAACCAGATGATTTTTTTTTTCGAAATTGAAACGCTAATATGTGGAAATTGAAACACAACCCAATCTAGAACTATAACGATTATCTAAAAACTTACAGTCAACTTTTGCTATTGGGGAAAAATTAATAAATAGTTTACCTGCAAAGCATCCAGCAGATTTACTTTCTTCACCAATAGGAATTGATAATCCATCTTTGGATGCAAGAGACGAAGAGTGTGCGAGATCGAGTCCTCGTTCACATCATATTGGATGTTCAGAGCAATCTTTTTGGCCGTGGCTTCCTTGCTGAGCATATCTTTGAGAATGGAAATAGTAGAGATGTTGTCAGAACGAAAAACACCTTCTCCTTTCCTGTCCCATTTTAAAATATAAAGGTTTGACAAGTTAAACTTCTTGAAGCTGAGCACAACTGCACACAATAAGAACACTCCAACTGCTACTGCTTTGGTATCGCATGGTGAGGTTGAAATACTTATTAATTTTGTACCAATCACCCAGTTATTTCTATTTTTTATTTAATTCCGCACAACAGCCAGAGCGGATTCATAAGAGATAAAGGAGTGATCCCCCAACCTAAAAAACATCTCTAACAACAAACAACTGCAATGGCTGTCTACGTGAGTTCACGATCATGACAGCATCCCACTTAACAGAAATCTTAGATCCGTTTCTGCACAAGAGTTACTCGGCGAGACCTCATGGTTGTATTAATCAGACAATCCAGGGCTTTGAAACTATGGTCAAGTACTGAGGATGAAATAGAACTTGCAAACAAACTTGCTTGTAACTCAGTCGGCATATATTTACTGAAATTGAACAGTAGGCATATATCACATTTGCTGTTTGCAACACTACTGCTCAGACGCGCGTTAATTTGCTGCGAAGTTGTCACAGTAACAGAGAAAAATCTTAGCAATCTACGAGGCGAGTCACAGCAAAGAATCATAATTTCTGTAAAGCAAACTGCTGTTACTGCATTTGACTTGTATCTACAATGGCTAAAATGAATGTTAAGCTGGATAAAATCTTACACTCTGTTGAAAATCTGACGTTAAGAATTCATAAATTGGAAAAGACAATATCAAACTATGGTGAACGACTGGACGAGCTAAAATGTAAATTAAATACCAAATTTGAAGAAATTGATTTTCGTTTAGAAGATGAAGCAGAAACAAGTGAATTAGAAATCTTACAGGCAAAGTTAGCAACCACTGAAGAGACTATTAAAGAACAGGAACGAACGGCTGTTATGCCAGAATCTTACGAAAAAAGGTTAAATATATTAATTCACGGTATACCTGAACCGAATAACAATGTGTGGGAAAACTCTTTACAAACTCTTGCAGCTATCCAGAATTTCATGAAAGATGGTCTGCTTATTTCCGACCCATTGACGATACCATTAGCAGATTACCATCGATTACCACAAAGGCCAGTGTTCAGAGACGGAAGAAAGGTCACTGGACCTATTATCATTAAATTGACCACCGCACCCGACATAAAGCGGATCTTTAGCGGTCTTTAAAAAAAGACAATTAACGTAGGACCCAAAATGATACCAAAGTAGAACTGTCTTCTTAGCTCTGATCATACCAAATTGGAGAGTCAAATTTATTCTTTGTGCCTTTACATAACACTGCGCTATTCTTTACGATCAACTTTACGCTTCTGTATCAAAACAATTAGTTACGCATTTATGAGCAAAATTGTAATATTCCTGTGTTATAAAAATGTGATATACTCTTACCAGTGTTGAACTTGCAGCTTCTGTTTAGTTTTAATATTTTGTTTATCAAGACATCGAACGAAACCCAACCAACGTTACTACTTCGTCACAATTAATTGCTTTTTTTGCGAATTTGTCAAAACCATTCAAAATCTAATTAAATAACTCAAAATTGACACTATGCTGGCTATAGAAAATGAAGGTAACGTTTGCTGGTTACGCAAAAGCTACAAGTTCAAACCTTTTTTTCCTTGTGTCTTAATCATTATGCCTCATCTTAATTTATTATGCTACTGGCAACACTCTGCTGTATTTATGTTGCTCTGCTTTGCTCTGTTTTTGTTTTCTATATTTTGCTTTGCTATTAATCGAAAATGGTTGCTAGTAGTTACTGACTTTTCATGTCAGGAAGCCACCTCAGAAAACTATGAATCCGAACGTACAATAATTGATGAAAATAATTTGCCTGATAGACTGTTCCAAAGTTTAAAAGCAAATATTTCTCCTTGTAAATCTATAATTTTGAAAACAACAAATTTTACTTTAACAATACTAACTCACACCTTATTCTTCATCTTAATATTTGTTCGCTACAGGCATATTTTGACGAATTGCTTGATTTCCTCCAAGAATTTTCTAGTTTACCTTCAATCATCTTCATTTCAGAAACCCGTATCAACAATAATTCTATGATCACCATTAATATACATGGATATTATTTTGTCCACTTTTCTTCCCCTAGAAAAGCTGGAGGTGTTGGTACATATCTTTCTAAATTCCTAAAATTTACATTGAAAGACAATTTGCAGTTAAATGTGACGGAGTGTGAGGATTTGTGGTTTCAAATGCAATTTCCTGGCCAAAAAAAAAATTATATTTTTGCAATAACTTACCGTCGTCCGTCATCCTAGAAACAGTCTTTCTACTTTTATTGAAAAACTAGACGAAACAATGAATTATTTTAACCAAAAAGGAAATACGGTGTACATTTTTGGCCCTATAAATCTAGATTTAAATCCCCAACAAATTACCTCCCCAATTTCGGACCATCTACAAACACCTGATATCAATGGATTTACATGCCTATTACTAACCCAACACGTAATTGATCACCTCCTTGCAAATGACTGTGAATCAAAGTTGACACTCGGCGTTATTTCTTACAAAATCTCAGACCATTTCCCAATTTTCTGCACTGTCTCCAATCCCGGATTTGCGAAATCCTCCAACCCTCTTATTGACAGTCACACATTTCGTAACATAAAAACAGTTGACGGTATCCTCTTTCGCAAAGACCTTGAACATTAATGAACAATTCCTTACTTCTTTACTACTTGATCTACAACACTCACTCACTGCTACCACATCTCTGAATGAAATAAAAACTTCAATAAACTAGTAATGACTATATCCAACATTATTGAAAGGCATGCTCCCCTCCAAGTCGCTGCGAGAAGATAAAAATGTGTGCAACAAAAACCGTGACTAACAAAAGGCTTATTAGTCTCGATAAAAAACAAGCAATATTGTATAAATGCTACTTTTTGAATGGTAATGAATTTTAAAGGTATTTTTTCAAAAAATATGCTAACAAACTAATCCGAGTTAAAAATCTTTCAAAGAAATTCTATTATAAAAAAAAAATCGCCAAAATAAAACACAATCCAAGAGAATTATGGAAATTAATCCTTTCAATGATTCCTTCGAAACATACAAATCCGACTATCACAAAAATAACTTCTGATAACGTTGCAGTAGAAGACCAAAGTATTATCGTTGAAATTTTTAACCGATACTTTGTAGAAATTGGCCAATCCTTAGCTCAAAATGCAAACACACTTGATAATACTGATTTTCGAAGTTTTTTAAAAAACTCTGTTTCAGATTCGATAGTCTTAGATTCGCCACAATCGAAAGAAATTTACAATGCAATAAATATACTAAATATCCATAAGGCATGTGGATGTGATAACATATCTTCTTATTTCTTGCGTTTGGGTAACGAAGTCTTGGCACTCTTCTTATCACAATATTTTGGATATTTTTTTAAACTTGGTACTTTTCCTGAATAGTTGCCAAAGTAATTCCTATTTTTAAATCAGATAACAAACATCAAGGCAACAACTATCGCCCCACATCTCTCCCTCCGTCTTTATCCAAAATTCTTGAAAAATTGATTAAAATTAGATTAGTACGCTTCTTTAAAAAAACAAAACATATTTTGAGTAATCGATTGGCGGTACAGAACTTGAGAATTGCTTTGAAAAAAGCTGTTTTCGCGTTAGGCTTCAAGAAATCCTCTGTCATAACTTTTAGAGTAGCTTTGAGAAAAACTGTTTGTCTCAGTGACTCTTTTCTGTAGCTTTGAAAAAAGCTGTTTGTGCCAGAAGCTTTTCGTGACGCACTCGTCAGAAGTTAGAAAGAGTTTGTCTATACTCTTAAACTGTTCAAGTAGAATTTAGGTTCGCACGACTTGTTCAATCAGAACTGAGCGTGACTTTCCCGCGTTCGATTGGATTCGCCAATGTAACTACCGCTTGGCTGCCGTCCGAAACTGATATTTATGAATCGCCAGGCCTTGCTTTCTCGTTCTCACTTTGACGCGATCACCCACTGACGAGTGCGCCACGAAAAGCTTCTGGGACAAACAGCTTTTTTCAAAGCTACTCAAAAGAGTCACTGAGACAAACAGCTTTTCTCAGAGCTACTCTAAGAGTTATGACAGAGGGTTTCCTGAAGCCGAACGCGAAAACAGCTTTTTTCAAAGCTATTCTCAAAACATATTTTACGATTTTCAGTAAGGTTTTAGAGAAAAATATTCTGTAATTCATGCACTACTAGATGTCACATCACTTGGTTATGATGCCATTCAAGATAAAAAGTTTTCAGCTTTGCTCCTGAAGGATTTTCGAAAGGCATTTGAAACGGTGCCTCGTAAAAACGGTGCCTCGAAAACTTTATCACTATGGAATTCGGGGTCCTGCCTATTCTCTTATTGAGAGCTACCTAACTAATCGCAAACAATTTGTGTCAATCAATGATAACAATTCTTTACACAAACCCATTAATATTGGAGTCCCTCAAGGTTCCATCCTAGGACCTCTCTTTTATATTGTCTATGTCAACGATATTTACATTGCCTTATCCTGCAAACCTCGTCTCTTTGCTGAAGACACATGTCTCTTCCTATCTAGTCCTACTTTATGAGATCTGAAACAAAAATGTAACATAGAGCTACTAAATCTTCGCATCTGGTGCGATGTCATTAGATTACTAATTAATCCAGATAAATCTGCTGCAATAATCATTCCTCCCAAGCTAAATAACCCCATGCCCTTCTTAAATATGTTGTATAATAACAAATTAATACTATGTAAAAAACTCTCAAAATACCTAGGTATTACGATAGATTACAATCTTAACTTTAAGTCTCACATCCATACAACCGTTTCAAAGCTCGAAAGGTCTGTAGGAATATTAAATAAGCTTCGATTCATCTTCCCTCCTCCTACTTCACTTCTTCTCTACTATTCTCTCATACACCCACATCTTCTATTTGGACTTCCTATATGGGGGGGGAAGCACCTATCCAACTTACTTAATTAAATTACAACTACAAAATAAGGCAATTCGAATAATTAGTAACTTTTCTATTAAAACTCCTATCACGCCACATTTTTATAAACTGAGAGTCGTCAAAATTCATCAATTGTACGAATTTGAAATTGCAAAATTAATGCACCAGCACTCCAGGAGTATGTTACCACCTATTTTCAATTATCTTTTTCAAAAACTTTTCAATAAACACACCCGGAAAACTAGAGCCACAACCCATCATAATCTACTTATTCCCAGATATTCAACCAACAGATCCCAAAAATCAATAAAATACCAAGGAGCTAAACTTTGGAACTCCTTATCCGTTAAATTACGAAATCAGTTTTTCTCTAAACTTAAACGAAACTATTATAAACTAATTCTTCTTAACTAATAACGATAACATTTTAATTAACTTTATAACATTTGCATTCTAATCAAATTCGATGCCACTTTTCAGCGACTTCTCTGGGTAACTGCTTGACTTGAAGACCTTAATCGGTCACTTCGCAGTCTCCCTTCGAGTATTTTATTTTGTTATTTTTTATTTTGAATGCAATTGTATTTGTAATCTTATGTTTCTACACTCGAGAAATAAACTGAATATGTCTGTCTGTCTGTCTGCCTACTCTGGGCAATTTACAGCAAAAAATAAACAGCCCAAAACTCAAAACAGCACAGTTCTCACCGTGACTTCTCCTCGTGACAGCTGCTTCGCTCAATGGAGCTCATCAGCCGAGTCACGAGACCGCGGCGAGGAAGAGATTCGTCTGATGAGCTCCATTGAGCGAAACAGCTATCACGAGGAGAGGTCACGGTGAGAACTGTGTTGTTTTTGGCTGTTTATTTTATGTTTTAAATAGCGCTGAGTAAATATAAGTCCACAATTCAATTCTATTGTTTAATCTACAAATCTTTGAGTATTTTTCCCTTATCTTACATTTGTAGTTAAACTTACTTGTACACACACTCGAGCTGAGTGTCTAGAAAAGTATTGCAGAAATACAATTTTACTTCCTGTCCAGCAGGCGGTCTTACAGGAAGGTCGGGCAAGCAGAAACACACCCAAGAGTGAACCTCAGCTATACTGAATGGACCGTACAACTTCAGTGTGTTCATAGGCCTATAAAAATGTCGATAAATTTCAGAACCAAGAGAGATAGATTGACAATGATATAAGTATAGAGGTCGAAGCGTTTCGAAAGCATTCAAATGTTTCACATTTTTTGGTACTTGTTTTTGTCATTAAAATTGCATTTTGTCATTAAAATTTCATAAATTACTGAACAGTCTACGAAACTAAAACTATGTAAGCATTCCCACACTGAGGTAAGCTATCGGCAATCGTCGAAAATATTTTGGCACTACAAAACTATCTGGTCTTGCCAAAGAGCATATAATGCATGCAATACCTGCTATCATCAATGTAATGGGTTCTTTGATGAAGAGATAGGGGCCGGACAGGATATCGTCGCAACACCGCAGTTTTCGGAAGCAATTGGGGAACAATATAAGCTTGTAGATGTCCGTAGTGACCTTCGATGGAGCGGAACTTAATCTGAAATCGGGGAAGTTAATAATGTCACACCAACTTTCGTCCATATGTTGCTTACCAGCACAGAACATTCTAGACGTTTTTAATCGTCAAAACTACTAGATCCAAAATCTCGTTGCTACTAAATCTAACCAAACGCGGAAAAGCTGCTGATATCTATATGTGACTGACTGTCACTTACGTCACGGTTTAAAAAATTCTCAAAATTACAACCAAATTCAAAGCTCCCTCGCTAATATTCTTACCCCTAGCAGAAAAAAATATTTTGCTTTTAAAACAAAAAAATGTCACGATAAAAATTGTCCGCTAAAGAGCCTCACGAACTTTAATCACATTTTACCTCAAGGCGGGACGTGTTAGCTTGACATCGATACGTCGATAGTAAATAGTTTTGATTTTGGTTTTTCCCCGGGATATCTGGGTTGGTTCGCGATACAACAGCAGAAGTTTTTTCAGAGTCTAGCAAGTCAATGGGCACGTCGGTCTGTTATACCAATAAAAATCATTGTAAAAAAGCACATTCGTTCAAATGGTTAGTTCTAACGGTTATATAAAACACTTAAAAAGTTTTATTAATCTCAAAGTATTCCAACAGACAGACAGTTTACTCACTTTCCCAATTAATGAAGTACATTTTTACAATGTCACTTTAAGAGTTTTGCTAGGGTAATAGAATCATCTATTTACATTTACCTGTATGACAACATAATCTATTGAGGTTTGAACTTCAATGCTTAAGTGATAACTAGCATCAGATGGGTTTAGTTTGAAGTTGTCATTGACGTGGCATGTGACTGCTTTCATTAGAGATTTGTCATCGACTGTGGATGATTTCTGCAGTCTGTCTGCTTCTTTTTCTCGCTGAGATAAGATCTTGATTTTTAGAGCTTCGACTTCAGTTCTGCAAAAAAATATAACCATCAGCCATCACCTGAAGTCTTTGAAAATCAACCATGAGTGAATATTAATAGAAAATTCGCACAGATAAGGCATGAACAATAATGGGCTGTTGCACCACTTTCATATTGGGGGAAACGACTGTAGTGAGCTTTCAGAATTTTATGCAATTTTAATCTGTTATGAAACCATATGCTTCGCTCTAATTATGTCATTTATAGACCACTTTCTTCAACTGATGACCACCAAACTTTGGCTAATTCGGTTTAGACGTGTTATCCAGACATTACGATACGATCATTCTTTCACAGCAGAGTTATATTTTCATAGCGTAACCACCAAGCCAAATTTTAAAGCAAACCTACGACTTTTGGGCAAGGATGAAAAATTTTAAAATAAGACAGGAACATACGTAATTTTTTCTCCTGCACGTAGAAGTTCGATTAGGCCAAAAATTTAATATTAGATGAAAATTGCAAAACGTACAAACTTACTTTAACGCACTAAGCATGTTTGCTGCTTCCTGGTCAAAAGCTAAGCCCTCAGAAGTATTGGATTCTGCTGAAGCTAAGCGATTAGAACTTCTTTTTTGCATTCGCTCAGTGGTAAGGCCGGTGATCCATCCAGAATATGTGCTAATCAATATTTCATCATGGCCTAGTGATGCGACGCAGCCTCCTTGTATAGAAGTAATACTTTCCTTAAAATTCTGTAGACGAAACAGATTTTGCAATCAATGCAAAATTGAGAAAACAGAAGGACTGCAGCTTAATACATCAGGTGTCCTATGCAAGTTATCATTTCAATAAAAACTCCATTTTAGGCGTCCCTGTTGCTTGTCCTTAGTCGTACTGATCACCAAGTTAAAAAGAAAGCACAGTATTTGTCAAAAAATACGAAATGAATTAACAAAAGAACTATTTCACCGGTAAGAAAACAATTTAACTTTGAAATTAAAATAAGCCTATTCACTAGCTCCGTTAATGCAATTCCAGCTAAGCAACGCAGAAAATGTTTGCAACTGAAACGTTTTTTTAGTGAATTGTACAGAGCAATAGAAAACAAAATTATTGTAGTTTCAAAAACAAAAAAAAAATCTTCATAATACTCGCGGTATTACGCCTAATCGTGCAACGAGTGACGGGGCCCATCTCCGCGGCTTAGCGCCTGGGCAACACAGCTCCACAGAAACGCCGCAGCGGTGACGAGCCGTTGGCGTCACTGTGTCCAATTAGAGCGGTCCAGAAATCAAGCTTCGCACCTACCGCACCGATAGTAATGTGCTTAATAACCGAGCTAAACTACCAGTTTGATTGTAACTTTTCTGGCAAGCTACTGTACTTCTTACATGAGAATATCTCAGGAAAGGCTCCTCCGTGTCATCATAAGCGTAAATCTCGACGTTTCCGTCTTCTCTTCCCACCAGCAATTCTTCTTGTCCATCGCCAGTGATGTCATAATGGGACAAACAACTTACACCACCCAAGTTTTTTTCATTGGTTAAAAGCCATTTGTAAACAGGTTCATTTCTAAAATACAAGGTAATATATAATTGCAACTAACAATTCATAGTAGGCTTAGGGTAGCCATTTATTAGCTCTGTATGTCGCGCAGTTTGAAAGAAAAAATTACATATTTTGTAACACATGTTCTTTCAGTCAATTTAGAGCAAAAAATGTCCAACTTAGATGTCGGAAATTTCCGACTTATATATCAGACAAATTGTACTCTAATTCGGACCAAAATACACGCGCAAAATAAGCGTAAATCATTTCCTGTTTTTCAAATCAATTTTGTTCCACTAAAAGAGATGAATTTGTCTGATAAGTCGGAAATTTCCGACATATAAGTTGGACATTTTTTGCTCCAAATTGACTGAAAAAACATGTGTTACAAAATATATAATTTTTTTCCAAACGGTGCGCCATAGCTCTGCCGTAGAAACAAGCGTGCTTAGGACAACACCTCAAAAATAGTATTTTTAAAGGGTTTTTTACTTCAGCTTCTTAGTCGGATAAAGCTATTACGACGCGAAGACACTACGTACATTACGACAATGAGTATATACAGCAAACACAAACACATTCGTGTAATGACCAGGTCCAGGTATTCGACGTAAAACCAGTAAACTTTTCATCACAAATTTGCTGTATGAAATTATTATTCTAAAACCATCTGCAATCGTCCCCCCTTTTTTTCGACTGCACAAATGTATTCTTCTATTAATTTGTTTAGCTCGGATCGTTTCGTAACATTTTCTTTCATTTTAAACAGACATTTTTTTACTAATACCTCGTTTACGACGTTTCAAAATGTACCAAAGACTATAGGTGAAAAAGAAGAAAATTGTTGCCAACATATAATTTGTAGATGTTGAGAAAACTTTTGTGAAGCCCTGTTGGAAAACTTTTTTTGGTCGGAAATTAAGACACAGTACAGAAAGAATTGAATTCACTCTTTACATCAGTTTTATCTCTAAGCATGTATGGTTAATATCTCGCCGCTAAAAAACAAGACAAATATCTAAGCCAATGCTTTCAGAGTCGCTATTATGAGTAAAGTTTCGCGCTTTAATGTTCAACTTACTCAGTTAACATCACATGTCCAATTTTTCCATCAGTGGTTCCATAAATTAATTCAGTTGAAGATGCATTGCCATTACTTTTGTATGGAGCGATACACTGCGGTGTGCCTGATACTTCAACTTCACATTTCAGCTGACAACCCTGCGCAAATAGCTGGGATAGTTGCATAGCTTAATAAAAGTCAACGGCGAATTTAATTCAACCGCACTAAATCAAAGTCAAACATGTCACAAACGATCTGTAACCAGAACAGCGGCAAAAGCTTAAAACTTTGGCAATCGTAATGACGGCAAAACATTGTCACAAAAGTTTTAAATTTCCTGGTAGCTAGCGCAGACTTGAATCATTCCTTATTGTTAAACCTTTCTTCAGGTTGTTAAGTGGTAAATACACGAGCAAGGGTAATTATTGAAAACCAATTTCAAGAACTACAGTAAAAACGGTACATCAAATACAATATGAACATAGACAAAACAGCAAAAAATAAACAAATCGGGTATTTAACTTACGTCTAACACTCTCAAGTTTTTGTCATTGCAAGCTAGAACTGGAATCAGCTTGTCACCAGGCTGCCTATTGGTTGGCAAGCAAATGACGTCATTAATTTTGTCATTTGACAAATAGTAACCTTGATCTTCACAGTCAGAAAAATGATTGTAAATGTACAAGCCACTCACTATCAAATCGCTGCCACTGATAAACCTAAAATTATAACCAAATAAGTGAAAAAATGTCGAAAATAGCAGATTGATACCTTCATTTGCATATATTCCGCTGCCACAAGAGACAAAAGTACAATGCAATAAACCAAACCATAATCAACCCTAACTTATGACAAGCCGGCATTGTTTATGCTTTCAACAGACTTTTGCTTCATAATTTTTTACTCGCCATAACTATTCACTAAGAGATTTAATGCACTTATCGTGAAGCGTCTAATACAAGTAGGCATCATTGAAGCTTACGATAGAATTGAACCAAAATCATGCAATTATCATTATGTTTTTCAAATTATTCGTACTTCACAAATACTTCATCAACAAACGTGTCCGAAATTGACTGTTATACAACACCCCAAAACTAGTAGCCTTACAGGTTTGATATAGTTTCAGTTAAATTGCTGTTGAAATCCAAAAACTTCTTCCCTTTTCGAGAATATCCTCGTACTTCGGCTCCTGATGCAACAAATATTTTATCTTGAGGAGTTCCAAGAGCTCCTCCAAGCTCCACTTTGTTAATGGGAGGTCCAGGAGGCAGTTTAAATATGCTCTGAATGAAATACATTCATGACCAATCAAAACACATCAAGATGATATTACCAGCAAAAGCTGAATTTTAAGTTATCAATGAATGTAACAAAGTTTAAACCTGAAGTATGTATGAGCATATTGCATAATTAGTAGAGATGAAGGTTTTACACCAGTAAATTTCACGTAAAATTGCATAAATTATAAATCTCATATACGGTACTTAAGTAACACCAGTAATTAAAAATCACACTTGAGTACTTCAATAGTAATGCTCATCTACCCTGTAAGATTAAGATTAGTAAAAGTACCACTTTAAAGGAGGGACAGGGTCTCAACTACAAAAACCATAAAAAAATCTGGCATATTTCACTCACTTGGCACCATGAGTTTTTTTTACTAAAAGGCAAAGTCAAAAGGGAGGATCCCCTCTACTGATAGCACAATGCCCCCAGGCTCTAAACATGCTCCTGAGAACTACACACATTCCAAAACTGCATTGGATTAAAACTGTAAAAGAGATAAACTGACTAGCACTGTTCCCCCTAAGATTTTAACTAGTGCGAATTAGCCAAAATATAAAAAATCACTAAAAATTTGCCCAAACATTTAAAGGGTGTGATTCAAGGTCTGGAATAATTTTTGTTTATAATAAGAGTTTCCACGGTAAAACACTGTGATATAACTGATAAATTTCTTGATATCTTCATCTTTAACATCCTGTCACAAGAAAGCGGCAGAGGCGCTATGCATTGGACGAATCCAGACTCGCTTAGAAGTTGCCCTTGTTTCCAAGTTTTCCAGTTAAATTTTCTTCTCACTTCTTTAATTTGCTGCTTGCCAGATTCCATCAAGCAGAGATAATCAACATGAACCATCTTATCCAAGGACCGAACAATGAGAGTAGGTTGGAAGTTGAACCATTAACCTTGCGATCATGGTCGTCGTAAAAATGACGCTTCAAACCACTGCGCCACGCTGCCGAATGTGCTAAAAAAACTGAAGCACTTTCAACTAATTTGCTTTTAAATCATTACAGCAATGTGCAAAAATCGAAATACTTAGCCAAAAATTTCTCATTTTTTTCGAATTTTGCACCTTAGAGGGAACACTGCTGACTAGCTATTTTAGTACATCAATAGCATAAACTGTACAATCGTATTCTCACAGTGAGTTCTCTTTTTTTAATTCCAAAGCATTGCAAAACTCCATTTCTATCAGCAACGACAACTTTTTGAGTTACTTTCCGTTTATCATTGTTTGGTAAGATTTTCATGCATTTCCGCTCTGTCACGCCGACCTAAAGCAGCAAAAAACTATTCTTAGAATACATTAAAGTGGAAAATATTATAAATAAACATTTAACTGTGTCAAGTGGTGTCCCGCAAGGAAGTGTTATTGGTGCATTACCGGTACTATTTTTTATTTATACTAACGATCTTGTACAGGCTGTAATCGCCACAGAAAGTGACAGTAACTGTGCTATGTTTCTCTTTGCTGATGATGCTAAACTTGTAAGTTGTGATGATTTTGCTTTACAAAATGCTATTCATAAAGTTTGCACGTGGATGAATGTTAGGCAGCTTAGGCTTGCTCCCACTAAGTTTGAGCATCTGCTTCTAAATCAAAACTCTTCTGATAACCACATTCACTATCGGGGATACTGAAATACGCTCAAGTAAATTATGTTAAAGACCTTGGTGTTTATGTACCTAATTATATGAAGTGGAGTAAACATATATCTTATGTTCAGTCAAAAGCTACTGCTACTGCTTATCAAATATTACACGCCTTTTCTTCCAAAATGTTTGGATCGTATTGAAAGCTTATGTTACATATGTTCGGCCTTTATTAGAATACAACACTCCAGTTTGGTCACCTTACTTGCACAAAAACATTCATGCCATTGAATCTGTTCAAAAACGTTATACTAAAACCATCTGCATGCGATGTAATATTCCTTTTACGAGTTATTCTGATCGTTTACACAAGCTAAATATTCAATCTTTGCAGTATCGCAGACTTGAGTATGATTTAATATTAACGTACAAAATCTGTTACGGTCTTATTGACATAAACTTTGATAATTTTTTCAAGTATTGCAGTAGTCCATATAATCTATCTGTTGGTAAACCCAAACATAAAAACGTAACAAATTTTTTTTCTCATCGTGTTGTATCTTTATGGAATAGGTTACCTGAGTATGTTGTCATAGCGCCTTCATTATCTATATTCAAAAATTATCTTACAAAATTCGACATAACCACGATATTATATTAGCTTGCCATTGCTTATAGTATTAGTTTGTTTGGGTCTTTAAATGCTGTGCTTGCTGTGCTTGCAAGTTTTAATTTTCTCTGTCTTCAGATGATGTGCCGCTTGTCTTTTCGTTTACATTGCTTGCGATTGCTTATACTTTTACTATGTTTTGTGTCTTTAATGCTGTGCTTTTAAGTTTTGATTTTCTTAAGTCTTCAGATGGCGTGTAGCTTGTCTTTTCATTTATTCAAGCATTGCTTTTGTGGTTTTCTTCTGCTTTTTCTTTATCTGCACATGTTGGTGTGTTTAGATGTTGGTTTAAACACTATTGTGTCAGTTACTTACAATAAACTAGTTAATGCAGCCTATGCAGTAAAACTATCTCAGAAATATTTATTTAATTTAGTTGCATATTTATCCTCCTATCACGAGAAAGCGCTATAACGAGCTTACTGAGGAGTTGCTGGCCATCTGTCTGCCATACCAAGATGGGAAATCCCACTAAAAGCCTTTTTCAATCCACAACAAGTAAACTTGCCCGCTTGTTCTCCACACTGAGTGTCAAACAGGGAAGTTGTACATATCAATTTTAAAGTCATTGATTTGACCAGACTCAGAATCAAACCCGTCTACAGCTCCAGAAGCAGATGCTCTTACCATTTATCCATCTGAGCTGTTGAATATTTCGATATCTACAGTAACTGCATAATTGTTATGTTGACATCTAAAAAATGTAAAAATTCACCTACTTGTAAATAATCAACAACTTCAAGTTCTAAACCTTCCATTTTCAGTGAAACAAAGATCAGAAGGGTAAGTATCGGTAGGTACCAGTATACTTTTAAAGTCCAAACACACGAGTTTTACCAAAATTTTGAACCATGTCACTGTGTTACAGCATTAATTTCATTTTTACTTCATTGCGAAACAAGTCCAAACTTGCCAGGACAAATTAATGTTTCGACTATAAAAAAAGTCTCGCCAGCCTTGCTACGCACAGCCAATCCAGGCTAAACTCATTTCAGACTGTGAAGACTCTTTTATTGCATTGCTTTTAGCAGGCGCCTGCTAAAAAGAGGCAGCAACCTAGAATACAGATGAAGTCGAGATGTCTAGGTAAAGCAATGCAAAAAAAAAGTCTTCACAGTCTGGAATGAGTTTAGCCTGGATTGGCTGTGCGTAGCAAGGCTGACGAGACTTTTGTTATAGTTCAAACTGTAATTCAGAAATCAGATCTCACAAATTTAAGTAAAAACGGAATAGTCATTCAGTCAAGCTATAATGATAGTCCAACCTTTATCATTTTTAGCAAACATGTCATGCAATTTAGTAGCTTCTGGCAGACCACACCACCAGGTACCAGTACCATACATGACAAGCATTTGGGCTAGCATAGAGAGTGTTGTGAGAGTAAAACCATTTTATCCTGTATCGTACAAAATCTGTATGTAACAAGCTTGATCATGCATAAAGGAAGCTTTTATTTCACTGGAAAACGATTACACAACTACGATTTTCAAAATACGGTAACCAGAAATTTTGCCATATTTGAGCATAACTTTTGATAACCGACCCCAACTCCCCTGACTCCAACCCCTTCGACCCCAATAACCCTAACTCTGAACTACCCGCTACTCCACAATTCCCTACTTCAATTTTCAATCTACCATTCCCATGCTTTCGGTTCCCCTACTTCCATTATCAAACTACCGTAGCCAAACCGTGCTTTCGGTTCCCTACTGTGAGAATCATTTATTTACTAGCATATTTATTCTCCTATCACGAGAACGCGATCAATGCGCTATACAAGCTCGCTTAGGGAGTTGCCAGCCATCTGTCTACCACACCAAGATGGGGGGAACCTGCTAAGCGCCTTTCCCAACGGCACAAGTAAACTTGCCGGCTTGTTCTCCACACTGTCCTTTCAATGCTGAGCGTCAAACAGGGAAGCTGTGAATAACAATTTTAAAGTCATTCGTTTGACCCGACTCAGAATCAAACCCGAGTCTACAGCTCAAGAGATGGACGCTCTACACCACTCAGCCATCTGAGCTGTTTCATCATGGTTGCCAGATTGGACTATTTTAGGTCCAACTTTGCAAAATTTAGACCTTTTTTAACTTGTTTGGACCGAAAAAAAGTTATTTGGATCTTTGGACTGATTTGAAGGAAAGTTTGGACATTTTAAAAGTATGTATTGCTATATTGTATTTGCACATTGACAGATAACAAATACATAGTGAAAATTGAACACCTGCAGATGTGGTGACCTTTTTTTTTGTTGCTCATCACTAGATTTTGGGCGGTCAATTTGGACTTTTTTTTTGCTTGAAAATTTGGGAGCTTGTTTGAATTAAGCCGCATCTTATAACAGTCGGATAGGGGCCACTAGGGGCACTAGTGAGTTATTAGTAGGGGTTAGGGCCTAACCCTAACCCTGAACCCTAACCCCAAAACCACGGCTTAATTCAAACAAGCCCCAAAATTTGGACCGTATTGGACTATTTTGAGGTTAATTTTGGACTTTTTTCTTATCATCTGGCAACCCTAATAAGAATTGCTTTGCGGGAACCGTATCTGGCTCCCCTACTTTGATTTTCAAACTTCTAAACCATTTCTGGTTCCTCTAGTGCAAAAAGCATGGTTTGATAGCTGGAAACTATTCCCGAAGTTTGAAAATCAAAGTAGAGGAGCCAAATCGGTGTTACTAAATAGTACATGTCCGCGATGTCAACGATGTCCGCGATGTCAACGATGTCCGCGATGTCCGCGATGTCCGCGATGTCTGCGATGTCAACGATGTCCGCGATGTCAACGATGTCCGCGATGTCAACGATGTCCGCGATGTCAACGATGTCCGCGATGTCAACGATGTCCGCGATGTCCCAAATTGCGATGTCCGCGATGTCCCAAATTGCGATGTCCGCGATGTCCCAAATAGCGATGTCCAATCTGGTAGAGAACGCAGAGCTCACTAATTTACAGGTAGGCTATTTATTTAGAGCACTGAAGCACTGCAGTGAATGTAAAGCAAAGCAAGAAAAAAGAATTTACGGTGGTTTACAATAAGGTTGACCCTAGTTAAGATTCAGAGAGGTTGGATTAGGCCAGTACAGTGAATGTAAAGCAAAGCAAGAAAAAAGAATTTACGGTGGTTTACAATAAGGTTGACCCTAGTTAAGATTCAGAGAGGTTGGATTAGGCCAGTACCCAGGTATCAGAGTACATAGTGCATAGGCCTGGACGATTTGGCTGAATGGACTGAAGTCAATATACAGATTACATTCAAGTAAAAGGGAAGTTATCAAGTAATATTAAATGACAAAAATTGAATGCAATCTTCTTTTTACAAAGTTCAATATTGACAAATCTTAAACTCAGTTACTGAATTAAGCGACCTTTATCATAAATAATGCTGAGCATGTATATGACAAATCCAAAATATTATTTAAATGTTTAAAGGTTTCTTAGTTAGATTGTCAGTATTGAAGACCAGGAAGTAATGGCACTTATCTCTTTGTATTTTTGTAAACAGTATCTAAAAAAAAAGAAAATTGCGTTTAATTTTTCTCGTTTAGTATTACACAGATACTGGGTACATTATATCAATTTTATCTTTTTAAAATTTTATCAAACTCTTCATCGAGCTGTGTCTGAGGCTTTTTTTTTAAATTTTACCCACTAAAGGTTTATTGCAGATAATTTTGATTAGTGTAAAACTCAAAGTGGTAAGTGATACATATCATTACCGGTACATTTTTCAGATGTCCTGGATGTGGTTTTCTAAGAATCAGAATTTGATCATTGTATTGCAATAGCCCAGCTGTACTGTAACTGTTAATGTTTTTTTAGCTTTGATTGGATATGTGTTGATGTCATCAAAATAGCAAAGTACTTGTGGTACCGGTATGTTTTTTTTTTCATTTTATGTTTACATGTATGCCACATTAATTACCCTGCAATAGTTTGCTGTTTTGTGACAGTGTGATCGCCCTATAACAGTATAATGCAGTATCAGATTGCAGAAGCATGTAAAACAGTTGTAAAACATTTATTATCACAGGATCACATCCTTAAACTCAAATACGTTACATTGGGGATTTATTTGTAAGCTTTTTCCTTAATCGCTGTACCAGTGTACCGGTACCCCATTTGGTTGCCAGTAACTTCGCCACATGGTAACTTCGCCACAGTAACTTCGCCACGTGGTAACTTCGCCACACTTTCATACATCGAAAATTTACATTGCCTACTCCGAAACAAGACTTTAAATTCCCGGTTGCCGAAAAAATTTTATCGGGCTTTTCGAGTTACTTGGTAACTTCGCCACATAAGCGAAACTGTGGGGTAAGATGTGGGGAGAGAGGTGTGGGAGAGTGCATGGGGTGAATAAGGAAGTGCGTTGGGGTGTAGGGGGAAGTCAGGGGAGCTGTGGGAAGAGATATGGGGGGTGTGGGGGGAGATGTAGGGAAATGTGTTGAGGTGTGGGGGAGGTCAGGGGAGCTGTGGGAAGAGATATGGGGGGTGTGGGGGAGATGCAGGGAAATGTGTTGGGGTGTGGGGGGAGGTAAGGAAAGATGTGTGGGGAGTGGAGAAGTGTGGGGAGGGTGTGGGAAAGTGTATGGGGTGAGTGGGGAAGTGTGTTGGCGTGTGGGGAAAGGATGTGGAGAGAGGAATGGGGAAGATGTAGGGAAATGTGTTGAGGTGTGGGGCCCCAACACACTTTTAATTCCCCACATCTCCCTACCCTCACCTTTCCCTACATCTCCCCTTACCTCCCCCACACCCCATCACACTTTCCTACACCTCCTTTCATACCTCTTCCCACATCCCTCCTTCCTCCCCCACTCCCCAACATATTTTCCTACTATCCCCACACATCTCCCTTCACCTCAAAGTGTGGCGAAGTTACCATGTGACGAAGTTTCTGTGGCGAAGTTACTGTGGCGAAGTTACCATGTGGCGAAGTTACTGGCAACCCCCCATTTTATGACAAAATAATCTCTATAAAGAAGTTTAGCAAGCAAACAAACGAATACCTGAATACCGGTTCTTGCTTGTGTATTACAACCCCTTACTTGCCAAAGTAGGTATTGTTGTGGTTAGAAAATGGTTTGTTGTTACACATAGTTGAAGTTGCAAATTATAATAGCTAATAAGTTCAGTTGTAGGCAATTGACAGATTAAGCAATTTTAATGTATCAAATTGTGGTTGCAATCCTTGAAAGAATTATGTTTTGGTTGCAGGTTAAAACTTAAAAAGTGTAATAGCAAGATTACAATGTGAAAATTTAAAGCGTGTTTCCACAGTTGCAAATTCAGAAATTAGTGACAATTTGCCCTCGTTGGCACTGGCAACTACTGACTTCTTTGGCTGGTAACGCAGTATATAATTACAAGTTGTAGAAAGAAGTGAATGCATCAAAACAAGCTAAAACAACACAATGTGCTTATGAAGCAATATCAAACACAAAAAACATTGTTGTAAAAAGATAATATATGTTCTTTTTAGTCTTATGCTTCACAAAAATTAGGAACGAAGTAATAAAACAGTTAACACTTAACATATTCAGACATTGGACTGGTGAATGCAAAAAGGCAGCTTGGATACAGTTTAGCTTTAGGTCATAGCAACATCATTAATCAGTATATATACTTTTTTGCACAATTTGAAACATTAGCACAACAAATGCTGTGATATATAGCAACTACTGACTGACTTTGTTGGCTGGAAATTGACAATTATTAGTTTTAGAAAGAAGTGAATATATCAAAGCAAGCTAAAACAATACAATGCGATTATGAAGCAATATCGAGCACAAAAAACATTGTTGTAAAAAGATAATATATACACGTTCTTTTTAGTCTTATGCTTCACAAAAATTAGGAACGAAAAAAAAAAGCTTTAATAAGGTTTTGCATTAGGTCATAACAACATCATTAATCAGTATGCTAGTCCAGCAACTCTCAACTGGAAGCAATTAGGATATGAGCCATCGGTTTTCCAGTGCAATATTGTTTAACAATAATTAGGAAGCACTTAAAATCCATCAGACTGATGTAGCCATTGCAAATGATGCGCTGAAAGAAAATGGTATTGTGGAGGAGAGGACCATTGGTTTTTAGAGTCTCTAGAAGGGGGCCAAAAACTAACCTTAATTAGTTGACAACTACTGGCGTATGTGCTTGAAAAAATTATTATGTAGTAAACAGTGAGTATTTCTGTACAAAATACACATTGCATAATAAAAATCACATGAAAGTTTTTCTAGTAGCACACAACACATACTGTGCAAATCCATTTGGTTTTGATAGCTAATATCATCCCACATACCAATAGGCTATATTAAACGAAAATTGAAGGGTAGCATTATTTTTTCATTGAAGGTGTTAAAAAGTACGTCAAATTCAAAACTGGCGTTTAAGATCTTAAATGAGCGATCACACTAGCTGAGACGCTGATACCTACAAGCCATTGTACAGGTTTATCTCGTTATGACATCACATCGGCAAAGTCATTTGAGTCGTGATAATATCCTAATAAGGTAAGCATGCACAATGTATCAAAGGTCTCAGCGTCTCAGTCAGTGTGATTCAGTTTTCACCAACATTCTTATGGACAATAACAATGAATACAAAACTTCCAATTTTGAATACGAATACAACCAGGATGAAATGTGATTCACAATTCAATATGGCAACAAGAATGTATACTTGATACAATAGCAGGAGCAACGAAGTGTTAAGTGGTGCTAGATTGCTTATATGTAATCAAAAGAGCAGCTGAGAAAGAAATTTAGGATCCCTGGTTAGGGTGAAAATACTGTTCAACTTGTTTTTTGTGCTGTGTTTTCATTACAAATTTTTATTCAAGAAATTGATGTGTTTAACCTGCATTAGAGGGTGCTCTGTTTGCTGCAGATCGACGTCTTTGTCCAATTTTTTTTCCAGCAGATTTAGCAGGTCTTCGAGTAATCAAATTGGAGTTGGTACTAATGCTTTGATAGTTGGTCAATCTTGATGTGACTGGCTTGAATGTCATGAAGTTTTCGATGTGTTTTGCCTGCTCAGAACCGGTTTTTGCTTTAAATTCGTCGAAACTGCTGACAAACTGTTTGTAGGCAGGACTTAGTTCATATGGACCAATAGATGCTACAGCTTTGTTCACATCAACGTACATAGACGTTACCAATTCAAAAATAATCGTGATAAGATCTGGCAGTTTTTTTAGTTTCCACTCTGTTTTGCATTTCAGAACATGATTCATGGACTCGCTATTGTTATTGGTCCATTTCGTACCGACCAAGGAAGAAACTTTCCAAACCTTATCTTTTAACAATGGAAAGAATCGATTATTCAAATAACTTGTTAATCCTGAAAATTCAATATCGCATTCCTTTACAATTTTTCGGCACAAAAGGTCAAAAGAAACTTCGTCAGTGGCATCAAGAACGGAAAAAATTTTTTCGCTGAGTAATTTTCTAGCTTTTTTTTCCAGGCCAACTTTGTTGATTAGATACTGTGTCAAATTTGTCTTTAAATGAGAAGTGCACAGTGCGTGCTTGCTGGAAGGGAAAGCCGATAAAGCTGCTTTGTGGAGAGCTTGTTCGTCGTCGGTTCCGAAAATCAATTTTTTGTGATCACCCAATACTGCACGCAAATGAATGAAAAAAAAGGAAAAAGTTTCATAATTAGAATTACAATGCAACAAAATTGGGCCTAAAAAAAGAGGGTGCTCACCAGTGCTGGATTTGACCACACTGAGGTTTTTGAATACCATAACTGTAGCATATACCTTTCCCAAGTTAAAAGTTTTATCGATTCCCAAAACGGTAGATCCGGAACAACAGAATCTTTTGATATCTAATATTTGTTGTGCAACATACAGAATTATTGAAGTGGGACAATTTTTACCATGGTTTACTCTCTGAACGAATTCGTGCGTTTGTGCCATATTAATAACTTGTAATATTTCGTCTCCATAAGTTTTGCCATATGTAAGTCTCTGCTTGGTGTGTAAGTCATTGAGTTCTTTTTTGGCTTGGTTGCTTTTGGCGTTGTATATTAATCTAAGATCACGTGGCTTGTCAAGTAAATTATTGTTATCGGTTTGCAGTGCATCATATAATTTTCTTCCTGTTGCAAATAAAACTTTGTCTTTGACAGATTCCATGGTCTTTTCGCTTGTGCGGATGTAAACATTTCTATTGTGTTTCGAATTACCATGAGGGGAGTGATGAGGGAACTTTCCAGTATATTCAACAAATGCACGTTTTTCAAATTCACTGGAAAAAGATTTTATCCAGGTAATTTTTCTCCGGTACTGAGTGTCGACTTTCAATTTTGAATAATATTTGCTCACAACTACAATCTTCTTTGCATCTGGTTGAGGATCAAGAGGTAAGTAACATTTTTCACGTGTTTTTCTTTTGCAGTACAAACCATCAATAAGATGAATTTCTTTATAAACTTCTTTGTCTGTTTCAAGGTATACAGTTGATGACGTTGTGTTGCATGTCCACGCACCACAATCATCGTAAAAGCGTTTGCAAATTTTTTGTTTACCCCTTTCGTAATTGTTGCTGTTATCAACTACATAGTATACATTTTCTTTCTTTCCTTTGGGTATTGTGTCTAGAATGCTTTTGCCACTTTTAAGCAAAAGAACAATCACCTGATTGGTGGTTAGAAATTCGCCAAACGGCAAAGAGTTTTGTTTTAAATCATGTTTCATGTAAGTCTCGTCATCATATGGTTCGCTTGTCATAGAGTCATTCGGAGGGTATTCATCATTTTGGGGGTTGTTGCTTGATTTTTTTGGTTTTATAAAGTTTAACAATTCATCTTGTTTTATGTCAATGTCATCAACAAAATCACTGCTTCTTGAAAGAGATGTTTTCGATTTCTTTGCTTCTTTTAACAACTTATCTAGTTGGATTTCAATGTCATCAACAAAATCACTGCTACTTGAAAAAGATGTTAAAGCGGTTGCGATTTCTTTCGATTCTTGCGCAAGTGACGGAATCTTTGTAGGCCGGTTTAGTTTAGGAATTTTATCATCTATATAGGAAAAAATTGCGTTTTCGGGTTTCTTTGCTTCCACTACTGTCTGGTAATGAAGTTTTGCTTTTTTTATGCTCGTGGTAAATTCAATTACATCACTTTCATCCAAATCTGATGTTAGAATAGCTTCATCTGCAAACACGTTTTCCTGAAAGGATCGTTTACTAGCAATGAGTTCTGATTCTCGTTTTGGTTTTCTTTTTCTCAATGGTAATTTTTTATCGTTCTCCATTTTCATTTTTTCGGGGAAAATGTTTTCTATTTCGTCTTCTTCCATGTGCATTTGAGCGTAGTTGGGTTCTTTTTTCTTGATGTTACTAATGTCCGTTCTTTTGTATTTCTCAGGAGTGGAAGTGACCTTATTGTGGTAGGATGTCGTGGGGAAGCTGAAACTACATTGGTCCCCATCATCTATAATGACTTGTTGGTTGTTTCCCCTGATTGGTGATAAAGTGCTCTTAAAGTAGCCTGCAGTACTCTCTGAGGAGTCCGACTCTGAAATGGTGTAGCAGATGTCGTCTTGGTTTCGATTATCAACTGATTCATTATTCACAAGAGGTACGAAGTGATTGGGGGTCCAACATTTTTGGGAGGTAGGACCCATCCTCGTCCACATAATGTAAATAGGGTCGTCATTGGAGAAACTTCTCGCCGATATTGAGCAGCTTAAAATTTCTTTTGTCATATCGTCTGGGCCATTGCACGCTGGATAAACTGATATGATTCTTTTTTCAATCACCTGGGATAGTGCAAGGATTGTCCAGGCAGATGAAAACCCTCCGTTTTTGAAACAATCCCTGCAGCTGTCCCAGTAGTCGGGACTAACCAATTCAAAACCCCGTGCCAGTGAATGGTTGATATAGATGGACTGGTTGTTCACCATCTCAATACCGCATAGTACTTTAAGTGTTGTTGCCAGGCTTTCATCTCCGCAGAGAGCAATGGAAGTGGCGTTGAAGAGGCAGCTACCATCACCAGTAGTTTCGACTGCAGCTTTGTGTGTTATATTTGAATATTTCTTTAATATAGAATCGGAATACTGGTGAGTTCTTAATCGTTTACTGATCTGTTTTCGTGGTTCGCTCGTTTTAAAATTTCCAATTAATTTCTCTCTAATGGCAATTTGTTTCAACACCTTCTCTTCCATGTTTGCAGCCTGTAACAACATTAATTTCTGTTATTATCGGTATTAGGAACGCATATCACAAATTTTATGAATAACGTATATCCCTTTTTCACCTCTAATCCTTCAATTTCTCTGATTTTGTTCACAACAGTCGCATTTTGGTGTTGTTTTGTTTGGAAATAACCGAAAACTTTTTTTCATATTTGATTACATAACTGAAAGTTCATTTTTTGGAAAATTCGAACCGTTTTCATAATGCGCCTACTTGGTGTACAATTATGCTCACGTGGGCTACTCCTACATAGAATATGAGCCTATATAAAAATTACAACCCGAAATGCCAGCAGCTTTTAAATTTAATCAGAAAATTTGTGTTGACATTTTAAAGTTTATTCCACCGCTATGATCTTAAATGTTTTTTTGCAGTTCCTCCCTAGTGATAAGAACTGACTGCACGACAATCACTGCCATAAAGCGATAAGCGTTTTACTGTTAAAACGTAAAACGTTTCCATTAAGCAGGTAAAATTTGTCCTATAGTCTAAATAAGTGCACTACAATATTTGCCCAATTCTTCAAGAACGAAGACGAATTTAAAGAAATTGTATGATAAGCTTCCTCTCTTTGTGACAAGTGTAAGCTCGATGACACTCAAGCAGGTTCCCCGCTGTGTGAAGAACAAGCCGGCAAGTTTACTTGTTGTGCCGTTGAGAAAAGCACTTAGCGGGATTCCCCCACATTGGCGTGTTAGACAGATGGCCGGCAACTCCTAAGCGAGCTCGTTATAGCGCTTTGATCGCTTTCTCGTGATGGGCAAGATAAATAATTTGATATGCAACTCTTGTTCTGTATGCAACGGTAAATTGTTCATAATACAAATTTTACAGCATTTGGTATAGACTAATTAAAAGCCAATGGCTTAACGGAATGGATTTCTAATTATACGTTCGTAATTGCTTTTCAATGCGCGTTTCTCAATGAATCCCTGTAGTGTGATAATTTGAAAACAAGCATCACAGCACGAGCTGCTAGTGCTCAGCATTGGCGGCAATTACAGATGTTACAGTTTCAGCATTACAGCTCTTGCATTTACCAAAGCAATTCGATTACAAGCTCATTTATTTTTGAACTAATATCTTATTTACACGCAGGGTTACCATCTGCCTACACCAAGTAATAAACACGCTGCTTTGCGATGAAATTATGATGACGTAAATAGACATGCGATGACGTGATGACAAAGTGCGATGACAATTTTGTTTTAGAAGAATCTTATTTCTGTCACTTGGTATGAATCTCGGCTAGCGATTAACACATTGAAAAAACTTTAAAATAACGGTTCTCAAGTTAACAGAAATTGAGTATTTTTATACGCGTAATATGTATACAAATTGACTGATGTCTGTATCTTAATACAGAGCTCAATAATTAAAATAACCAGAGCATACATTGCTAAAATTGCAAAAGCACTACACGGTGTTTAATGCCGCCACCACGTACGACAATCATCAGCTGCGAGCTTATTCAAATAGAATTCTATTTGTGATATCTATTTATTGATCAAAAAGCCAAAACAAAGTATGCAAATCCTAGATTTATTAACCCATTTTCTAAAAAAACTAATACGGCAATTGAAAATAAGTACATTTTTGCACATAAGTGCATTTATGTTTTGCAAGACATTGTTCTTGAATATAAGCCCAAATCTTAGAAATAAGCACGATATGGCAACCTTGTTTATATCATGTTTAACGATACTTATAATTACATCAGTATGAAATAAGCTTGATAGCATCGACTAGATTTCTTTGTAGTACTGCCAACGTTTAGCAAAGGTGAAACGATGGGAGTCCGCAGAGGGGCAAGATGAGCCACGTGCTTTCCCTTTAATTTCGCGTAAAAAGTGCACAACTATATTAATTTTAACGGATGGTTCCTGTGTTCACAAATCTTCACGCTTGTGTTAAGAGTTTCCCACCACGATAGAATAAAATGATACTAACTTAACAAACTTTAGTCGGGCGTTATCTCCGAAGATATGCCGGAAAGCTCTAAAGTGCGAATTTATTTTTTGAAGAATTCGAACCGTTTTCATAATGCGCCTACTTGGTGTACAATTATGCTCACGTGGGCTACTCCTATATAGAATATTAGCCTATATAAAAATGCATTGTCTTCAAACAGTCGAAATTGGGGCGAAAAAATATTACTCAAACATTGCCTTCAGAGTTGTTCGAAATGTATTAAAATCGCCACTAATAATTCAATTTTATCAAAATTTTTTCGATGAACCATACCCCCAAAATATCTTACTTTTAGGAGCGCTTTTTTTCGTTTTATATGTGATAAACTTTTGAAAGGTCTGAAAAGAACTGTGCTACAATGCTATGGCAAGCACACTTCGTTCAGCGCATTATTATAGAGAAGTATCAGAATAATTGCTCTCCTTCAGAATTATTGCGGACGCAATTTAGAGTTTTTTAATAACGACCGTGCATAGTTTTTGTTTTTACTATTAAAGATCTGCAGCTCTTTAACTAGACTATTTCCACAAAGGTGTTATAACCAAACGAATTGCAAATATTATCAGGCGATTGGTAGTTGCCTTTTACTTAACCATCTGGCATTGTTATCCGAAAAGATGTAAAAATTTTTCGCCGTTAGATGGCTCGAAAAAATAGTATATTTCGTAGTTTTCACCCAAATAGAATTCGCTAAATTTGTGTTTACACTCAATTGAAGAGGAAGCTAGCGCCAACACATTTGAAAAAAATGTATTTTAATCAGTCCTAAAATTAAGCGCGCTCACGAATAATTTGAATTTTCATGCAGTACATCGCCACGCATCATCGCTCATAAATTATTATGCGCTTTAAGTATTCAAGCTCGTTTCATGTATGAAAATACAATTAAAACTGTTTTACCTGATTCAATCTTGAGGCACTTTTAAAGAAGTCGAATTCTTTGTCGCTGTTTTGGTAGCAAGCAGAACAAACGAACGAGATATCATTTAATAGTTTCCATTGATCCCACGTAGGTTGGGAGGCGGAGACACAATTTTGATGGTACCATGAATTACATGTTTCACATAGAATACAAGATGTATTGCATTCCAACTGACACATACCACATGGAAACATAGGCTTATCTTTTCTTTTTGTAGACATTTTATCGGAACGTTATCAATATATTTTCTAAAAGCCATAGTCCATTATTATGATTAGCATAGTTAATGAAATAATTTTTTTAATAATTGTAATAATTTTTTTAACAATGATCAATAATTAATTTTTTTTAATAATTAAAAATAATTTTTTCACAATTTATCACTGCAATAAATTGTTATGGAAACCTCGTTCTTCGCTATTTTTTCGCTGCTTGTTAGGAAAATAAATTTCCCGTGCTAAAAATTATTTTAAACATTTTATCGGAACGTTATCAAAATATTTTCTAAAAGCCATAGTCCATTATTATGATTAGCATAGTTTATGAAATAATTTCTTTACAATTTATCACTGCAATAAAGTGCTGTGGAAACCTCGTTCTTCGCTATTTTTTCGCTGCCTTTTGGGAAAATAAATTTCCCGTGCTAAAAATTACTGCCTTTCTACAATTACTGCCTTTCCTGTGAGAATATTTGGTTTAAACATCACATATTTTTATCTTATATCAATGACCAAAAACACCCGTCCAAGCTAGCTGGATTCAAGTCATTATCATTGTGAAATTAAACTTACCCACAGAATCACCTAGCTTTTTATATATCGAAGCTTTTTTATTAAAACATTTTTATTTCTTTCATGTTTCCCAAGAATGTGGAATCGGAAGTTGGAAGATGAAGTGAATTCGCCGACAAAGGTTTCCGACAGCCGGAAACTGGAACCGGATGCAGATAACTTTAGTAGAAGCGGCGGCATTCAAGCCAAAAAAAACTTCAGAGGGAACACCGCAATGTCTTGCAACTCCAAATATGGTAAAAATAAGTTTGGCCAATGGCCATGTGTAAGGGAAGTTCAGGAACCATTTTTAGATCTTTTTAGGTGTGTCTGCATCGATAAAGAAAACTTAAAAGTTCGACTCCTAACTGGATCAACCGATAATTTACAACTTGGTCGACTATTCACAGTTTCCATATCGACGTTCAGCGTTCACCGCATAAGAGACAGTTTGAAGCCGAATAAAAAAGTCCACCGTCCAACAAATATCCTAGTCAATTCAACTGTAGTGGAAGTTACAATTACTTTTCTCCAACTCCTGCGCTGGCGTTACGCCAAACAATGTAAAATTGTATGATTTGACTAAGAAAAATGTGAATGTAGTGGCAGTTGTTGATGCCTCGCGGTAATCCAGCGTGTATTCTGCAAAATATTGGTTGTCAGCTAAAGTAGGGCATCTGCTCCTTTAGTCTTCCTGATTGCGTCCCAGTTTGTGATTTGGGGACATAAGATTCATGTTATCCCGCCTTCGCCAAAACTATAATTGGGCTTTAAGTAAAGAAAGGTTAGAATGAAACAGTTGAGCTTAATTGCATGTTATTTACCTATCTTGTTACAAGAAAGAGATCAAGCGCTAGTACGAACTAGCTTAGGAGTTTCCGGCTATCTGTACCATACTGACAGTGGCATAGCGAGAAGTTTCAAAGGGGAGGGGGCACGACCACATGCTCCAGCAGTTGCTTAATCTTCAACTGCCGTTCCTTCTGGACTTTGTGAAAATCCAATTAAGAGAGGCAAAAGGGGAGGAAGCATGGCATAAAACAATCCCCCGCTGAATACACTACTGGAAATCACGCTGAGGGAATCACGCTAAGTGATTGAAGTGAGGCTTACCCACGAAACCTGCAAGATAACTAGCTGCATTTAATATTTTGCTGGTTCTAGTTTTTGATGCTAAGCACATAACGGTATTTTCAGGATTGCAAGTTCGCACTTTCAATATCAGCGTGCTCTTATCTATACGTTCCTAACGGTCTATTTTATGGCGAACTGGAGGTCTGTGACTCCCAAAAGTCTCCCAATAGTCTATTGATAAGGTAAATTAGATTTTTCTGCGTTGTCATAGACTGATGTTTATTGTCTGGTCAAAGTGTTGATAGAGTTCTTCGATATGTAATACTTAGTTGACCCTTTAAGGGCCAACGGAACACATATGTGCCATGACGTAAATTCCAAATAGACTTCTACAAGGCGTATGTATGAAGCCAAAAGAAAAATGCAGGACCAATCCAATAGTGCACAAACTGCATATATATTATATATGCCATTCCATAACTCTATTTTGGTATACACCATTGGTCCATTTCAGTGTTTTTAAAGATTTAATTTCGTGGAACATATCAACCATAAAAATAATGGTGTGGCAAAAATATCCACTTTCAATATTTAAGGTTCTCAGAAATCTGGACTTCGCGATTCATGAGGCATTTTCATTTAATTAGAGATGTAGGTAGGTCTAGTTTTGATGTGTATGCCATGCCACTATCTATGCCTTCATAAATTTTTACCGTTTTTTCATGCTTCATTAATTAGGAATAACTTAATTTCAGAATGATGGGGGTTTGACTAGTGTGACTATAATAGTATTTTTCATGTATCGATATAATGCGATTTATAGTTGTAGTATTGCAGCTAATTGAGTAAGATCTGTATGGCAGGACGCCTATCTGTTAGCTCGTATCGAGTTAGTATTCATGGTTTCGTGTTACTATAGTTGTTATAAAGGGTGTAAGCAGGGCCGGATTTAGACAATGAGAGGCCCTAGGCTATTTGATCAATGAGGCCCTAATGAGCAACGATCAGACTCATCTTTAAGCAGTGGCGTAGCGAGAAATTTTGAATGGGGGGGGGGCATAATTTCCACATTTTTTTCAAGCGTATTTGTTTCGGCAGAACTAATTTGAAGCTGATTGAGACACAGAAAAGGCTCTAGGAGGTCCGGGGGCATGCTCCCCCGGAAAAATTTTGAAAATTTACATGCTGTAGTGCAGGGCTACTCAACTATAATCAGGATCGGTCCAGAAAGACAACTTCATTATTTGCAAAGGTCCAGAAACAAATTCATGGCTGATTTGATTAGGGCAAAAAAAATATACTAGTCGGTTGACTAAATAACTGAAGACTTGCTATCGGCGCGGGAGGTTTAGGGTTCAATTTCCGGGTTACCAAATCGGACGTAGTTACCCTGTCCACATGTCGAGTTTGAGTGGTTCTAATGACCGACACGCTTGCGGCATCATAACCATTTTTTGATTCTTAGTCAATTTGTTGAAGTAAGTGATTACGACATGAAAATTTCAATTGTGACGCAGACAGCCCGTGGGCTTTCGGAGCTGCTTGAACTGGACATGTGGACAGGGTAAGAGTCGCCAACGGCTTGCCACCGCTGCTATGTTTCTTTGGAGTTCAAAGGTGTGTTCAGGAGCGGATCCAGGGGGAGGTGTGGGGTATGCATTCCTTCCCACCAGCCATTTTTAACAATGTTTTGGATGAATAACATTTTTCCATAATTTCGAACCTCTTCACAGCAATACGTCTTAGTCGCCTTAAGCACGCATAATTGAAACTGTGCGAACAAAATGCATCATGTTATTTGGTGAAGCACTCAAAGTTAGGGACCAAAAATATGACAAAGTTTCCCAAAAATTCTTCAAAAAGCACTAAAATGGCCATTGCAAAATGAAATTTTCAAAGTTTTTCCTGCGAAGCATGCCCCCGGATCCCCTAGAGTCGTTTTTGGTACTTAAGTTGCTTAAAATTAACTCTGCCGGAAAAAAATACGCTTGAAAAAGTGACATAAATTGGTGCTCCTTCCCTCAAATACAATTTTGTATACGCCTCTGACATCAAACATTTTCAAAAGGCTTATTTACGCCCATTTGCGGGTCTAAACGTCTTTGCATTTACTTAACATTCAACCTAATTCAAAATTACATCCCCCCACCAAAACTTTCTGGATCCGCTCCTGGGTGTGTTGCTTAGACGCTACTTCGCAGAGATAGGCCCTGTCACGTGCGCTGGTTATCGCTTCGGCGTAATACCATGAACACCGGGGCTCTCCATCGCATTTATCGTTATCTTTTTACTTGTTACCTTCCATTGCGATCCATTATTGTTTTAAAAATACTAAATGAAAAGTGCCTTCAGTCGCTATTTTTGGCGCGCTGTAAGATAAGAATTTAAATAAAATCAAATCTTCGCTATACTCGGGATATTACGCCGAAGCGTGTATCGAGTAGTGGGGCCAATTTCCGCGGCTTAGCGCCTAGGCAATGCAGCTCCGTAGAAACATCGCAGCTGTAGCGAGCTGATGGCGACAATGTGTCCAATGTAAATAGCCCGGGAATCCAACCCAAGACCTGCCACAAAGATAACGTTATCTTTAATCGATACACTAACCAGTCGATTTTAGTTAAAGTTATATCTTAATTAACGCATAACTCTTCGATCGCACCCACGAGAAGGTTACAACAGGACAAACAAAAACCTCGCCTATTTTTAAGGTTTATTCTGTTGTATTTATGATAAAGTTTTACGTTATCACTTGGAAAATATTTGATTGGCTAAAAACTTTATTGGGGTCCAGCTTCAGCATTTGGAAGGTCCAGATTTGGACCGCGGGCCGCCAGTTAATGCTTTAGTGATTATTTTAGTGCTTTTTGAATAATTTTCACGCAAATTTTTTTTAATTTTTTGACCCTATTCGTGAGAGCTTTGCCAAATATGATGCATTTTGTTCGCTCGTTTTCGATGTACGTGCTGAAGGCGTAAGGCTTTTTGCTATCAAAAAGGTTTGAAATGATGGAAAAAATTGTATACATCAAAACATTTTTGAAAATGGCTGGTGGGAGGATGCATACCCCTCATCCCAGTCCCCTGGCCATAAGCTGCAGAAACCATTAAAAGAGTATGGCATACTTTAGTCACGTGGCACCATTAATTTTGTTCTTTTTTACTAAAAGGCAAAGTCAAAAAGGGAGCTAAGGCACAATGCTCCCACCTAAATACGCTCTTGTCTCTACGTTTAGACCTATAAAGGTCTTGTCTCTACGTTTAGGCCTATAAAGGTCTTTGATGGTCGATTTCCAAAAAAAGATCTTGATAAAAAGAAGGTCTTCGTTGTTCGTGACGAGGCCCCTTATTTCTCCGAGGCCCTAGGCTTCAGCCTGCCTAGCCTATTGGTAAATCCGGCCCTGGGTGTAAGTAGCTTTTGTGAATATGGGATGCGTTCTTTTCTTTTTAACTATAAGTGCACCTTCGCTCAGAGGCTTATGAGTACCTGTTAAAAAAGCGAGTTTGATAGCAACAAGTACGAGCTCGCTCATGGGCGAGCAGAGCTCGTTTCAGAACTATGTTTTTTATATATCGAAGCTTTATTACAAATTTTTATTTTTTTGATGTTAGTTTCTTTCCAAGAATGTGGAATCGGAAGTTGGAAGATGAAGTGGATTCGCCGACAAAGGTTTCCGACAGCCGGAAACTGGAACCGGATGCAGATAACTTTAGTAGAAGCGGCGGCATTCAAGCCAAAAAAAACTTCAGAGGGAACGCCGCAATGTCTTGCAACTCCAAATATGGTAAAAATAAGTTTGGCTTGTTACGTAATTCGTTGTTGGAGCTCAACGTTAAAAGTACGACGTTCCTTGGTATGTAGGTATACCACTATACCAGTGAAACTCCGGAGCCTCCTTGACAGTCGAACTTTATTGGTATTCAAATCACATGCATTTTGAATAACTTTTGATTTTATGCCACAGCAGTGCTTCATATGCTTGTTGCTTGTACGTAGCGTTGGTGCTACAGCAGCTGCAAGTCATGTGTAAGGGAAGTTCAGGAATCATTTTTAGATCTTTTTAGGTGTGTCTGCATCGAAAAAGAAAACTTAAAAGTTCGACTCCTAACTGGATCAACCGATAATTTACAACTTGGTCGACTATTCACAGTTTCCATATCGACGTTCAGCGTTCACCGCATAAGAGACAGTTTGAAGCCGAATAAAAAAGTCCACCGTCCAACAAATAGCCTAGTCAATTCAAATCGAACAAAATCTTCGTCACCGAGACTTTGAGCAGAAATTGAACATAAATCATTATTATTCGGCTTTTTTGGTAGAAACCTAAGCCAGTGGTTATTTTGTTGCTATGTTGGTTCGTTTTTATGTAGGCCAAGTTCATTTTTGATGTTATCAGTCATACAGCCATGCCATGTCAGAACCGACTGGCATGTCTAAGCATTAATCCGTTTTGCCTCGTGTATCGTTTTCCATAGTTGTTATTTTTGTGTTGATATGAGTTTTCCGGCGTACGGGAATAGAAGTCGAATTGTGCCACGATGAGACGTCTGAAATCAGGCGTTTACAAAAGGTTGTAAATATTTTCCCTACAGCCCTTAAAATCACGTTGTTGAATATTTTAGGGCTGCCGAATTACAACACGCTGTTATACCAAAAGGCTAAAAATCAACAACTAATAAGCTGAGGACAGTCAGCACACAGTTTAATCTGTCCTTTACCTTTCCTCGTATTGATGCGACTGCCCTTCAGACAGCACGAAGAGCGCCATTGTTCACCAGCATCTCTGGTCAATGATGGGACTACTTTTTTTTTTTTTTTTTTTTGGGGGGGGGGGTTGGCATATTTATCCTCCCATCACGAGAAAGCGATCAAAGCGCTATAACAAGCTCGTTTAGAAGGTGCCAGCCATCTATCTACCACACTAAGATGGAGGAGTCCCGCTAAGTACCTTTAACCTTTCCCAACGGCACAACAAGTAAACTTGCCGACTTGTTCTTCACACTGTCCCTTTAATGCTGAGTGTCAAGCAGGGAAGCTGCGAATACCAATTTTAAAGTTATTGGTTTGACTCGAGTCTACAGCTCCAGAGGCGGGCATTCGGCCATCGACAATTCGACATACATTCTTCAACGCCAATTATCGTGTCTCATTTATCACCTCGACCATGCTTCTTTTCTTACCCACCTCATATCCACGTACTTTCGTTGTGTATTAAAAGACGGAAACATTTCGAAATGCACATTACCAATGACATAATATCAACAGAATAAGTAACACTTCATAAGTAATTCAAGAACATTTCTGCGTTTTTGATAAAAGCTAATTTATGTGTTAAACAGCATCGCAAAGCTAATTATAAGACCTCAATAGAAAAGAGCCCATTGTGATTGATACCATTTCACCAGCTCCTTCAATAAAAATATCTTTACAACAAAAGCAAGGCAACGAACATCGTAACCATGGACACATACCCAACAATGATAACTATGTCATGTTCAACATAAACTTTAGAGACATCAATCCAGAATTTTTAATGGTTGCATAAACGCTAGTAATTCTACATCCTCTATAATTATCAAGACTAATCATGATTTTGATTAGGGTGAACAGTGAGATTATATTACCACAACAATAGAGTACGGTATGCTTTTTAATCACAATTTTTATCGAAGCTACTGTACTGGTACTAGTCGTAATGAACAGCTGGATTTACTTATTTGGCATGGCCATTTTGTTTTCTTGTTTACAGTTTAGCTCACATTGACTCACCCAACCGACAACTTTATCCCGTTTGATTATGCTGCCAACAAATCACTTGCGAAAAGTGAAAGAAAAAAACGTATATACAGTGTAATTAAAAAAGGTGATGGATTGAAAATCAATAACTTTGATGAAAGTAAAATAAAAGATAATAGCTTTGCCTTGAGCACGCAATGTAAAACATACAAATAAACCTATTCAGTTTATTATGATCATATCAATCAATCAGTTTATTTCAGGCTAAATTAGCCCATAGAAAGAATAAATAAAGCACAACAGCCAGAGATAAAGCAAAAAAACAAAAGAAAAAAAAACATACTCAAAACTGCATACAAAAAAAACAACAACATAAGCAGCAAGCCGGAAAAAAAGACGATGAAAAGCACAGTGACCAAAGCTACTGTGCACCAACAGGCAACAACAAGTCCTGGTAATGTACATAAAACCATATAGATATTGTTGCAGAACATTAGCAAAACGTTTTTATTTTTCCCCAAATCATCCTTGCAAATAATCTTTTCTGTGGGTTCAGACTTTTTTTCTTTAATTTCGTTGCTGACGAGAGGATCCTTTCCAAAACCATAAATCAATAGCTTTTAAAGTGATTTTGACGTCTGAGTTCCCATAACTTCAGCTTTCAAATTCTTGAAAAGATCGTTGTTGAACTACTTATCCGTCATCTACCAAACGTGTCCATACAGTATCCACAAGTTGTTACCGGTAATCACAATTAGCACCAACATTTACTTATGTTGTATAACATTTTCTAAACACCTAATATCTGTAGTCCACTGGGAGAAAAATGCTTGGACCCAGTTCACAGGTTCATTAATTTTTTCACTGTTTTCTCGATGTATGAATGGAAACATATAAACTTTTGTTGGTGTGATGAGCAAGTGAGTTTGCCTCACATATTAGTATGGCAGGCACTTGTTGATCAACACAAAATAATGCATTTTCAAGGGTATATAAGTCAAATTGTTCACCCCTAAAATTTTTATTTAAACATCAAGGACGACTTGAATGCTGAGTATACTTTCAGGGTGATTGGTGAATGCTCTTGCTGTTAATCATGCAATACAACCAACTTTCTATTATGCACAGTTATTCATACTTTTGGGCAAATTCGACCACATTCAGCGTAAAACCAGCATTACCAGATTGCCCCACACTGATATATACTTCATTTGTTTTCTTGCATGTGCAGGATCCATTCTAGTAGTTGTTTAAATATGTAAAAGCAATATTTAGCAACTCCTTATTTGAAAATACCTGCAACAACACAGTACCGGTAAATGTTAAAATATTGTAACCAATACCAGTAGTCTTAAGAAAGGCAGAGAGGAGGGTTGACTTACCGATTGACAATGAGTACTGGTACTTAAATATAATTCATTTTTAAGCTAAATGCTAAAATATTTTTTGAATACCGTTACAGTAGCACTGAGCAGTTTGTTGGAAATTTGATAACCTATCAACAAACTATAAAAAAACACATTTTAACGGTTTAATCATTCATGACTTTTCCTAATAGAACTATTGCGGAAATACCCAGTACAGTACCCATCCTACGTAAACTTTTTGTTGACATGGTAGGGTAGCCTCGCCCTCACACGGTAGCTTAGCTAAGGCAGTTCAACCCCAGATCCAGTTCTGAGTTTCAACTTCCCACCCAATAATTTCAGAGGTACTGATAGCCTATTCCACAATGTGAAGCAAAAACCGCCACTGACTGACTGATAGTATGTTCACATATCAGTATTATTCTTAGTCATTGCCCAACTGACATTGGATTTAGCGATTTAACAACAATAAATAGCCTTCTGTTTGCACTTTGATGCATTGCAAACTGAGAATTATCACCTGGTAATCACAAAGTACAGTATATAGCTTAGTACTCAGGCAGACTACTGCAGTCTCAGTCTTTATTTTCTTTTAAAAGTTCATCTTCTCCATCGTCTGCGACTGTGGTCAAACAAAAGCCCATGAAATCACTTGTCTAACAGTCTGAACATTCTGATTCTGAACAATTTCGAACAATTTCGCACATTTTAATTCTGAACAATTTCGCACATCGCGGACATCGCAACATCGGACATCGCGGACATCGTTGACATCGCGGACATCGTTGACATCGCGGACATCGTTGACATCGCGGACATCGCAATTTGGGACATCGCGGACATCGCAATTTGGGACATCGCGGACATCGCGGACATCGTGGACATCGCGGACATCGCAATTTGGGACATCGCGGACATCGTGGACATCGCGGACATCGCAATTTGGGACATCGCGGACATCGTGGACATCGCGGACATCTCGGACATCGTGGACATCGTGGACATCGCGGACATCGTGGACATCGCGGACATCGCAATTTGGGACATCGCGGACATCGTTGACATCGCGGACATCGTTGACATCGCGGACATGTACTATTTAGTAACACCCTACTACAGTACTATTCCATACTATGCTGTATGCCTTACTATTCCGTACTAGGGTGTTGCAGACGCCCCATAAAATTTAAATTTTGGGCTGATCATGCTGAACCATTTGTTAGTATTGCAGTTTGACCATCTGACTATGAATATGAAGTTTCGGGGCATTTCGTTCATGTTTACCTCTGCCACTGACGCCATTTTGAGACCCACTTTTTGAAAAATTTCATGTTTTTTGCCACTACAGGGCAGAGTATAGTTGTGACGTCAATTTGACCATCTTTAAAATCTGCCCATTTGTGTTTTGCACTGTTTAAAAAAAAAAAATTTGAAATTGGTGATTTCACACCAGAGATATTCATGTTTTAGCACGTTTAAACGACGTGCTAGCGCCCCTAGTGGCGAAAACGTAAAGTGAAATATTTTGGTAAATACTGAGCCGATTTTGACAAAATTAACATCTACCTCCAAGTTTTCAGGGTCAAGGAGTTCAAATTTAATGTTATTTTTATGGTAGGAGGTTTACTAGAGCATACAAACCTTAACTGTGTTGAATATTATAAAAGTTTGACATGTCAAATTAAAGTACTGACATTGCGTTGATAAAAATTTTTGGCTATACACGTACTACCACACTTTTACTGTTAAAGGAAGCATTTGAAAACTCAAATGTGACTTGTATCGACAAAGAATTGTCTTACTAGTGTTTTACAAAGTTTATTTAGGCCTTATGTACAAACGGCGCTTTATCACACAGTCACATAACTACCGGCACACTTAACATACTACACACACAAATAGAAATGTCTATTCTTTAGCCAAAGAGCGTTCACAAACATTGGGCACTTTTCTTCGATCCTTTTCCACCACTTGCACATAATTTTGCAAGTTTTTTTCTTTTTTAGCTAAGTGAAGAAAATCAGCCTCAAGCTTCACCCCTCTTTTGGCCGAGTTATTGCACACTCTCAGCGTGCCAATAACGTCTCGTCCAAAGCTGTAGCCATCGTCTTCTTCCCACTTCTTGACGGATTTTTCTAAAAATGTTGTTGGAATTCGCAAAATCTCAAACATATTCGAGCTGTCGGCGTTAATAAAATCGCAGAGCAAGTTCTCTTCGAATGACACAACACCGGGCTGCTGTGGCTTGCCAAGTCCAGCATCGTGTCGTGTCACAAATTGCATTTGAGAACGAGGATCAAGATCAAGCTTTAAATGATTGCTGGCTAAACATTTCTTTTCCACTGCAGGAACTTCATCATTCCACAAGGCAAGTGGGATCAGCTCACCAGCGAGGTATCAAGTGTGCCTTCCAAAGGTCTTTAGTGTAGCAGCACTTACTGTACCATCAACTGTATCATGCTTTTTTATCGCATCCATTAAAGCTAGGTCGTGCCGTGGAGCTGATGCAGCCAGAGGGCAGTTGAACCACCAGGGATTGAGCACAAAGGTGCAGAAATCTACAAACCTTTGGAGTTTTTGCATTTGGTACTTCGAAACAATTCCTGTTAGTAGAAAATCTTTCAGCATGACCAATTTGTAGCAATACAGTTGCTTAGCCATCCATCTAACACGATGCACAGCACCAGGCTTTACAAACTTGTAGTTCCCGCTGTTCATTCCAATGTAAACCTCCATCAAATTCAATAATTCCTTGTAGTCACCCCTGGAATATGATTCTACTGCTTTTTCCCTTTCTGTGAAAACTTTTAGTTTCTCAGTTGGGGTTAAGAGAAATTCTACCAGCTCTTCTCTTTGTTTGGTGTGCATAGCAGCTGTATTGCGCGGGGTGGCATCAAATCCCTTTTCTCTAAATCTTTTAAACAATTTGATATCTGGCGCACGAGATGTTTCAATTTTTAAAGATTCCCAGACATGTGTTAAAATGATTTCTCCAATGTGTTTCCTGCGTGCGAACCAGAGTAACAGCCTTCCTAACTTGTTTTGCAGAGACACACATGCAGCAGACAAACGGCCTGTAAAAACAATAAAATGAATTAATGATGTTCTTGATGCATTGACAAATGCTATAATGGCAAGTTTAACGCTGACATCAAAATTATAATTGCGATTTATGCACTGCGTGAGCTTACCAGTATTCGATGCTGTAGTGTCAAAAACCATAGATGAAATATTGTCTGCACACTTCCATTTCGTCAGCAGAGTTGTGATGGCATTTGAGATTAACTCTCCAATTGGAACGGAACTGTTGATTGGTAGGGCTGGAGCTCCGAGAAGTTTTACATCATTCAAACCTAAAATTCAATAAATTTCACGCAATGTGAAAGAAAAATTGATCACCATTCAGGTAAGCATGATAATCTTATTAGCCTGATACCAAAATAGGCAGTCGATCTTCAGTTTTGTATTGATTTCTCAAAGACTGCATGATTTTTCCATCCCAATGTATACCAGCTGGACTGGAGGAACCCATCCTTCTTTGGCAACTTCAGCAATTTCTTCTGATGTCTTTACTCAATATCTGATAGTAATTGATGTTTTGTTAAAAATGCATATGTGCTTAATCACTCTCAAATATTTGCAGTGGAGCCATGATTGCGTAGTGTCATTTACGAAGACCATTTTCTATGTTGCATTGAATGATAAAAATATTAGCAAGTTCATCAACATTATGGTTATAGCACATTTACATCAATAACACCTCAATCGGCACATTTTCATTATTTTATGAACAACATAAAATATAATACATTATTATACAAAAAAATCACGTGTGAGCTGTGGAATAATGCAGACTAACGGCACTTTGGTCACCATCACATACAAATATAAGTGTTTCTAAGGTATTAGAAATTGCTGTGGTTGAAAGCTTGTTTCTGGCATTAGATGAGACAAGAGATGGGTGTTTTAATACGTCATGTGGAATAAAAATCATTGTGCCTTTTTTTACTACACGCTTGTGTGAACCTTTAAGAGTGGAAATTGTTGGTTCTTCTGTTTCACTTTCCTGTGTGCTGTTTTCAGTCGATGAATATGGGTTCCACGTCGTAATATCAGCAGCTGTTATAGTATTTTGTTTTGGCAAAGCCTTATCAACACTCTGCTTGCGTAAGCTTCTTGCTTCCCCTGCTTTCACAAATTCTTCATCCTTTGTAGCGTAATGGGCAATACGGTCTGTTTTCATGCTACACATAAACAAAATATCTTCATTGATGGCTTCCACCTCTTTTTCACTTTTTCCCCTCTTCTCGTTTTCCATTCTTCTTTCGGCATCTCTAGGCCAAAAAGGCATATAGTCAATTGGGGTAATGCGCGCAAAACTTAAATTCATTGTATTGCGCGTTTCATTACATAACTTTTGAACAACATTACTTTCAACGCTCTTTCCTTTTTCATCTTCTGGAAGATTCATTTCTCACCAACTTAATAGAATATGAACAAAATTTTTAAGCGCGTTTGGCAGTGCCATTAGTTTGGCGGGAAACACCAAAATATGCGGGAAAATCAAGTTTGTGAGTGAGTTTCGTAACTTTGCTATTATTTCGTCACAGATGACAAAAACCGAACGTTCTTTTGTGCAGTGGGTCTAGTTTAAGACGCATTGGATTGCGATCAAGTTTGGAAAAATTCCAATTTAGTTTCTTCCAGATATTCTACAAAGCGTGCATTCAACCCGCAATTCACTAATAGCGAAAATGTGCATTGCGGCCAGAAAACGCAGGTCTGGGGAGTTTGGGTCGGGGGGATTGGGGTCAATGGGGTCGGGGGAGTTGGATCCGGGGGGGTTGGGGTCGGGAATTGAAGTCGGGGTAGTTGGAGTTGGGGAGTTGGAGTCGGGGAGGTCAAGGTCGGGGAAATTGAGGTTGGGGGGTCGGGATCGTGGGGTTTGGTCAGGAGGGTTGGATCGGGGGGGGGGGTCGTGACACCATCTTTCTTCCCACACTTTCGTGCACCCCCACCTAACCCTTTTCCCAACCCCAACCCAACATCCTTTCCACACTTCTACCCCCCCCTAGCACATTTTCCCACACCCCAAACACACTTCCACACATCTATTCCCCACACCCTTTCCCAACCCAACACCCTTTGCCCCCACCCCAACACCCTTTCCACACCTCTCCCCACATCCTAAACACACTTTCCCACACCCCAAACACACTTCCACACACCTATTCTCCGTACCCCACACCTCCTCATACTTTCCCACATCCTTTGCCCCCACCCCAACACCCTTTCCACACCTCTCCCCACACCCCAAACACATTTTCCCACGCCCCAAACATACTTTCACACACCTACTGTCCATACCCTACACCTATCCATACTTTTCCACACTCCCCACACCCCCAACACATCTTCCACACCTTCCCTTACCTCCCTTCACTGTCCCAACACATTTCCCCACTTCTTCCATATTTTCCCCATACTTGACTCAACTTACCCAACTACCAAAAATTACCCCATTCCCCACCATCCATACTCCCTCAAATTCTCTATACTCCCCCATTCTTTCCCATTACTGCTTTTATGCCTATTAGTCCTATCAGTCATTTGCGGACTGCAAACTGCGTGTAAACAAGTAGTCGCAGCGAATTGAAAAGCAAATTGAATTGGCCCACGTCACAAAGCGCTTTATAACAGACCATGTAAATGGGCTTATTAACACATAACACGCCTTGGAATGCGCGCACCATCATTGCAATGCGCTTGCCGCGCTTTAGCCAAAAACCGTCAAATGCGCGGATTGTGCGTATAAATGCTGCGTAAGTAACTGCTGGGAGTTAGCGATCCAATTTTTTTGGAAAAGGAGGTCTATGCAATGATGTATTAGTAGGTGCATTTTCGTTTTTTTTTCTCTAGTGTAAGGGAAGCTACACCGTTTTTAGAAAATGCACGCGCATTACCTCAATTGACTATAGTTTATTTTAATTTCTCTTGGAACTCTTCAACTTTACGGTGCCCATTCTCTTCAGGTATAATTTTGAATAAACTTTTGTAGAGTAAGTGTAATTCTATTATTTTCTCCGCCATTTTTTTTCATGGAGAACAGGAACACGTGCTTTTTTGTAATGTCCTAATACTTCAGCCACAACTAAATTCGCAGAAGATCTCATCGCTTTCTGGTTCTTCGTCTTGTCCTCGTTTCTCAGTTTTTCCAGGTTAGTCAAAAAGCAAAACAGAACCTTTTTATAAGTTGGTAATCGCGATCCACATATTTTGACGCTCTCAGGTCCAGGGGTTTTGGGCAAGATACATAGCTTACTATCAGCACTGCGAGTGCTCATATTTAAAAAGAATTAGCGTATTAGTATTTTATTCAAATGCACTTTGTGATCTGAAATAAACTATAGTCAATTACTTTCACACAGGAAGCGTGAAGTGCAATGTGATGCTCTCATTGCCATAAAACTCTTGTTGACAACACCAGAAAACTTCCGGGGTAATATTTATTACACGCTAACAAATAACTACAATGTCTTTCTAGCTAGTCAGCTAGCAACAGTTTCAGAATTTCTGTTTATAAAGTTTTGTTTTTTTATAGCTCTGCTCAATCATAAGCTGATCTTCCCTTGCTCGTAGCTGCAAAGTTAGTTAGTTAGTTAGTTAGTGTCTTTTATTTCCGCACCGTCAACACAAGAATAATATGCATAAATAACATACAGTATAATTGGACAGCACGAGAAAAGGGAAGAAGCAACAAAACGATAAACGTTGTAACATGCAAGGGGAGAATGGAAGATCAAGGAAAGTAACATGAGAAGCATGGTTGCAGCACCCGACAATAGAGATTTATCAAAATTACTACACAACCAGTCAGTACAAGAAAGCTATTGCCACATTTGCAGCTACATTCAAAAATGATACAATCGTGATAAAATCAATTCACCAAGAGCGAAATAATTGAAATTTTTGAAGAAATTGCCTTTTGTAGCTGTTAAATCTTTTTAT